>CM063591.1:13413909-14013909 GCA_032356905.1 Salix exigua | reverse complement strand
ATTTAAGTTTTTAAGTTGAGATATTGATTATTTGATATAGCATTAAATTTTTAGTAATCAAATAGTTACGAATTTAAATTTTACCATATTCATTCTAATAAATAGAATTTACAAGATGTTGTGTATTATGTTATGAAACCATCTCATCTAATAAATAGAATTTACAATAGAATTTATAATATGATTATATTATACTCTAACACACCACCTCAAGTGAAAGCTCTTTAGGGTTGAAATTTGCACAGACTAAGATTGTCTTGTGTTTGATTTTTTTTTTATCAAATAGAATGGTGGCGGTGAGATTCAAACTCGTGACCGCTAGATCAACAAGGCTCTGATACCATGTTAGGGAACCATCTCACCTAAAAACTTAAGCTTGTAAATGAAACCCTATAATATGATTTATATTATTCTCTAACATATTCAATGAGATTTTACTTAAAAAAATATATTAAAAATAATATAAATCATACCTTAAAACTTTTAATTTTTTAGATTTACATGATTATTTTAAATATACAACGCAAGTAATTTGATGAACGAAAACTTTGTATTCAAGTCTATCTGAGCAAAAGCTACGACGAAAGTCAGGTTGGAATAATTAGGTGAAGAAATAGCTAGGGGGTGGTTAACACATAAAACAACGACTAAATCAAACAGATTTTTTGAGCACAATATCTATCACTTACATAGTCATGGCCATGACATTTGCAGTTTTGATAATTAAAAGCTTCTCAGAAGTCTCGAACTTGGCCGCCAAGTCCTGAATAATAAACAGCATGGCACCATTAATTTCCCTCCTCCTGTCTATAAATATCGATTTCAAATCAACCAATAGGCATAGAAAACACTTGGCACTAAAGATATCACATCAGGTTTGGAGAGAAAACATGGTTTCATTAGGCATCTTCAGTCTAATTTCTACCTTGTTCCTCGTGCTGGCTGTTCCTACGACAGCTGCTTCTTCAAAACTGTCTGCAAATTACTATGACCAAGCGTGTCCCCAAGCCTTACCAGCCATCAAAAGAGCTGTGGAGGCAGCAGTTAGCAAAGAACGACGCATGGGTGCTTCTTTACTACGTCTACACTTCCATGATTGTTTTGTCAATGTATTACACTAATCACATTCTAATTTATTCTTTATTATCTCATAATTAGGTCTTACAAGTTTTATATATATGTACGTACGTGGTAATGGATCTGGGTTCTGTTGGATATGATACAGGGCTGTGATGCGTCAATTCTTTTGGACTCCACTTCCGCTTTTGATAGTGAAAAGAAAGCGGGTCCTAACAACAACTCAGCTAGAGGATTTGAAGTTATCGACCGAATCAAGTTGGAGGTGGACAAAGTCTGTGGACGTCCAGTGGTCTCTTGTGCAGACATTTTAGCTGTTGCAGCTCGTGATTCCGTGGTTGTGGTATGTGTTAATTTCCCAATAATTTATAGCCCTCGTATCCAAAGTAGATAAATTTGCATTTTTTTTTTGTATAAGTGACTTGTATATATATTTATATATGTATATATATATATAAAATGTGCAGCTAGGAGGGCCAACATGGGCGGTGCAACTAGGGAGGAGAGACTCGACCACAGCTAGCAAAAACACGGCGAACAAAGACATCCCAAAGCCGTTTATGAACATTTCTGACCTAGTCAAGAATTTCAAAAAGCATGGCTTAGATGAGAGAGATCTTGTAGCTCTCTCCGGTGGCCACACGATAGGGTTTGCACAGTGTTTTGCCTTCAGAGACAGAATCTACAATGAAACCAACATTGACCCTAAATTTGCACAAAAACGCAGATTAGCCTGCCCACGAACTGGAGGTAACTCAAACCTTGCCGCTCTAGACTCAACAAATGCAAACTTTGATGCTAGATACTTCAGCAAATTGTTGAAGAAAAGAGGGTTGCTTCACTCTGATCAAGAACTCTTCAATGGAGGCTCCACTGATAGCTTGGTGAAGGCTTATAGCTCAGATGTCAAGGCGTTTTGGGCTGACTTCGCTAAGTCTATGGTGAAGATGGGGAATATAAAGCCACTGACTGGAAAGCAAGGACAAGTTCGTTTGAATTGTAGGAAAGCGAACTAAAATGTTTCCCGCGATACCCCGTGATCAGTCTGTATTATTTTTTTTCGTGCGAAAACATGTTTAGATACGCAAGTGTATTTTAATGAAATAAAAAGAAATCAAGAACTCGGGATATAATCTTGACTTATCATAATAATTAAGTTGGTTTTATTTTAAATGGAGGAAAGAAAGAACAAAAGAAGCAACCACGATAACTTGAGGGGTAAAAATTCAATAGTCGACAAACAATGATGTTTAGTTTCTAGACAATTAAATATGAAAGGATAAGATTTGGTAAGAAAAAATAAAAAATTGTTATGAGTTAACCTAAATTAGCGTAATAAATATGTAACTTTAATATTTAAAGGCGGATCAACTTAGATTTATACACCAAACCCACATCTTAGGTCATGATATATATGAAAATAACAAGATAGAAATCAAATCAAGAGAAACCACAAAGCTAGTTTTTTTCTTAAAAAATAAGATAATGTCGAAATTAAGATAAAATCAAAAATGAAAACAAGCCAAAAAGAGGATTTTACCCCGTTGGTTTTTTCTATATATATATATACACACACTAACAAATCATACATCAGTTGAGGGATGAAGTGGTAAAAATGCAACAACACAAAAGTATCCAACAACATGATAGAAGAGCATTCTTTTGTCTTTAGGAAGAGTCTTTTGTGCTTCTTGAAATGCGAAGATAACTTCCAAGTGCTGAATAGTGCATTGCACATATCAACTTTTTTAACTTAAATAACATAAAATCAATGCAAAATGATTAAATTACCTCGATAAACTGATAATTATAGAAAAATTATTTAAATTTTTTTATTTAAAAGGTAAACTTGTTATTTTACTATATTTAAGAAAATAAAAGGATATAAAAACTCGTAGGTGTCGGTTCTAAATAAATTTATTTGAAGGGTAATGAGGTGATTTTAATATGCTCTACAAAATAACAAATATATATACACCCCAATCAATCTGTCAATGAGCAGTGAATCACATTAAAATATTAAAAATCCATCAAAACCATTTAATTTTTTGAGAATGGTAAGAAGATTGTTACAATGTAATAGTTAATAGTAAATATATATTTATAACTGAGTCAATTTATTAGGTAGTCGAGTCGCACTTCATAGGAGGTCGGATCAAAATTAATATTTTATGTCGGAAAAAAATATGTTGGCGGTGTAAGAACATTTATTATAAAACAGAGAGACTTGCTTTAATAATTTTTCAATTTAGTTAGAAATCATTCTCTCAGACTCAAGTCTTTATTGATCGCGTTCCTCTATTGTATCACCTGTTGTTGCTGGGGCACCATGTCCATATGCTTTATGAAATACTCCAGAGATGCTCTGGAAGACCACCAAAACAAGAGCAACAAATTTGAGATGGGGTTTTTCACATCAAAAACTGGAGATTTCTTTGATAAAAATACATAACCCTCTGAAATCGTCAATTTAAGAAGTAATAGGAAAGAAATCCATGATCAGAAACACTTGTAATCCACACAACCATCCAAAGCAAATACGTAGCCAAGAACATCTCAAATCACATACAGAAGATCAATCTTTGTGAAGTGTTTCTAATTATCCTTTTTTTATGATTTTATCGTCGTGTAGAGGTGTTTCTTGACAAGAACATCAACAAGCAACAGAGCACTTAAATAGTGAGATCATGTAGCCCCCTGCTCCAAGAGATCCCATTATTAGAGTCACTGAGGTTTTTCTTGCTGACACTAGTCCCATAAAGATCAATCTTGGAGTGGTAAGTATTTCTATTTCCAATACTTATTGATGGTGTTTTCTATCGTCTTAATTTGGTAGGTATTTTTAGGGAGCTTATAGGGATGATGAGGGAAACCTGTTATCCTTCAATATGTTAGAGAGGCTGAGGCCAAGATTACTGGTTGTGAGTTCCATTTGCTTAATTTACTTATTTAGTGTAATTTCATGGAATTCATCAGAATAAGAATACTACCTATACGTCTGATGTGTATGCTTGCAACAACCTTGCGCTCACAGCCCAACTGGGGTTGACCCTACTGAGGAACAGGGGAGAGGAATTTCATATCACTTTTAAGGTAATTATGCCAGAGCTGTGTTTATCAACCTTTGCTTGTTTTTTAGGTAAAAACACATTTTCCCTTTTTGTGACAAGGCTTATCAAGGTTTTGCAAGTGGGGATCTTGGCAGGGATGCCCAATCAATCTGGATTTTTGTTGAAGATGAGCACCTAACAGGTTGCGCTCAATCCTTTGCGAAGAACATGGCATTATACGGAGACCGAGTTGGTTGTCTCAAGCAAGTACACATTCTGGATTACACTTCGTAGTTGTGTGTGTACATTTCATTTTGAAGGGTTGGAATAGTTAGTTTTATTCATAATTTCAATGAGCAGCTAGCTAACTGACACGCTAGCTTTTGCACCTTGCTGAGTTAATTGCAGATTTTGAATAGTAAGAAGCATATGATAGCAAACAGAACAAGCACTTGAGCAATTGGGTTCTTCACTCGGAACTCAACTGGGAACATGAAACTAACCAGGTTGGTTGCTTTCCATTGTAGTTCCATTAATATTCCTTCAAGTGGAGAGTACTTGAAATAAAGAAAAAGAAAACTTAAACTTCAGCATTTAATTTTAAACATTCAGCTCACAGGTTACCAAATTGCAGGCTGGGATGCTTTGCTTCTCTGGCTTAACCCCTGAATAGGTTGATCGGCTGGTAAGACTTGAAATGGACATGTGAGAAATGCATAAATGAAATTAACTGAATGACTGTGAGCTGTTTATTCTTTCTTTTTTTATATCAATTGAAGGAGCTATAGAAATAACATGAGCTGTCTGCTATGATTGTCCTTGTACTGTCTGTCCGTGTGAATTATTTAGCAAATGCAATTCATGAAGTGACAGTCTGGCTAGGAAGCATTGATTATCTTTAACCATTTTCATCAGCTAACGCCCTCACTGATGCTCAATTATTGTGTTCTTAAAGACTAGTTAAATGATGACAACCATGAAAGAGTAAAAATTTAAGTCGTGAATCTGTCCTATAATTTGTTCTATTGGCCCTGTGAATATCAGTCTACATTTATGATATCCACGTAATTGTTCATGTCTGTCCCTGATATAAGCTTCTGAGTTCTAACAGAACTACTTCATTAGAATTTGTGATGATTTCTTGCTAGTTCTTCATCAATAAATTGTCATATAAAGACTCTGAAAGTTGCTTTTAATTTATTAGATTCTCGCTTCTTGTCGATATTAATTTTAGACATTCATTGAGAAACAACAGAAAAGGAATAATGGTTTGCTTCTGAAGCAGCTAAATGAGCCCAGCTACTGTAATTGGATCAAGCATCAGAAAGTTTTAAGCATGGAAAATCTAGACCAAATGCCATAGAAAATTCACTCAAGACGCTACCGCACTGAACTGCCAACAAGTTGGAACAAGCAAAGCTTGAGCAAAAAGTATCTGCTAGCTGACCTAGATCTATTTCAGGTTCACATGTTCATCTTTTTTGCTCCCGAGAGAAACTTGTTAGTGAAACATTTTATCTAAAAACTTAAACTTTTATATAAAGCCCTAGAATATGATTTATATTATTCTCTAACATACTCTGTGAAGTGAAAACTCAAACTCTTTAGTCTTAAAATTTGTATAGACTTATACTATTTTATGCTTGATTTTTATCAAATAGAATGAGAGTGGTAAGATTCGAACTCGTGACCGTTAAGTCAACAAGATTCTGATACCATGTTAAGGAATCATCTCACCTAAAATCTTAAGCTTTTAGATGAAACTCGGAATATGATTTATATTATTCTCTAACAAAAAAATTCGCTACATCTTTCTTTGTTCTTTTTGGTCTCTAGACTCTTATCAGTACAGATGGTTTGGACCCATAATATTGGCTAACTGAACTTTCCAAGAAAGAACTGTTCAAGAGCCATGCTTATGAAAGACATTTCCCAGAACTTTGTGTTAATTTCATCTGATTTTGCTTTGTTTATGCCTATCTTTTTGGATTACATGAGCAAGATCTGATCATGTCCTAAGTAGTTGATCAATAATTCATAAACTAGACAAGAATAATAAGGATTCCACATGCATGCAACGATTGTGTTTTTGATTGAATAATTGTGTGGTAGCTGGAGAAACTCATTGATTGATCTTAGTTAGAGAGAGACAGGATCTTAAATCCCACTTCTTACAGAACATGACAAGAAATCAATACGAGACAGACAGACAACTCAGAACCAAGAGATGCTCTGGTGAAATTAAATATCTTGGCAGGACCCATCTTTCCTCTTTGCCTTAAATAAATAGCACAGGTGGAGAAAAGGACCGACAGAAACCTCCAAAGAAAATGTTTTCAGCAGTCAATTACTAGCTGCACCCCACCATGCAATGCAGCAAGTATCTACCAAGAAACGCAGGTGTTCAACCATTTGTGGGCTGCAGATCGGTGCTCATTAAGGCAATGGTTTAAATAGAAATTAATAATGAAAATATGATATAGAGATATGCCAGATGATCAATCAAGGCAGCTCATAATTTCATGCACGCCACAAAAGTAGAGATGGCAGGAGTGATCGGGGGGTATACAAATTAATAAAAAATAAAATGATAAGTACATACTTTTGACGAATATACGAATAAAAAATAAAATTACATAACAAAATAATAAATATTATATATATATATATATATATATGTTTATACCCATTTATATTGAATCAGATCGGTATCCATCAATCATGATTAAATTGTGATTGAAATGCATTATGATAATTGAGAAGATGTGAATTATTGTATTGAAAAACTTGGATTACTATGCATACAGACAACTATCTTTATTCAGGACAAGAGTGTCTATACTAGGTAAGTTATTTAATTACATCAATTACAAATTCATTTGCTACAATTGCTCTTTAATCAATTCGTAACCGATAATTATCTGCTTGATTGCAGATTATTTTGTTTTAATCAATTCCTAACCGATTCACAATTTACTTGATTGCAGATTATTTTGTTTACTTTTACAATAATTACTTGATAGAACTACAGTAATTCTTGTCCTTGCCCCTCAAAATAGAAATGAGATCAAAAACAGTGCTTTTTTTTCATGACAGTCACACTTTCAAGAACTTCAATTTCATGAAACTTCACTAAATTCAGCCACAGATTTAACTATTTCAACTGTGTTCAGTGCGTAATTCAGAAGAAGAAGATGAAGTTTTACAACTGAGATGCTGAATTAAGTAGATGCATCAAAATAGCAAAATAAAACTAGCTATGTTTCTTACAACATTAATTCAAGAATATTCATCTCATGAGTTTTGGTTGTTCATGTCACACGACCGTAGAAAGATTTAGACCAGCGAAGATTGAAAACATATAGCATAAACATGTTGGGAATTTCTGGGCAGTACGTAGATCAAACAGTACTGTTGACTAACCATGGATTACCACACGCCATAGCATCCTCCAAGCCCACCAGTACTAGTACTTCTCCCACCAATGCCAAAGCACAAATTTGAAGTATGTGATGATCCCAGATTGTCCGATTCTTCAGCATCGTCAGAAAACCTGGAGTCAAATAATGATCCACGGCTAGCAAACCTGCTCCTCTCATGGTACCTTTCCGGAGTGCTCAAGGAAAGAAGAGTGCTCGATGAGCTCGATGATGACCACGATGCAGAAGATGGATTTTTTGACAAATTTGCTGGTGAAGAGGACACGTTGGTTTTCCAGAGATTGTTCCTTGGGAACAGAAAGCGTAAAAGATTGGATCTCGTGTGTTTCTTGGTGGGTTTCTTACTATAACTTGTATAGTAAGAGGGTGGAGGAGTTAAAGGTGGGGGTATTTTTTCACAAAATGTGTGCTTAGGGGTGCCAGGCTGAGACTCCCACACAAACGGGACAGCAACAGATACTCCGCCGTGGTAAACTCTAAAAGAAGGATTAGCCATGGAGTTTTCTTTGGACATAAGCCTGGAGAAAAACCTGTCATCCTGCTTAATTTGGAGGACTTTTTGCGGAAGGTCCACTTCTGGAGTAGCACTCCTACCCATCTTGAGCTCACGGGATTGTTGGGTTTCAGAAATGAAAGAGAGGGAATGGGATTGTTGAGCACCTAAGAATTTACAGCTACCAAACTTCCAGTTAATTGAATCTACGCACTGCATATATAGAATAGAATAAAACATGAATGTTGGTTATGTTGACTTGAAGATTGAAGTCAATGTGCATGGTGTCACACATCAGAGCTTTAATGGCATGACAAAGCCCTCTGGATATCACACCTACCCTTTTTCTTGCCATGATTTCTGGCGCTGGTTTTAACAGTGGCAGATTTGAAGGTCGGTTTGCTCATGCATGCACTTCTCAGCATTGCGCAAGGCATGATTTTTTAATTTTTTCTTTTTTTTACCATGATATATCAAAATCAAGCTTCATCTTAATAGTTTTTAACTATACCATATGCTAACTAATGAAATATTTATGAAAACATTCTTTAAAATGATGGGTTCAGCCTCAACATAACTAAAAGATCAAGTAAATTTAATTACTTATCATTTATATCAATGTCTCAAAAATATATCTAAATGCTCTTTTTATTTTTCAATGATAAAAATATTATTATTAACGTCAATGTCAGTAGATAAAATTAACCAACGAACTCTTTTATATACTTGATTAAATTATATAAGAAAAATATTAAATTACTTGATTTGACTAATAGACTTAATTAGTTGTGGTATCAAATACTTTTATCCACATTTCACATTCAAATGACATCACTTTTATTTCATGTTTTTCTAAGAATAAGCTCAAACTTATCCCCCTTAAAATTGAATTCATAACAAATTCATCTGTAAATCTAAGATTATTCGTTCATCTTTCAATAACAAAATAAATTAGAGTGAATACAACTTGAACCTTAAAAAAATGTCAGAAACAAAACCACTGTTTTGCGTTGGTTGTATCTCAACTCTCTTTTTTTCATCAACAATCCAGGAACAACAGTTCACCAAAGCTTAAGCTGCAAACCTGTAACCCAAGTCAACAGACCGAAACATTATGATTCAAATTAATGTGAGCCCTCTGACCAGGACATTAGCTTCTCTCTGCTCAGAGATAAGAATCAAGAAAGCATGTCAAATGGCTTTTTGATAGGATTTAGTAGCTGGTAGGATGTCGTGCATGATGCCACATTTCAGCAGCCCATGCTTCAGGCCTTATCATCCTTTAGAAAGTATAATAATAATAATAATAATACCATAATTAATTGTTTTTTGTATGTCGATACGATGTCGTATTAAGAATGTATTTTATGTTTTTGAAATCTTCAAATTGATTTTTGAAATTAAGCTATTGCTAGTGCTAGATTATTTAGTCATGATACTTGACATACGAGTCGATGTTAATCCAAAGATTAAAAAAACTAGATTTTATTTTTATATTCAGTGGAAAGATTCTAGTTTTATAAGAGTTGAACAAAAGTTATTTTATTATTAAAGAAATAGAATATAATTTTGGGGGGGAGTAAGAGAGTAATTTTATATTCTATCTACTAGTTTTAATTAAGATCTATGATGTCAAATTAATAATATAAATAAAAGGTCTTCAGCAGCCATTAAATGATTTTATTATTAAAGAAATAGAATATAATTTTGGGGGGGAGTAAGAGAGTAATTTTATATTCTATCTACTAGTTTTAATTAAGATCTATGATGTCAAATTAATAATATAAATAAAAGGTCTTCAGCAGCCATTAAATGATATATTTTTGATCTAAATGATAAGTAATTAAATGATAATCGAAAATACCATATGCTAACTAAATGCTCTTTTTTTATTTTTCAACGATAAAAATATTTTTTACTCTGTTTTTTTATTCTAAAATTAAGTTCAACCAATGCTTTCACAAAAAAGATTATAATTGCGTTCACGGTACATATATAAAACGTAGCTACTGGCCTGGAGAGGGACATCCTTCTCCATGAATGTGGGCCATTCGCATTCATGGAGAGCTGTCATTGACTCGGTACGGCCGTGCTATATTTATTTATTTATTTATTTAATAATAGTATTTTAACGTTTAATTTATATGTTAATTGAAATTGTGGTTTTTTTTTATTATTTTAAAGGTGCATTCTTTCACAGTAGAGATGAGTGCATAGATTCCATCAAATATGATATCATCTATCGAACTTGTGATGACAAAATTCTGTTTCCCATTTCTATTAAAGACTCCATAATAAATATATATTTTAAAAAGACTTTCCTCACCTTATTAAATTTTGTTTTATTATTTTTTTTCACTTTGCTTTAGAATAATATGGGACACACGTAATTTATATAAAACATATATTTAATAAAATATTTATATCCTGATTAAATAGTTAATAGAAATGGGAAATATATCATCAACATTAATTTCATGAAAATCATTCTTCATTAACGTCAATGTCAGTAGATAAAATTAACCAGCTAACTCTTTTATTTGAAAAACACCATCACCCACTGATTCCTCAGCATTCTCGACTGTTCATACTTTCACATCACTCGTAGATTTAATTTTTAAAATTTCTTAAAGATTAAGAATGTATATAATACACTTAGTTGATATTGTTTTGTGTGAACAAGAATAGTATTATTAGTAAGTTGTGAGTTATTTTTTTCATCTTAATCAAACTATGATGAGAATCAGTCGTGACTCTTTTATTGTTATCATATCAATAATATTTAAATAAAAACTATTTTATTTTGAGAGTCGTGATATTCCAACTCTAATTTACTTATTCTAATTTAATTTACTATAGTAGTTAGCTAGCCTTACACGCTTATACTTATTATAATTTGATCCCACCATTCAAAATCTAGTAATAATTTCAATCTAACATAAACTCATCTGAGCTTATACACTTGATTAAATCATATAAGAAAAAAATATTAAATTATTTGATTTGACTAATAGACATAATTAGTTGTGATATCAAATACTTTTATACACATTTCACATTCAAAGCAAATAACTAAATGGCATCACTTTTATCTTCAACATCATCAACAGTTCACATTCAAATTTCATGTTTTTCTAAGAATAAGTTTAAACTTATATCCCCTAAATTGAATTCATAACAAATTCATCCGTAAATCTAACATTGTCCGTTCATCTTCAATTAATATGCAATTAAGCTTAGAACTTCAAGTTATTATTGAAAAACAAATACTAAGCACAATTCTTCTAAAATCCCAGTTAAACCTAAATTTATAACAAATTAATTACTAACCCTAGAATCATCCATTGATCTATCAATTCAAACACAATTAAGCTTTAAATTCAGAGAGCCCTAATTACTTTTCATAAGTGATGTTATTTCATAATTAATAGGCTTTTTTTCATTGTTTTCTCTTTCCTCTCATGAAAATTATGATTTGATCATTTTGGTTGTTGATACTTCAACTTCAAGTTATTATGGATAACAAATGTTAAATATAATATGTCACTATTTGCCAATGGATTGGCCAACGATATTTACAATAATTTTGTTAAGTAATCATCTTATCTAAAAAAATTTCTTAACTTAGTACTAGAGCCTAGTTGACCCAACGGTCACGAGTTCGAATCTTATCATCCTCATTCTATGTGATAAAAACTAAGCACAAGGTAATGTAGGCATGTGCAAGTTTCAAGCCTAAAAGGCTTTCACTTGAGGGGGGATTAGAAAATAATATAAATCATATTATGGGACCTCACTTACAGCTTAAGCTTTTAGATGAGATGATTTCTTAACAATTTTCATAAAAAATTAAAGTTTGATTTGTATGTTAGGGTTGTATGTAATTTAGAAACTAAATAAGTCTAGATTGAACAAATGATAAATAGTTAGTTGGGTATCGATTACTTGTTAATTTAATTTATTTAGTTAATAATTTGACGCATATCAGTATATTTTTTATAAAAAATAATGAATAGTTATTTGATTGTGAATTCATTCTCTTCTCTATTCTTCTCTTTTTTTTTTCTCTGGGAAGTTTATTTTTTCTTGGATTTTGAGCTATATAATAACAAAATAAATTAGAGTGAATACAACTTGAACCTTAAAAAAATAAAATAAAAATGTCGGAAACACAACCACTGTTTTGCACCGGTTGTATCTCACAATCTCTTTTTCATCGACAATCCAGGAACAACAGTAGCCAAAGCTTAAGGCGCAAACCTGTAACCCAAGTAAACAGAGAAACTGAAACATTGTGATTCAGATTAGTGTGAGCCCTCTGACCAAGACATTAGCTTCTCTATGCTCAGAGATAAGAATCAAGAAAGCATGGCAAATGGCTTTTTGTTAGGGTTTAGTAGCTGGTAGGATGTCGTGCGTGATGCCACATTTCAGCAACCCATGCTTCACGCCTTATTGTCCTTCAGAAAGTATTATAATACCATAATTAATTGTTTTTTGTATGTTGATACGATGCCGTATTAAGAATGTATTTTACGTCTTTGAAATCTTCAAATCGATTTTTGAAATTAATCTATTACTAGTGCTAGATTATTTAGTCATGAGATGTATACTTTATATACGAGTCGATGTTAATTCGAAGATTAAAAAAACTAGATTTTATTTTTATATTCAGTGGAAAAATTGTGAGTTCAACAAAAGTTATTTTATTATTAAAGAAATAGAATATAATTTTTAGGGGGGAGTAAGAGAGAAATTTTATATTCTTTCTTCTAGTTTTAATTAAGATCTACGATGTCAAATTAAAATATAAATAAAAGGTCTTTAGCAGTCATTATTGTTGGCATTTTCCATCAAATAGAATTATGTGGACTTGACATTTAACACTGTGTTTTTAAAGTGTTTTTAAGAAAAAATGAATTTTTTTTATTTTAAATTAAAAAATTTAATATTTTTATATTATTTATATGTATTGATATCATAAATAATTTCTAAACAAAAAAAAATACTTACATATGTCTGCATTGTCCTATCATATCAACCCATAGACTTGGAGACCGATTGCTTCCGCAAGAAAGACACCTAACAATAAGGTAATTCTATTATTAAATGAGTACAAAATATTATATTTCTTAGAGTCATAATTGTATACCTAGTTTGAAATATCATTTAATAAAAAAAAACTCAGATAATTAGGTTGTTAGATCAACCCATATATTATCAAGTTATTTTTTTATTTAAAAATAATATCATTTTGTTTTTTTTTTTCAATTTTCTTATTTTGACCCGATCACATATACAATTGAATTGAATTTGACTTTTTAGTTTGATCAATGTTACAACTCATTCAAGCTCTGTCTACTCGAGTTTGATGAATCAACTCACAAGATAGTATGGTTTAATAACAATAAGGTAATATTAGAACATGAGACTTGAATAAAAAAGAATTTTAGTTCAAATTTGGAATTAACAAGCAAATTAAGACAAAATGGTGAATTGACACAACAACAACAAAAAATAACAAAATAATTTTTGGATGTTATGGTACAAAACTGTGGCATTTAATTTATATAGACTCGTGATATGTCAACATAACTCATCTATATACGTGCATTCATATTGTTTACTTGATGATTTGGGCTCATCACTAGTATGAATGGATCTAACTTATACCCCTGCTTAAGCGGTCTCATTCTCTACAATAACATCATCAAAAGTTAACCTTTTTTCAAGGATATCAAGTCGATTGCCACAAATATTGAACCACTAAAACATATGTATCATTCATGTTTTTTCATTGATATTATGAAATACAAGAGAGGCCTTTAAACCCTCCAATGACAATAAATTAACATATCTATATATGCAAACAAATCATTTATAATTGTAATTATTTTTTTATCAACAATTGCAAAAGCCACAAGATTATTTGCATAAAAACAACTAAAATCAATAACTTCTCTCATATCACTCATACCAATAGGTGTCATTTAACTAATAAGTGGTCTATAAAACATGAAGCCTTTAATACAAGCTTCAAGTGATAAAAATTATTATACTATCATTAAGATTTTTTTTGTTTGTCTTATCAATAGTTGTTCTAGAATTTTATTCCTTAATCTCCAATAGCAACCTTGATAACTTTTCAAAAGACTCCCTTTATGAAATAAAAAAAATGCTCAAACATTTTCTGTTTGCAATCCTTGGTTTATCATATGATATTTTACACTTGTAATGCATTTTTATTTCATCTTGCATGCATGGAACCATACAATGAAAGATTATTCATCATAAGGGTTGATATAACATTTTCAATAAAATTCAGGTGAAGTTATTGATGTTTTTTTTTTGGACAAAGATCTGAACACAAGTTTAGGATACTTTTAACTTTGTTATCTCAAATGAATTTGATTTTTTTTATAATATCTTCCATGAAAATACCACTTACATATAATTGAGCAAATATAGAGTGAAACTTGATATTCAATTGAAAGTCCAATATTCCATTGTTTAACTATATTAATAATTTTATGTTTACTATTGAATATCTATACAATCTCTAAGTCAGACCCTCTATGTATGCATTTATAATTAAGTTAAACAAAAGTAAACTCATAATAATCTCCAAATTCAATAACAAAAGCTATTATTTTCGCATTAACATTTATCATAACATTCAAGTCTAACATCTTGTCATTTTCATTATTGCTAGATTCAAAATAATTAAATATGTATTGATAAACAAATGAATTGTTAAACATAGTATCATTATTATTCAACCTAATCTCCCCAATTTAAATAAAAGAATCAATGGTTGTTTTAAAATCGGCATCACATATAATTCGGTATATGATAATATTGATATTCATAAATTTAATATCTCCAAGTTATTTTAACATTAACATAATTAATATTCAATCTAAATTTATTACACGTTTTTATATTTCTTATTTATAGTATTACATGCTAACTTATCATTAAACAAAAAAATCTCCACCTATTGTAATCTTTTTTCTTACAAAAAGCAATAATTATCTAAACGACCACCAATGCGGCAATGCCATCATTACGGTGACCCTTAATTCCTTGAAATGTTCATTAGGCTAATAAAGTGAATAGCTTTTACTTTGGTAGTTCAGTTCCACTCAACGGTCACCTCGTAGTGTTTGGTGAAACGGAAAGCAAAGCTGAGCTTTTTATTATTAATAAATAAATAAATAAATAGAGAAGGGAAGGAATGGAGCCCCACACGGCATTCAAGAAAACTAGCTGGGTTGTAGCTGCCTGCAATTACGGCTTTAGTTGATCGAGAATTTTTTTTTTTCACGGGTGTATAGATGTTATTCTAAACTAAATCACGTTCATATTGGAGGTATTTCAAAGGGATAAAAATGTTTTTTAAATAGCTGGTTCTAAAAAGGATTGAATTCCTGAATTCTTTTAAGAGATAAAAATACCATCATTACTCACGCGAATACTCTAATTCTTACGTTGCTTGCTTGAACATAAATGAATTGTTATTTTTAGGATTTGTCTTTTATTACTTCACAATTTACACGTCATTCTTTTCTTATAAGACTATATTTATTTAGGTTTTCAAAGGTTTAGTTTGAGTGTCACCGAGGAATCTCGTTGAATTCCATGGAGAGTTAGGATGAACGATGGCAGCATGTTTAACAGAACAAAATAGACAATTTAGAATACTAATCTTATTACTTTCACTAGCACAATTATAATTATGAAATAAAATAGACAATAATATATTAATCATGAAGATGACATGAATAAATTATATAATATGTAATTTTTTTTTATTGATTTAGCTTATGATGAACTAAATTCTTACTTAGATTTCAATCTTATCTAATATTTTTTGAAATAGATACACGTGTATCCAATAATCCAGAAGTGCGTGGCTAAATATATAAATAAATAAAAAATACTAGACATTATATTCATTCAATAAGAAAATTGGCTCTAGCCCCGGGGGAGCTTAGCTTATTGAAATGAAGAACGATGGTAAACTTAAATGCACTATGGTGGGATGTCTCCTTCATTAATTTAAATAATAACATAGGTCAAAATTTGAATTCAACCGATACATGGAGAAGATGTTCGTGCAATTATAAACACCTAGAATTAACCGCTTCAAGTTAAAAAAATATTTAGTATCATAATAGTTTATTCGACTGGTAATATTGAAAAATTAAATGTAATAAGAAATAATATTCACATATTAAAAAAATATTTAGTATTGTTATTAAATTCAAACTAATATATCAATCTTAAGAACATATAATCCAACTCTTTGTTTAATTCTAGTTTAAAATCAAATCATATTAAAAATATTTTCATGTAATCGAGTTAAATTAATTAGTTTAAAGATAACTTACATGACTCAAAATAATTATTTTTTTAAAAAAAATATAAAATTAAAAGGGAAAAATGAAAAAAAAACATAAATAGTGAGAAGTTGAATCAAACCCAAAATTATCTATAAAATATAATCTATCATTGTTAAATAAAAATATCTAAAAACCAAAATTTTAACATGGGGGTGTTTGGGGGAAAAAAAGTATTTTTGTTTAAAATATTTTTTTTATTTTAAATTATTTTTTAATGTGTTTGTATCGCTAATATTAAAAATAAAATAAAAAACTATCGTTATAAGAAATATAAATAAATATAATGCTAAATCATGGGAGTTGGTGCTAATTAATCAGATTTTTAACCACTTGATTAGTTTATAATCAACGTACACGAGTGTCTCCAGATTCTAATCCCATTAATGATGATGATAGTTCAAGTTTCAAAGCTACAGAGATCCGTTGATTTTGTTACGGGTCCACTATTTTCAAAATCAAGAACCGCCTCGTCACAAAATTAAAACAAAGACAATAGCAGAATATCCCTCCCCCCTTTCCCAGCACAACGAGGTAAAATACAGAAAAACCCCTTAGGCCTTTGCAGTTTAATTTAATGATCGAAACTTTTGAAAAACATAAAATAATAATTTTTATAATAAAAATATTTCGGAAAAACATTCAATCACATTATTAAACACGTTGAGTTTTATGAGAAAAATATTTAAATTTCTATACTTTTAAATTTATTTAAGGATCACATATTTTTGAAAATACCATTCAAGCACCATGATCTTTCATAGCTAATATGACAATGTTTTTTTAATAATATTTTTCCACCCATTTTCATGAACTTAATTCATATAATATTAAGGAAATCAAACATATTTATATTATACAAAAATATATTTCTTACAATATCTTTATTTCATATTATTTTTTTAAAAAATATTTAAAATAAATTCATTCACTCACCAATCAGTTTATCTCTAAATATTAAGAAAATCATTTTTGAAACAACTATATTGATGGATTGCTTCGAAAAATAGGGGAAATAAAATATAAAAAATCTGCATAAAAAATGAACAGAAAGTTTTTAGGAACATATATCTTTTTTCTAAAAAATGCTAATAAACACAAAAATTGTTTTTATAGAAATTTCTAGGACCATGGAAATAAGTAAATAAACATGCTAATAAAACTGTTACTATTACCAAGGGCTTTTCAGTAAATGCAACACGAAAGAAACTCTAACGTATACCTTACCAATCTCTTTAGTTCCTTTCCCTCCCCCCCTCTCTACTGTCTTAAAACTCTGTACATTTACTGTCTCTTTACAAACATCATTTTCTCCTAAGCTTCTATCTGAATCTCAGAGCTGAAAAACTAACGGCGAGCGACTTTTTGTGGGTTTTTGAAAATTGAAGTGATGGAGACCGAAATGAGCGAATCGGGTTCGGGCTCGAAAATTCTGGGCCAAGAAAAAGGGTCGGGTACTGGGAGTATGAGGGCGGAGATTGATACATCAGCTCCGTTTGAGTCAGTTAAAGAAGCAGTGAGTCGATTCGGTGGAATTGGGTACTGGAAACCCTCTCCACAAAAACCAGAGGTCTCTCTCTCTCTCCCCCCTCATGAAATTGGGGTTTTGTTTCTCTTGCTAAATCTGTGCTGCATTTCTTTTGAAAGTATTCTTTTTTTATAATTTTTTCAAAGGAAATATGTGTTTTGGATGTTAAGAGTTTGAATTTTGATAATTTAGGCATTTACTTGTGTTGTAATTGTTAGGAAATTATGAGGTTATTTGAAAAATGTGGATGACTTTGATGGTTGTAGATTTTTAGCAATTTTAGCAACAAAAGATGATCTTCGTCCGATGGTTGTAGATTTTTATTTTTTAGTTATAGAGATACTTTGTTGTTACATTTACCATGAAATCTGCCAGGTTATGGATCAACTCAATTTGCTACTTAAGGGAGGTGGTTAGTCGTTGCGGGTGAGAAAATCTGAGTGTTCATGTTGTTTAGGTTGTCGTTGAGAAGTTTGGTGAAGGGGATTAAGTTAAACATCGATGCATGACGGGGGATCTATAAATGGAGAAATACGTTCACGCATTTAGATATTGTATATTTATGATATACTATTCATCCTGGAACTTCTAGTTGTGTATGCATTAACACCGAACAAGAGACATTAGGTGTGCTTACTTTGTTTTTGGATGCTCTTGTTTTTTTCTCCTGTGGTGCTTGATTTCTATCTAAGGAGATTTGCTTTTTTGTTGTTGTTGTTATTGTTTTCCTGTTCAATATTGGCAGGACATGGAAAATATTGGCATTGCAAAGGTGGAAGAACAAGCAGCGCTGCTGGAGAAAGACCTGTTTGTGAAAGAAAGGGAAACGCTGGAGGTTTTAAAAGAACTAGAATCCACAAAAGCGATTGTCGAAGAGCTTAAGTTAAAGCTACAGCAACAAGCAGCTGAAGCTAATGCTACCCTGGAGTCAAGTGCAGATGCTAGAAACGACACTTCTAATTTTGATGAAGAAGAGAAGGATAACCTTGAAAATCCCAAGGAGGGTCATCAGAATTTGATAGGAGGTTTGAGCCCATTGCCCTCTTCAGCCCCTGGCTTAATTTTACTGGAACTCAAACAGGCCAAGGTGAACCTTTCTAGGACCACTAATGATCTTGCAGACACTCGAACTTCTGTTGAGCTACTTAACAAGAAATTAGAGAAGGAAAGAATTTCACTTGAAAAGACTCGTGAGAGGTTGACCACGAATTCCTCGAAGATATCATCCCTTGAGGAAGAGCTGAACCAGACAAGAGAAAAGCTTCAACGGGCAAAAGATGCTGAAATGAATGGTGGTTCTGATAATCCTGTGGATATTTCAAGGGAGCTCCAGCGACTGAGTTCTGAGGCAGAGCAGTTCAAGAAAATGGGCAATGCAGCGAAATCTGAAGTTTTGAGAACATTATCTGAGATTGAACAAACAAAAAGTAGGATAAAAACAGCAGAGATCAGGTTGATTGCTGCAAGAAAAATGAAGGAAGCAGCTAGGGCAGTAGAAGCTGTTGCTCTTGCAGAGATCAAGGCTTTGTCAAGCCATGAGAACTCATCTGCTAAGTGCTCACAAAAACCTGAGGGGGTAACTCTTACGTTTGAAGAGTACTCCTCTCTAACCTGCAAAGCTAGAGAAGCTGAGGAACTTTCCAAGACTAAAGTAGTAGATGCCATGCTTCAGGTTGATGAAGCAAATGTTTCAAAGATGGAAGTTTTGAAGAAAGTAGAGGAAGCTACAGAAGAAATCAAAACCAGCAAAAAGGCCTTGGAAGAAGCACTAAACAGAGTCGAAGCTGCAAATAAGGGAAAACTGGCAGTTGAAGAGGCTCTGCGCAAGTGGAGATCTGAGCATGGGCAGAAAAGGCGTTCCATTAACAACTCTGCTAAGTTCAAAAACCCTCACCCATCACACCATAGGAGGGATTCCCGCTTGCTTGATGTGAATGGGCTGAACCTAGTAAGTGACGGGTCTGTACCTGTTTTGAAGCCAACCCTATCAATAGGGCAAATACTTAGCAGGAAACTACATCTGCCTGAAGAGTTTGAGACAGAAACAATGGCAGAAAATGGTACTGTAAAGCGAAAGGTGTCGTTGGGTCAAATGCTTGGTAAACAAAACGTTGATGTACCCCCAAGTTGGAAGGCTGATAAGGAGAACTGTCAGAAGCAGTTTTCTGGAAAAAGAAAAAAGTTTGGATTTGCTCGGTTCTCGCTTCTGTTGACAAAGCAAAGTAAGAAAAAGAAGAAGCCAACTCCAAACTTGAGGTAATTTCTTGGTTTGCATTGGCACTAACTTCTAATTTCTTCGCTCGTATTGCAATCAATCCCACTTCCACCCTCCTATTTCTTAGTGTTCCTGGTGTTTTCATGCAGCTGTTTATGTTAGGTATTTGTCATTAATATGGTTGCTGTAAGATGTTATGATGTGCATCTTTTCTTGTACCTTACAAGTGTTGTGTTTGATAATGCAGTGTAATGTGTTTTTTACAGTATTTTTCACTTAAAAATATATTAAAATGATATTTTTTTTTATATACTTTCCCTTATTTTTAACATTAACAGATCAAAACCATTAAAAAATCATGGATTTCAAGTGAAATGTATTTTAAAAAGTACCAAAAGCAGAAGCTACCTAACTCCCATGTCCAGCAGCCAGCCAGCCGGTTGCAACGCTTAAGAGTGTGTTTGGCATTGCTTTTGCTTTTGCGATTGAGATTGAAAAAAATCGGTTTCAAAAAAAGTGCTTTTATTGTGG
The DNA here is from genome assembly GCA_032356905.1 of Salix exigua. Classification (NCBI taxonomy): domain Eukaryota; kingdom Viridiplantae; phylum Streptophyta; class Magnoliopsida; order Malpighiales; family Salicaceae; genus Salix; species Salix exigua. Next base: position 13,993,173 of record CM063591.1, on the reverse strand, counting down.
TTCAAAATAAGCAGTGAAGTGTTTGGTTAAAACTGTGGTTGAGTTGGAGGTTGAAAAAAAAATAGTTTTAGGTGTTTGGTTACCAAACTTTTCATATTGCTTTTAACTTGTGAAATTACATTAAAATAATATATATATATATATATAATTTTTGTAAATATTGTAAATTTAATAATTTTTGACATCAACACATCAAATTTATCTAAAAATACAAAAAAAAAATTAAAGTAAAAAATAAAAAAAAATCAATTTTTTTCAAAAACCTCTCCCAGACACCCCTTTAGAATCACACTCAATTAAAAGTTGAACGAATAATAAAGATAAGATTGTGTTAACGTTAAGATTGCGTTAACTTTATTACGATAATTATTATTATTATTAATGAATTTAATTTGCATATGTTATTTTTTATAGGAATTTGACTACATTAAATTGAATAATCAAACTTAGAGAAAACATGATTTAATGGTTTTACTAAAATAAAAAACAATCCAACTAACGTATATGAGAGAAAGAAAAACAAAATATATGGAAAATAATAGCCTGAAAAATAATAATAAAATTCAAGATGGAAAATTCTGAATAATAATAAAGAAAAACCCCAATACCTTTCGTGCTTATTTCACATTTTGTTTTAAAAATATTTTTAAAAAAATAAAATTTTTTATTGTTTTAAAATTGATATTAAAATTATTTTTTTAAAAATAAAAAATAATATTATAATATATTTTTAAATAAAACATATTTTAAAACTGATTTTAAAATGATTTTTCAAAAATAAAAAAAGTATCATTTTGATGTATTTCGGCACGACAAACACTTTGAATCGCAATCGCAAAAGCATCAAATTCCAGCTTTTTTTGAATCGGTATTTTGGATATAATTTGATGTGGGTCTCACACAAAAAAAGTGCTTATTTTTGATAACCAAACACCAAATTGCGGTGCGATCTTCGAATCGCAGATCGCACCACAATACCAAACGCCTTCTAAATGTTTTTGCCTTCACAGATCGCACCGCAATACCAAACGCCTTCTAAATGTTTCTGCATGCTGATTGATGCCATCCCCTTAAAATGGCTGCCTGTTATTTCTTTTATGTATTTAAAATCACACTGTAAAGATCATCATATAATTTATTTTAAAAAAAAATACTTGGACCCGCAACAAACACAAGTAATAAACAGACCCTGTGAAATGTATGTTTGGTTCATAATTAAATGCTGAAGATTTTTATCATTTTTTATTTGTATTAGCGGGGCCTTGAAGGTATATTCTGAAGATTTCCAAGACACACGTGAATTGCAAAGGGCATCATGCTGTTATCGATTAAAAACAGAAATTAAAAGATTTTTTAATATTTTCTCAAAATTATTTTTACATTAAAAACAAGTTTTATAGATCAAGTCACCTTGAATGAACTATTAAAATCCAGAATATTTTTGACAGTTTGAATTTTAAAGATTAACACTAAGTTTGTGGTTTATTGATTTGGATCATGTTTTATTTTAAACCAAATTTGTTTTTAATTTAAAAAAAATTATTCTAATTAAAAATGGGGTTGTGATTCTCTCAACCATGATACCAAAATAGAATAAAAACTAAATTTGAATCGTGTTTTCTTTTTATTTAAAAAAATAATAAATTGTAAATCAATTATCCCATTCCACCGTATTAAGCTCCCAATTATTATTATTATTATTATTATTAGTATGTGTCAAATATCAGGTGTGCACAATTGCACATTGCAAATAAATTAGTATTTTTACACAATTATTTTCTTGACAATGAAGATGATTGAAGATTTATTTATCCCTATTTTTCTTTTTCTAGTCAAGCTTATCTAAAAAAAAAGTATTAAAAATATCCTCGCTCTCCCAACTAGCATTAGCATTTAGCAATCAATCAGGAATTCAGGATGGAATATCCTTCCACATTGCTTCCTTACATCAACTACTATATCCAACCAATGTCCAGAAGTCAAAACTTTATCCTCCACTCACATTTCACCACGTCATCGACATAAACATTTAATTCTCCATTCCCATAGCAACACGTAGCCAGATGATTAAACATTGAATTTAAATAAGCGAGGGGGCAGCTTGAGGAACCCAACGACAATCCTCCTCCTCCTCATCGGCTTTCTTCCCAGACACTCAAATCAAACCCCAAGAGGAGGAATCAGTTTCATTTCTGGCTGTTAAGGTAAATAAACGCTCTCGATTTCTATTATATATCTTGTTTGGTTTCTGGTAGTCCATGTTTCTGTTTCCGAAAAATCTTTTGTGTTTTATTTTCGTCTATTTCTTCAATTTTATCAGATATTTTTCGATATAATCGATTTCTTTTTATTAAATCAATATTTATTTATTTGATGAAAAATCTTAATTAACTTTTTTTTTACTTTTTTTTTTCTTATTTTTTAGTTTTAATTTGCCTGTTTGAGCTCTGATTATAAGTTATTGTGAGGTGAAAACAAGCCAATTATTAGTAAATTTCCATCCTTACCCTAGCTTTGAAGCAACTAATCTACAATTAATTATCTAGAAAAAGAAGAAAATAAAAAACAGCTGTATTAAAGAAGAAACAGGTTTTTAGCTAATTGTTAATCGCCACAATGTGAGGGGCAGAGGAATTCATTGATTAGGGCATTGCTATGTAGTGTTGCTGTTGACTCAATCAAAGTGTTGTGTTTAGATGTGTGATGATGACTTTAAATGCTCGAAGTTGTTGCGAAGGAGAATGCTTGGGGTTGTGAGGATTTTCCTTAAGTTAATAGGTTATGTTCAGCTGTGTTCATGTAATGCTTGATGATGGGCTATGATAATAGAGATAGTAATGAGTGTTTGTTGGATGGATAGATTGTGGAGGGAGGAATGTGATTTTCCCAGGGAACTTGTAGCTGCAAAAGCAACCGGATATTAGGATATTAAGACAGATGCACTTCGGAATAGTAAATGTATACGGATAGGATGTATTTACTTGTCATGTAAAACTGACTTCTCTGCAATTTTCATGAATCCAGATTTTATGTAATTATGTTCTTCTGTTTGATATTTTTGAATATTTTTTTTAAATGGCTGAGAAGAATTTGATTGGTTTGAACTTGATGTAAGTTCAGGGTATTATGGACTTGAGGATCGGGTTGTTGTTTCTTCTTGCTCTGGGTGCTGCTGGCTCCATCGCGGCTAGACAAATGGCAGCCACTGAGATTCTTAGTACAACCGCAGAAACGTATGAAATTTCAGGTTATCTATTAACCCTTTCTGTATACTAATTAACAGAGACTTTGCAATTTCAGGCGTATAGAGCCATTGCAATGGGATGTTTTAAATTTATGCTGGTTCTCACAGCTTCTTTTATTGCTTGCCCAGGAAAATTGATTAAAGTTCTGTTTTGTTTAGTCAGATGTTAAATTGTAGCCCAATGGTATCTGAACTTATTATGTAACAGTTTTAATACTTTATCCCTTTATCGGCTTCATGTTAACACTCTGCAGAGTACACCAATGAAGCATATTTTTAATTTGGTGATGTCCTGTCTTCGATCTACTTGCATTTTTCTCTGCTTAACTTGTGTTTTTCTTCATCATTGTTTTGTGCACGTTTGGGGTTAGTGGGGTGAAGTTTAGATTGTATATTGCGAGTATTAGATTGTATATTGTCTCAGAAAGACATGATCAATGTCAATGTCTCATTCCTATCTTACATTGCGTTTTTAAAAACAATTATTTTTTTTTTATTTTGAACATTAAATTAAATTTTTTTGGTGTTTTAGATCATTTTCATGTACTGATATAAAAATTATTTTTTTTAAAAAAAAAACATCATTTTGATGTATTTCTGAACTTAACATTTTCAAAACCAAACTCAACCACACTTCCAAACAGGCACTTAAAGGGTGGGGAACACTTGGGGTGCTGGGTGCTGGCAGTAATTATAGCCATTCTCCTTGTTGTAACCAGGTGTTTTGACTGGAGGCTGACAGGTCCCTTGTGAAACATAAGCACAAAATTATCTGTTACTTTATCTAAATGTGATAACTTTTTGGGACCTTATTCTTAGAAACAAAATTGTCTCCTCTTTGAAATCTGATATTTTCCAAGGTATGTCCTTGGATGATCTCTCCCATTTAAAAATGCTTCATGTGGCTTCCAATCAGCTGTCATTTCTTAATAAAAAGGAAATTTGCTTTTTCTAGAATTGTTGATATGAAGTTTAATTCTGAAAAATGTTTGAAATAATGATGTTGTGTTTCCTTTTTCAGTTGAAATAATTGAAAACCAGGAGCAGGAAAACACAATTCAAACAACAAACAACATTAAAAGGAAAGATGAGGTGTGCACATTGTGTGAGGAGTTTGCTTCGCAGGCACTTAATTACCTGGCTGAAAACAAAACACAGACTGAAATTCTTGAAAAGCTTCACAGAACCTGCTCACGATTGACTACTTTCGAGCAAGAGGTAGCCTTTAGTTTTTCGGCTGGTGATTATTGGTTTCTGTTCACTTGGAAGAAAACTTTGGCCCTTCACCTCTTTCCATTACAGCAATATTTTGTTTCTGGTTTGCCAATTGAATAATTCTTGCATATTGATCTATATTATGCATCTGAAAATATACAATTCTGAGCCTCCTATTTTGGTGGAATTGCTCGCCAGCAATGAGCTGCATTCATTAACATCCAATGCAAAATTTATTGGGGAGATTTTATTTGAAAAGCAGGTTGATCCAGTGCTATTGTCATTCCCATTTGCTATAAATACAAATGAGCATGTCATCTTTGTCTATGGTAGTTGATTACCAATTGTAGTTACATGAAGTGGATTCCTAAAATGGAAAACCCTATCGTTGACATAAGTTCAGAAGGCGATATTGTACTACTGGATAGTTTGTTCAAATGGTCAATGTGCTGGCACAAATGCTAATTGGACAGTTAATGATTGCAGGCATTGTTTTTGTTATGCAATGTGAATAATTATAGTTTAAATGCATGCAGTGCAGATTTCTATTTCAAGGTGTATGCGTGATAGTGTCTAAATTGATCAAATCCACCCAGTATATGGTTGATTCGTGGTGGAACTCTGGCCTTGGAGAAGCTTGTAAACATTTGGTGTATCTTATAATTGTTCAATACTTAATCAATCCTAATGCTTTATGTTTTGTTTACACAGTGCATCACTTTGGTGGACTACTATTCTTCTATTTTCTTCACATACGTTTCCTCAGCGCAATCTGAAGATTTCTGTGTCAAATTCAATCTCTGTCAAGAAATGCTAATTTTCTCTGCAAAACGCCATGATGATAGCTGTGGCATTTGCCAACTTGCTGTTTCAGAAGTTTTAGTCAAGTTGAAAGATCCTGACACGCAGGTTTGCTTTTGACTGTTGACAAATTATAAGGAATGGTGATTATAAAAGATGTTTTGTAATTACTGCTGCATTATGTGGATGCAATTATTGATCCATCGCTTGTGTTAGATCTGTTTTCTGGATCAGTGACCTACCAAAGACCAGAAGATACCATTCTGGCAATCCATTTGTCTGACCGACTAGGAATGAATAACTGATTAGCTGTTTATACCATACCCTCATGAAACACCTGTCTAGTCCAGATGAACAATAGAAACTGGAAATGGAACTTTCTTTCTCTTCCTCTTTATATTTTTTGGAAACTGTTTAGCGAGATTATTAAAATGTCACCTCATTGCAATTTAGATGTGATTAATTTATACAATGACAGGTCGATATTAAACCAGTCTTAGCCATATATAGAGTAAATCATCTCTAAATCAATATTTTGAAATTCTCAAGAGTTCTGTGAGGATGGATGTGATGCCATTAGGCATTATGGACTCGAAGACATCCATATACTGTTGTTGAATAACATAAATTTAAAACTAATTTATCTCTATTGATTTAATATTTTTTATGTATGATGCGTGTTTTGAAGCTCTTACCAATTAGTCAACCTATTGCATGTTTCGAAGCTCTTTATCAATTAGTCAACCTATTGCATGTTTCAAAGCTCTTTACCACTTGGTCAGCCTATTGCATATTTCGAAGCTCATTACCAATTAGTCAACCTATTGCTTATTTCTTGCTTCTTTTTTCTTTCAGCTGGAAGTAATTGAGTTGCTTTTGAAGGCATGTAACTCCATGGAGAAATATGCTCAAAAGGTGAGAACAATACTGGAGTTTTCCTGCGTGTTTGGTGTTATGGTGTAATGCCTTTTTCAAAAATGTTTTTTACTTGAAAATGTATCAAAATAAATTATATATATATATATATATATATATCAACACATCAACACATTTTTAAAAAGCATCTAAAAGCGGAAGCTGCTGCACTCTTAAATGGGTTCGAATATTAAAGTATTGCACTCTAGTTAAATTGTAATTCAGAAGATCACTGTGTAGAGATATAACTCCACCTGCACCACAATTTAATCAAGTTTTTGTATCCTGTTAATACGACTATTAACAGATGACCACCTACTTGATTTGTCACCGCTCTAAAGTATATGATTGTTGCAATCCTGGTTGATCGATCATATTTCATATTTCATTCTATACTCATGCTCAATGGTTTGCATTCTAGGATCATCATATACAATAAAGCTACACGGTGAACTCTTTTAGGCAAATTAATGAAGCTCTAAATTGAATTTTTAGTGGCATTTTGCCTGGCTGTTAAAATTCTCGATTAAGTTACATGAAATTCAACCTTTGATTACCTGTTGCTACTCCATTTATTTCTCTAACATCTTGTTTGAAATTTTGGCAGTGCAAAAGGATGGTTTTTGAGTATGGTCCCGTGATCCTGACCAATGCAGAGCAATTTCTTGAAACAACAGATCTATGCACAATGTTACATGCCTGCAAAGTGCCAGAAGACAGCATGGAGCAGGCTTGGACGGTGCTAAAGGCTGGTTCATAAGCAGGGCGCAAAAGATAAACTATAAACAAAATGCTCATGTTCCAGGTGTGCGTGTGATTATTATGCTTTTGTTGTAACACTGCAATTTCAATTTATGATTCAAAGCATTTCATCCTGTAATATAAAAATCATAGATACTGAATCTCATTCATCTACTCGGCATAACTCCTGAATAATCGAATTAGTTTGGTTTGGGAACTCCAGATCCTTGCAATTTTAAAGTTCAGGTTGCTGGTTGACGAAAAAGAAAACCTAATCCAGCTTTATCATTGGAACTCTGTGCATACTCCATTTAGTAACTCTTTTTTTTTTTTGCTTGTCTCGTCCTCATTTTAGTGTATGGTAAACCTTTTTTCACCTCCGGTTAAATTTGTTGATTCCAATTCGGGGGATTTTCATTCCCCGACCTGGAATTAAGAAGTGTCGTCATAAATTTAGGCCATTTGGCTATTCAAAAAATAACGTGACAAAAAAGTTCACAATTGTTCAAAAGCTCATCATGTAGAATTGTAGATTATGCCCCATCATCATCATCATATATAGGTACTATTTTGATAATGTAATAATAATTATTTTTTTACTATCAACACTTCAAAACAATCTAAAACATAAAAGAGATTAATTTTAAATAAAACAAATCCAAATTTTCATGAAATGCAGTTCCAAAGGCACCTAAATCACAACAAATAGAAGTTGCGGTCAAGAATTTCTTTTTCTCCCTCTACTTTTAGAGTTTAAAGTGAAAACTTGGTTTTATTATTTAAATAAACTTATTTATATAAATAAATCAAGTTAATATAAAGCATGTGTCTAAAATATTTTTCGCTAAAAAACTTGATCTTTGACGCATGAATTAATCCAAAGATATCCTATGCTATTAAATCAAAATGATTCACGTTTATGCTATTTGTCCACAAACACAATCTAAAAAGGTAGCTTTAAGGAAAATTAAGGGCATCCCAAATGAGGCATGGAAGAATTCCTACAATAATCAAGCCCAAAAGTACAATGTTATTCTACCTAATTTGGTCTTACAAATTAGTGACATGACTCGAGCTAGGTCGTCTTATATCGATCTGAGTAGAGACTAACCCATTTAACTCAATGATTCAACTTGTGATTCGATCAATCTGGTTAAAATCCAAGTGAGACATGATTTAATATTTTTTTTAAAGAACTAGAAAACATATTAATTTTTTTTAAAATATAATCTTAAAAAACATAATTTTGAATAGTTCAGCTTCAATCAGTTTCAATCCATAGCTCGGATTTTGAAGTCAGGTTTTATAAGGATAGACAAATGTTTTGAATTCATGTCTGTGTCCAAGCTCTTGATCATTGTGCATATCAGACATGTGATTGATAGATGCCCTAAAGGCTTCAATTTGGCTCCTCCAGAAAATGCAAACCCAAGTCCTTGCTCTGCACGTTTCGGCCATGCGAGAAAAGGAGAGAAGAAGAAGAAGCGTGCGCGTAATCTCTCGAGGCCTAAGCTTTCTCGACTCCAAATCCTTGGTCTTTAGCCCTCGTGCCAAAAAAAAAAAATGTAATTTTCTCAATCCATGGCATTGTGCACGTTATTAAAAGCTTTCTTAGGGCACCCGTGTTATCAAAGTTCTTCCCTCGAAGTCCTTTTCAAATGTTTTTCACAATATTTTTAATTTAGGTACAAGTGAGCACATAAATTTTCTTCTCGAATAACTTATTTTTCTCTTTTTTCATAGGGTGGGAAAAAAATGAAATGAAAAAAGAATTTTTTTTTCTTTTTTTTTCAATCTCATTTCATCATAATTTAATAACTAGCCATTAATTTATTTATTTTTCTAAAAACAAATCCTCTTCAAGCCGAGTATCAAGTTCGGAAAACAAATCGTGGCAGCAACCTAATGTGACCCTTTGTTTTTCCCATGCACTCTCTTTATTTCGGTGTGGAATAAAACCTTATTTGTTTAAAAAAAAAACAATTCAAAATAGCATTGATTGGATTCATCCAGTTCACTTTGACAACCAATAACTTGATGCTTGTATAAAAATTATTACACAAGAAAATTAGAAAATAAATTAGATTTGGTTGTATTAGGTAATACGAGTGGTCCGTATACTAATATAAAATAACTGTGCTAATGATAGTTCTCTCCAAAAACTATTCCAAAAGCTCAACTAGGGAAAGAGACAAACCCTAATTTATAATTAAGTTGATGAACCATGGCATGGTTTTAGCTAGGTAGCCCTTCCCTTGTTGGATCCGGTTGTAAAATATCTCGAGTTTAATAAATTTGCAAGAAATAGAAAATAAACTGTGTTAGGTAGCATAAGATAGACTAATCTAAAACAATTAAGCTAATCATATTCATAGTACTCCATAAAAACTATTCCAAAATCTCAACTAGGAAAGAGAGAAACCCTAATTTACAATCAAACTAATCAACAAGCCAACCCTTCACTAGGTGGGAACTCCACAGATATATCTTCAGAAATTGTTTTCTTTTCCTATATTCTCTTTGCCTGGAGACTGTATTCTCAATTATTATTGAGAAATAAAAAAGAAAAACCGCGTGACAATGTGTAAACAAGGAGCATTAATTCGAGCAACTTGGGGTGCACATCTGAGTTGTCTCCATGCAATTACTTGAGCCTAAAATACTTTAAAATGTACAAGAAAATATTGCTTTGATTTTTCAACTAAAAGATGCTTTTCCAAGTAGTGTATGTTCAATGAATTTAAATATCAAACATCCACTTCTTATTCTAATATTATCTATTTATTTATTTTAGAATTCAAATGAAAATATGATAATTAAAAATCTCCGATTAATGGCTGAATTGTCCCTCTCTATCAAAAAAAAAAAATGAAATTGCGAAGTTTCCTCCCATCTTTTAGCCATCATTACTTGGACTTTTTCTTTTGATTTCCTTTCCTTGCTTTCTCGTAGTATAGGAATATTTTGGTGGCATATTGTAGATTCTTTTCTTCTTGATTTTATCTATTCCTCTCCATTTTATATAGTATTTTTTTTCATATTTTTGGTAAAATAATTTTTAAAAAACGTTTTATAAACTATAAAGTTTTATGTATTTATTTTTCATTAAAATATTTTAAGAAAGTTGATCAGCATAAAAAAATTATAATCCACTTTTAAATTTATTTTATTTATTTGAAAATATTTTTGGATCATTTTTTTTAATTAGTTTATGAACAATAATAATTCACTCATAATATTATTTCCTTGACATTTCACACTTTTATCAATCCATGAGAAGAGCATAAAAAGGTCAAAAACTCTGATGGAAGAAAACTACCTGATACAAAAAGATCAAGAACATGAATTAATCTATATATGTAATAGTTGCTTCTCTATTAAATTTGATGTTAATAGTTCATACAAAAGGTATAATACAAATTACCTGCTAGAGGTCAACGAAATTTTGACCTTTTGTTGTATAATACCAAAGGTATTATAGCTAGAATATTTTTGCATTTTATATGTTTAAATTATTTCAAATTCTTAGTTTGTATTGTTTATAAGTATGTAATTGTGGTGTGTGTCAGTAAAAATATAGTAAAACAAAATGTGTGTGTAGCTTTTTGTTCTTATTTATTTATTTTTATTTCTGTAATAAAAAAATAAATAAAAAATTTAATTATCATAAAAATAAATTAATTGAATATAGTCAAGTCTTTTAAAAAGATAAAAAAATCATATCGTTTTATATTTCATATGAAAAATAAAAATAAATATTTGCGTGTTTTTTGAGATTTAATAACCATATTATTGAATTTATGAGAATTTGATTAATATCTCAATAGTTCATAATTTTTAATTCATGAGAATTAATAAATAAATATGTTGATATAAATATTGGACTGAAAGCGGGTTGATATTTAAATATCAAAAATTAGCCAAAAGAATTCGTAGAGTTCTTTTAAATATTCAACAATTTTAATTGAGAAATTTTTTTCATCACAACGTGCTAGTTATGAAAAATCCATTCACCTTTAAGACAACTACATGGATCCCTTCAATAAAAATTTATTTGAGTACACAAGTCTATAATAAATTCAAAAGGCTAGATTTACTCACAAGAATGAATATTCACCTTAATCCATAAATAAACTACTAATTAGAAATTCATCAAAACCTTTAAACCACACAAAGCATCTTACTTTATGTATGGTGCACCGCTAGGGATATTAATATCTTACTTAGGCACAACAGGGATCTTACCCCCTTGAATCTCTGATAAAACCAGTATACTTAGGTTTTTAGCTACAATGAACCAAACAACTTGGTAATGACTCCCTCTATCTATGAAGCCAATCATCTACATGCAATAATTAGTATATGTTTTGAGTTAGTATTGTAAGTGGATCAATTTAGCTCTCAATGATAGATCCATTAGGGTTTTAATTTTTAAGAGTATGAAAACTCTTTGTAAGGGTAAAATACTCACACTTCATAATATTATTACTCACAAATATATTCAGTTGTGTGAGAGATATTCTCGTATTATTTGGTTCTTTGATAAACTAAACTGACTTATAGAAGATTAGTTTGTTTTGTGACGTCTTCCTTGTACCTCTAGCTCGTAAAGTTATATTCATAGGGTGAAATTTTTTTATTCTAATAGTATTAGTATTTTAGAATAAATTTTTATTATATCATACTCTTATCATACTTGTATTAACTTTTTACTATTCATTGTCAATCTTATTATAGCTTGGGTGAACTTATAATCACAAATTTTACATCGTCATCACTTCATCAGTCCACTATCTAACCTCCACTCACTAGATAACCACCACCACCACTATTTTATCATCATAGACGTTCTATTTTGTTCTACTATCACCATCTTTTATATTATTATTTATTAAACATTATATATAAAATATATTTGTTGTCAAAACAAAGCCAGGAATATTTTAATGATAAAAACATTGATTTTTTCTCTCTTTTTATTTAATTACAAGTACGAAAATAACCTTATGCATTAAAAAGACTAATCTAGAATCTAGTGATGGAGCAATGGTCCCTCCCCCTAATTTCCCATCCATGGAAAGAAGCAATTGTCGACTTGCGTGGCAAGCCTCATGGAAAATGATGGGGACACGTGTATGGTTGATGAAAGCAGTTGACGCCTATCACAAATTTACTCTCGTCACGACGTGCCTAAGGAAGGTCACACCCACATGCATTATTTCCATCTCCAAACGTGGCAATTTCCAATTGGCCTGAAATGATGACTGGGTAAGAATAAGAAGCTTCAAGTTGCAAGGCAATGTAATGCCAAACTTGAGGGGGGAAATGGCTGACTAATTCTGCCCCTCAAAAATAAAAATAAAAACAAAAGGTTAGAAAAAGACATAAATAGGTTTTTGCAAGCATATTTCTCATTGGTAAGCCCTTCAATTCTAGAATCTCAAAAGGCCAGTCAATAATAATGTTAAAATAAATAAATTTAGATATTAGCAAGTGTTGATCTTTTAAGAGTAAGTATATTAGTTATAATATATTAATTATATTGAATAAATTCATATGAATATAAATACATATAAACATATATATAAATAAAATAAATAATTGAAAATAATATTATGTAATTATAGCTTCGGCTTAAGAAAATTGTGTTGTTGTCTTTGGTTTGCAAAGAGTAAATTATAAAATACCATCATATTGTTTTTTTTTAATTCAATTAGAATTAGTTTTGATTAACCCCTATCCATTTTCAAGTCAAGAAAATGACAAGACTTATTATTTCATTCGTATATAAATTCATATACATTTTCATAGAATCATCATATGTTATAATTACATAATGCAATTGACGTATTTAAATATATATAAAAAATGTACACCGATAATATTAAATTTGACTTGAAAAAAGAAATTGTTGGAATTGAATTTTCTTTTAAGATTTGGCTTCATTTTAAATCCAAGCAACAAGGCAGCTTGTTTATCTTTGTTTGCCATGTGACCAAGTTTAATTGACTTGACATGGTCAATCTTAATTATGAGTTATAAGATAAGATCAATACTTTAGGTTTACAATTTATTTTAATGACAATTACCCTCGACCATCCGTCAAAATAGTGCGCTTTCATGCCCTATTTCCCCCCATCTTCGAGTGCGTTTTCATACCCTCGACCATCCATCAAAATAGTGCGCTTTCATGCCCTATTTCCCCCCCATCTTCGAGTGCGTTTTCATACATTCACAATTTTTCACCTGGGTAGGTCACCCATAACAATGAGACCACATTCACCATTTTCACCTGGGTAGGTCACCCATAACAATGAGACCAGCTTCAACATTTTTCACCTAGGTAGGTCACTCATTACAATGAGACCACCATCACAATCTTCCATCTTTTGAGTGTCCTTCTTAGGTCCCAAATTCTTTGATAGTGCGCTTTCGAGCCCTATTTTACCATTCTTTTCTGAGTGTGCTTTATAGCCCTCATTCTCATTTTTGGATGGATCAACTATTTCTTGATCTGATACATCCACCTTTCTTTTTTCTTTACAACGCTTACTATTTAAAGTCTTTTCCAAAACTTTAGTCTTAAGCATTGTAATCTGTCGCGACAGCGATTTTTGTGACGCGCTTCGCGCCCTGCCTTCACCACGGGATTCGGGGGGACAACGGTCTTGTGATGAAATGGAGGGGTATTTTTATAGTCATAAAAATTACGACTATAATTATTGGGAGTCGCCACCTAGTATTAAGGTTACTAGGAACCTATTGGTCTGCAGAGTCTAGGGTAAGGAGACTTATTGTGCAAGGGAAGACGCATCACCCCGAGTGCACCCTACCTAAGGCAAGTTTGCATTGTTGTTTGATTGTTTTTCCTAAATCATTATTTTTGGTCTCTCCTAAAGTTCGACATAGATTTCTCCCCATGAGAGAAACTCTATCTCGTTAAGAGACTAAAAAATGAATAATTGAACTATATTATAAAAATCTCATTTTAATTAAACCACAGGTGAACAATAAAGTATAATTTTACACGGTGTTTGATAGGACAATATATTTGTGAAATTGTTTTTTACATTTTGGCCGAATGCCATTTGATAATCATATACTTGTTATGATATCCTACTTTTTGCTAAAAAAAATATGGTAAGTTATGCACATATGTTTTAAGAAAAAATACAATGAGAAAATACTTGGAATTAATTGTATGCAATAAAACAAAATAATTCTTTTTTATTTTTTATATATTTTTTTATATTTTTGAATTTGGTTGTCGACTAGTGGTGTCGACACCAGTGATTGAGTTGAGCTTCGACCTCACGGTCGAAGCCCGGTTTTGCTGATAGATCAGTAGGCACAAAGCCCGACCTAACGATCTCGTGAGGAAGTGAATTAAATTCACTTCCCGCATGTAATATGCTGAGAAGATGAACAGTGGATTTGAATTTTCCGAGTGTGATGAAATGAGAAAGTGTTAATACCTTCGTGTAGAGGGCGTCGAGGTGGTTCTCCCTGTCGTGGTGGCGTCGAAGCGGAGGTCTGTGGTGGCCGGAATGGAGGTTTGAAGTCGCCGGTGATGGCTGCCTTGTCGCTGCGTGTCCTCTTTTCTTCGTCGTTTGTCGTCTGAGAAGAAGGGAGATGGTTTCGTGACGAGGAGGAAGCTTCGGAAACGACGAGGTGGCGCAAGGTGGTCGGGAGGAGGGCTGAAAGCTACCGGTTCGGGCGTGTGTCGTCGTCGCCGGCCCTTCGTTCGTTCTGTCTGCTGCTGTCGTTCGTTGCCGAGCTGGAGGTCACGACCGGGCTTCGCTGGTGACGGAGCGGAGGAGGGAGAGCTCACGGTGGTGAGGGACTTGTGGTGGCCAAATGCTGCCAGCGGTGGAGAGAGAGACGTCGGCGTTCGTTGTTCTCTTGAGAGAGAGAAGCGGTGACCAGGAGAGAGAGGAGCGACGACCGAGAGAGGGAGAGAGGAGATAGAAACAGAGAAATATCAAAGAGAAAAGGAAAATGCAGCAAAGGTCGGAAAAAATGAAAGAAAGCAGAAACAAGAAAATCTTTGAATCTATACGTGAATTCTTTCCTTTTTTTTCAGACCTCCTGTTCGTCTTCTTCCCCGTCTCCTCCCTCTGTTTTTCAATGTTTACGCCTCGTTGTTTGCTTCCGGTTCGTGGTCTTCCACCCACTTCTCTGTTCGTTTTTTTTCAAACGTCTTGCCCCGTTTTTCTCTTCCCCCGTTCCTCCCCCATTAATGTTTCTGCATGCGGTATTTATAGAAGGAGAAACTGACCCTTCATGCATGTAATCAGGGGCACTGCCTAGTAACATGGGAGGAAGGATTCCCGAGCAACGCATGCCCATGGGTGGCGTGCTTGGCGTGCCTACACTGCATGCGTGAAGATTCGGGAGAGAAGGAGAAAGATCAACTTGGTCCCTCACTTTTAATCAGCTCAATTGCACTCCTAATTGGTTCTAAATTTATGATTTTGTGCAATCATGTCCCCGTGGAAAATTCGAAGTTATCCTTGAATTTTGCGCGCCTTTTATTTTGGCCTCGATTTCCAATCTATGTCATTTGACTCACGATTGACCATTAAACTCTCAATTGTTTCCAATTGGACTCTGATTTTGCATAATTGGCTTGGAAAAATTCCATTTAGCTTCGAAAATTTCCAAATTCTCAATTGAACCGAAATTAAATTCAAGGACTTGATTTTTCACTGATTAAGCCCTTAATAAAATTAATTTGACCAACTTAAAGTATAATTAAGTCCTTGCACTTAATTAAATCCTTTAATTGGACCCTCAATTAATTCTCAAACATAATTATATTTTAAAATCAAATTGGCCCATAAAAATATAATTATATCCCTCGACTTAATTTTTATACAGATCTATCCGATGATAAATTATTTTTGCCTTAAATCTGTATTTTCCTCTATTTTTGGGACAAAAGAGACACAATTAGACTCTCAAAACAAACAAAATTTACACATTGATTTTTCTAACAACCCCGACCTCTTTTATTGTATTTTTGTTATTTTTGGTATATTTTGGGAGTCACCCAAAATTGGGTGATGACAATTACGACAAGCAACTGTAGAAAATTAGGTCAATGTTTTACTCATCAATATCCTTAAACTTCCTTAAAGAAACTCTTCATTTCGATTTTACCAAACAATAACTTGTCAGGTTTCCAAGTTTAAAATAAATTTATGATGACACAAACACAAGCTTGTGTTTGTCAATTTTCAAAGTTATGGTCTTCGTGGCATACCAACTTATATTTATGGTGTTTTTGGTGTAGGGTTGATAAATTAAATAAAAAAAAGCTTAGATAAAAGTATTTTTAATTTTTCTCTTTCACCACACATTTATTTATCTATCTCTTCAAAGTGTTTTCATGAAATAAATACTTATACTTATTCCCTACACATTTGTCTAGAAGTAATAATAAATTCTCAACATTGGAAATTTATTTATTTTATTCTTGATTTAGATTTTTACTAATTTTACTTAAACGAAAAATAGTATGTTTTAGATTTCGATTGATGAAGCAATTATGTATGATTTACCATATAAGTTATCATTGAAATTATTTTCTTAAATGATGTTTTTCTCTTTCTTCATGCACAAGTGTATCATGTATTTATAGAAGACAATTCTATATCAATTTGTGTATCGTGTATTTTTAGAAGACAATCCTATATCAATCTATATACGATGTTATTATCTATGAAATGCTCTTTTATAATCAATATTAATATTGCTTAATGCATGAACTACTCTAAGAAGATTTTGTTAGATTTTAAATTAATATTGAAATTCATAACATAACTTAAAACTTAATTGTGTTATAATTATAGTTAGGTACATCTAACTCAATAAGAGCATGTTTTTGCAAGTTTTCACCAAACACCGATCATAATTATTTGGATAAAAAAAAAATCAGGGGGGGCTTTCTGTATTACTATACATTCGCCAATATGGGAATATTTCGGACACCAAATATTGAAATGACATTTAAATAATTCAATTAATTAATCAAAATTAATATTTATTTTTTAAAAAAAGAAAAATATACAAATTTAAGGTCAAGTGGCCCTGGAGGATTTATAAATGGAATGCAAAACGTAAGGCCGCAGTGTTTTCAGCCTTTTTCATACCAAAATATCCCTCATCATCTCTCTCTGAACGAAGACAACTGCCTGACTGCTTCCTCTGTTCTTGTCAGTAAAGATTTCTTCTTCTAGTTTTGTGTTTTACAAGGTAGCTTCGCTTTTGTTCTTTCTTTTTCTTCATATCTTTAATGGGTTTGCATTGTCTTCTTTTTCCCCTTCAGTTTCTTAGTTGCTTGTGTTTCTTTTTCCCCGGTTAATTTCAAGGTTACATTTTTTTTTTCCATTTTTTCCAATCCCTTGTTAATAACTTTTTTATGGGTTCGTCGTTTCTTGTAATGTTTTTGTTCTATCTTTCCTGACCCTGAAGTCGAAGATGTTAAATTTGAGACGGATTAGCGCTTCAGGGGAAAGAAATGATAAAATAAAATAAATCATGAAGATTTACATCTACATTTCTTTATGCTCAGATGTGAAAGTTGCATGGAAAATGTTTTATCCTTATATTATTTCTCAAGTTTATGATTTTTTTCTGCAGAATTGGAGTATTAATATAATTTTTCTTTCTAGTCCCATTTAATTATTGCCTGCAAAGTTTCACAAGAATTGTTAAATCATTTGATTTATTAGGTTCTTTAATTTTTCTTCTCCCTCTCTTTGTGATGATAAAATTAGCTATAATTATTCAAGAGTTCTGATCCTGTCTTTGGCTAATGCTAGATTTTATTATGAGATAAATGGCTTGTTACCGAATTTTTTTTTTAATTCTACTGATTGATGGGATAGTTTTGCATGATTTATGTCAAGTTTTATTGATTTTAATTAACATGTTTCCTCTTCATTTCAGGTGAATCACTCATACATTTGGTGGTGGATTGAGGGCTTCAACTGAATTTCTGCTTTGCTTGTAGTTCACCAGCGAAAAGGCTCACTTCTGAATTCAGTATTCCCTTGTGTATCAAAATAAATCAGGGAATGCAGAAAGATGTGCTTGAAACTCGAAAGCTCTTTCGCTGAGTTTGGCAAGGTTGTAGCTTCATTTGGGCTACCCTTGGATATCCTTGATGAGACTGAACATTCAACTCAGTTCTGTGCTCAAATGCACTGTGCGTGTAGAAATACCAGAGATCATATCATGTCAAAGCATGATGTCTGTGAAGATGGTTGAGCTTTTCCAGTTTGTGAAAGCTCCTGCCCCATAATTACCATATAGCATCTATTGCCGTAGACGGTGTGTTTGTGTTTATTTTGTTCGAAGTTTGCCGTTTGAAATGGAGAACAAAGGGAATATGTTGATGCAAAAATATGAGATAGGGAAATTGTTGGGGCAAGGAACTTTTGCCAAGGTCCACCATGCAAGGGATCTCAAAACTGGCATGAGCGTGGCAATCAAGATGATCGACAAGGAGAAGGTATTCAGGGTTGGAATGATGGACCAGATTAAGCGAGAGATTTCTGTCATGAGACTGATTAGGCATCCCAATGTGGTGGAACTTTATGAGGTTATGGCCACCAAAACTAAGATTTACTTTGTTATGGAATACGTTAAAGGTGGCGAGTTGTTCAACAAGGTTGCCAAAGGAAAGCTCAAAGAGGATGTTGCAAGGAAATATTTTCAACAGCTGATCAGTGCAGTTGATTACTGTCACAGTAGAGGAGTCTCACATCGTGATCTGAAACCTGAAAACCTGCTGTTGGATGAGAATGAGAATCTAAAGGTTTCTGATTTTGGACTAAGCGCTCTTGCTGAATCGAAGCGGCAAGATGGTTTACTACATACAACCTGTGGAACCCCTGCATATGTCGCTCCAGAAGTGATTAACAGAAAAGGTTATGATGGAGCTAAAACTGATATTTGGTCATGTGGAGTCATCCTATATGTTCTCCTGGCCGGCTATCTCCCATTCCGTGATCCAAATCTGATGGAGATGTATAGGAAGATCGGGAAGGGAGAATTTAAATGCCCCAATTGGTTTGCACCTGAAGTTCGCAAGCTTCTGTCAAAGATACTGGATCCGAACCCAAAGACAAGGATTTCCATGGCCAAAATAATGGAAAATTCTTGGGTTCGGAAGGGTTTGCAATTCAGACCCTGTGTTCTTGAAGCAGAAGTGAAAGACCCAGCTCCTTCGGACCCAGAGGCTGTATTTGGCATAAATGAGACTAGCTGCGCTGCTGTGGAACCAAAGCAAGAATTGGCAAAGCCGTGCAACTTGAATGCTTTTGATATTATCTCCTTTTCCACGGGCTTTGACCTGTCTGGCTTATTTGAGGAGAAAGAGCAGAAGAAAGAAGTGAGGTTTACGTCAAACAAGCCTGCCTCCACCATCATCTCTAAGCTCGAAGACATCTCTAAGCGTTTAAGGCTGAAAATAATGAAAAAAGATGGAGGTTTGCTGAAAATAGAAGGATCAAAGGAAGGCCGCAAAGGAGTCATGGGCATCGATGCACAGATTTTTGAGATCACTCCTTATTTCCATTTGGTGGAGATGAAAAAGTCCAGTGGAGATACCGTGGAGTATCAGAAGGTAGTGAAACAAGACATTCGACCTGCGCTCACGGACATTGTTTGGAGCTGGCAAGGAGAACAACAGGAGCTACAGCCTTCTCATGCATCCACAACGCAGGTTGTCTCAAGTCAGAATTAATCGGGACTAAAATGTTCTTTCCGTTGAATATATTCTCTAATGGTCTCTTTGCTGAGGATGATTATCTTTGTGGCATAGCGTTATGTTTTAATTTTACATTTCTCAATGTTTCGTGGAGTTGTACGCTTTGACAATCTGTTAAGGTACCATTTCAGGTTTTCATCATGTTATTAGAATCGGAGCCAAGGAATGAGCTCCAAATGCATGTTTTTCTTCCTGCTCATCATGCCTTAATACTCTTCTTAGGTCCTTATTTTCTCAGTTCTGTTTGTTTTTGCATCATCAAAAGTCAACTTTTTGGCCAAGTTTATTTTAAAAAAACTAAGATATTTGCCCTCCCACAACTCCTCCCACCTCCAACATGGCCACCAGCACCGACAGTTCCTGCTCTCATTAGGTTTTATTCAAAAGAGGAGACTGCCTTGTGCATCCTCTTGACTCCATCAATATAGTTCTTGTATTAAAAAAGAAAATGCTACCATAACAAAAGGCAAGTTAAAGGAGATTTTAATGAATACAAAGACCATTGCAGTGGTCTAGCTGCTGCACGCACCAAGGGTTGCAAAAGAATAGACCATGTCGATAGAATAGAGAGAGAGAGACCGACAAATTTGTGAAAATAACATGTCCATATCAGAAGATTAAGAATGCAAAACATTTGTTTCGATTCAATCTCGATGGATATATCTATCAGAAGTGAGGAGTAACTTGATCCATTAAACCGGGCTACGTCCATCCAATTAAACAAAAGAGTAAATTTGATACTCCTATTATATATATAATATATATTTGATTATTTTAATAGTGTGTGAGAAACAAATTTCTATTTCTTTCTAACCAAAACATGTCTATATCCTTTTTTTATATTTCCACTACATTCACTATTTTATCATAAAATACTAACCAGCTCCCGGCTGTGGTACGTGCTGGCCTGCTTCAAGTTAGATTTGTTGATATTTTCATATGAAACGTTATGTGGAGAAGGAAACATAGACGTGATGGTAATATGGCATTTTGGTCAGCGGATAGTCTCAACAACAGCTGTTCATCGAGTGCTTCGCATGTTTAAATGTATGCACCCTTTGCCTGTCACCTATCCCAACATTTGGGGCAAACATGAAAGTTAGAGCTCCATGATATATTCCTTGTGGAGGGTCAAGGCAAGGGGACAATTCGGTTTCTTTAGCAGATAACCTTTTCCATTTGGGATGGAGGGTCGTCTCCCAGGAATATGGAAATGTGAAATCTAACACGAAAATAAGGCCAAAGCCAGATAGCTTTTCATAAGCGAAAGCAACATGCGTTAGTATCATCTCATTGGCATTCATTCCGATGAAGATCAAGAGATATACAGCTATGAAGAGGAATAGCTCCAATCTTACGAGAACATTTTTTTCCTCAAAAAGGGGACACCCCCACTCCCCCAGGCGAAACCTAAAAAATTTAGAATTGCAGTAAACCTAGCTGTTACCTCATGCATGTCAAGTGTAATCCTAAAATGCTATGAATGCTAAAGTATGCAAAGATGAATCTCCCTTTAAAGAACCGATGGAAGATACAATCATGTCCAGTATTCTAAACTTACTCCGAAAGGGACACTTTGCCTCTTCAGAACAGGAAGAGATCTGTCACTCTTTTTTCCCCTATCTTTCCTTTCTTTTTAATCAAATGACCACTGTACATCTGAGGTGGAGAACAAACCACCAACATTGGGTCTTGTGACAGATGAATTTCCAAAACCTTCTCCTGAACCTTGCACGCCCCATTCATTCCTGCCAGTGGAAAAGAAATGAATAAAAATTTAGCCTAGCACTATCTGTTTCTGCAATGTAAGCAAGCAACTGGACAAACCAAAGGGAGTGAGAGAGGGGAGAAAGATGAGGAAGAGGATAATCAAAATCAGATGATTAAATCAGTGGGTTCATCGGTTAGCCATGTACAAATTCTATGATATAAGAGACAGAAGGTTGCAGCAAGAAACCTGCATTATAAGAGTTTTTCTGGGTCCCAAGCACTACCAACTAACTGAAGGCAGGAATTAGAGTTCAGCTCAAGAACAGAAAAGGGTGGCAGCTACAGACATCATATATAAACAAGCAAATTGTGATTGATACCGCAGGGTGGTGTTATTAAGAAATTGAGTGAGGTTAGAGACACCACAGAGAATGGTGAAGCCAGCAAAAAGTAAAATAACCACCACTTGTGCATTTATGATTAAATTGAGCAAGAACCCAAATAATAACTGGCAAAACATTGAGTCACATCATTCTTTTATTGTCCAAAAATTATTTCCAAGCATCAATCTAACACAATGTTCTATTCATCTCAGTTATTGTACTTTTAATCGATATTAGATCGATGATATAAGGATGTTCCAACCATGACAACTGTCAGACTAATAGTTCGTCATTTCAGACTCATATATACAATCCAGTTCCAGATTAGAGATCTGATAAAAGAGCTGAAATGATGATGACTCACTTGGAACAATTATGCACTGGAGATGGCCCAAAAGCATTGTTGGTTGCAGCTCCAGTAGGACTCTGATAGATCATTTCACTCTGAGTACTTTCCTCTTGTGGTTTCAGAGAGTAAGGGGTATTGCTGCCTGATAATGGTGGGAAAAAGGTATTCTGTAACCATGGTTCATTTTCACTTGAACCAATGACTGGACTGAATACCCCACTCTGGCCATTGCCAAGAAAAGTCTTCTGCGGAGAATACATACCAGGCAGGATTTGGTCATCTTTTGTAAAGAGTGATGCCATAGTTTTATGAGATGGAGGTGGTATAATATCTTCCTTGGTTGATTTTTTCTGTTCTGGGAGTGAAAGCCAGCTTCCAGGGCCACCTACTAAACCTAAACCATCCTGACCAAGAGGAGAGCTGTTCCACATTTGCCATGTTCCCGTCTCATTCACATGCATATCATTCACAGGTAGAGTGTTAAAATCATGGGATATAGGAGTGGTTGGGAACCAATTAGAACCATTATTCCTTTCATCAGCAGTTCTTTGTCGCGACAACGGGGACTCAATTGGAGATGGCCTGGTCACTTCAGGAGATGTAGACACGTTCTTCATAGCATAAAGTCTTTCCAATCCGTTTCCCATGTCTGGAGCAAAACCATTTCCCAGATCTAACTGAAAATTATCAAGTGACTCTGAAACAGGCCCCAGCAATGATATTGGATCAGGAATATAACATGGATCTTCAAAAAGCTCTGGTTCTTCAGGTATAAAATCACAGGGCCCTTCCATAGCACGGGAAAATTTTGGTTCAATAGCAGGTGAGAAACCTAAACTAGTGCTACTGGGTATATTTGGAAATGCAGAAACCGGAAAAGGTGACGGCAATCCAAAATTGATTGGATTATCAAAAGATTGTATTGGTGATGATTGTGCAGGAGACTGTTGTGCTTGGCATTCTGCTTGTTTTGAAATTGGTCTACAGATGACATTTGCATTTGAAGATGGATGAGCAGGTGATGAGCGTGTAAATAATTGCTGCCATGTTTTCTTTGGTGCCATCCTTGGTTGTGATTCACAGAGCACCTGTTGTGAATAGCAACATCTTAACACCATTTTTCTTATAAATGCATAGCTGATCCACGAACATTCAAAATAAACATCAACCTCAATTACTGATCCTGCCTGGTTCAATAGGAGGTAAGACCCTAGCAAGCTTTGCAATCAAAGTTTTGAAGAAGCATGGACAACTAACAGGTGATAGGAGACAAATCTCATCGCAAAGCAAACACGGGCATTTAAAATTGCTAGATCAAATGTGAGTATAAACTACTAAACTAACAAGGATAAACTCAATATAGGATGATAGAAAACAACAATTTCTGCACAACTTACTGATTCTGCCTGCTTGTAAACATAAATAAAAAAAGAAATTAATAGGAGACAGTTTCATCAAAAGCCTAGCATGCTTGTCAAACAAACAAAGTTTATAAGCATGGGAAACAAAGAATTAACGGAAATTTGATAACAGAGCTAAAACAAACATTTTAAAACCTAGCTCAAATTTGTGCACAAATTTATGGTGACAATCAAATAAGTTGGCTAACCATTATGTTCATTAAGAGTTGCAAAATTAAGGGCTAGACAATCAATTTTTTTAATGAATAGACAACAAGAGCAAGCATTCCATGAAGATAAAATGAACATCAGACAATTAAAAACAAAAAAATCTGCATACCTTAATTTTTCCAACCAGTTACATGCTAAAAGAAATTATGAGAAAACATGCAGCAAAACAACTTACAGGGTGGTAAATATGCTTGTCATCTCCATTTAGACTTGCTTTCCCAGAAAGACGATCAGGTGGATGTACATCTCTCCTATAAGCAGAAACATGAACAGGATCTATAGAACTGATGGGCTTATTTTCTTTAGTAGCAGTAGCAGGAGTATAGGCAGCCTTTCCAAAGAAACCACCTCCACTAAAAGCTCTAGAAGAAGACAAAAACGTTCCCTTCATTCGATCAAAATACCTAGATCCAGCATTGCCCCGATTAAAACTGCTTCCAGGTGTATTCCTTATACCATGTGCCAATTCAATGTTCTGACCTTTCACACTTTCCACCCCAGATTTACGATGTTCACGGCGCTCAGATTCACTCTTCTTCTCAACATCCCGCTTTCGATCACTTTCCTTAACAGCTCTCTTTTCCAACTCTTCAGCATCAGAGTTGCTCTTACTAGACCCCTTGTCTTTCTCTTTCCTTCTTTCCTGACGTTTCTTTTCTGCTTCTTTCCTACTATTTTTCTCCCTGGACAGTGGTGACATTCGACTTTGATCTCTTTCAGCCTCCATAATCTCATCCCTCAGCCTCCTACGTTCCTCCACCAATCTCGCAACCTCCTCCCTTTGCATTCTCTCTTCCTCCTCTAAGAGCTCCTTCTCTAACCTAGCCTGTCTCTTCTCTTCAGCTTTCCTGCGTGCTTTATCTCCTCTACTCTCATGATAATTTTCCCCATTCTCACACCTTTTAGCCAACATTGCCCTATGCCCTGCATCAGAAGAATCATCCTCAGAGGAAGTAATCCTAAAAACCTTCCTCCAGAGCCACCTAATGCTCAAGAAAAAAGATGTCAACAGCTTGCATGAAAAAATTACAACCCCGGAATATGACTTCTCAGCCAAACAGTTCTCATCTCCTCCAAAAATTCCACTCCCATTCTTCCTCCAATAACTAGACTTCCCAGAAATATTTCCACCAGCCCAACCACCATTATCTAACCACTCCTGACTACACTTCCATCCATTATCACTCCACGCCTTTCCATTCAATATCTTCCCACTTTTCCCCACCAAATCCTTGATAATCCCTGGATTCGAAATCCCAATACCTGGAGGCATATCCAAAACAGGCCTTTTTGAAATATGCCCACAATATGAACACATAAACTTCCCCCCACCCGGATTCTGATCCTTATACGGTGTCAAACAATTCCTACACTTCCTTGTCGCTGTCTTTCTAAGCTTCTGCAACTCAATTGCTTCAGACCTCTTCCTGTCCCTCAACCATGCATTTCTACGCACCCTCCACGCCGACAGCTGTGGCACCAACACCTCATACCAAAACAAGGTAAACAATAGCACAGATACACAAGCCAGTCTTGGCGACGTTATCTCAAACCGAAATGCCGGCGGTAATAGCTGTGACAGTGCCCATAATCCTATCAAAGGAATAACTAACCAAGGTAGCATCGTTGCAACCCGGCGCGACCACTTTTGAATCACACACAGTATACACATTATCCTCCTATTTTCCCCGTCTTGGAAAATTGACACAAACAAAAGTTCAAACAAACCCTAGAAAACAAAATCCCCAGCTCACAATCTATCAACGCTACGACTTCGAAACCCTAACTCTAATGTTCTCTGATTCTCCGATACTTCAAGAACCCTAAAAAACAATTCATAAAATCCCAAATAAATTTACAATGAACAAAACCTATTCCAAGATTAATTGATTAATAAAGATTTAAAAGACAAAAAATAATAATTAGATAGGTGATCAGGTTTGATAAAACGGCAACGTAAGGAGTTGGAAGCAATGAGAGAGAGATTCGGAGACTTACAGATTGCGAGAGCATGAAGATTGATGCAAATGAGAGGCAACAAATGAAAATTGGATTTTTAAATCGGGTCAGGCGGCGGTTCAGATGTTGGCAATCGGGTCTTCGTTGTTGCTTTTGTGTTTGTTTTTCTGTTTAACAGAGAAGAAAACTTGAGAGGGAAGAGAAAGGGAGAGAGGGAAGAACATAAAATGATATATGTTTTTTTATTATTATAAATAGGATAAAAGAGAGATTTTGTAGAGATAGAAAGAAAAATAATTTAAGGGAGTTTATGGAAAGCAAATGGTATAAGCCATTTTAGGTAAGTTACATTGTAGTCCCTGTAGACTATCATATGTTCCACTTAAGGTTCCATAGTTTAAACGCTTATCAATTAAATCTCAAATGTTTCATCATATTTCAATTTTATCCTTTATTGTGATATATAGCTAAAATGAAAACAGTAATTAACCCATGTCTTAACCCAAAAATCACGAGCTAACCATATTGATTAAAATCAATCAAAATATAATGTTATTTATTTTATTTCAGTTAAAATATTGTTGTTTTGAAAAATAATGATAATGTTGTGTTGACTTTCTAAATTAACTAAACTACATTATGTCAATTTCTCTTTATCTTTTGAAAATCTCACCTAGACGTGGATTAACTCAGCGAGTTGAGTTTAATAGTAATGAAAATAATTGGCAAACATGTTTGCTGTTTTATTTTATTTTGTAGTCATTTGAATTTTCATTCATATTTTGTGGAGTAATACAAAGTACGAGTTTTTGAAGAGAAATGGGAAAGAGGATTCGGAAGGGGAAAATCAGAAAAATAAGGGACTATCCATTCTGTAACATACTTATCCAAAAAAGGACCATATTGAAACTTTTGAGAAGATGTAGGATTGATGATAAAAACGAATTTAAATGCAAGGGCTGAAGTAAAGCATACTTAACAAATGCTAAAACATGGTCTTGCCTATTCTTCTAGAACATTGAACCGGCTCTTGACCAAGAGAGGTTAAGGATTGTGAGCTTGCTAGCGTTTTGTCAAATATGAACTTCATCATTGGTCAAGAAAGAATTAGACCAATCAAAATCAATACTCAAAGGTCAAATTCAAAGGCGTTGAATAAATAATTCACCTCATTTTGTGTAATTAAGATAAATAACCTACCCTGTACGATGGGTTCAATTAACCAAGGATTTGATTGGGTGGGGCTTGTTATAGAAGAAGTAAACGATTGTTACCATGGGCGGTAATTATATATTTATTTTAAATATTTGGTGTGAAGCTGATTAATGACTTCCATTGTTGATAAACAATTAAAAATCATATTAGACAAGATGAAAGATAAAAAAACAAAAACAAGAGGTGAATGAAATTAATCTAAAAGTGCCAATTTGTTTTAATTTAAAGTAGAAAATAAATTAATTTTTTTTCAAAAACACTTTTAAAATGCAATTTCAAAAGTCATTTCATTGTTTTTTAAAAAAGAAAAATATGACCAAGCTCCTATAATCTGGTTTAAAATTTGTACTTTTAAAAATTAAAAGTGATTAGTGCTGGTTTAATATATATGTTTTAAAAATACTTTCGAAGAATTTTTAGCCTTTGCTTTTAAATAATTTTTAAGAATAATTATTTATCATTTTGATATATTTTTAAACAAAAAAAATATTAAAAAACAACCTCAATCACACTCTCAAAATATAACATAAATAATTTTTACCAAGCTAAATATATATATATATATATATATATATAACTGTTTTTTTTTCTTTTTCCAATTTAAAATGACTTTTGACTATAAGAAAAAACCATTCCACTTCATGGGCATGGACTTGAGGCCCATTCAAATTAATTATATAAAAATAAAATAAAGCCCAGCCTGGTATAGATATACAAGATTTATTATCAATTTGCATGGGCTTGAGGCCATCGTTTTCTATTTGCCAATTCATGTTCACAGTCCCAACTTGAAGCCTTAAATATTTTGGTCGGTGATGCACATGAAATCATTGATAACAGTAACACATTTAAATTTAAATAGAGAAGAAAAGTTCACCATGGATATATATATATATATATATATATATATATACAAGATTATTTAACATGATCGGGTTTAGGTAAAATTCAAAAGAAAAAGAAAAAGTTTTGGGTTGAGTACATATAGTGCCTAACTTATCAAAAATAAATAAATAAATAACCTTAAAAATGAATTACATACATGCACATCGAATTAATTATATATTAGATAGTTGTAAATTATAGCATTTTATTTTGAGTTCTAGATTTTGTATACAGGCCATGAATACTCAAACTCATTCAAGTCAGGTATTATCAAGCTTGAATCAAGTTTAAATAGTTTTTTTGGTTCAGGTTCGGATATAGTATAAAAGTCAACCTAAAAAGTATCGACTAACATCTCTATATTTGAAGGTGATATACACTTGATCAAGATCAATATGATAATTAATCATAAATATATTTATAATGGTTGAAGCATTAGAATCGGTGCTCATCAATTATCTTGGTTTAAAATGGTTTAATTAATGGTAATGCATGTAATCTATGAAATGTCATGAAATAGAATTATCATTACATGTGACAAAGTAATAATTCTAAGAGAGAAATGACAAGTTTAAGAATAATTTGGTCATCTCAATTTTCAAACGCATGGAAGGATATATAATGGGTTGGGTGAATTTATAGTGCAATATGCAAGTGTGTTTTGTCTCATCGAAAGAAAGAAAAAAAAAAGCCTCTTTGTCTGCCACAGAAAGGGATGGATGATAAGTAGGTAGCAATCCACACAAAGATAAGAACACAAATTAATTAGGAGTATTACTTAAAATAATTAATTAGTCAAATTAAACCTACTATGTTAGGTTTATTCACCAAGTCAAATTGCTTTCTGCCGACCCAAAAATAATTATATGTTTTATTGACTTTAATTTTGAACTTTTTGGTGATGATGCCACTGGGATGCCCATGACAAAACATGAAAGTTCAAGTGGTTGATGAAATTGTTTGATACGCAAAAGTCCAATCAACTTTAATATTTATTTTCAAAAAAAAAATAGCATAGAATCCTTGACTGCATATCTTCCCAGCTGAAATATATGGTTTCATATTGTATTTTAAAAAATGTTTTTTTTTTTAAATTATTTTTGTTTTTTATATTAAACCTAATCAAATATCAGATTAATAAATCATAGATCAAATTCCACTGAAATGTTTGTGTTCGTGCAATGTACTTGTTAATTAGTAATGGACCCAAATTAATAGCTTACAATTAAAGATAAAACTAATACTCATCATTGTTAAACTTCTTACTGTGGATTGTAGACCCATTAAAATATGAACATATTTTTAGGGGTAGAAATTATATTTTTATATATTTATCGTATAATATAATTACTCATGATATTGAAGAATATATATAGATATATTGTTTTCAATATCATTTTAGATTTATTTTGTCAATACCATCTACTCCCGTCATTATATTTTCACATTTTAGATTTATTTGTTTATCAATATCTTTATTATTTTTATTTTTTCTGATTTTAATTTTTTTTATTGGATTTACTTTTCAATTCAATCACTACTTATGTGATTTTAATTATTATTGTTTTGAATTTTATCCTCGTTCTAATGATTTCAATTCCTTTTATTTTGAATTCTCTTATTAATTAATTGCTTTTCTTAACAATCACATCCATTATTGTTTTATTTCATTGAATTTTGATATTGGTTCTTATTTTTTTTATCTTACTTTTAAAATATAACCCATAAGTCGAGCCCTATCATGTTCCAAGTCATGGGTTGAATAATCGAGGTTGTCAAGATCAATCAATTTTTTTATTCTATAAAAAGTAAAAATAATATTATTTTGATAAAAAAAATAATATTGACATGATTTTTTCTTAGCTACTCGCTAAATTTTTTATTCAGCTAAAAAATAAAAAATGATATTATTTTGATATAAAAAACAATGAAGGAAACATTTGGTGACGATTCTATCTTTTTTATTGTTATGGATTCTTTTTAGATTTTTTTTTCTCGGTTTTATCCATTTACATTTGATTTTGTTTTGTTTTGTTTTTATATATTAGATACTAGCTTATGCCCCGCGCCTCATCGCGGATGGCACTATAATTTTTTAATGCAAAAAATATTAATTGTGTTTTTTTGTTATAATATAAATTCAGTTAAAATAATAAATTTGTGAAGAATTACTATGAAATGCAAGTTTTTTTTTTATAAAATATATAAATTTTCAATTGATATAAATTTATCTGTTTAGTAGGTTTTAATAAATAATTAACATAAATTTTTCATCATCATTTAAAAAGCAAGAAGATTCGGTATTTGAATGATTAAATTCATTGTATTAATATTAATTCATTTAATAATTGAATTTAAATAACATTTAAAAATAAAATATAAATTACAAGAAAACTTGCAATAATCAAATAAAAAATAAGTAGTTAATTTGCTATCCATAAAAAGATGAAAATATCAATTGAAAATCTATCCCTATGTTATCGTTATTTTCATTATTATAGCAGTTAAAATTATTATAAGCTTTACTGCTCAAATAATCAAAATTATTAAATTAGCTCAAAAAATCAAAACATTTAAAAAAACAATAAAAAATAATCACTAAAATTATCATTATTATTGTGCAAATAATAAAATTATAAAATTATCTGATGCAAAACATATAAAATAACAGAAAACATACACAAAGAAAATAACAAAGAAAAAAAGAGCAATATTAATTTTAAAATTATCACCAACATAAATTAAAATTTTAGAAGAACCCCGATAAAAATACAACCCTAACAAAAATGAATCAAAAAAATAATAATTTTAAAGCATAAATGTATAAATACAGGCAAAAAACAAACATTGTTCACTAATTTTATTTTTTATATTTTAAATTATTTTCATGTGTTGATGTTAAAAATAATTAAGAAAACAATTATTATTTTAAAATATTTCAAAACAAAAAATATTTTTTTTTAAAAAAATGAATCACATATAAAAAAATATTTGATGGGGAAAAAAACATAATCATGAAAAAAAAAACTATATTAAATTTGAGGATATATATATATATATATATTAGGGAAAAAATGTAAAAATAGAAGAAGGAATAAACGAAATGCAGAAAGTGGGTTTCAAACCCACTCCCTCTTCAATAATGGTGCATGGTGTGAACCATCTTGGCTACTCAACATTTGGATGATAATATACAACCATTTATATTATTACAAAACTACACTGCGGGAAGAATAAAAATACACAATAGTGGGATTCGAACCCACGCCCTCTTGAGGGAGGGTCATTACGTTGCGCTTCCTGCAACCAATACGACTGCGTCAACATATGTTTCATGGTTCCCGATAGTTTATATTTATAGTAAACATTACTGTGGATAAGCACAGTAAAAATGGGACGCCTTTTATATTATAGGTAATGATAGTCATTCTTATTATTGTTGTTTTTTACCCTTTTCTTGTTTTTGTTTTGTCTTTTAATTTTGTCCCACAACTCTTATTTCATATGATTTTTTATCCCTTTTCTTAATTTGTTTTATGTTTTGATTAAGTCCTTTATTATTTCCTTTAATTAGTTTTTATACCATATTTAGCTCTTATTGTTTTGATTACTATTTATTTTCTTTTTTAAAAAATTAAGGTTAAGAATTTTGTTCAAAATGTTTTTTTGGGTCTTTTGTATGGTTATCTTGGTCTCATGACCAAAGTTGTTGGTTTTGAAGATGAACCTTTTTTTTTTCCCTTTCATTCCTTTAGGGTTATCCTAAATAACAAGTTAATTAAGTTAACCAAATTTACTCAAGTTATCATTATTTGAATATTTTTTTTAAGTCAGAAAAAGATTGATCCACTCAGCAACGTAGCGTAGAAAATCAAATGTAGTTATCTCATAATACATTGGATATTCTAACTCAGGACTATTTTAGCTTCTAATACATGCATTCTCTTCTATTAAAAAAGAAAACAATCGTCGATCTACCAAAGCTAAGACCCAACAGACATGATGCAATAATATTCTTTAATAGAAATCACTCACTTTATGTTGAAACAAGAATTATTGTTTTTTTATTGTGGCATATATATATATATATATGGTATCAAGTGGTTTGTAAATGTATTGTTATAATCAATATTTATTTGAGTGTAATTATGTTTTTTCTTTATGCATGATGAACCTTTAGCTCTTGCTTTATGTTCTTAGCACTTGTTTATGATAGTCTTCATTGTGCCATTGATTAAAAAAACCCTTTTTGGGGTTGTTGATGGTTGTGTATGTTCAGTATTGTATTTCAAAAAATACACGTGAGAAAAAAATATTTTATTTTTTAAATTAAAAAAATTGGTTATTTTAAATCATTATTATGATACATTTCTAAACAAAAAAATTCTGAAAAACAACATTAATCACATTATCAAACAAACACTTTATAATTTATTATACTATATATTGGTGCTTATCCCCCCCTCTTGTTGTTCCAAAATACCCATAAAATACAATAGTGTGGATCCTCAATTCCTATTTCCATTACTTTGTTTATGATCATTGCATAATTTCATGTTATATTTTTATTCATATCCCCTTTAATCACAATCAAAGAATTGAGAACCTCATATTAATCCTCTGATTTATCTTAAGGAACCTTGACTCGTGCAATTAACCATAGGTTGAGATTGTATTAATACAAATCAATGATATATGAGTCAATTTAGTTTATTAAAAAAATCAAGATATAACCAAATATAACAAAATCAAGACATATATAGCACATAACTGAAAGAATAATTAAATACTCGAAAAAGAAAATTAAATAGTTGTTAGTGTCCCCATACTCTCCCTTCCCTCTTTCACCACCTCCCATTTACCTTTTGGCAATTGGCACATCATAGGCCTGACCATCAGATGCCGATTCCGATGAATCGGAATTTGATATATCATCTTTAGACATGGGAAAGCTTACTCCACCACCGGTGGAAGAGACTGGATCCGATGAAACCACTTTTTCTCCCAGCTCGCCAATCACTCATTTTCTTGCTTTGTCTCGGTCCGATTCTGAACCTGCCAGCATATTCCCAGCCTAGAAACTGGAAGGCGAGACCCTTCACTCTGCTCCTACTCGAAAGATTGCATGCATGGACTGAAGAGGAAGATGAACGTCTCATCAATTATATCAAGTCTCATGCTGAAGGCTGATGGAGGTTTCTCCGTAAGGCAGCTGGTAACTTTTTTTCGTTCCTTTCTCTTTTCTTCCCACAGTGTCATGAAGAAGAAGAAGATGACCCTTCATATTTTTTATTAATTTTTGTACATTTTCATTAATTTGAATTAGATATAAATTTTAAAACAACCAACTATTTAAAAAAAAATGATTATGTAGGAACCGCTAATACAAATAACACTTGTAATTTTCTAAAACTTTTCTTACCCGGCCAAAGTTTTTATCGAATTTTGTTAAAATGATAAAAGACATAAGGAATTATGCTTACAAGAAACTAAACAGTGAATACACAATTCTTATCATATCAACAAAGAAAAAAAAACAGTAAAGGGACAAAATTCCTTATCACTTTGACCTCTTTTTTCATCGATAATTCCTCCAAATAGAGAGAGCACCTCATTTTTTATTTGAAAAAGTTTTTGCAAACGAAATAATGGCAGACAACCATGTTTTAGCTTTGAATATTTAAGTAATTACAGACCCCACTAAGCTAATCCCATAGAATAAACCTTATTAATCCTAACAGTAATAGAGATAATGTAGGGATAACCAGACCCCAATCAATTTGGCATCTCATATTTTTGTTTTCGTTAATTAGAGTATTAAAAAGGGCCTAATGCCAACACATTCCTATGCTTGCTAGTTCACCATCTCACTCACCTCCACCATTCTTTCTCTGTTTTTCTTGCCCTCTTTGATATAAACTAAAGGCACACAAAGCTCTTCAGGATCTGCAATGGTGACTCCACCACCACCACCCTTGTCTCTTTTGACTCGACTAAACGGTTTCATGGCAAAAAATCGAGTTGGAAAACATTTCAAACTCACCGAGAGGAAAACCACCTTCACGACGGAGGTTCGAGCCGGGACAACCACGTTTCTTACCATGGCCTATATTCTAGCGGTCAATGCCAGCATCCTTGTTGATTCTGGTGGCACATGCAGTGTATTAGATTGCATATCGGTGTGTTCGAACCCCACAATCCCTCTTGCAAGCTGCACCGCTCCAGCTTACCAAATCATCAAACCTGATGAGACCTGTAAATTCGATCCTGTTAACCGTGGCTATGCAGACTGCCTACAGAAGACACGTAAAGATCTTATTGTAGCCACTGCAGCTTCTTCTTTAATAGGATGTCTAATCATGGGCTTGTTGGCTAATCTTCCCTTAGCTTTGGCGCCTGGTATGGGCACCAATGCTTATTTCGCCTATACAGTCGTGGGGTTTCATGGGTCAGGCAACGTACCATACAGAAGTGCCTTAACAGCTATTTTCATTGAAGGGTTAATTTTTCTCTTTATTTCTTCTGTTGGGCTACGTGCAAAGCTAGCTAAACTGGTGCCACAACCGGTCCGGATCAGTAGCTCAGCAGGAATCGGCTTGTTCCTTGCCTTTATTGGGCTACAAAATAACCAAGGTATTGGTCTTGTTGGGTATAGTTCATCAACATTGGTCACAGTTGGAGCCTGTCCAAGATCTTCCCGTGCAATGCTAGCACCCGTTGTAACCTCGGCTAACGGCACTGTTAGTCTGATCCAAAACGGCATCGTATCAGCTGATATTATGTGTCTCGATGGGAGGATGGAGAGTCCAACATTCTGGCTAGGCATTCTTGGCTTTGTGATAATTGCATATTGTCTAGTGAAAAATGTAAAGGGAGCTATGATATATGGTATAGTTATTGTGACGGTGATTTCGTGGTTCCGTAACACGACAGTTACGACGTTTCCTTCCACTGAGGTAGGAAATTCTTCCTATGAATACTTTAAAAAAGTGGTTGATGTGCATGTGATAGAGAAAACATCTGGGGCCTTGAGCTTTAAGGGTATGAGTAAGGGGAGTTTTTGGGAAGCACTAGTCACATTTTTATATGTTGACATACTTGATACCACCGGGACATTATATTCAATGGCTAAATTTGCTGGGTTCACTGATGTTAATGGGGATTTTGAAGGTCAATACTTTGCATTCATGTCAGATGCTGCATCGATTATAGTAGGATCCCTTCTTGGGACGTCTCCAGTGACCACATTTGTCGAATCATCGACGGGGATCAGAGAAGGAGGACGGACAGGCCTAACAGCTTTGATCGTGGCAGGATATTTTTTTATGGCATTTTTCTTTACACCATTATTGGCATCTATTCCAGCATGGGCGGTAGGGCCACCGTTGATTTTGGTTGGAGTTTTGATGATGAGATCGGTGGTGGAGATTAAATGGGATGACATGAGACAAGCCATCCCCGCATTTGTTACCATGATAATGATGCCATTGACATATTCTATAGCATATGGTCTCATAGGAGGTATTGGTACATACATTATCTTGCATCTTTGGGATTGGGGTGAAGCCTTCTTGGAGAAATTAGGGTTTGTCAAAGGCATGAAAGAAGATCATTTGCTTGATGAAGAAACTAATGGGAATGGCCATGATGGTAAAGTGCTTGAAGCAGCAGTTTAGAAGGAAACTGTATAAGGCATGTATTGTTTTATTTAGTTTCAGATTTTGAATTTAGTATTGAGGTACGAGAATATTGTTAGAAATTGTATGTATAGTACATATGTTTTAATTTTAAATCTTAGGCTAAGCTTTGTATTGCGGTGCAACCAGGGATGCATCGTAGCAAAAATATGATTTATTTCATATTTTTAATGCGGCGCAATTTACATTGCAAATGGTAATCATTATCCTTTAATTTACCTCAACAGTCTTGAATTTTTTTTTTATCACATGTCTCTTACAAAACATTTGATTCCCATTTCTTATTCCATCTTCTGTATCTGCTATATTTCGATTTAGCTAAACTATGTTGCTGGATTTTAGCTCATAGCGAAAGGCTAGGTTGAGCTATTCAATTGTGATGCCTTGTTCAAGCCTCGTAGAGCTGGTCAGGTATATGGTCTAGTCCACTAATAGCTTCGTCCATGGTTCCAGTCATCGAAAAACCCTAGCATGACTAGCTTTTAAAACGAGGAATCAAGTCCTGAGAAGAAGGGTCAAAGCAAATACTAAGAGCTAGTTTAATTTTGGAATCAAATTTTGAAGGATCACATGGAATTACCTAGAGAAGAGATTGCCATAAATTCAAGTCCATGGATATTTCATAGTTTTATGCGATTGCTTAAATATGAATTTGGGCTGTCAAGATCCCCTTGAGCCAAACAGGAGTTCTACACACCCAATTATTGATTTTCCGTGTTAGGATTACTGAATTGAGCACCCAAAAAGCAGCAACGAAACCAGGACCTTTTTTTCCCCTCTCTCTTGTAGGGAGGTCTTTAAGCTGAATCTTCTTTTGGTGCAATTTCGCAAAGAAAGAAATAAAAAAAGAAGCGGGCCAAGAAGTTTGGTAAAGGCTCCATTAACAAGGTGAGTGGAGCAATGCAAGAAAAGGCTAAAGAAGAGGAGGAGTGTATTGAGCTCAAACCCTTTTTATTACCTTGTCACCCACGAAAAAGAGACAAAAGAAAAGAAAAGAGCATATAAAACAAGCGTAAATGTATTAGTTTAAGGGGCACCCACCACAGGTAGGCAACTCCTTTTGCTAATGAGCCTACAAAACTTTTTTTTTGGATTTAATAAAACCTGTAAAAAGTATGATGTAGGTAGTTTAGGTGAGCGAATAAAACTCTATCATATAAAAACAGATATTGTTTTCACTAAAAAGTACGAGAATTTGACTTCAGTTAGTCTCATAATACAACATGAACATAATAATCTAAAAATATTCCATGGCACAAGATCATGGGCACGTATTGCTAAAGGTTTTTTTCCCCAGAAAAACTCAGCCTAGCTTGATAGGTTGATCCGGGACCCAAACAGTTTGGGACCGGAATTGGATCATTTTCAAAAAATAAAGAAAAACAAAAATTCAGTTTGGCCCGGCAAGACCCGATTATAAACTCAATTCTAACTCATTAACTATTTATTGTTTTTATATATACACAGAATCCACTTGAGATGAACTAGTAAAAAACCAGCGATCCAGGACTTTAACTGGGTTTCATAAACAATGACTGATGGAATTCCCCAATTCATGTGAGAGCCAATGAGGTAATGTAAGAACGCCTGGTTACTATAAAAGACTTGCTGGAGAGATTGTGTTTGTGTTTTTTTGCTGGACACGATCCTTAACAGCACAAAAATACAGATAACAAAAACAAGTTTTTCATTTGTCTATTTTTTCAACGAAAAAACTGAATAATTGGTTAATTATAAAAGAGATCGGAAGAAACAAATCCCCTCCCTTTAATATTGGTTTTTCGATAAAGAGAAATAAATGAGGAAAAAATTAGAGAATTTATAAAATCAATTAAAATTATGTTAAATAACATGTAAATAAGTGTAAATCGAGTGAAAAGAAATTCTTCCATGCACTACCCATTCGATTCGGCCGAGGCTACAAAAAATGAGAGGGTTGGACTGGCCTTAATAGTGAAGGAAACATAATTAATTAGGATTAAGACTCTGTTTGTTTTTCGGAATTCATATATTATTTTTCAAATTTTCTTGTGTTTGTTTGTCTTTTGGAAAGTTAGTCAACGGAAAATACTTTCAGGTCAAAGAAAAAATTGGCTTGGTTTTCAGGAAATTTGGGCGGAAAAAACTTTTCGGAAGTTGTGAAAAATTTAGAAATGTCATTATTTGCTGATTATATCAAATTTGATCCTCAAACTTTTGATTGCTATATATAATTTATTTTGAATATTTATTTTTCAATTCCATCTCTTAAAATTTAATTTTTATATTAATTTTGGTCCTTATTTTTATAATTACTATTTGCTTTTTTCTTATCATTTTTTTATTGAAAATTTTTATCTATCAAATTTGGTCCTCATTTTTTTTATTGTTACTTATTTTATTTGAAATAATTTATGAAATGTTAATTATTATTATTTTTTAGATTTGATCTCTATTATTTTGATTATTATTTATTTTATTTGAGATAATTTATGAAAAAAAAATTTCAATTTCATTCTCATTCAACTTTTTAATTTGTAAGATTTGTTCCTCATTATTTTAATAAACTTGAAAAAAAATTAATTTATTAATAAATAATTTTTCAGTTCATTTTCCATAACACTGCCAAACATCGGAATTCACTTTTCAAAAGGAAACTATTTTCCAGCATACAAAAGGAGCCTAAGTGTGTATTTGTGTAAATCATACTAGTCTGTGTAAAAACTTATAACAATAATAATAATAATAATAATAAGAAGAATAAGAATAAGAAGAAGAAGAAGAAGAAGAAGAAGAAGAAGAAGAAGAAGCAATGAATCAATTATTTTCAAGCACTTATATGAAGAATAATGTATTTGGGAAAATTATATAAAAATGAACATTTTATTTTTGTTCAATATTAATGAGCAGATTATATTAAACAACTATGCATAGTTGGCTAATACATAAATGGATAATTATTTAAATATTATTTTAAGAAATTGATTTAATGAGATTTTTTCTTCAAAAGCTAAAAAGGAAGAAAAAAAAGATACCTAAAAAAGGATCAATCGTGCCTCGACCTGTCTTTCCAAGCCATACACATCTAGCCAAATCTTCCACGCTCACGCACCTAGTTAATTTTTTTAATACACAAATAGCACATATCAACCCAATTTTTTTAAAATATCAAACAACTCATTGAATGCCTCGACAGATAACATGTCACCTTTTAATATTTTCTTAGCCATTGGAAATGGCTGAAAAGTCATGGTCATAGATTTTAGATTTAAAAATCTAATTCTCAACTATATAAAATCTTAGAAACCTCAATAAACTTATTTTAATCTTATTTTCTTCACAAAAAAAAAATCCAATCGAATAAAAAAAACCTATCTTCACTTTACAAATCCCAATTTAGTTCTTACTACTTTTTTTATAAAAATAAAAAAGCCCATAAATGAACCTAGTGACATCATAGCTGCCTTTTAGTGATTGGAATGTGGTTGACACACCACTTTCTCTCTTCTATTTCATTTTACAACATTTCTATTTTTCTTTCAAATTATAATAATATAAATATAAAACAAATAAAGTTTATCACCAGAACATCAAATCGCCTAGAAATTGGGATCGAAAATGAAAATTATAAACACGTCAAGAGACCAAATTCTAGTTTTTTGAGTTCCCAAAACATTAAAAAAGGCATTATTTTTTGTATATCAAGTTTGGTCTTTGTTGGTTGATTTTTTAATTACCAAGATTGTTTTTTTTTAAAGAAAAGAAAAGAAAAGTAAACAACATTGTTGCGAACAGGAGTTGAATTAACTTGAAAACCTAGTAAGCCATGCACTTTCCCGGGTTTACGTTTAAGTTCCTAACTCTGATTCAATCATCTGGCCTACTGAGGGACCAATGAATACGAGCCCGATGAAGCCCATTGTTCTGTCCAAGTTCTGAATTTTTCCAAGCCATGGATATAATTGAGATTTGAAAATTCAAGGAAAGATGTGACGGAGATGGTGTTTCAGAGTGTCATTGGAAATTGTTTTTTTTTTAATTATTTTTTTATTTTTTATTTTTAACAAAAAATTTGATATTCTTAAATCACATTGATATTTTGATATTAAAAATATTTTTTTAAAAAATAAAAACTATCAATAAAAATACTTTTATAAATAATATCACAATCATAAATCTCAATCAATCATCTGTGCTCGATAGCACCGCCTATCGATGTTCCTTGTCGTGTTTTCCGTCCAAAGAAAACTAATAAAACCAGGAAACAAGCAGAGGCACAGTGTTTCATCTTGGATTTATTAGCACATGCTCAAATGGTCCCCCCGTGGCCCCTACTCTCTTCTTCGTGACCTCAGCTGAGACCTGCCGTCCACTTATTTTGTTTCCCCTTTCGATAATTGGGCATGATGAGATGATAAAATAATACCGATTGTTTTTTAATTAAAAATATATATTATAAATATATTTATTTTTAATATCAACATATATAAATAAATATTAAAAAAGATATTAAAATTTTAAAATTAAAATTATTTTTTATAAAACATTTTTAAAATATAGAGATATGTTATTGAAAAACCTATCAATGGTTATGCCAATAAAGATGATTAAATAAGATTGAGGTGAAGCGTGAGAATAATTTTTTCTCATGTTCAATAATTGATGCATGGATTATGGACCCTCCATTTATTGGAGATGATCACTGGACGATTAAAAGTGGAGGAAACAGATGTGAAATTAAAACCACGTCTTGTCCCTTGTAATTCCTCCATGAACTCAATATTCCCATTCCCAGCTGCCTTGTAATTGAAGGTTAATAAATCCCCTCGATTTCCCCCCTTTTTTTGTAATTAGAATTCTAATGTTTTTATAAATTGTTGTTTTTTCTCATTATATTCTGTGTATTTATCTTTGAATGGCATACGTGGCTCATTTTGGCTATCATGATTTTATTAAATCTTTCTAATCATATTTATGGTGCTTTAAAAAAAAATGTCATATTTCATTCTAAGAGTTTGGGATAGTCATATTGGTTTTTCAAAGTGTTTTTCGTGTTGAAATATATTATAATGATATTTTTATTTTTGACATTATTATATCAAAATGATATAAAAACACTAGAACATATTTATTTACAATTAAAAATTATTTTTTTAGCAAAACAACGGTTAATTAATGGTGTTAATAAACAAAAATGATTTTAATCGGGGGAAATCAGTATTTTTTTCGAACATCTGTGGCAACAAAATGAATCGAATATGAAAGACAATTGACGTGACATAGGCATCCAAGGAAGATGAACAAATGACGATTGCTTAGTACTAAAAAAGAGATTCTTGTCCAAAGAAAGAAGTGTCGTCGCCCTCCGCCGTTCAGAATTGCTAGATGCCACCAAGTTACCCTAACATTGCAAGAAAATACAGATCCCCAAACCAATAATTGCATGGAAATCACTGAAATGGATACCGTAATTTTGCAGTTTTATGAGGATTGAGCAAAGGCAAGACACGAATAACTTGGACGAAGATGATAAATTCCGGGAAAAAATTAATGAAATACACAGAACCCGGTAGTTGTTTACCCCCACCTTTATATTTTACACATAAACCCGGTAATTAATTACCGCCGGAAACAGCCTGTTCCGGCTGATAAATCAGGCTTCGAATTTGAGGTTTCAGTTTATCCTCCCATGTTTCCTGTCCTGGCCCTGTACTAAATTTCTTTTCCTTCACTTCGATCATAACCAGATGATCCGTTAACCGTTGAATCTCAATGATCATTATAAAATTGCCATCCCACCCTTCCAATATAGCCCCCATATTTTTCCTCTTCGAAACTTCCAGTCCCTCCTTCTTAGCAGCCTCCTCTATTATCCCCATGACTTTCTCCGGCTTCTCGGCCGACACAAACCTCTCGGTTAACATCAAGGTATCGGATCCATTGAACAACGTGGACAGATCAAAACCGGACGAGAACGAAATTATATCAAATGCATTCAAGGACTTCTGATCCTCGTCTTCCTCGAACCCTTTGTCGAAACCGAAATCATCTGAATACACTTTTTTATCCTCCTTGAAACCCTTTTTAAACCATGGATCATTAATAATCATATCAATGGTGATCCTCGTCTCGGGATTCGTGTCCAAAAGCTGAGAAAGCAGGCTCTTCAGATCGGGAGACGTCCATTTCGGGAACCGATATTCTCCTTTGTAAATCTTCCGGTACATTGCCATCAAATTAGTGTCATTGAACGGCAAATAACCAGCAATCAGGACAAACAAGACGACACCGCATGACCAAATATCCACCTTAGCTCCATCGTAACCTTTCTTAGCCAAGAGTTCGGGTGCCACGTAAGCAGGAGTGCCGCACAAAGTATGCAACAGCCCGTCGGGTCGGACCTGTTCCGTGACCGCACTGAGACCGAAATCCGTGATTTTCAGATTCATATTCTCATCGAGTAAGAGATTCTCAGGTTTCAAGTCACGGTGGAAAACACCCCTCGCGTGACAGTAGCCGACGGCTGTGATCAACTGCTGAAAATACCGACGGCTGAGATCTTCACTGAACCTCCCCTTCGAAATCTTGGCAAACAACTCGCCTCCTTTGGCATACTCCATCACGAAATACACCTTACCCTTCGTGGCCAAAACTTCATGGAGCTTGACTATGTTCGCATGCCGCAACCGGCGCATGATAGATATCTCCCTCTTAACGTGCGCCACGAAGCCCCCTTTCATCACCTTCGCCTTGCTGACTGCTTTTATGGCTACGCTTTGGCCCGTGCTCACGTTTCTGGCGTGGTACACCTTGGCAAAAGCGCCGTAACCCAGAAGCTTCCCGAGCTCGTACTTCCCGAACAGGTTAACCTCCCCGGCTGACGCCGGCGGCGTCTCTCCGACCACCTCCATTTTTTGAAGAAACCCTCTTGCTACAAAGACAGGTCAAGGTTTCTGTGTTTCGTTTTGCATGGAAATCGAGAACCGTATCGTTGAAAGAAAGAAGAAGGGGGTGTTTTGTAACGGGAAGGCATAGATGGTATGCTAGGCAGGTTATGGGTAACCGTGCAAATTGTAGAGTTCGGAATTTTCGAGGTTTTAAGGAAAATCTGTGAGGAGTGAATGTGACGCTGATGCAGAGAGAGAGGGGCGCGGGGGAACCAGATAT
Organism: Salix exigua; assembly: GCA_032356905.1. NCBI lineage: Eukaryota > Viridiplantae > Streptophyta > Magnoliopsida > Malpighiales > Salicaceae > Salix > Salix exigua. The sequence continues at coordinate 13,950,504 of CM063591.1, read as the reverse complement.
GGTAAATGTAAGAGACTAATTATGGGAATAAAATTGGACAGAAGAACAAAGGATGGGTGTTGAGTTTAGTTTCTAAATTTTAATTAGATGAGATCAAGGATTTGGATTGTCTTTCTGTGTCTCCCTCCCAAACTCTATTTATACCAACTGGCTGTTTGTTTCCTCAGGAAAAGGAAAGGTAAGAAAGTGGAGGCAGTTTCGACTTTTTGAACTTTACCTATTTTGTATAATTTCTTGATAAAAAAAATGATATTTTTGAGTGTTCCATGTTGGGTCCATATTCATAAATCCACCCCCATCATGTATGTGATAATATATAAAAAAATAAAAAGAATTTTTTTAGAGTTAAAATTAAAAAAAATATATAAATTAAGATGAGCAAATAAAATACTGATTGTTTCAAATTCTTATAAAAAATAAAATTTGAGTTAATTCACAATTAGGTAGCACATTTTCTTAATACCTTATCTCTATATATTTGAAGTTATTATTCGGTCTTTTTAAATTGCATTTTATTGCTAAGTTTGTGCTTCCATTCATCCGCTAATTGATTATCTTATAATAATGGAAAGGAAAGTAACTAGCTACTTAATCACAAATCTAAATTTAACCCTAATGATAAGTTAGGTAATGGTACAGGCTGAATAATGATCAAATTAGTAATATATATATAAAAAAACATTTAGGCAAACAAATTCACTTCCATTAATCTCATTTATATATAAAAATTATATAAATACCAAAAGATATTAATTTCCATCACAATAAAAAAGAAGAGCAGTCCGATGAGTACTTCATGATATATATAATATCATAATTTTTCTTATTTTTCACAAGTTATCATTTAATAGAAATGATCTAATTTTGACTAAGAAAAACCCACAGAAACGGTCTATTTGTAAATTCAAGAATTGACAGCTCGTAAAAGAAAGTGGACCTAAAATGAGTTCTTGACCACCACGTGCCCAGCTTCTAAGAGGCAGGTGCACGGTGCTAATGTGAGCTTCAAATAAAAAATTAAGCTAAAAAATGAATGAGAATATTAAATTAATCTCCTACCACACGTTTTTTAGGGGGATCTTGTGCATCCTTTTATGCTTATTGTTTTCAATAATTGAGTTCCACACGATGCTGTGCCAATAATGGTGGCAGTCTTTATTGACACGATACTATGTGATTAAATTGATTAAAAAATACATGAAAATCACCTTCATGGAAAAAAAAGAAGAAAGACTTTTGATTTTAATATTTTACTTTTCATTTATCAACTATTTTGGATTTCTTTTGGCTGTACAAATGATTTCCACATGCTTTTAAATATATTTATTAATAAAATTTAACAGGAAAAAACTGTAAATCCTAACACGATCCTGTAATAGTTTTAAGGTGTGTTTGATGTTGTAATAGTTCTTACTGATATTAAATTAAATCTATAATTAAAATAAAACACAGAACGCACCACGCCATGATTACCACTAAAATACACAGAGAGTCCTTGAATATTTTGAGAGGTTTTTCGAAGCTGTACGCCACCACAAGACATGATGACAAGTGGATAGGTGAAGGTGGGGTGTGGACAGGTAAGAAGAAAACAGAAATTGATGTGGTCGTGACGAGTGCTCTCGCACCACAAATTTGGGATTCCCAGTGGCGGTGGATAGACCGTCTGAGGATGTTCCAGGACACGTGGTGAGTATTTGTCCATTTCTGATATTAATGTGGTTGAAAGTGTAGTTTTAATAATTCACTCATTATATTAGTGGATAATGGAATTTATTTTTTATTTTTTAAATCATTAAAATTAATAAAAAAAAAAGATTCAAGTAATTAAAAAAAACAAATGTTCTCAGAAACATTTTTCCTTCGCCAATAAACAATATGGTATCATTGAATTGTGAGATAGTTTGTCGGCTGATCCCTTTTCTTTTGTCTCATTAATGAATATTAAAATAATGATGTTTTAATCCTTCATTAATGTTTTATGATTAATCTAATCGAAGTGAGTGTTTGAGTGTCTTGACATTTTTTTATTGCTATATGAATATGGCTCGAAAGAGATACCGAGCCTTCATATTTCTATAATCATTGATTCAGAGAAGAAAACCAAAAATTATTAAAAAATAACTATTTCTGGTATTAAAAATAAATTTTAAAAATATCTTTATAATACATTTTCAAGTAAGAAAACAATTTTACTAAAAATGTTTAAAAAAATGGTTAAATATGGACTTTTTTTTCAACCTCTTTCGGAAATTTAAGGATATAATCAAATGTAATCAATATATAAATGGACGAATGCATGCTTCTCATGAGCTCTGTTATTTTTTTTTGTTAAGAATTAGATCATAAAAAATCAGAATACGATCTTCTTGATTATGATTCATAGAAAATCAAATTTTTTTTATCAAATTCTATTAAGTGTTATCTATAATATAACATATACGTGTAAATCATAAAATGAAAAATTGGGAGAGATTAATTCTCACCATCTGTTTTGTATTGTAAGCTTGCAAAGCCATGGAAGCGATTAGGGTTTTGTCACGCAAGCAATCGCCTTACCAAATTACAAGGCAACATGCATGTGGGGAGAGTGATGACACCATTTTTAAACACTAAAAATGTTTCTTCACCCATTGCTGAAATACATCTTCTTCTTCTGGTGGCCTATAATTCATTCGCCGGCGTAGGAAGCAACTGCAAGAGTAGCTTTCAATCCAAACCGGTTAACCGTCTAGTTGACTCGGGCACGCGTCGCCCTTGCTTGTGCCTGTCCAAGTTGTGAGCTGGCTAGGTCCGAATGGAAGTGTTCTTAGAGTTATCTTCTAAAATATTTTTTATTTAAAAATAAATCAAAATAATTTTTTTAAAATAATTATTTTTCACATCAGAATATTAAAATAATATAGAAATATATATAAAAAATCAACAATATTTTAAAAATGCAGCTTCGCAACTATGTATATGGTTTAATTTAGCTTAAAGAATCAGCTTCCCGGGAGTGGAGATTGTGAGGCAACGTGGTGCATCGTACCAAGTAAAAGATAAAATAAATTATAGGCTTAGAATTTTTATATCCCATCAAGGAAATGTCTGATATTAAGTTTTGAGATGTTTTTTTTAATCGTTTTAATACATAAAAATCAAAAATATTTTATTAAAGATAAATTAACTAATACGGAAGTAAAAGTCAACATCTATATTTCCGCGCACAAGTTCAGACGGGGTTCACCCGCAAAGTGCAAAGCACGAGCACGTGAGTTGTGACGACCAGCCACATCTGCTCAAGACGGACTTATAGGTTCAGCTTCAATTAATTGCTTGAGAAATGGATGTGATTGACATTTATTACGATTAATCTCGTTATAAGCGTTGGTTTTAATATAAATATATGGCAGAAAACCTTTTTTGAATTTATATAAATGTGAAGGACCTAATCTTATAATATAATATAAAGCGTTAAAGTATTATTTATTTATTTATGTTATATTGCGATTATAGAGAAAACATATGGAAAGAGAAGCATGTGACGTAACGTAGTTATTTTTATTGTCGAATTTCACAGTTATTGTGATTGTAATAGTTTTTTAAAGTATTTATTGTGTTGAAATATATTAAAATAATATATTTATTATTTTTTAAAATCAACATATTAAAATAATTTAAAATATATAAAAATATATTTATTTAAAATAAAAAAAATATATTTTTTAAAACTTCAACTAAAAAACAGTTAGAATAAAAATGTCAAACCGGTGTGATGGGCAAAGAGGTCTGAATCATGCCAGGTGGTGTAGGGACAGTAATCTCCTTAGTCCAATAAGCAGACGGCAAGCATGCCGTGTTCATTGCTTCTGACTTGGGATTTTTGGAAGGACCGATTTGTCATGATTTAAACCAAAATTTCAAACGAAGGATCTCATTGTACAAGTGAGGGAGAGGCTTGTTTTTCGGCAAAAATATTTTGTTTTGAAAAATTCGAATTATTTTTAATATACTCGAGTCTTTTTAATCTGCCGGTAAATGACTTGGAAACTTAGTAATCATGGTTCTATATAAAGCCAATTTCTAATTAAATTGAGAAAATAATATAATAAACTCATCCAATCTAGTTAAAATCCGACCGAACTAATTAATTTCTTTGGTCCTTTGCAATTGAGCTTGGGATTATTTATTGAGGTTGCAAGGACTTCATGGTCTTAGCAACAATTAATAGCAACCTTTACTCTCTTTCTTTTTCTTTTTTTTGAAGTTTCTATGATAACCATGAAATCCTTTTCTTACTTCAATTTAATTTGGAAATCCCATCTAAAGTTTCTTTTCTTAAGTTAAAAGGATTTTGAAGCTACGAAAGTAATTGTCTCTCATTACAGTCATTACTCTATTGATTGATGGGACAATATAATGTCTCTTCGATTTGAAGTGTAAACTCGGCCAAGCCTGTGAGAAAAAAACATGTATATTTATATATAAAAAAACACATATACCTTTATATAAAAAACGACATCGTTGTTGCCTTTTTGTTTTTTTTATTATTATTATAAAAAAATAATTAAACATGTAATCTTGCAATATCCTTAAACTCTAAATGTATTTGAAATTAAGGTTGAATTGTTTTTTTTTATTAAAACTTGATTTTTTTTTAAAAAAAGTTTTTTTAGTATGTTTTGATGTATTAATATAAAAAATATATTTTTTAAAATAATATATATATATATTATTTTAATACAATTTTAATCCAAAAGTATTTTGATAAATCTTATTTTTATAATCCGAAACGAAACACTTATTATAGCTCCTTTTTCCATTAAATAAGGTGAAAAAGATAAAAGAAATTATAGGTTTAGAATTTTATATCCCATGAAGGAAATGTCCGATATGAAGTTTCAATGTGTTTTTTTGTAATTATTTTTTAATCGTTTTAATATAAAAATTATTTTTAAATAAATAAATAAATATCGAATCGCCATCCATGTTTCGACGCAAAAGTTCACACCCTTACGAAGTGCACAGCACGAGCACGTGAGTTGTGAGCACCAACCAGTACTCAGTACTCAAGCGTGTAAATGGAACTGAAATTAATAGAGATGACAGAGATGTTTGATCTAGGACCACTCATGTATTTGTTGGTGTTTTGATTTTATTTTTTGTTTTAATTTTTATACGTTGATATTAAAAATAATTTTTTAAAAATAAAAAAAATATTATTTTAATATATTTTTCAACAAAAAAGACCTTTAAAAACAACATAAACCAACCTCCTAAACAAACATTAAAACTGTCCTAATCTTTACTTATTGACCTCGTCCTCTTGGAGAAGGGGGCAAATGTTACGTTCCCTAAGCAAGGGATGTTTATTCAACTAATAGCTTGAGAGATGGATGTGATTGACATTTCTTACTATTAATCTCGCTATAAGTGTTTGTTTTAATATAAATATATGGTAGAAAACCTTTTTTGAATTTATATAAATTTGAAGGACCTAATTTTATAATATAATAATTAACGTTAACGTATTATTTATTTATACCCAGGACAAATATTGAAAGAGAAGCATGTGGAGGGCATTTCTGTGCTGAGAAATCGCATTCAGGAAGATGAGAAAAGCCAATGTTCGAAGGACCTACACAGGTTTAAAATAAGGGCTACGTGTGCTGTTCAATAATGGATGGGTTGGAACTTGGAAGTGTAGTTGTGATTATGTTTTATAATGTTTTTTTTTTGTCTGAAATTTTTTTTTTGTCAAAAAATAATTTTGATATCAATATATGTAAATAATTTAAAATATAATAAAAAATAAAAAAGTATTTTTAATCCCTCAATTTTTAAATTTTGACAAAAAACCCGTATAAGCTATTATATTTGAAAATTGATGCTAAACTAGTTTCTAATTATCATTGATATCCAAGAAGCACCTTATACAGAAGAACGACGAGCATTATTTTTATTTTTATAATTTTTATTGTTTTGATGTGATCCTATTATAAATAAAATTTTATATAATAAAAAATATATTAATTTAATATGTTTATGAATAAAAAATAGTTTTAAAATAATTTCTACTAATAACAAAAACTAGATTAATACAGCCAAGCAAAAACTAGTTACAGCTGCTGTCTCCTTTCATCGTTATTGTCTGGAATTAAGGCTGTGATGGGCAAAAAGGTCTGAATCATGGCGGGTTGTGTAGGGACAACATTTACTTTAGTCGAAGAAGCCGGCAAGCATGCCGTGTAGATTGCTTCTGACTTGCTAAAGAAATTTTTAAAGTACCAATTTTTCTTGATCTAGGGGGTGTTTTGAAAATTATTTTTTATTTTTTTATTATTTTAAATTAAAAATAAATTAATATTTTTATATCATTTCGATATGATAATATAAAAAATAATTTTTAATAAATAAATTAAATATTATTTAGATATATTTTTGAACAAAAATCACTTTAAAAAACAACTTCAACCATACTCCGAAACACTCTTTTAAAACAAAAGATCAGTATGACAAAAAATTTCAATAAAATTCCAGAGATCCACTGATTCGTAAATCATTTCAAGGAAGGCAATTACTTTACTGAATCAAAAAATAAATTTATTTTTATTAGAATCGGGCTCGAAACTTGGATTAATATAAACACATGAAGAAACCAATAGCCAATTTTATTGATTAATATTTTTATTTTTATTTTCTTCTCCATCCTTGCACAATGAAATGAAAAAAGACAATTACAACTCCCCTAGACTCTTTTTTTTTTTCAGTAGAGTTTTTAAAAAAGTTATTGCTAGACCATCTCATAACCTCGTTCATGGGAGGAGTGGACCAGCCAAGATCCAATATGAAAGCCTCCATAAAATACACAAGGCCCAGGTTTATGCGTTCCAGCTAAGCCTGGCGAGGGACCTAGCTGGGCCTGTGCTGAGGAGCCGAAAAGACTTGAATTTACAGACCACATGCTGACAAAATCTACAGAAAGGAAACCTGAAACCTTGAATTTCTTAGTGCCGGTGGAACTCAATTCTCCAGCACTTCAGTCCCATGATTATAACTTTTTTAGTGGGCAATGATTTGGACAAGAAACAAACTTTTATGGATTGTCTTCAAGCTGGGGATAGGTCCAGGCCTTCTTCTCTCTTTATTTGTTTATTTTTGTTTTGACAAACGCACCTCAACTAACCCTACATATGATTGATCAAAACTTGGGTGCTACGTAACCAATCTTCTGATTGATTAATCAGATCTTTTGTACTGTAATAAGTACGTAAACCCATAGTTCAAGCAGTGGAAGCTTATATTATTTCTGGTGGGTAGATGGCGATCAATACAAGGGATCATATTCCACCTGTTCCTGTGTCTCCCTCCCTCGTCATTCGTGGAAGTGGTTGAGCCTATCAGCATCCACGGCTAGTTTTCGGTTCCACCAGACGAATCTGTCGGCCACCACCCCTTGCATAGTTAATTTCATTTCGTGGCCTCATTCATCGAGATGGTGATGACGACGATGATTCTCAAAACACAATGGATTGGACGCTGTATATTTGATGGCGGTATTTTCTGCCATGCATGATCGCTAGCTAATGATTGCGAGGTGCTGACATTTAGGAAGTAAAAGATGAGCTTGAAAGTTTAAAGACAATCCCGTTGGTTTGTGCGTTTAGAAGTGAATCTTACGTTTAAAACTCCATCACTTACGTAATTATTGCGTCCGTAGTGGTTAAATGACTGAGTTGTTGAGTTATCGGATTAACATGTGGTTTTCGGGTTAACTTAGTTCAAGATGGTTTTATAATAGTATCTTTTTAAACAATTTATACTTTTTTTAAAAAAATCAAATTAGGTTTTGCTTAAATCTTACCATGTCAATCGAGCCATGAGTTCATTTATCAAGTATAGGTGTATCGTTGCTTAAGTTTTTTCAAGAATAAAATAAAACTCGGGCCAAGATAGACTCTATATGATTAACTTAATTGGATTTGATAATTATATTATATAGTGGTTATTTAATTTTATTGTGTTAGCACCTATATATATATATATATAATATAAATATATAAAAACGTCAAAGTGAAAAAATCTAAAACCACTGGCTGTGTTATAAATGATTTTTGCAAGTTAATTATTTTCTTATAAAATAATATTTTTTACTTGAATCAAAGTCAGAGGTCGAATCATAACTTTGAATTTAAGTTTGTACTGTACCAGTAAGAATTCAAAAATATATCAAAGTATAAAATTATTGAAAAATATTTTTGAAAACATTTATTTGATGATATTAAATTTTATTTTCTTAAGAAAGTAAGTTGACAAAGCTTAAATCTATTCATTATTAAGCCCACCGAATCAAGCAGAATGGATCATGCTCATCGCTCACCCTTTATTTTATTTTATTTTATTTCTCGCACCTCATCATAATTTATATATCCTGAAACACGGTGACACACTTACGTGGATTGATAAAGCATGATCGAGGCTTAAGCAACGTTGTAGGTGACGTGTAAGGAAAGAAACTCCATAACTGCCTCTACTTCTGCCCGCAACTAGACAATTTAATGGCTGGATTAGCCTCTGGAAAAGACTTTGACCAATCATAAGCAGCTCATGCATCAAACAGAAGCAAAGAACACCAAGCCACCGCGGCACGTTTCTTTCCTTATTTTCCGCAACCATATCTTCTATATGTATACATATACATGTATGTATACATATACATGTATGTATGTATGTATGTATGGCATATTGAAGAGCGAAATTTAAGAATAATGGCCTTTGAAAGTGCAAAATTTAAAATAAGAGGAAGAAAAAAAAATAGAGAAATTTTTATCTTTCGTTCAACCACCTACCTATATCCAAGCATCATTAAATGGATCTTTGAAGTGATTAAATAAAAAATCTGAAATTCAAAATTATATAATTATCACAATATTTAATTAACACGAAGTGGCAATACCTATGATCTCGTAATATAGACACCCAGCAATGCAACGTATTAATTAATTATTTTTTCTTCTGATTCTAATTAAATATTTTTGATAGATAAATATGGAATTATTTTCTTGGATGAAAATCATGGCTCTCAATAATATTATAAGTCTAAATATTTATCAATAATTTTACATGGTTTCTAATAAAAACTCACTCTTAAAATATTTGCTCATAAAAAAATGATTTATAGCCTTTTTAAACTGTAAGAACTATTACAATATTAAAAACACATGCCCTTTACTTTTAGACATTTATTAAGTTTTTATTTAAAAAAAATAAAAAGGAAAAGGGAAAGTATCTTTAAGAACTCCAGCCAGCTATGAATGATAAAGGGTGAATAAATTATTCATTTATGGACACATAGTGGATAGGTGACGGTAGAGAAGTAGTCCACAACCACCCCCTCCCCCACATTACATTTTTATACAATTACATGAGTGCATACCATAATTATATTTACGCAACTACCATTTTGTATTTTGTGTTTAATAAAGGATATAGCGTGCTTCTCTCCTTTGTATTTTTTATATTGTCATAATTTTTTGTCTGGTATTCATGTTTTAATTTAAAAAAACATTAAATGGTTTTTTTTTTGTATGATTTCGCGATACCAACAATTTTAAACATCATTTTAATGATTTTTCAATTGAGAAGTAATTTAAAAAATATATAAACATTAAATATCCTAGCTGATCATAACGTGAATATCAAAACAATTTAAAAAAAATAAAAAAACATCAACTTGAGATTGCTCAATCCACAAATATTTTAAAAATTAATCTTGAATGCCTTGTACACACAATATCTTTAATCTTACAAAACCGACGGCTCGCAATATAAAAAGAAAAAAGAGAAGCCGGCTATGTTCGGTCGACTCGATCCGATGAACAGAACACTATCAAATTTAATTTAATATTATCCTGAATTAAAAAAAGTTGAAAAATTCTTGATAATTACCGAGTAAACGACCTGCACGCTCAATTAAACATGAACAAGCAAAAGCAGTCAAAAACCAGGAACAATATCAAATGTATTTGAATCGCGATTCATAGCTGACCTCTCCTTCTCTTTTTCGGCTTATATAAAACAAATGCCAAAAAACAAATTGTTAAATAAAAGAAGAAGAAGAAGAAGAAGACGAAGAGCAGCCATCATTGCAAGAAACAGCTTGTCCTTCAACTAGGAAAACCAGACCAATAACTTCGATCTCCTTCAATCAAAAGCCAACAAAGCCCTGCCATCTTTCACCATCATCATCCTCTCTTTGAAATCATTTCTCTTCGTTTCTGAAGAAAACTCCCAGTCATATAATTAATCTCATGGCAGTTCCTCCTCGAGTTTTCCCGCCAAGAAAACGGAGGCCGTCAGCCGGAGCATTTCTCCCACCAAAGTTTTCTGACCAGAGGCTTCTCCAATCTCTCTTTCTACTATCTCAAGAAATATCTTCTATAAACCCTCTCCCGTTTCTTCTGAAACGTAACTCTTCGTCCATCATACGTAAAACGAAGATCCTCGCATTCTTATTCGAGGAGCTTTTGAGAAAACCAATTCCAGTTTTATCTCCAACTCTCTTATGCTTCGAAGAAATGTACCTAGTTCTTCAGAGAATCAAGACTTTGCTTGAAGACTGCGTGAATGGAAGCAAGATGTGGCTACTGATGCAAAGCGAGTCGGTTGCTAATAATTTCCATGAGCTGACGGCAGAATTGGCAACACTTTTGGATATTCTTCCTGTCAAGGAAGTCGAGGTTAGCGAAGACGTTGAAGAATTGTTCTTGCTGTTAAGGAAACAATGCTCTCAGGCAAAAGTCTTTGTCGATGAAAGAGATTCCAGTCTGCGGCTCGAGGTGTTAACAATGCTTGATCGGATTCAGAAGGAGATTGTCCCAGACCACTCAAAACTGGCAGAGATTCTTGATTTCTTGGGGTTACCCAATTCCTTGTCTTGCAAAGAAGAAATTGAGAATCTTGAAGATGAAGTTCAAAACCAACAAGATGAGAAAGCCAAGTCCGACGTGATTGCCTTGATAGGACTCGTTCGGTACGCGAAATGTGTGCTGTTCGAGCCATTGACATCAGGGTCTGACAGCAAGACGAGAAAATCAGCATCGGATGTGAACATTCCGGCAGATTTCCGGTGTCCGATAAGCCTAGATTTAATGCGGGACCCGGTTGTGGTGGCCACAGGTCAGACGTACGATCGAGAGAGTATTAATCTCTGGATTGAATCAGGGCACAGCACGTGCCCGAAGACAGGTCAGGCCCTGGTCCACACCAACTTGATACCCAATCATGCTTTGAAGAATCTGATAGCCATGTGGTGCCGAGAGCTGAAAATACCGTTTGAAACGGCGGAAGGTAATGACAGAGTTAACGGCGTTATAAAAAACAAGGCAGCACTTGAGGCCACTAAGATGACGGCGTCGTTTTTGGTGAGCAAGATGGCGGCCTCCCAGTCAATGGAAGAGGTTAACGGAGTTATTTATGAGCTTCGTACACTTGCAAAGAGCAATTCGGATTCCCGAGCCTGCATTGCAGAGGCTGGGGCTATCCCCGTGCTCGCGAGATATTTAGGCTCGGATGTAGGTGAGGGGTCTTTGAACTTACAGGTTAACGCCGTTACGGCAATGTTAAATCTTTCCATTCTTGAAGCGAACAAAACAAAGATAATGGAAAACGGCAGTGCTTTGAACGGCGTTATCGAGGTATTACGCACGGGCGCCACGTGGGAGGCGAAGGGGAATGCAGCCGCAACTATATTCAGCCTATCTTGTGTGCACTCCCACAGGAAACGGCTTGGGAGGAAGACGCGTGTCATTAAGGGGTTGATGGATCTAGCCAAAAGCGGGCCCGCTGGTCCCAAGAGGGATGCATTGGTGGCAATTTTGAATCTGGCGGGAGATAGAGAGGCAGCTCGGAGGTTGGTCGAGGAAGGAGTGGTTGATGTGGTTAAAGAAGTGATCAATGTGCTGCCGGTAGAAGCCGCGGCGATACTCGAAATGGTGGTAAGGAGAGGAGGAATAACGGCGGTGGCCGCCGCACATAATACGATAAAAAAGCTGGGCACATTGATGAGAGAAGGATCGGAGACAGCCCGGGAAAGCGCGGCGGCAACACTCGTCACCATCTGTCGAAAAGGGGGGGCAGAGATGGTGGTAGAGCTTGCATCGATAATTGGAATCGAGAGGATTATATGGGAATTGATGGAATCAGGGACAGTGAGAGCAAGAAGAAAGGCCACTAGTCTGCTGAGGATTGTTAGAAGATGGGCAGCTGGTTTGGATGGTGGTTTTTTGGAGGGCCGTAGCGCGGTTGCAACTCCGAGTAGTTCATCGTCAAGAGTGGTCATATCAGTTTAACACATTTCTGTCTGTTCTTTGTTTCTAAATTGTAAATAAATCTTAGACATTTGTAAATTTCTGCTCACAGGATTCATTGAAAATTCCATGCTCTTCAATATCTTCTGCCTAATCATTTATAAACAAGCGTTTTTGCAACCGGAACAAGTTTGATGCCTTGAATAACTCTGTGAACCAAACCCAGAATATGATCTAGAAATTGACTGAATTGCCGAGCCATCTGATTAGAACAATACTGAGAGAGAGACTTGTACAGTTCTACCACCCTAACCTGTCCAGTCTTTTGCTGGGACGAATTTGCAAGGAGATATGCGCCGACTTGAAAACGTGTTAGATTTGCCTTTTGATTTTTTCCAATGTCAACGTAAGAGACGGCATTCAAAGTTGAAGAACGAGTCTCAAAAGTCAAAGGCCCATGTCAGAAACACGTTATTGATCCTTCGGAGAACCTTCAGATGCTGACTTTTCTCTACAAGATCGAGCGCAGAGTCTTCGGCAACACGCACAAATCAAAGTTCTTCCTCGCCTTTTGCTACTACCATTATAGTCTCTTCTTCCTCTTCGCGTTTTCACAACCCTCTCAGGGCTTCTGTGATAAGATTCAGCTCTGCAACATGGGTGGATTTCATAAAATCAATGGTGCTATCTTGATGCTCTTGCTTGTCATGGTGATGTCTCAACCTTCCCATGCCAGGCTCTTACGTGGCTCTCGTCTGTGCAATTTTGATGCTACCCAGCAAGGACCACACCTAGCTTTCTCGGGAGGAAAGGATGTCTCAGAAGGGGAGGAAGCTGTTCGCAAGTACAGGCCCTTGCTGCTTGATCTCCTTCCAAAGGGTCCCTCGCCCCCATCTGGCCCTAGCAAGCGCACCAACAATGTTGGAAACTAATTTTTGTTGATGTCAGTCATTAGATTCTAACTATCTTTCATATTCTTCTTCCTTCATGTTCATCGTTAATTCATTCTTTCTTTAATTCAACATGCCTGGATATTTCTTAGGCTAGCTAGTGTAAGATAGACTTTCTGAACCAAGAAATTGCTGGTATGCCATTGTAAGCGTGAAAATTGGGAGCCAATTCTGTTTTGGTTGCCGGTTTATTTTTGTAATTGTAACAAAATATTTCGGTTTTGAAGTGTTTATATGTTTCCGGATTATATCTTGTTTATATATATATATATATATTTGTTATACTTGTTAGTAAACAAAATGAGATCAACAAACTGATCGGGAGTGAATATTGATTACTTGTTTGCTATATACTCATGTACATTGAGCTCTTTAGGCTACGTTTGTAAGCCTGTAAAAAATAACAAATACCTTGATATTCACAAAATGGGGTGAATGAACTGGTTGGCTGGGCTCATTGGATTGGGTTTGAGTTGCCTAGCCCATGGATCTAGGCCCATGTTCTCCTCCACAGAGAAAAAAATTATAATAATACAATTTTAACTTCCAGCTTTCTAAACAAGCTTCCAGCCGTGAGTTGCCATATGGGCTATTTTTTCCATTTTGTTGATTTAATGTAAGAATATCCGTAAAGGTCAGTAGCACCATAAATATCAAGTTTCATGCAAGGTAAAATTTCCAGGTCAGCACACACATACATTGATGGCTGAAGTTGCTTGTTCTAGCAAACGAGATGTTAACATTTCATTTATTAATCCAGGAAATATTTCTTTGCTGAAGTGAAAAAGATCTAGGTTTTGAAATAAATAATTTAATTGATTAATTTTATGTGGATATTAAATAGCAACAACGAATTGAGATTTAATTAAAAAAAAATTTCTTTTAGGATTAAAATTAAACAATACATAAAGTTGTGCACAAATACACTCAAATATAATTACGTATTGTCGTTTTCACTATAGAAAAAAACATTGTTCAGCATCTCACATATTATAGTGAATTAGAGTACAATTTGTTTTTCAAAATTTTCAATTTGATCCTCACTGTTTTTTGTACAATTGAGTTATTTTTAGTTCAAATTAACACCCAATTGCATGTTTCTTAAGAGATGGTTGAATTGAAAGTCACAGGACGTAAGTGATAAATACAAGTAAATAAGGTGGTTCCTTTACTTTTATTTGAAAAGGTACATTGAAGCCCCTGTCTTAGTACATTTACGCCCCTCTAATTCTAGAAAAATTAAAATCAGTATAAAATTTTATTTTCGTCATTTTTTTCTGTTTTAGTGAAAGAAGAGAGAGAGAGGATTACCTGGTTTCTAACATAGAGAGGGAAAATTCTCCCAGCTATGATTTTAGGCACAAAAATAGTAAATTCTTTTGTTCCAAACTTCCAAATAATGAAAATCATCTATTATTGTTATGTCTCTACTTATATTTCATTCAATTTAATAAGATTAAAAATATATCTCTCAAATAATGATAAATAAATGGTTTTTATGAGACTGAACAGGGCATTAACTTTTATTTTAGCAAAGTATTTCAAAGAGAAATTTAAGTAATAAAAGTCCAATAAGGGTTCGTGTGTATGAGATCTTTTTCGGCAAAATTTCATCTTGCATGAACATCTCATCACATACCAGACAGACTCGTATATGTTAAAAAATTATCTTATTTAAAAATTTAACTTGTAATATAATGTTATAAAATATAATTTATATTATTTTTTAATATATCCTTTAATTGCAAACTTTTTGGACTTGAAACTTGTACAAGTCACATTACCTTGTGTTTGGTTTTTTTTATCGAATAGAATAGGGTGGTGAGATTCAAACTCGCGACTGCTAGATCAACAAAACTCTAATATCATGTCAATGAACTATCTCATCTAAAAATTTAAATTATTAGTTAAGATCCCAAAACATAAAACTTAGTGTTGTGCACTGAGATCAAACGAAGTATATTGATTCTCAACATGTTACAGGCAAATTTTTATGGTGTCCCCTGCTCACAGGAGTAAGAGGATCTGAGTGGGAAACTTCCTGAAAAAAACCAAGTCAGTGTCACTTTGTGGTGAAATTTTTTTCTCTTTTTTTTTTTGCAATTTCTTCTACACATGATACGGACAGTGTTTTTCCTCTGACAACTAAACGTATTTTTAAGTTGTTTTAGTTGCCAAACAGCCTACATGAGCCAACATTTCTTGTGGGCTACCATGGAATGTCAGCTCCATTTTAGAGGAAAAAAGAGAGACAGTAATTACTAGATGCCAATCGATGGGGATTACTAGTAGCCACCATGAATCTGGAGAGCATCGTGTGAATTTGCCAGATCTATATAGGTTAGGCCCTTGTACACAAATTTGTAGGTCACGTTGCCTTCAATTGTAGGACCATTTTTGAATGCTTGCTGTGAAGGGGACGGGACAATTCCGTGTTAGAAGAATGCCGTAGAGGAGGAGGGACACCTGAGCATGGAAACATACTTTCTGCGTGGTTGAACTCAACAAGCCAACAATGAGAAAACTACGGACACTAGTCTCTGGTCCCTCCTTTTAACACGGTGCACGTGGCCTGACAAATAATCTAAAAAGTTAAAAATTATTTATGAAGTTTGTTTTTATATATATTTACTCTCAGTATTTAAATAAAATTACAGTTTGTATTATTAGTAAAAATAAAACAGATCAAATTGTACGATGATTTAGAGTGTAAATAAATTGTTATATCCACAATAAAATTTAAAATATAAAAAAGAGAGTAAATATATAAGATAAATATAAAATTATTCTTCCTTTAAAAATCATGCAACAAAGAATTAGACTTGAGTTTACTACTTTTTATATGAAACAATAGATATTTTCGATATAATTTTATCTCAATTAAATATTTTTTTTCTTCAAATTATCTTGAAAATTACTTTCTTAGATATTAATTTTAAAATTTAAATATAAGAAATAAAAAATAGTATAAACATATATTGGCTTTTGACTTAGAAATGGACAATGAAAAACCTAAGTCCTTTTCATTTGGCCCTCCAAAGTTTTAAGTTTTTTTTTTTTAATTTTAAGCTTTTGTTTTCAACTTCATCCTTTAATATTGAGTTGATTAAGAATTGAGCTTCATAATTGATGTTTGGTTTTAACAATATCGAGGGAAGTTCTTAATGCCCAATTGATGTTTGATTTTAAATGATAAAATACAATTCAGCTTATTTAAAACAATTAAGTGTTGAAGGACCAATATTAAAAGTGAGACAGGTATAAGGACTTGGTAAATAGACAAATAAAATGGGTTACACTAATAACACAAGCACTAGCATACAAGAGCATTTGCATTCTTCAAGCGGTGTGTGGAGATATTGCCAAATTGTTTTTCAATCTATCACATATATGTTGCTTTTATATAGTTTTCAATTATAACTTATTTATTCTTATTGGTTTATATTTATGTCAAACTAAAGCAAATAGGGATTATTTTGTAAAATCACCGGTGGATGAGATAACTTAATTTCACTTTCTTATATTATATTTAATTTTTTAAAATATATCAAGGGTTTGTTTTTGTATCATCTACACTTTTAATGCCAATTAAAAACATTTTATATAAAGGCTAGTTTACCGATCCCAAACCAAAGTACAAACAAAACAAAACATTAGACAAGTGAATAACATCATCACAGAAAATGGAAAAAAAAAAAACATGTTTTCGGCCTTGGAGTGCATGAAATTATATGAAAAGTATTTTATAAAAATATATTTTAATTGAACATATATTAAAATGACACCTTTTATATATTTTTTTGTGTTTAAAACCAACAAATAAGAAATATTAAAAGCACTTTAATTTATAGCACAAAAACAAACAGTACTCTACTCTCCGTGGGGATAATTTGCATGCCAGCAAATCGGACAAAAGAGACTGAAAATCATTGGAAGAAATTGATTGGCATTTGGCAATAAAAAAATCGAGAGGTTGTCAATCAGGATAGCAAATTGAAGAACGTGGTCGTTTAATAAAGTAATGAAAAACTGTGATGATTAGGAGTAATGGCCACAGAAAGTCATTTATACCTGGCCCATCGCCATTTCTTTAGTGCTAACTTTTGCCCTCTTTATGGACCACTCCCACCCTCTCTCCAATTCCAATTTGTCCCTCCTCTCAAGCTCAGCCAAAGCTTCGGCATCGACAATTCAGAAAAAAGCCACTATTTGCACTCACAAATACACAGAAAAAGAGGGGAAGGGAGGTGTTTTTGATGGGCAACAGCAGGTTTAGATTATCAGATATGATGCCTAATGCCTGGTTTTACAAGCTAAGAGACATGGGGAAGACGAGGAACCACAGCGCCACCACTCATTCAACGAAGAAAAAACAAGCTGCAGCGGCAGCAGCAGCAGCTGTGGCTGAATCTCAGCAGCCGCCGTCCAAGCCGAAACACCCTCACTGCAACTCTTATCCGAGAAAATCATACTACAGCACGAGGGAGCTTATCTCGAATGACCAAAAACTACACTCCTCCCCAAGAAACACAAAATCCACAGACTCCCTTTTTCCTGACCCACCAAGAAGATCATCGAAACAAAGAGCTAGGAAAAGGACCGTCAGGTCCTCCTCTCCTAAGCTAGTCACCTCTTCCGTCTCCTCCGTTTGCAACTGCCGTGCCACTCTACGTACTAAATCGAATTCTCCTCCAGACTACTCAGCTTCTCTTTCTGATAGTTCTCTTGATCAGGGGACGGACTTCTCTGACACATTTCCACCGGAATTCAGGTCTGACTGTGTTCTTGTTACTGACTCATCTGATAAAATGCTGTCTTGGTCAAGCTCTAATGGTGACTGCAAACTAGATTCTAACAGCTATGATGATATTGTTATCAACGTGGATGAGAAATATATTGCTAGGAGATCAGATGATTTGGATGTGTTTCACAAAATATCCGATCTTGATCTCCCTCCCATCATAACAAAGCCCCCGAAATTTGATGATCAAGTGGAAGATATCAGGAAGAAAGACACCCCAGAACCAGTCAAGTATAAAAGGAGTTCAGCTAAGTATGAGGAAACAAACGCTAACGCTTCTTTATCTGTTAAGGTTGTCAAAGAAGGGAGGATTCTTACAGAGAAAGAACATAAGAAATATACTACTGTCAGGAGAAATTCTGTCATCTCACCAGGAGTTAAGCTAAGAGTCCATTCTCCAAGAATCTCAAATAGGAAAATCCAGGCATACAATACTGGTCGAAAGAGTGTGTCATCAACTACAAGTTCATCGTCTCGGTCGCGAAAAAGCCTTTCAGATAGCTTGGCAGTTGTGAAATCTTCTTTTGATCCTCAGAAAGATTTCAGGGAATCAATGATGGAGATGATAGTGGAGAACAATATCAAGGCATCGAAGGATTTAGAAGACCTTCTTGCTTGTTATCTTTCACTCAATTCTGATGAATACCATGACCTAATTATTAAGGTGTTCAAGCAAATCTGGTTTGATCTTTCTGATATCAAGTTGCAGTGAAATCTTTCCATTGTATATTATTACCCCTTTTTTTTGCCCACAAATAACCATCTTATTATTATATAGCTTCTTATCATGAGCTAGCAGTTCTTCATGTTAGGTCCAATTTATAAATAAGTGTTCTGTAATCTTTAATATACTTAAAGCATATCTTGGAGAAATTATCGAGCTTTTGTTCTGAGAAAACAGAATATAAGGCTGTTCATAATAATATTAGACTTGGACTACTCTGTTTTTTTTTAAGAGAAAAGACAAACAAACAGTAACTGCTGCATTTTGCTAACTTTGGGAAAGTGCATGAATGCAACGCCATGGTCTTTCTTTATTTCAATTTTCTGCTCCTTTAACTTTCCAAAGGCGACAAGAAAGTTAAATGCAAGATTGCCCTGCTAGATCATGCATGCTAGCCAACAGCAACCTCAATTGACTAATTTCCAACAAACCAACAAGTTATTAGATGTTACTGTCCGAAAATCAGCCTAATATTGTTCATTTCTCTTGATTCTCCGTCTTTCCAGCAGATCTTTTACTAAGATTTTGTGCATGTGAAGCTACAGAAAATTAAAGGTAATTAACATCGTTATTTATGCCTCTTCAATTGTAAATCCCGAAGAGTCCTCGTGACCAGAACAAGTTTTGCTTTCTCAATGCATCCATGGAAAACAACAAATGACAACACTGTAAATTATAGGGTGCGTAAAGGGACCCCTTCAGATACAATACCGACTCAAACTTCAGTTTTTTCCACAAAAAGAAGATACCCTTTAAGGACAGGATTCAGTTTCCATTGTTTCTTCAAAATCTAGAAGCCCTTTCTCTCTCTCTCTCTCTGGGCAGTATGTTCAGCTTTATGTACACTCCCATTTCTAGAGATGAACACTGGAGAAAGAAAACAAAAGCTGCAAATTCAAAATACTTAAAGGATTATCTGCAATTAATAAAGAAGGAAAGAAAAGGGTGCTGGATTCAAATCTCTACACATAGTATGAAACCAAAACACACTATTACAAGAAGCTTTCAAATTTTTCACGGCTTTGCCTTAAAGTTGAAATTTTTCTCGCTTAAAAAGTTAAAGATGCATGGGAGATGTCAAAAGCTGAAATGCCTCAAAGACGCTAGACATCAGGGGTAGAGCATGCGCAAGTCCACAGCCCCAGAAGGGGAAAAAAAAAGAAAAAGAAAATAGTTTACCATTGCAAAAGGAATAATAATAATAATTAATTGTTCATTATTTGATTAGAAAGCACCAAGGCTGAGTGTTGGATCTTTGTGGGACAAGGTGCTCCATGCTTGATTGACATAACAACAAAAGGGGAAAATAAATAATAATATCTCACTTCAGAATCTGTAGTTAATCCCTAATTTTGCGGATTCAACTCTTTAATTACAAATAAGTAAGCCATTGACTTTCATGTTTTAATTTTGTCAAATTGGAGGGCAGATTTGTGTTTGTCTACCACCTCTCTAATCATTAATCTTGCATGCACGACTCCAGAAATTATATGAGAAATTCAAACTGTATTTATTGAATATCGGTACAGAAAAATAAATAAATATATTCTTTATTTAAAAAAATTCTTATTATTTCTTGGTGGGATTATACATGGTTTTCTCTAAAAAAAGTTTTAATGTTCTCTTCTCTCCTATGCTGCAAGTACCCCATTACTAAAACTTAGCATCATTAAATTTTGTATGAAGTTATTATGAGAAAATCTTATTTTAATTAATTGTCTCATCAATGTACAAGAGAGCGAGGACAAGACTCTCAATTTAATTGTCTCGTCAATGTACAAGAGAGCGAGGACAAGACTCTCAATTCCTAATCCAACTTTCATCATGAAAGAAGTATCTTTTTGAGTTTTCTTTAGCATAATCAGCCATTACAAACAATTTAGAAGTGTGTTCATATGTAAGCAAATTAAGGCAAAATGGCAAAATTAAATTTTATATTTGTGATCTTGAAGAAACAACTAAGAAAGAGACTATAATCATAATCATATTGTGATTGGAGTAGTTTAAGATACATAAACCTTGATGAAAGAAAGGATTAATTATATTTTAGATTCCCTAAATTCAGCAACTTTCAACTTTAGCCTATATAGTTTAAATTTGAAAAAATAAATTCATAGTTCCCATAATTTTTGAATGCATCCCTTAAATAGTTCAAGGAAACAAACTCGCAATGAAGTTTTGAATAATTCTTTTAATTTGTTGATGATTTTTATGACATACTATCACATACACGTAAATTTAAAGAGAAAAGAAAAGATAACCAAGAGAAAGTATCGGAAAAATAAGTCCTAAAAACATGAACTTTATTAGATTCTATTAGCTATTTAGGGTAGGGGTTAGATTGAAACTTTTCTTAATCTATATGGATTGCAACGAAAATGTTATTAATCCATGAAGGGTAAAATACTCCATATTTTACAACAACAAAAAAAAACCCATATCTATTAGTTATTTAGGCCAGGGGTTAGATCGAGACTTTTCCAAAGTATATGGATTGAAATGCAAATGTTGTTAATCTATGAAGAGTAAAAACTCCATGGTTTACCAAAAAAAAAAACCCATATGCTTTATACATCACTAGTAAAATACCCGCGCCTCGTCGCGGGCGACACCTATTTTTTTTAACGTATATTTTTTTAACACAAAAAACATTAATTATGTGTGTTTTTTATTATAATATAAATTTAGTCAAAATAATAAATATGTGCAACATTACCCTAAAGTGCAAGTTTTCTATAAAATATATAAATTTAAATTGATATAAATTTCTCTGTTTAGTAGGTTTAACAAAACAAAAATCATAAAATTATCATATTCATTAAAAAAGCAAGAAGATTCAGATATTTGAATTATTGAATTTATAGTATTAAGATTAGTTCATTTTATAATTCAATTTAAATCAAATTTAAAAATATAAATATAAATTGTGAGAAAGTAGTTAATTTTCTATCCATAAAAGATGAAAACATAAATTGAAAATCCATCCCTGCGTTATTATCATTTTCATTACAATAAAAATTAAAATTATTATCAACGTTACTGCTCAAATAATTAAAATCATTAAATTACCTCCAAAAAAAATATTTTAACAAAAAAATGAATTTTAAAATTTTAGAACAGAACTTGATAAAAATAAACCCCTTACAAAAAATGAATAAAAACAAATTCTAAAAGCATAAATGAATACATAAGGACAGAAAACAAACACTGTTTTTAGATTATTTTCATGTGTTACTGTTAAAAATAATTAAAAAAACAATTATCATTTTAATATATTTCTAAACATTTTTTTTAAAAAAATCAATCACATTTCCAAGTAAAATAAAAAATATTTCATGGAAAAAAATAAAAACAAAAAAAACATGATAAGGAAAAAAAAAATTCTAAGCAAAAAATAATTGTTTTTTTTAAATCAATCACATTTCCAAGCTAAATTAAAAATATTTCATGAAAAAAAACATATATATAAAAAAACATAATCAGGAAAAAAACAAAAAAAAATCTAAAAAAAATGAATTTGAGAATTAATCATAGTTCATTTAAGTTAGCCAAGATAACCTCTCTCTCTCCCTCTCTCTCTCTCTATATATATATATATAAAAGTAGGGAAAAAAGATTAAAAAAAATACAACCATAAACAAAATCATGGGAAAAAAAGAAAATATATATATATATATATATATATATATATATATATATATATAAAAGTGGGGAAAAAAAGATAAAAAAAATATAACCATAAAAAATCATGGAAAAAAAAGCAAAAAAAACATAATAAAACAAATGCAAGAACCATAAATACCAGATTCGAAAAAAGATTAAAAAAAATATAACCATAAACAAAATCATGGGAAAAAAAGAAAAAATATAAAAAAAAAAGTGGGGAAAAAAAGATAAAAAAAAATATAACCATAAAAAAATCATGGAAAAAAAAAGAAAAAAAAACATAATAAAAAAAAATGAAAGAACCATAAATAACAGATGAGGATTCGAACCGTGCCCTTCCATTAAGACTGTGTTTGGTATTGCTTTTGCGATTGCGATTGCGTGAAAAAAAAGCAGGTTTAAAAAAAGCACTTTTAGTGTGTTGCAAAATAAGCAGTTAAGTGTTTGGTTAAGGGTGTGGTTGAGTTGGAGGTTGCAAAAAAAAGCAGTTTTTGGTGTTTGGTTATCAAACTTTTCATATTGTTTTTAACTTGTGAAATTACTGTAAAGGGTATATATATATATATATATTGTAAATTTCATTTAAATTTATCGTTTATTAAATTTTATTTATTTATCATTTATTAAATTACATTTATTATAAATAAATAAGAAATTTCATTAACAAATAAGAAAGGTTTTGTTACAGGTTTTTATATTGAAAGGTTCTTTTTATATATAGTTTTTTTAACAAAACAACTATATATAAAATTCACAATGGCTAGGGTCAATTATCTAGAAGATAAATAAGAGAATTTATTTATGAAAATTAAAAAACAAGTTGAAAAACAAGTTATATGAAAAGTAAAAAGATCATATCAATATGAAAATATGTCTCTACTTGATTATTCGAGAACTAGATTTATACAAAGAAAAGTCAAAGTGTAGATAGAAAAAGCTTCACAAAGTCATCTCACCTTCTCCTCCCGAGGGCCAGTGTGCTGTTAAAGGAAGATTTTATTTTTTCTTCAAGATAATTCAGAAAAATAAATATTTTTTTGTTTGCTTTTGTTTTGTAATACATAAATATATAAATAATTGAAAAATAAGGAAAACCATAAATACAAGTTAAAAACTTTTAAAATAAGCTTGTAAATTAGTTATACAATCTCCTAAAAAAATCAAGTAATCCCAGCACTTCTGCAAAACCAAATCCTCTAACGTCCCTCTCCTTCAAAATCACTAACCTCATCTCCTAAACCCAATCAAAATCCCCAGCTTCTCTCGCACCCTAAAACCCTCTCACTTTCTCCAATTCCAAACCCAAATCAACAAAGCCCTCTTCTCAACCGCCAAGCTCGTCACTTCAACAACTAAACCAAAACTCTCATCTTCATTTGTTTCTAGAGAGGGTTGCCGAGGAGAAGGGTGTGGCTGGCTTTGTGCAGACGAGAAGAAGAGAAGGCAGAAGAAGAAGGGTGTGACTTTGTGCAGACGAGAAGAAGAGAAGAAGATAAGGCAGAAGGAGAAGGGTGTGGCTTTGTAAACACACCCGGAGAAGAAGATAAGGCAGAAGGGTAAAAGCAAAAGCAAGTCAGCAGATGTTCAACGGATATATTTGAATCGCAGATCGTGATTTTACCTATCGGCGTTAAATAAGCACCAAAAGGCTGCTTATTTTGGGACGCAGTTCAGAAGAAAAAGAACACGTGGGACCCGCCATTTATACCAGCGTTTGGTACAAACCGTTGAAATTCACTGATTAAAGCAACTATGCACCTAAAAGCGGAATTGGTGCAAATACAATAATTATAGCAATTCTAAAATCAATTACTTGAAAGTAAAGAGATAAGGGAAAGAGATTGCTAACTCGGGTTTTTAACGTGGTTCGGCAAGCCTACGTCCACGACTCAAGTACCAACTCGTACTTGAGTATTGTACTCTCTTACTAAACCAAGTAACAAGATTACAATTTCCGCTTGATGAATCCACACCAAGACTTTACACCACTTGAAGATATGCCCTCTTCAAGATTTTCCTTTTCTCACTTGAAGATGTACCCTCTTCAAGATTTTTCCTTGGTGATGTTCCCTCACCAATACCAAGAGTTTTATACTCAACTCTCAAGAGTTTCACAATGGTTGTTTTTGTAAAACAACAATACACTCTTAATAGTGTGGATATTACAAATAAAGATCTATGATCTCTTTCTCTCACTTAATAGCACTTAAGATATTTGAAGGTGTTTAAGTGTAGTGAGAATGAGAAATACTCTTTGTGTTAAGATATGAAGGTTTAAACACAAATATGAGTATTAATGAGGATTGATGATATGAAGGTGTTTATGCACTTCTAATTGCCTCAATATAAGATATGAAAGTTGTGTGTTATTTGTTTTGCAATTAAGAGGCCTATTTATAAGTTTCTAAAAGAAACTAGCCGTTTCTAGCCGTTTTAGTGCAACTGCCATATCAAGCGGTCGACCGGTTCACAACGGATAAAACAATTTGTCTTCCAAGCGGTCGACCGGTTCACAACGGATACCTTAAGCGGTCGACCGGTTCATGCGTAAATCTATTTTGACAAATTATCTTTTCGAATTTCTTGAACCGATTGATTATGACTTAAACCTTTTAATCATCAAATCCTTTTAATGCATGCACTTGTGAAGTGTGTGAGTTCATTTTAATTTGTGCTATCAAGATAGAAATTGAGATTTACACAAAGCATTAAAATGAATACTTATTCTAAGTCTTCACTTGCTTGCATCTTGGACTTCTTGGAGTGATTTCTTCTTGAACTCCATTATGCTTGTAGATGTATTCTTTGAATAAAACCTGTTTATAGCTTAATCTCATCCAAGCATATTATTAGCCCATTTTCTTTTATTGTTATCATCAAAATATATAAAGCATACAAAGTATGACATTATATGTCAACACAAACCAAACACCAAATTGCAGATCGCACCACAACGCCAAACACGTACTAAGACTAGCGCGTTTTGGACCGGTTCAACTACCTCCATATTTCGGTTATAGTTCAAGACAATCTATATTAATAGAGTTTAATATGACAATTTAAAAATTATGGAGAATGGGATTTGAACCCGTGAACTCTCATTTAGTTTTACTCCCTTTTGACCAACTCTACTACACCATCATTTTGTTTACAACTCACACCAACATATATAAATAGGTTTAAGTACGTTTATTGTTCTTGTAATATTTAAAGTCTCTTACTTTGTGTGCTTTTTTAAAACAACTCCCTATAAAAAAATAACATCAAATAAAAAACTACTAAATGACTAGTTGTGTCCATGTTATATTTGAAAAAAAAAAAACAGAGTTTGGATGAGTATAAAGAGCATGATATTGAATGTTTGTCCTCATTAAAAACTGTTTTTCTTTGTATGCCATATTGTTTGGGGGCCAAAGGGTTCAAGTGGTGCCTATGCCACTTTTTTTTTTTTTTTTTTTTTTTGGGGTGGGGTGGGGGGGGTAAGCCTATTAAATTGTCATGATGATTTCATTGAGTTTTCTTAATATGAGAAGAGCAGTGGAAACCCAGGTAATAAACTAGAGAACCTGTGTGTAGGGCATGCATCATGGCTGAAAAATAAGTATTTGGGTACCTACAACAATTGTTGTAGGAACAATTTAGAGATTTGGGTTCAAATTGTTGTAGGAACAAATAAGTAGAAGTATTTCTCTAAAAAATTATAGTATTTCTCTTAAAAAAATCATTGACTTGATCATCTAGGAATTCTCAACTTCATAAAATAGATCATTTTTGTGGTTACCAAGCACCATTCACCCATCACCTTAGCTAGGAACAATGTGACAAAACCTTCCTACCAAGCTACATTCATTATTTAGAACATCTATTCAACCCGTAAAGAATCATTCAAACTAGTGGGCATAGGTTATGGAAAATGACTATGATGAGAGGCTTCTTCTCCTTCAAGCATCGGGAATCTTACCCTTGTTCGGAAGAGAAAAAAACACAAACACCTCTTGGGCAAGCTGTGTGACACGTGGGTCAAAATGGACACACAAGCTGCTTGGGCAGGTGCTGGTATGGGTCAATCTAGTCGGGAAGTGTGGTTTGGTATCTGTCCAAACCCAGTACATAATTGATCGCAGAATGATTGTAAAATACAAGAGTAAGGGTGTACAGTTTCAGGAGTGTGTCGGCAAGCCAAGTCAAGATCAGCAGATATCGATGCAAATAGGAGAGTAATTAAAGGCCAAGCGACCAACATCTAGCCGCAGATTCTGGGTTTTGAGCATTTCATATTGAATATTTGCTTCTTTACCCTACAAACTTTTACCCCTGACTTCAGATAAGGCATAGCGTACTAGAGCCTACGGGCCAGCTACCAACCTATATGGATGCCACTTATCTTAAGACCAATTCACCAAGTTTAACTGAATCTTTGCACGTGTGTGGCCAGTGTTTTCACCATTTTGTTTTAAGTTTTAGAGCATCGTTAACATCTACTTCTGTTTTCAATCTTTGTCCTATTTCATTTACAACATCGAATCTTTGATAGATTTAGACATCTGAATCGTCACAATCCATGCGTCAAAGTCCGTTTTTGATTCGATTTGATGTAACCTGAAGAAATACAAGTAATAATTTCGAGTGGTAAGGAGTGAAAGAGGGTCACAGTAACTCTTACATTGCTACATTTTTAATATAAATATATTTATAACACGCAAACATTTTTTTCACAGATTTGAAAATTTGATTCTCTATTCGGTGGGAACTTGTAAACAACTGCCGTGTAGATTGTGATACACACAAAAGAGAAAATAAAAGAAAAGCAGTAAAGATGAAAGATAAAGTTTTGGTCAAATAATGACTTGATTTGTCAGAAATATAAATGAAGTTTAACAATAAGATAATAAAAACGCATATTTTTTTTTATTATTATTATTAAACTCTTGTTTGGCACGACAAGATTTCTTTCTGAGCTTAGTTTATAGCTATTTATAAAATCTTTTAATGGCTGACCGTTCAAAATATTTAAACTCTTCTTTATTTGTTAGAGAATAGACCTCGCTTTCAATTAGAGTTAAAACAATCAACCCATGAATATTTTTTTCCCTGTTGCGACGCACATCGCCCTTACCTTCACATCAAGAAATGGGATTAGGGTTAGGGAGAAAGAACGAGAGAGATGGATCGAGAGAGATGATTAAGTGCACGAGTGGGAGACAAAAATCATAGGAAAATCTAACATGGTGGGGGAAGCTCTCGATCGATCCATTTTTGTAAAGCATGGCCGGCTCTCATTCTCATGTGGGCACGCAAGATGTCTCTATTCCATTTTGGAGCCATATATACATGCACACGTTCCAGCCAAACGCCAAAACTAAAGACAACAAAAACAGCATTTGCGTGCATAATTTCTCCACCTCCGAGCTTCTTTCTTTCTTTCTCAGTTCAGACCAAACACCACCACATGCATAAAAGTGTAAGAACAAATAAAATCGGTGGACTATTCCAAAACGAAAGTTATAAAATAAATTTATATATTATATTCCAAAATTATGGTATAGTAAATATTTATTAGGATTCGATATTTTGTTTTGTGTTATATATATACTGTGACTGCAGAAGTACATATATTTTTTACTCCTGTACGATCTCAGAATCTAATGGAGAGTTTGTTTTTTTCCTAGGGAAAATGTGTGGCTGAGATGAGGATGCGTAGCCCGTCCACACCCCTTGTAATATTGCAATAATTACTTCGCTTTTTTAGAAAAAAAAAAAACTAGAACTATTTTTGTACAGGCATATGCAATAGTTGTTTATTGAGTTTTTTAAATGGTGAAGTTGACATGGCAACAAATTAGGAATTCCAAAGCCGGAATTTTGACAGACTGAAAGAATTACACCTAAAAAAGAATAGGTTTCGGGACATACAAGCTAGTTCCACTTCTGGAACTGTCATAGGTTAATATCACTTAATGTAAAGTATATGTTAGAATATAATATAAATTATATTATGGGGAATTATTTATAAATTTAAATTTTTAGGTGACATGATTCATTTACATGGTATCAGAGCTTTGTTGACACAGCGGTCACGAGTTCGAATCTCACTATCTTCATTCTATTTGATAAAAATCAAGCACAATGTGATGTGAGTCTGTACAAGTTTCAAACCTAAAAAGCTTTCACTTGAGGGTGTGTGTTAGAATATAATATAAATCATATTATGGGGTCTCACTTATAAACTTAAATTTTTAGATGACATGAGTACTTAATATTATATATAAAACAAAATGTGTTTGATTACTAAAATGAAAATAAATTTATTTTTCAAATAGTTTTAGGATGAATTTCTCTCATTTTTTAAAAAAAATATAAATTACATCTTTACTATCCTGAGACAATAACCGAATATATTATTAATAATATAATTATTCAAGACTTAAACCTCACCTAGTAAAGTTAAGTATCACACTTTGTTAACTATCAGGAGGTGATTCACTAGTAAGAGTTTGAAACTAAAATGTTTGTTTTCCTTTTAATTTCAAGTTCGAGTTTTATAATTGTTATTTATGTGATCATTAATTTTAAAACTCATAATATTAATTGAAATCGGTAGACCCTAATTTAAAAAAGCATCACACCTTATTAAAGCTAAGTGTATATCATTGATGAGCTAAAAAAAGGTAAGGGGATGGCTGGTGGGGGCTATTGGAATAGTAGATGCAACTAGCTAGGTGAAATGCAAAGAATAAACAAAGGTTTTCTCCATATATAACACCAAACGAACATTTATAATACACACAACCACCTGCACTGTATAACATATAGCTCAACAATAATTGAATATGTTTTTTACGGACCGTACCACATGATAGTATGATACTGTCCAAAATATTGATCGAGCTGCGAGACAAATAAAAGCCAGCTGACCACACTCGAATTTCTGACATTAATTTTGGTGGACTTTTTGTATAGTCTTAGTGCTATACAGTGTTAAAGATACGGACAGGTTTGAAATGTGACATGCGAAATCTTCCATGGATTATTGGTAGGGTTCTTTCTTTCTATTGCCTCGAGTACAAGGTTCTTCCCCTGCATGCATGGCGTTTGTTTTTGCCCATGATCTTAATCAGGCAATCAAATGAAATTATGAGCTGTTTAATCAATTGATTCATGACGACGGGTCTGATTTATAAAATGGGACATCTCAAAAACATTTAAAAATCAAATCATTCTATTCCAATTAAAAAAATAAAACACCAAACTTGTTATTATATTTGAAATCAAATGAATTTGTCAAATACAAATCTTTCAGAAGATAGATACGGATGGTCCCTCGGTAGATTACATATGTTGAAGATGGGGGCACTGTGGAGTCTTTTTAGGTCACTGTGTGTGTGTAGTGGCTTGGTCTGGGAATGACAGTTGATTGATCTTCTTTCTTTTCACGCAACAACATCATCACTCCATTCACCCTTCCATGTAGAAAAAAACAAAGAAAGGGGAGGGTAAATGATGGAGTAATTATTTTAGCACCGCAGAGTTCTATCTTTCTTTTTGCTTTAATATTGTATTGTTCTGGTTGTGATTCTAATTTTTTAATTGTAAATTAATATTCTGGTTTCGGAGCGTTCTGGATTACCGATTCGATGTCGTACTATTTATATATAATTAATTATATATATATATGAAAAAATAAAATATTAATTTAACAAATATAATTAAAATTTGAATTCTCTTTTATTTAAAATATTTTAGTATTTTAAAATTATTTTGATGTATAGATATCAAAAATAATTTTTTAAAACAAATTTGAACCCGGAACGGAATCGAAGCACGTTGTTTGTCTCGATTTTTTGATCAGAACGATATGTTCAATTTTATCTGTTTTTTATCGGTCATTTCAGTTTTTTTTTTTTTTTGCTGTGCAGTTTAATTATAGATGTTTTTATATGGTTTAATTTCAGATCTGACAATGAGTTAGGTCGGGAGAGTTCTTTTTAATCGAGACAGCTCTCATGTAATTTAATTATATGCTCGGAATAGATAAAAAGATTTCAAAGTTGAGTTGCTGAGCTAAATTTAATAGCAATGTTAAATAATTTTTATTAAATGATCTTTCTTGCGTAGAGCAGGGTTGTAGACTAGTATAACTATTCATGTGAAAGGGTGCGGGACCCAATCCATGCATCAACAAATAGATAATCAAATTGCTGTGAGCCTTTCTGTCATATCACAAACCAGGTCTGGGCGATTTGCCAATAAAATTTGCAGCCCAATTTCAAACTTGTAAGGAGGGAGGTTTCTCACAGAAAGTCTCGAGATTTTAGAGGCTTCTTCCTCTTCTATTGCTTCGGCCTCCCATTATCAAATAATGAACACTCTGGGCCTCCATCACCCCTTATTCTTTCATTTCAAGTTCTGGTGCTGGGCATGGAAGCAGGCACTGGCCCCAGCATTCCATCTAAAAAGAAGAGATGGACTTATTTTAAACACACACAAACTAGTAGTACTTCAAATTATTGGAACACGATTCAGCTAAAAAAAATTGCACACAATTCTGCACAAAGAAACAAGATAACTTATGAGGGAGTGCATACACCTAATTGTTGATTTTCATAATAATAATAATAATAAAATCCAACCAAAAACCAATTTGATAAAAAAAAAATGCACATGACACCAAGAAAATGCCACTTTTTATTCAAATCAAGCAGTATTACAAGCTTTATATTTCTGCTCACAAAAAAATAGGAAAAAAAAATGAGCACAAGAAATCCTCACATCAAGCTTCAAACCCTTCCAAAATCCAAACCATCTGTACATAAAATAGGCCTGTGTAAGAGAATAATCCCATCTAACTACTACCAAACTTGAGCGTTGCCATAATGTATACCCTATCACAATCTCTGCAGACTCCCATTCTTGCGAATCATGAACATAAAAACACATAAACATTGTACAGGAAGGCTATGATTAACCCTATTAGAATCTGGTCCCTTAGAGAGATTGTCTCATAATCTCTGTGCGTAACAATTTCCAAATTTGAAGATAAACACTTGAGCTCTATCAAGAAAGAAGCTTGATCATCTTGTAGGTGTGGCTCACAGATTATTTCCCCAGAAACACTTTCGAAACTTCCCTGGCTCCATTCCTGATATCATGAGTGAGAAACTTAACTTATTAAATGAATTCGGAGAAGGAAAAATAAACAGTGAAATGATCAGGTTAATTACCCCATAATGTTTTCCAACAGTGACAACAATAGTGTCTGGCCCTGCTTCAAAAGACAGAGGACCTCGGCCTGACTGGACAGAAAACTGAGACTGAGTTGTGGGGAAATGGAGACACAAAGTATGATCAGAAGATTTCCTGTTTTCGTTATCGAGAAAGGGTGGTTTCGACCTGGTTTCATTTTCGTGGTTGTATCTGAACAAGCAAAGGATGGACTCTTTCCCTTGTACTGTCACTGTTTTCCCAAAATGCTGCTGGCCTGTGTTTTCGACTAAAACTTTTAATAGTTCTTGTGCAATTGCATCAAGTTTACCAGCTACTCTCTCCATCTTTTCGCTGCAAAAAAAAAGAGAGATAGGCAATGAATAGTCTGCACTGTTAATTCTAGACTAGAAATATGTCCTCAAGTGCAATCTGTTTTGGTGATTTTGACCTACAGAAATCATGCAATTCTGGATAAATTAAGACATCAATTAATTGATTATGATATGATAAACGTGAGAGGACTCATGCAATCGCCTGAGGGCTATTTTTTTGAAGTCAATCAAAAGGAATGATCTGATCAACAAACAAAGAGGTCTGATCCTTTATCTTGGTAGTGAATTTACTCAGCAATGATGAAATCACCGATTTACTTCTTCATTTGAAGCTCTAAAGCCACCAGATGAACAATTTATCAGTAAATTGCCTATAAGCAGAATTAAATTTGAGCTTGTATGTCCCTAAATGGGAAACTGGTAAATCACCTTGGGCTAAGGATAAATCACCTTCACATATGGGCTGCATTCATCATAGATATGTACCACCAAGTTGACTGTCTTCTAACCAACAAGCCGATATCTCGGGTAAATACGAGGATTGGAAGAAAGAGATTACCTGAGACCACGAAATCTTTCAGCTCCGGCGAACTCTCCCTCCAATGACATTCTTTCGTTGCCAGACAAAACCCACACTATCTCCTGTTGATGATTTCTCCGGAATCCCACATTTGTAGGCTCCAAAACACGGAAGACCAGGTCGGCTTCTTTGACCAAGAACCCCAACTCCCCGTCCGAAATCCCATGATCAAGAACCTTAAACGCCCCGGATTCCTTAACCGACTTTAAAAGCCGATCTCGACTCTCATAATCTCTGGATTTCAACAATCGGTAACTGATTTCGGCAGGGATATCTTGATGTTTGCTAAGAGGAATATATGGTCCAGGCAAGGTAAGGTCAGGGACGTTTAAGGACTTCTCGAGGTAATCTATCAAGATTTCATTGGCAGCAGAACGTGTACCTCTGCCTGTGGGGATCGGTGATGGAGGTGGTGCTGGGAGGTTTAGTCCGCCTGTGCTTCGTGCTTTGGACATGGCTGTGTACGGTCAAAATGAAAGGATTAACGAAGAAGAAGGAGAAGGTGTCAAGGTGGTGGGCTTTCTCGGTTTGGTTAGTTCAAAGGAACCTTTTGAATGTGTTTATTTTTTGGTTCGTGGGGTCTGTGGCGTCTGCACGTTTGGAGTAGAAGCCACGACTGATCATTCCTGTCAGAATTTTCACATATCAGATTGGCATCATCATGGGTCCAGAGAATAACTTGGAAATTATTAGGAGCTCGGGGGTAACTGGAGAGTCTGAATCAATTTTTTTTTTATATCCATAGTTTTCAAATTAAAAATATTAAAAATATCATGTATAAGTTTGTAAATATATTAGACTAATGATTGATGATATTTCATTCATCATAATAAAAATATATAAATATAAAACATTATTCAAGATAAGCTTAGAATGCATATAATTTTAAATTTATAAATATGCCAAAGAAAATTAAAAAAAAACGTATTTTTAAGATTTGCAACATGTATAAGATCAAAGTTGACCTGTACACTATAATAATAATAGAAAATAATGCTTAAATTAAAATAATAATAAAGTGTTTACCTGTTAAAGCACTTTAAATGAATGAAGTTCTTTTATTGTATTCTTAAAGTTTTATTGCTCCTCACATGTGCATCTAATATGTTTGCAATATGTTTTTTTTTTTAAGATTTCAACCACACCACCCTAGTTTTGATGCATTTTTAAGTAAGATATTTGAACAAAAAAAATATGAAACTCAAATATTTCTCTACAAGATGAACCTAAACTAAAATTTGAGAGGAAAACTAAAACTTAAAATGAGAAGAAATATTAAAATATAAGGTGATAAAAAATATGTAAAAATCTAAAAAAACTCAAGCTAGAAACCCTTCCTTCACTTATTTTTTGTATAGTTAATTTTGGAAGTCAAGAGGTTAAAAAATTAATAAAAATAAATTCTCACAATTATCAACATTTAATTAGCTATTATAAATCAAGAATTAAATCTAGAAAAAACAAGGACTCTTTAAAATTAATTTCTCATTCACCTATAGTTTATTTAAATCATGTTAATTAAACAAATTTCCAACAATATTATATGTAAATGTTGATTTGGTAAATTACTACGTCTAGATAGGTTTAGTTTTAAATGTTTCTTAATGAAATACTATCAGATTTACTTAGCTAAATAGTGAACGTGATGTCTTAAACTAGTCTTAGACTATTCAACTTTTTGTGTAAACCAAAATAATAGCACTCATGTAATTCTCTACTTAGAGATTTCTTTTGGTTCTTGGTATCGTGTTCTTTTTTCCCCCTAAACAACTCTTAGATTCATGAGTGCTTTAGATAATTAAGCTTTTATCAAAACTCTCAAAGAAATGGCCATATTACTCATTTCACTTGGCATATCAAGATATAAAAATTATTAAGAGCTCAACTCACCATTTATCATACTATGCACCTGTTTGGCCAAGCGGCTGCAACGCCGGTTGACCAAATTTCAATTATTTTTTTTGCATTTAAAATGAAATTTTTTTAGTGCGTTTAGATTATTTTGATTTGCTGATTTCAAAAATGATTTTTAAAAAATAAAAAAAACATTATCTTGATATATTTCGGCACGAAAAGAACTTTGAAAAGCTACCGCAACCACACTCCCAAACAGGCGCTATAACTAGCACTTTTTTCATCATAGTAATAAAAAGGAAATAATAATTTTGTAATGTTATCAAGAATGTTATATGAATTAATTTTTCATTTGAACCTAGATTTTGTGATCTCTAATCAATTAGGTATGATTATCATCATTATACCTTTTCATCTTTCAAAGTCTTTAAGTTCACTCCTTTCATTAAATTATACATAAGTTCTCTCAATAAACCTTTTGTTAGCAAATTCATAATATTTTTATTTTATTTTACACAGTCAATGGAAATACTTTAATTCCAAAGAAAGTGTTTAAATATCTTATATCTATCACATATATTTCTCTACCTTTATACAAACTATTTTAATTCAAACTACTTTGAACTTTTAAGGTTTCTTAGCAATCATAATCAAGGAATCAAAGATGTTGTTTTAGACAATTATCCTTATAATTTAAAAGTTATAGCTCATGACATTCAAAAAGATATTATATGTTGTTGTAATTGAAATCATCAATATTATCTTAAATTATCTTAATCATGAATTATTTGCTATTTTGATTGATAAGTCAAGTGATATATTAGTTAAAGAGGAAATGATTGTTTTCTAACTATGTAAATATGAAGAAATATATTATTGAATGCTTTCTTGGTATTGTACATGTTCAAAATACAACTGCTTTCTCATTTAAGGAGGCAAAATAGGATTACTATATCATATTTATATAGAAAGGATGTATTTAGTAATATGAAAGGTGAATTTCATGGCTTGAAAGATTTGATAATAAAGAATGATCCATTCACATATTATATTCATTGTTTTTCCTATTATTTGCAACTAACACTTGTTGGTATGGAAGAAAACCATGCTCATATTTCTTTGTCATTCAATGTGGTTTCTAGTCTTACAAATGTTACGAGATCCTCATGAAAGCGAAGAGATCTTTTTTGTGAGAAGTAATATAGTAAGATAGTTTAAACACTGATAATTATGACATTATAAGTGGTCAAGGTTTATATGAAGAAATTCTATTTTGAAGAGTGAGTAAAGCATGTTGAGACTTATATTATAGATCTTTTATAAATTTAATTATATAATTTTCCTTTATTATTGATGTGTTTGAGGTCATTGTTGAAGAAGTTGTAATCTATATAAAAAAGGTGAAGCTTATGTTATTCTTGACTCGTTACAATCTTATGAATTTATTTTCAATTTGCAATTGATAAAAAAAATCCAAGGAATCAAAAATGAATTTTCTCATACAAAGCAAAGAAAAGATCAAGACATCATAAATGTGATGGATTTGGTTAAAGTCTTAAAAAAAAATTAAATGACGAGGGATGAAATATGAGAATCCCTTAGTTGATGAGTTTTTTTTGTGAGCACAATGTTGTATTTTGGTATTGCATGTATGGGTTCAAATGATTCTATTCGTGCTCTTGATAAGAATAGTTGATTAGTCTTGCTCAATTTTATCCATATAATTTCTTCTTGGTTAAGCTTATAGTGTTTGATAATAACTTGAAACTTGATTTTCAAAGCTAAAGAAATCAATGATCTTGCCAAAAAATTGGTGGATACAAATAAGGTTATGGTATATTCTTTAGTTTTTTTTACTTGTAAAATTAGAATAAATTTTTCCAATGATCATTGTATTAGTAAAAAGAATATTTTTAATGATGAATAATGATTGGTTGGATGATATTTTGGTTACTTACATTGAAAAAAATATATATTTAAAGTGCTAATAATGAAAAAATCCTACAATATTTTCAACTTATAAAGTCTCATGGAAAGCTATTATGAATTATAAGAAAAAAATTTATGGATCATTTATATATATATATATATATATATTAACTTTATATTAGAAGGTTATAGTTTGTAGACCTTTTGGATCTTAATTAATTCTATTATATATAAAAACATCCAATCGAAAAAAAAATGAAGGATAAAGTAAAGAAAAGAAAAGTCACTCACTATTCATAATGTGGGGTGGGGGGTTAAAACTCAGTTCTTTCATGGAAGCACTGCATAGAATGAAACCTTTTATTTCACACCATAATATTTTCAGTCCTGGACATGCCACCTGCTTTGGCAGTTCTTCTATCAAAACCAAAACCTGTAAAGCCTCATAATTTGTACATTTATAACATAAAAACACATGCACACCACAAGGTGTCGATCAACAACAACTAAAGAGATCAATAGCATGGCGCCTCACCATTTAAATCTCTTCTTTTCATCATCATCTTGAAGACCAGGCTCATGATATCCAATATTCTCAGCAGCTCCAACTGTCTTGAACAAGCGCCGCTTGTTTATCTCCTCGAGCAGTGACCGGTGCAACAACTGGCTGCGCACGTCGACTTGGGAGCGGATCCGGCTTAGCTTCCGCTGTGGATTTGAGCTACTACATCCCCATCGTGCATTTCGCTGTTTATTTTGTTTTTCACTGATGTCATCTGCAGGATAGAATCTTGTAGACTTGTGTGTCTTTCCAAAGCCTAGCAGGGGCTCTTCTCTTAAACCTGCATCATAATAATCTTCATTTCCTGAGCTGTAATTCAAAGTGGATGACTTGAAGGAGTTCAAAGAACTTTGAGAACTTGCATCGTCATCGATAAACAGCTTGCCTGCACCAGCAATTACATATCTTATATTTATTAAATAATCATCTCACCTAAAAACTTAAACTGTGAGGTAAGGTTTCAAAATATAATTTATATTATTTTTAACACAACTTTTCAAGTGAAAGTTTTTTGGCTTGAAACTTGTACACAGACTCACACTACCTTATATTTGATTTTTATCAAATAGAATAAAGGTGGTTAGCTTTCGAACTCATGATCGTCGAGTTAACAAAACTCTGATACCATGTTATCACCTAAGAACTTAATCAGTTGAAACTCTAAAATATGATTTTTATTATTCTATAACACCAATGTTATATATATGCTCAATGCATTCTTTAATTCCTTCAATGAAGAAAACCATTATCTAATGCTTGTCAATAGCTAGTTATACCTTCAAACCAGTCATGGGCAGGGGTCATGTTTCTTCCTTGACGAGGTTTTGTCTGAAAGGAAGAGTTGAATGCCAAAAGAGAAGCATGTGAAGAGGAATGAGAAGAATTAGCATAGAAAGGATGGCGAGGTCCGTCGTTGCGGTCGTCATCATCGTCTTCATAGCTGAAGCAGTGCTGTGGATGATGGATTTGCGATGAGCTGCATTGTTTCCAGCCGGGAATTAAAGATGATATCTGCTCCTCTATCATATCAGCAATTTCGAATGGTTCCCAGTCAGTGATCTCCAATTCTTTCACCATCTCCATTGCAACATCATTTGCAGTGTCATTCATGATGTCAAAGGGAAAGTATATGTTCCTGGTCTGACCTGAATTATGAAAAGGGAGTAGCATTTCAGCAAATTAGAAAAAAATCTAACCAACAAAAACATCAAATTGATATAAATCTAATAAGATATGAACACAGAAAGCTCTAAAAATCACAACCAGGTTTGAAGGAGTGATGTTCTTTACCATCCTTCTCAGAAATTTGCACTTTGAGAAAAATTGTGTCATCTTGCGGATTCATTGTCCCTGTGATAGTCATCTCTGTGGCCTTAGTTGGATCAGCCAAAAGAGATGGCATGATCTTCTCTTCTGTTACTTCAGGACTTGAACATGGCCTTGGAACTTTGGGGATAGTCCCCAATTCTGCTTCATCAGAAGTCAGAAATGGATCCAACAAAAGTTCTCGAGCTGGCAACCTCTTTGAAGCAGTCGCCAAACATCTCCCTATAAATTCTTGAGCTTCGACATCTTTAATCCGGTAGTATGCCTCTGGCAACTTTCCCTGGTAAATCAGGGAGCATCACATTGTATTTTTCACAGACTGTTCTAGTCATAAATGATCAAATTCAGAGTTCCTGGAATTGAAGATTCAAGACTTACAGAAGTCACTTTCTTGTATATTTGAGCAGGATTGGAGCACTCACTATATGGATACTCAGAAGTGAGCATCTCTAAGACACACATGCCAAATGAATATATGTCAACCAGCTCATCGTAATCCTCTTCATATAATTCTGGTGCCATAAATTCCGGTGTACCTGATGTCCAATCCAGAAACAGAAACTAAACACTCGATAAAGATTGAAATTTAAGTGGATCGATATAACCAGAAATTGAGATAGAAGTTACCTATGACACTGTGGGCATGTTGTGAGGCGTGAAGAATAGTAGCTAAGCCTAGATCTCCAATCTTTACTTGTCCAAGATGTCCATTGATAAAGATGTTGTCACACTTGAGGTCTCTGTGTATCACAGGAGGATCGTGGCCATGCAGAAAAGCAAGACCGCGCAGGATTTGGCGCGACCAGTTCTTGATTGCTCGGATATCTACACGCTGGTACTTTTTCCTATACCTATTAGCAGATTCAATCACATATTAGGACACCATTAAAACAACTTTTGATGTTAAAATCTGTCAAATGTTAAGGCTTTGGTTCCATTACGCTCTTAAGGTGCCTGAGGTGAACATTTCAGTGATGAAGTTGAAGCTTCTTCTATCAATGTCAATCCAAGATGTGTAGAATTTGATGATGGAGTCATGATTGAGGTTCTTAAGGAGGTGAACTTCTGAGTATAGCCGCTGCAACTCCTCCGGTGTGCGGAAGACTTTGTGAAGCTTCACTTGATTCCATGCCACCTCCATTCCAAGAACCTCATCAAATGCCTTGTACACAGTCTTCGTGGCTCCTTTGCCAAGAACTTCTCTAAACTGCATAAACCTATCGTTACAGCTTGCATTTGTTCTATACTTGCATCAATGGCTTCAACTATTAATTATGTAAGAAATTATGGATAAATCACGATTGGTGAATTAAGCACATAGTACAGTCATTCCATAGAAACTAGTAATTGTGACAGGGCATTATCTTCACAACTCTGCATTTTGTGTCTAATTCTTGGCAATGTTGTTAATTTCTTTTCGTTTCAGTTGTTTTGACAGAAACATTCCGTACCAGTTAAAAAAATGAGATAAAACGGCGCAGTTTTTACCTCGTTTAAAATTTCGGTTCTTTCTGGAAATTTCAGTCATAACATTCCGGTTTCATTCTGCTTTTTCAATTTCAGCAAATAACGTTTTTTTAATTAATATATTTAATTATATATATAAGCAATACAACCTCGAAATATCGCTTTAAAACTGAAACATTACATTTCAATTGAGAAAACAATTTTGATTGTTAGAGCATATGATGCAGTCTATGATATCAAAGCTCTTATTATCATAATAATATCTCGAGTCCTCATGGTTGCTGGCACAATCTGCTTTCAATAACTATCCCTCCCATTTTTGGTTCATCTACCAAATTGACTCTCTTTTGGAATACTAGTCAGTATAGAAGAGCAAAAAGAAAATAAAAGTCAACGCTATTTAATAATTATTATTTTTCATTTAGTCTTCATTAACAAAAATTGGAAGGCTCTTCAGCATACTGGAGAGACAGGGTTGGTTAAGAAATAAGATTGTTTAGTGGGTTGGTGTTGGATGTTTCATCATCCTATGGGAGGAGGGGCCAAAAAAACTAAAGGCCATTGACTAAAAGCAAGGATTGAAAATATATTAGAAAAATATTTTTTATTTTAATATAAAACAAATACATCAATCAATATTTTTATAAATTGAAAAAAGATTAAAAAAAAATAATAGGTTGTGCTTATCTATTAAACGAAGAGTAGATGGAATTGATATCCATATTCCTCGATGTGATGATGCTAGATTACAAAAAAAACTGCTCTTGATGGACTGTCCTGCCCATCCTTTGTCACCATAAATTAATGTTTAATGAAAGAATAATAATCAAGCCAAAAGGGTTTTGATCATTTCTTTTTCCTATTCTCTTATGCTAAAATAATAATTAAAAAATAATAATGTTAAATGCTACCAACCATTGATACCTGCAAAAATTTCTCAAGAAACTGTGATTGATAGACCACTCAGTTGCATGTTAGAAAATATATCACTGGATCTCTATATTCCATATATGGTTAGAATTTTATTTTACTTGAAGCTATGGCTATTATGTAGCAAAACATTGAAATTGAAGATCAAAGCACAGAAAATCTCAGAAATAAAATTAAGCAAGAAATTGACTTACACGTCCATACCGACCAGAAGGGTCGGTCTCGGCATACCCAAGCTGTGCCTTGGCATCATCGGCACATGCTCCAACTCGAGTCTTGTACATGGTTCAGAAAATAATGAGTTGCCCTAAAAAAGAGACCCAGATGATTCTTTTTCAAGCTGATTTGTTATAGTAGTTTCTTTGCTGTAAATATATATAGTACGTAGTAGTTCTTACAACTAAACACACACTGCAGAATATTTTGGTTATGGAGGTGGGGGTTGCGAGAGGTTAGCTAGCTGCTAGATGATCCGAGGTTTTCCTAGATTTTGATACGAAAAGACACCAAACAATAACCAGAACAGCCTTGAATAGTCAACTTTCAGCATAAACCAAGCCATTCCTACGACTTCGCATGAATACTTGTAGTAGATCCAGGGAAACATCTGTCTTAGGATGTAGAGATGGAGAAGGCTTGATATATAGTTTCAGATATTTTGATTTTGAGATGGAAATCTAACGAGAGAAAAGACTGGAAGAGGATGAGAAAGTTTCAAGAGAATATTCTGTCAACCAATAAAAACAGCTTTATTTTGGCTGATTGATGAGAGAATGAGGAGCTAAGACTGTGTGATTGTGGAGAGGATTGTCTTTTAGATTACTTTCAAGAAGAAAATACATAGAAATTCAAAAGATCATGATAAATGGGACTGAGAGCGATGAGTTAGCAGGGCCCCTAAATTTGAAAAACCTGTGGCCACGCTCTGATAGCACCATTTGTGGATGTGGAGCAACCCAGGATTGATAGATGGATACAGGGAATCTGGAAAGATAAAGCTTTCAAGAGATTTGAGAGAGAGTTTTGGAGAGTTATCAAGAAAGATGTGAAAGACAAAGAACAAGAGGGTGCTAATGAATAATATAGAAGAAGATTAAGAAGGTGGTGGTGGTTGTGTTGTGACGCGTGTGAAAGCGAAAAGACAATAGCAAGAAATAAAAGATTAATGGTTGAATTAAGGTATAATATAATAAATCTAATTTGTAATTTCATTTTTTAATATAAAACTTTATTATAGATTTATAACTTCTTAAATAAACTCAAAAACAAATCTAAACAAAATAAGAAATTCAAAAACTAAGGGGAGAAAATCCTATTTAAATTACAAAAAAAACAAAATTATCAATTTCAATATTTATTTTCGAAATTAAATAAGAAAACATTAAATCACCATAAAAAGAAAGTATTTTTTGTAAACTAAGTAGAAAATAATAATAATTTTCACTTATAAATCATCCTACATCAACCTCTTTGTTCAGGAAATAACTCATCCAGAGGTTTATAACTTCTTAAATAAATCCAAAAATCAACCCAAAAAAACTAGAAAACATTATATTTTACCTTTATTTTCAACAGCCACCTCCTCTCTTTTGGTTATCAATACTATATATTTTTCTTTTTTACTGAGAATTTATATATTATATCATCCATTATGCATTTTATTCCTATCATATTGTCATGCTTTATCTAATAGTAAATGACACCCATTTTAAACACTACATCAAACAAAATCAAAATATCTCTATTATATATATATTTATATATAAAATGAGACAATGTTTATCCTCAATTACCTTAGTGTCTTTATTTAGGTTAATTTGTAAAGTTTAGGTTGACTTTTTGCCTTTATGGACACCATATTCTCGTGGTTATCAATGTCTATTATTGTGTTGCAAACCTTGTTATTCATAGTACACATCGAGCAAAAGAAGCTAAAACATTATTAGTCTTCATTTGAATAAGCTTTAGAAGTTTGCCGACTTTTTAAAATGACCAGGTTAACATCACCATCTTCAGACACTAATCAACCAACTAACATCTCAAAAATTGATAGTATAGATGTTAAAAAGGAGACTTTTTATTAGTAAGACATGTACCAATTAACAAAGGAATACGATAAAATAATTATAGAAATAAATTACAATTGCCAATCACTCAAGATATTTTATCTTATCTGGTATTGTGATTATTTTTTCATAAATAATGGTCATATTATTTAGATTGTAATCCAATAATATATTGTTTTACCTGCTATCGCAACCATAGTATATAATAGATAATAGATTGGATAATAAAACCACTGGAGAGATAGGTCAATGCGGTCCCCGATAAATAAAAAGGAGCTGTCACTCTTTGACGAAGTCCAAAATGAGAAATTTAATAACGATGAGCTTTATAAGTATTAGTTGTTTAGAAATATATTAATAGAATATTTTTTTTATTTTTTAAAAATTATTTTTAAATATATATAAAAATGGTCTAAAAATATTAATTTTTTTAAAAAATCTTTCAAAAATGATATATTGGGAAGAGAAGTCTGGTCTGGTGGCCTGTGGCTCAGCATGTCAGTGCATGCATTTAAATGTTTAATGTTTGATACTTTCGATTATAATCGCCTAATTAATCTTCAGATTCCATGTACCCTATGACTAGACTGTGACGCTGTGTGTATGATCAACCAATGGCTTTGTAGTTTGTACCAGGGATGGAGATAATTAATTATATATGAATTGGAATATTTCTTATTTATTTATACTCTACTATATGAAAAATTAAAATATTTCTATTCATAATTGGTCGGCCAATGGATCTATACCTCACTGATATAATTATTAAATAAATTTGGAATTATAGATGAAATAGTGCTGCGATCATAATGATCTCGAATAAAAATATTATTTAATCAAAATTATTAGGGTTATATTATATGTATTCCAGCTAGTGCTTAGAAGCTGGTAAGAAAAGAAAATGTTTCAGTCAAGGATTTGCATCATTGAGAAGGTTTCAAAACATTGTTTTTCATTAACTGTAGATAAGCAACAACATGGCAGCAGCTCAGAATAGGCCTAGCAGATAACAGGAAAACCACGTTATCTGGAAAGTGTACTTTGTAAGCCCAGATCATGCGTAAACCTCCGACTGTCCCAGATTATTACGAGGAGGGGTTGTTTTCCGGGCTCGAACCCAGGTCTACCGAAGCAGAACCCAAGTGTCAGCTAGATTTTGTTGCTGGAAGCCATCTCCATTGCCGTCAATCTTTTGTATTGTATTAAGAGTATTTTTGAGAAAAAAATATTATTTTGTTTTTTATATTATTTAATAAAAAAACAAAAGGATTGAGACAACATAAAAATCAAAGAGAGAAATCTCACAATTTCTCTTCTTTTTTAATATATGCTGTACCTAAATCAAATATGCTGACATATTTGGGAGTATTTTTTTGGGGCCATATTATATATATATATATATGTTAGGAGCCCCACTGTATTCTTATCCTGTAATCATACAAAAACTTTAATTATAGTTCAATAGACTTGAGCAATTACATGACGTCATAAAATCTGTCACATTCTCTTATTTTATTTTTCAGAGTTGACATTGCACGTCGATCGTTGGATCTTTAGACTAGTAACATCGATCAAGCAATACTGTTCAATTTTTAGCATTTTTCCAGTGGTTTTCCTCCCTTTATTTTCTTCTTCTCATGCCATGTCCATGTGGCTTTGAGCAACAGGCAATAATTATTTTCAAACTTCATCACAAAGTATTTAATTTCTTTTTTCAAAAAATTAAAATAAAATAAGCTGTAGTTGATGCCAATGGCTTCCAAATAATTAAATGATATCTGTGATTGTCAGCTTAAGGATTACCAGTAATCTATTATTGAGATTCCATGCAATAATGTCTTCTTTTTTTGTCCGTAAAGTTTTTTTTTTTATAAATAAATAAAATTGCAGACAAGTGTCTGTGTGTGGTTGAAGCACAAAACAATTGTTTACCAAAAACAATTTAAAAAAATGCACATTATTC
Source organism: Salix exigua (assembly GCA_032356905.1). Classification (NCBI taxonomy): domain Eukaryota; kingdom Viridiplantae; phylum Streptophyta; class Magnoliopsida; order Malpighiales; family Salicaceae; genus Salix; species Salix exigua. Next base: position 13,905,860 of record CM063591.1, on the reverse strand, counting down.
ATTTATGTAAATTTCAGTGAGCAAAACCGGAATTATTTTTTCTTGTTTAAAATCCATTGCTTCAGTGCATTTTAATTATTAAAAGTAAAAAATATTCACAATACAAATATATTTTTATTCTTAATCAAATTAATAAAGTGAAGTTGGATTTGAAAGAGAATTAAAAAGATGATTTTTATCAAGTTCATCTCTTTATTAAAAAGATTGTTATTTTTTATAATAATTGTTAAAACAATTATAATTGTTTTCACAACTCTTTATATTTCTTGAATCAAACTCAGTTTTCAAGGATGGACCAAACATAGCTCAAAAACCAATAATTGAAAATCTTTTTAGATAAAAATAAATAAATAAAAATTACTCGAAACTGAATATATCATACCATACGGTGTGTAAAGTGGAACTAACTTGAAAGTACCCAGAACCCACCACCTATAGCCCATTCTATCGGCCCATACTCACAACCCAGCCCCAGAACAAGAAAAGGCCACCAGAGCAGCAGCTGCTGCTGCCTTCACCTCCGTCTCCACTTCCCTGAAGCAGAAGAAATTGGAAGATGGAAACGAACAGGAAATCAAGAATTGCTTCAGTATTCATCTTTCTAATTTCACTACCCTCTGTTTCTCTTGCTTACCGGCCTGGAGACATCGTGCCCATGAGCAAAAAGGGTCAATACCACTCGGTCCGATCTCTCTCTCCCCCTCTCTATCTTTCTCTTAAGTTTTTCACATTTTAATTTTCTTTTAACTATTAATATTTGATTTATTTATGGTTCCAGTCAAGAACTGAGTGGCATGACATGATCGGTAAACACTGTCCCATTTTTGCTGTAAATCGCGAGGTGCTTTTTCTTCTTTTCAATTTTTTAATTGCAGGGTTTATGATTTTTATTCTTTTGAAAGATTAATGGGTTTTGAATTGATTATATATATACAGGTGTTGATTCCTATAGCGAAGCCAGCTGGTTATACAGGGACTGATCCTTATAAATTGTGAGTGATATTTTTTTTTTTTTGTCTTGGTTGATTATTTTGGTTTGTTGGGAACTGATTTGATGTTAGGGAAATGAGTTTTGATACGTTTTAATTAAGGTTGGTGACTTAGTATTAAATGGGTGATATAATATTGGGTTGAATTTTGCTATGTTGAATTGGAGTTTAAGTGTGTTTTTGTTAGCTTTGAGGTGATATGATTTAGAGTTGAATGTTTGATTTTCTTGGCTAATGCAGATCTTTTCAAGTAGGAAAAGAGAAGCTTTTGATTCCTTGGCTTTTTGTTATAAATCGAAAAAGTTCTGAGGTTCCGATGATTGATGTGCATTTGGTAAAAAATGCATTTCGTTATTTTATTCTCTTTAGCATAGTAACTGGGTTTTATCATGCATTGCAACTGCGCAGAATGGTATGGTTCATGAAGAGTATCTTATAAGATTTGATGGCTGTTGGCTTTTTGTGATGCAGAGGTATTCAGGGAGTGATCTGCATGGGGTCACGGCAAAAGTTATAGATATGCCTCACCACTGTATGTGCTGTAGTTTACATTCTGCTTCTTTTTTAGTGTGCTATAAATCAAGGAGACTGCTGTCCTCTGGAAGAAATTTTGTTGTTTTCTATAATATGTCGATGTATCTAGTATCTGGGCTGCATCCTCACTTGGTATGCATTTTTAGATACTAGTATCTAGTATCTGTCGATGTATTTAAGTTGTCTCTTTCTCCAGAAAAGTGCTTATGAGGCTCTCGGTTATTTTTTTCCCTAGCTTCTAAACACAATCCACAGAACATTTAGTATGGCATGGATTCTCATCATGAATGACTGACATCATTTAACTCTCAATTAAATCACTTTGATGTCATCATCCGTGCATTATTTCCCATTTTTTCCTGTAAGTCTTCTTGAATATCCTTGATGCTGTCCACAAAGTTGTTTTTTTCAAGTCATTTTATTCCTAGATTTGGTGCAAAAAAATTATTTTTCTTCCCAGCATTGTGTTGTGTCAAATGTTAACTTCTTGTGCATTGAAATTGTTTTCCCGGTTCATATGAGCAATCTTGAATATATTGTTCAAGAACAGTTTTTCCCTGCACTGATTCGTGTGATATGTTAACTTTCGATGCACTGGCAATGTTTCCCGGTTCATACACTATGTTTTGTGCGAATCGTCTCCAATTTACACTTGATGATTTAATTTACTGCTCTTTATTATGCTTGTTGTTCAGCTTCTTAAGCTCGTTATTATATTTTCTGTACTTTATTATGCTTTTTTCATAATGTTTGATTAAATCTTTGAGAGTCTTCTCAATAGTTACTGTTTTGGGTAACTTGTCATAATGCCATCCAACTCTTTTCTGATAGGTTTTCTCACAGCACTTTATTATCTGTCTTGAACAGATGTTGAAACCCATCCAGATATTCGTCAGCAATTCTGGGATCCCCAACATTGGCCTAAACACATTCTCATAAGATACACATGGTTAGTATCAGTTCTGCAGAAGCTAACTTCTTTATTGTTATCTCCATTGGCTGATAGGCGTGTATTCGGTTTAATTTATCTCTTGAACATCTTGACTTAATAAGCAATGATTATGCAAGTTTACTTACTTTGAAGTGTGGGAATCATTTCTGTTTCTATAATTTCCTGCTTTGTTGTATGTCAGGATTTTGCATGCACTCTTGAGTTTTTGTGTGAAGATGATACTAATTTGTTTAAAGATGCACTAATCTTCAATCTGTTGGCCATCTTCCCTGTTTATATTGGATCAAGCATTCACCTAGTGATATTCTGTGCAGCACCCCTTTCTACTTATTGGTTATGAATCATCTACCCACTAATTGCCTAGCGAACCAGCTAAAACTTCCACAGTTGCTCTTCTGCCAGCTAGTTTAGCTGGATAACATAATTTGAGATTTGGTTTTATGTGCGTTCCTTAATTTGCTTGCACATGGGTTCAAGATTTAGTTCTCAAATCCAATTTTCTTTTCATCTCCCATTGCTCGTTGATGTTAAAACCTGTCCAAAGATATATTTTTCACCAGTATCCCATGTCGTAAAATTCACATTTAATGGCATGATTCCTATTTGAAGCACAGAGAATAGAAAGTAAAGTCTTGGATGCTTTGCTTGAACTGACTGGCATGTATGGTGCTGCCTTAGAAGCTAATCATTTCTTGCAATGTAGTAAAAAATTTAAGCAACTTCTGATCTCAAATAACATGGGTTTTGTTCTTGTTCTGGCATTGCAGGAAGGAACAATCAGAGATAGATGTGAGCTCTGGATTCTATGTTTTGTTTGGTTCAGGTAATTTTTTGCCATTCAGTGAGTAGATCTTTTGTGGTTGTGCTTTTAGGTCTTACGCTCCATTATTTTCACGGGTTGATTTGTTTTCTTAGAAGAGCACATTTACACAAACTATATCTAATATTGCATGTACATGCAAACAGGTTTGATGCTGTCTTTCATTCTCTCAATCTACATCCTGCAGTCATCACGGGACAAATTAGCAAGGTATATTGTTTTTTCACCTTGTCATTTGAAATCACCGTTTTCCTTCTAAATGATGGAGTCCGAGCTTTAATGTTTCATCTGCAATTGTTTCTAGGTTTGTAAGGGAGACTGTTGCAGAAAGCAGCATGCCAGCGGGAGGAGTTGCAAAGGTTGAATGAGGTACCTCAAAAAGTTTGAATACGTGCTGAACCAAAAAGCTGCATGGTGGAACGTGAACATCTGCATTGAACCTGGTAGAGTGACTTAGGAGATTGAAATTCTCTAGAATTTCAAGGGATCAAAAAGGTGATGAAAGTGCTGATAGTCATGTAATAACTAACAAATTACTTAGATTATCAGATAAGATCATCTGTTGTTGAATAGCTGAAAAACTGTATTATGCATAGAAAATACCGTCGACACATTCATAGATTTCCAAACTGAATCCTTGTTTCATCCATGGTTGAGTTTAATGGTACCGGCCACACTTTCATAGATTTTCAAAATGAATCCTTGCACTTCATGCATGGTTGAGTTTTATGTTTGGGGGATGCATTTCATTGCGGTACTCTGATTGCTGCCTGCGGTCCATAACTTCTGGCAGCAATTAAATCTTGGTGACCTCAACGGTACAAACATTTCATCATCATCAAATGAAGTCAAGTTTTGCTTTTTTTTACAAAAAAAAATAATAATAACCCTGAAAATATTTTTTCTCGATGACTAGACAAAGATCAGGGTTGTTGGTGGGTCAACAAGTTAGATTTGTAGAGCCAGATCTCGGGCTGGTAGGTCACCCAGATAGATCTACTGGGTTACGCTTGGTAAGGTCATGGGCTGGTAGGTCATCAAGCTGATTCTCCGAGCCCGATCACCAAATTGGAGTTCATGAAATTCATCTTGGCACATGATTGGGATCGGTGTTGCCCAATATAATTAAATATTTCTCATAATCACTTCCTGAAGCAACATCAGATAGGGCTGTGCATGTCATGTTTGGACCGGCAGACCTGTGAATAACATGTTTCAAACTTTTTCTAATGTTTTTTTTTTGTTTTGTTTTTTTAAGGTAACAAAATGAGAACTGATCTCAAAAAAATATTAAGAAATTCATATTTTTCTATTTCCTCTATATACATCCAAATCCTTTGTGATTGAAAGTCAATGGTATTTGTTAATTAGTTACTAATTAGAGAATTCAATGACTCCACTACTCAAATCTCCATACATATGTTTCTTGTTTAATTGGTTGATATTATCTTATAGTAATCATCATTCAACCCCCTAACCACAAGTCACTAAAAAAACTTACAAAATCAAGGTCCAATCTGTAACATTTTGTTGTTAAGTGAAAGTCCAACAGGTTGTTTAGAACTCACACTTTGAAAGACCACTAAATATAGTTGTAAACTGTTGAGGGTTTTGTTCATGAGAATTATGGTTAATAATAACCTTATTTGATATTCTTACAAGATGTAGGTAGCTTTGTCTCGAGATATTTATAACACTAGCCATGTGATGGCCATATATAAACCATTTCCATGCTTCATTTTGAATATTGAGCGGCACTTCGTTTCCCTGTTATTGTAATCTTCTTGGCATCATCACTGTAGGGAAAGGGAAAAAAAAACATTATCCCACCAGAAAACTCCAAGATTCATTCATGATCATGTCAAATTAATAGCAAATATCATTCGAACATAAAGAAAGAAGGAAAGAAAGATGAATATGACAAGATCTTGGTTTACTCATTGCATTTATTTTGATTAATTATCAAATGAGATATTATAAACTAATGTCTACATCGTATAATTAAATCCCTCTCCCACAAGCCAAGGAGAGTGGTATTCTCAAGGAAATTGACATGAGTTGACAATACCCTCCATGTTAGAATTAATGCACGCCAAACACCATGGTTTTAAAATGAGACCTCGTGGTGACGACTCGAGGAGAGTTCCGAGTTGATTTAGATTTCTATTTTATAAAAAAATAAATACGTTATAATTAGAAAAACAAATAGGCTTCAACACCCTCCGGGTCAAAAAAAAAAAAAAAATTGTTGAAACCCGGCACGATAGAAACTCGAGTGACCCGTGTCGTAACCCAATTTTTGGATTACTCCCCAAAAATAAAATAAAAATAACAAAAATAAAATAAAAGGAGCCGGCGTAGGTAGAGTAATCAATCTGGAATTTTTGGTTGTTGTCGCGTGTCCAATTGTATCTATTTGGTTTCAAAAATAGAGAAAAATACAGATTTAAGGCAAAAAAAAATAATTTATTGTTGGATGAATCTATGTAAAAACTAAGTTAAATTATATAATTATATTTTTTATGGGTTGATTCGATTTAATCATCGACAAATTGAAAGTTTAATTATGATCAGGAATTAATTTAAGGTCCAATTGAAAGATTTGATTAAGTGCAATGACTTAATTATACTTTAAATTGGTCAAATCAATTTTGTTAAGGGCTTAGTCAATGAGAAATCAGTTTCTTGAATTTATTTCCGGCTCAATTGATGAGAATGGAATTTTCGGAGACCGATTTGAATTTTTAAGGGACCGAATTGAACGAATTGAGAATCTAATGGTCAATGGAGAATTAAATCGCACAAATCGGAAACCAAAGACCAAAATAAAAAAGGGCACATAAAGCTAAGGACAAAATTGCAATTTCTCAAAAAAATTAAAAAATCTCAGACTCGTTCGACATCGAACAGAGGCAAAGATGCATTTTATGCAAATGCAGGGGCTGCAGCCCTCTGTAATTACAGAGGCAACAGCCTCTGCAAAATCAAGCCAACCTCTGCAAATATTCTTTGCAGAGGCAGAGACAGTAACCTCATGCATATTGCATGAGGTTACTACTTCTGCCCTATAAAAGGGAGGAGAAAACTAAAATAGGGGGAAAACGGAGAAATAGAAAGAAAGGAGAGAAGAAGAAAGAAAAAGGGAGAATCCTGTGAAGGAGAAAAAAGAAACAAAGGGGAAGAACACTGAGAGTGGAAGAGAGGGAGGATCACAGAACAGAAGAAAGGAGTGAAAAACGCAAAAGATCTCCCCGTCGCAGCTTCTCTATCTCGGTCTGCATATCCCTTCTCTCTAACAGCCCCGTCGAGCTCTCTCTCTCCTTCTCGGTCCAACAAGCCCGCCCGCCGTCTCCGACCACCATTCATCACCCTTTCATCGTCAGAAACTCTCCCTTCCACTCCAGACGCCTAGACGTAGTCTCAGATGAAGGTGGCAGCAGGAGTCCTCGGCGCAGGAAGAACAGACTGCCACTTTAGAAGCTCCCTCTTGCAACCACAGGTCACCGTTGACGACGCCACAACCACCATGACAAACCACCTCGATCTCCTCTACCCAACTGTGCTAGCAGGTACGCCTCTCGTCAAAGTTGAAAACTTACTATTCATCGTCCCCTTCCACGACTGCATGTAGCGGGACGTGATTCACGTCCCGCTGTTCATGCGCCAGGGCTGAGGGAGCGGGCAGGGCTTTGTGCCTGGCCCATGAGCCACACACCTTCTGGGCTTCCAGCCCGTGACTGGAAGCCCAGTCCATTAAGGTTGGGTTGTCGGCTGACAGCCCAGCCCCGAAAAAAAAGAAAATATATATATATAAAAAAGAAAAAAATATAAAAATAAAAATAAAAATTGAAAAAAAAATGTATTTGTTTTTTGTGCATACGGCCGGATTCCAAAACTTTTCTCATTGTATTTTTCGTAAAAAATATGTTGCATATTTTTCCATATTTTTAAAACGAAATTTGGATATCGTAACCAGTTTACAATTATCCATTGGTAGTCGCCCAAAATGTCAAAAATAATTTAAAAATTATTTTTTTAGCCTTCGCGGTGTAAATTTACATTGTAAAGTACACCCGCAGATAAAAATATTTTTACTACGGTGTAAAATTACATTGTATAATACGTCCGTAGATTAAAAAAGATTTTAACTACGGCGTAAAATTACATTGTAAAGTACATCCGTAGATATAAAAAAAAAACTTATAACTGCGGTGTAAAATTACATTGTAGAGTACACCCGCAGACAAAAAAAAATGTTTTTTTTAAAATGTAGTGTAAAAATATTAACTTAGAAAAAACAATCAAACAACAATGCAGCTTACCTCAGGTAAGGCGTATAAGGGGTGTTAATACCTTCTTTTTACGCAACCAGTCCCCTTACCCAAGACTCTCGCAGACCAATAGGTTCCTAGTGACCTTAATACTAGGTGGCGACTCCTTAGAATTATAATCGTAAATTTTACGATTATAAACAACTCCATTTTTACCGCGCGCCGTTTCTCTCCCCGAATCTCGGAGTGAAGACGGGGCGCGAAGCGCGTCCCAAAATCACCGGTCGCGACAACCCGGGTGACAGGTTGATCCGACAAGTCAAGTTGGGTTTTAAAAAAACTCAAATTGCATCGATTAAAATTCTAAAAAAAGGAACAAGTTGAGACTTGGCACTGTTTCGCAACTGCAGACCGCTTATGCTTGTAATTTGGTTGGTTAAATTTGGTATCTTTCGTACAGATATTAAAGGGGGCCGGGATCCTTTTTGCTGGCTGGTCCCAGATATTGATTGATTTATATGCATTGATGCACGCCCCTTCAGAAATTATGTAAGAGTAGTAAATCCAGGAATCCATGCTCGTGTCTTTGTTAATCCAACAAATTAAAGAAGGAAAATAAATCCAAAAGACAGAATGTAGACATTGCAAATGGCCAGACATGTTAAGGAGGAGGAGGTAGGGTAGTACATTGTATGGCTTCGACCTCGTTGTGTCAGTATTCAATGGAAGTATGCTGTTTGCCACCTCGTTGTCTCGCTTTTGATTGTTTAATTTATTTGACCTCAACTTGAGGATTGGAGATCAAGTGTTGTTAATTTGATGCTACTTTATTGGGAAAATTGTTTTTTCAAAATTGCTTCACGCACGCACGCCCCCACGGACACATGTATAGCTGTTTCATGGGTCAAGAGACAAGAAAAAATACATTAGGTAAATAGATTAAACTAATAAGTGCTTTTAATTTCAAAAATTGCACATTCAGTCCTCTTGTTCGTAAGCATTGAGCTATATCTCCAGATTTGTGTTTTTCATGGGGAGAAAACACCCTTTTTCTGCAGTAAAAAATCTCAATTCTTTCGATCTGGTGATTATTTCCTTGAACAGGTAGTTTCACTGAAAATAACTACTGTTCTTGCTAAGTTTTTTTTTTCTTCGAGAAAACTCTCCTGAAAAACATATTTTATAGTCTTAGGTAAGCGAATAAAACTCCAGCTGTTATAGACTTTTACAAAAAATGCACACTCTAATTCATCAAATTAAAAACAAATATAACTTTTAAATTTTTTATTAGTATTTCTATTTGTATTTGTCAATTTTCTAGCAGTGATAATAGTTCTTGAAACAGAGGTTCCATAGATAATGACATGGAAACACATGGTTTGAAAAGTGATTAGTGAGTAGTTAAAGCATAATTCGAGTATTAAATTATAACACAGTGACCATTCAAATAATTTGAAATACCTTGAAACATATTGATTTTATTATAAATATTAATATTAATTGATATAAGCAGTTAATCAAAGGGATTTTTTTTCGAGAGTCTCATTAAGTTTTGTCTGATTTAATCTCTTATTAAACTTACAAAAATCTAAAAGCCATGGTGAAATAATACTCTCATACTCAAAAAATATGCATATATAATTTTTTTAGAAAAAAAAATCTAAACCCGCCACACGACAATTATTGGAGGGCAAACTAACCCCGAATCAGTGATCTTCCACCCTTACAAAGTTCTTGATCGATGATCGAGTCAACTAACTACCAAATTATCAGTTGGATCCTCCTTCTCTCTCTCTCTATAGATATAGATATAGATATAGATATAGATATAGATATATTTCTTCTATTGAACACTTATATCAATATAATCGCAGAAGTAGCTAAGTAGTACACATGCTAATAATCATCTGTTTTCTAGCTAACCCTAATTGTTTTCAAGTCTTGGAAGTGAACAAACCCGAGAAGTGTTCGATTTAAGATATGGTAATGATCGGCTTATAAAAGGATCACGCAACCAGTAAATCTGTGGATACAGAATGTTTGAGTGATTGAGTTCACTCCATTCCTATTGGCTGCTATGTGGAAGCAAACCCACACGCACGCACGCTAGCCAGGTTATGATGAGGCTACACAGACCAGGTTGAAAAATAATTGAAGCTGTCCTGATAAAAACTAATAATTAGAGGCAACTGGGGGTGGAGAAGGAGACATTAGCATGAGCATTATCATTGTGCTTTTCGCAAACCCATATAATTGAAGAGCAAAGAACCAATGGAGGGAAAGAAAACTAAGTGAATAATTAGACCCTTTTTTTTTAATTAGTGCCCATGACCAAGAAAAACAGGTACTTGGCCATTTACAGTCTCACAGGTACCATTTCTGCTAACACAACACATAGTGCTCTTCCAAAAGCAACCTCTCCTACGTGTAAAGAACAAAAGTGATTAGCAACAAACATATCTTGTTAGCTTGATATATTGATAATCTAAGTATAAAGCCCAATCACATGAATGGAACGTCTTGATCATTATTTTTTAAGACTAAAAAAGGTGCTAATCAAATCATCATCTTGTGTTATTTGTCGTGATAGCATAATGTTTAACGACGAAAATAATTAGGAACACTATGCAAGTCAAAAAAAAGACAGCCAAGGGTTTAAAAGAAGAAATATTCCTTTCCAATTCTAGCCAATGAGTCAATCGAATTCTCCATCATCTACCATATGAAAAGAAACTCCGCGCTTGGGCACAGCTAAGACTAAATCTGCTTTAAGCATGAATGGGAATCGAAACCCATGGTGTTATGGAAGAGGCACCTTGTAAAAGTTTCTAGATACCTAAGGCACAATTAAATGAAAATAAAGGCTCAAGATCTACCTTACAAAGCTTGATGGGCGGGCCAAAAGGAGTATATTTTGCAAATAAAATGGTGAAGCAGACTTTGAAAAAGATAGTGATACATACAATGCAGGTTACTATTAGTAAAGGGTTTGGCCAAGTTTGCCAATTAATAATAAATAAGAAAGTAGCTCAAAAACCCAATTCGTTATGCCCAAAAAAAAAACCCAAGTAATTTGGGGACATGATTTATATCTCGAATTATCAGTTAATTTCTTGATTCTGATGATATAATCTAGCTATTCTCTCTAGCTGAGGTGCCGAGTGATTGATAGTTGATGCTTTAATACCTGTAAAAGATCTCATTTGATAAATTTAAATACTTAAGTAACCAAGTTGTAAGAGGAACCATCATGATCTCTTAGAGAGAGGCTTCTTAGAATAAACATGCAGTGGAGAATGAATATGTCGACCTCTCTTGTTTGAAAGTTCTTTTGTGTGTATTTATAGCCAATGGATCTGTCTTGGAGAGAGGAGGGAAAAGTGCAAAACCTCCCTCGTAGAATTATAGTTCTTATTGCTCATATGTTATGATAGCTCCAATGAGGAGACATGTTTATGGTGATTAGGGATGTCATTAACCCAGCTCGTAAAAGAACAACCAATGCTCTTTTATCTATTCTCGACAAACAACGTCATTCAGGATGTCTTAAATTAAACAATCCAAGTAGCTTGGGGACAAAAATTATTTCTTGGATTATTGCTTAATCATTTGTTTTTGAAAATTTGATTCTTTCTTGTGGTTGAGGTGGCAAATGGTTGGTACTCTAATACCCGCAAAATGTCCTCTATGCTGAATTTGAAGACTCTTTCATGTTTAAGAAAGTATCTTTTTTAAAGAAAAACGATATGATATCTTAGAGAGAGACTTCTAAAATTAAATATATAGTGGATAATAAAGATGTTGACCTATCTTGTTTAAAAAGTCTTTTATGTATTTATAGCTCATAAACCTTTTTATAAAGAGATGAAGGGTAAGAGTATAAAAAATTTCTCATAATTTTAATGAGGAAAAATATCTCTAATTTTATCATGAGAGATCATCCCTTACCTAAATATCTTTGACGTTATTAGAGCGGTTTGCATGTTAAGGATGTGGTCAACAATATTATCAAGTGGTTCTCAAGGTCATGATGTGTGAGAGGGATGTCCTCCGCAGAGTTCTGAGTCAGATCAATTATTAGGTTCAATGTTGAAGGACAAGGCTTGGTGCTTGGCTAAGACTAGAGACACTACATCTAGTAACCTTGCTAAACCTATTTATAATTAGACTTAGTGCTTGGCTAATCTTAAAGATATTGGGTCTCGTAAACTTATCAAACTCATTTGATTAGGTTTAGCGTTGAATTATATCCTAGGTTTGTTTGGATCATCTACCCGACTTCTAGTTTTTTTTCAATGATAATTTAGGTAAGGAATGTACAAAACAAACATTGACTTGTCATCAATATTGAATTTTGTAATCATTATTCTTCAAATATCTTATTTGGAAAAAAAGAGTGAAAGATTAAAGTAATTGAGTTATTGATAGAGTGATGAAGAAAATGTGTATTATTTATTCGTTCACTTATAAAATAATTTTATATTTTAAGCATGAATTTCATATCCTTAAACTGTTTATAATTTTTTTGTCATATGTTTAAAAAGTGAAAGATTAAATTAATTGAGTTGTTAATAGAGTGTTGAAGAAAATGTGTATTATTTATCCGTTCACTTATAAAATAATTTTATATTTTAAATATGAATTTCATATCCTTAAACTGTTTATAAAAATTTTATTATATTTTTTTGTCATCCTTATATCAGTCCTTTTCATTATCTTATTTCAAATAATCATCTGGTATCTTGATGTGTTACACACACACACACACACACATATTCATATAAACCTTCTTTATTTTTAGTTAAATAAAACTTCTATCCTTGTCAAAAAAAAAAATGGTATTTAGTTTTCTTTTAACATGATAATATTTTTATTTTTTTATTATGACTTTAAAAATTAACAGTCAACACCAGTTAAGGACTGGTCACTTATGACTTTAAAAAACAAAAGAAAAAAAAAAGTTGCCGATCAATCATGCATGCTCTTTACAGTGCTATCCCACTCCTTCCCATTCCCATTCGTAAGATACGAGTTTGAATTTTAAATTATTATTTTTAAGCTACGCATATGGAAAAAAAAAAACCCAAGTAAGTAATAGAAAAAAATATTCAAAAAGTTGAATAAAATATGATTTTTCCTCCAGCCGACGTACCAATGTGAGTAGGACTTGTCAATGGTGGCCTGTGTTTCCGTTTCCCTTGTGAGATATTCGCAGGATAAATACAGCTTTATAGGTATTTGAACTTGAAGTAACAAATTATTATAACCTTAGTAAAAGGTTAAACAAATTAAAGACAACCTTAGTGAAAGAAAAAAAAAACTGCAAATATTCTTTCAGCGTGCACCTCTTACAGTCTACCACATTACTCGAATGTTTTGGGTGTCTTAATTAATTTAATTAATCAATTAATTTGTCTAATATGGAACCACACACACACACACATATATATATATACACGCACACCCCTACAAGTACGATAAAATAGAATATTCGTGAGCATAAACAATACTATAAACCCATAACTTCATGAGCTTAAATTCAACCAAAACTCTTGAGGTTTTCTTTTTTATTAGCCTTCGAGTACATAATCACGTAGCATAGGAGAAGGGTTAAGAGATTAAAACGACCAAAAAAAAAATGCGTGCCGGAGAGAATCACACCTTTCTTTCTTAGTTAGTAATGTAAAAATTATTAGAGTATTTGTTTGCCCATGATGCAATAAATTAAAATGTTAATCCTGGCATGGTTGCACCTCTTTTAGCACACTAGAGAGCCATCATTCTTTGTTGCTATCTGGCTTATAACCACGTGACTTCGTCAATTTTACTTTCTCAACTTGCACAAGTACCTAAATAGTACGGCCATATATATATATGTGTGTGTGTGTGGTTGTATGTCATATATATATATATGTGTGTGTGTGTGTGTGTGTGTGTGTGGTTGTATGTATGTATGTATGTATGTATGCATGCATGCAAGTGCTTGTGATGGCAAATAGATTCGTCCTCCAATTAGAAGATAAAAGATATAGAATTTTGATACGTAAAAGTTATTCGAGAATATATCCTGTACGTTGGAATAGACACAAAAAAGAACAAGGATTTCTCATTTGTAGTTTATAGTAATGTGACATTTGAGGAATGCTGATTTTTTTCTGAAATCATTTCATGAAAAATATCATTACCTTAGATTAACGAGTTTCTTTGATGACTCTCATAGATTAACACAGATAAGACTTTTGGAAATGATTCCAACCTTTCAATAAAATAAAATAAAATAAAGAAGGGGGAAAGTAGACATATAACTACAATATGCTGTCCCTAATTACAAGACTAAACACCATGAAATACTTCATCTATTTAACATAATTCTTCTCCTTCATCGTTGACATAAAGCATCGAGCTCTTATATTACAATGAAATTGCACGAACACATATGGAGGGTTGTACAATAATTTGAATTTTACCTCCGACCAATAATTCAAATCACCTGTAAATACCAATTAATAGATGAAGCACCAATTAATTATTAAACTTGTAGATTATCAGCAGTCATGAGTTGTATACTCCAAAGTGTAAATGAAGGCCAGCTTGAATGACACACACGAGGAATCCAGGAGGAAAACCTCAAATGGTTTTTCTAACATGTACCCTAATTGATTAGGGATCTGCTTGGGTTAATTGATATAAGTAGAATGATTTAATTTCTATAATAAGTAATTTTGAATTTTCAAATTATAGAGACATGTATCAAAGAAACCCACCTTAGATTCCAGTAAAATAAAATTCCTAAAATTATGCACCTAGGTTGTATGTTTCATAAAATCTAATGATTTTCCCAAACAAATAAAATCTAATTTCCATTGATAATAACTAAATTAAGAAACAAATACACGGTCCACAAATTTATGCCCCGTATCAGAAGGATCATCTTTTTTTCTCTTTATAATGCGGAATTACAGCTATTAAGTAGGAGAGAATTGAAGTGAGATTATCACAAGAATTACAAACCCTACATTAAATCTTAATTAGTCAATATATAAGAAGTCCTTAGACATTAGTTTTTTCATGGCTTCGTGGGACAATTTAGATTCCCTCTTGGACACAATCGATCGGCGTGTGTCCTACAGCTCCCAACGCGGCCTTACATGTATTCATCTTAGCTTCAACTAAAAAAAAATGCATCAAAGCCGCTCATGGATTCGAAAAGCTACTTATTTCTACTCTCTCTCTCTCTCTTTTTCTCTTCCCAAAAGCTTAACTCTGGAAGCTGGAAACACTTGAATAATTTCTTTTCCACTTTGTGATTGTTAATTGATACTTTTTTTGTGATTGTTAATTGATACCTTTTTTTTTCTTATTTAAAGGCACCGATGAGTTGAGCCAAGGGGACCGCAAGCATACACCATTGGAGTGATCATCTTAATTAAGCTTTTCCCGTCCTCGTAAGTGGGATTTTTAATTTTTTTCCTTGAGAAATCAAAAGGACACTTGTTTATTTATTTGCTCAAGGAACTTCAAGGTGGTTCAGAGAGGCTTAAATAGTATAAAAATACTAACTACTTGCCTAGTGATTTGCAGAGGGGGTGGGTGGGGGGCTTGTAGAATGGCAAACGGGATGGGAAAAATATGATGACAAATCGTGCATATCAATTGTATTTAATTTGCCCACCACACAAATCCCTAAGATGCATGGTCATAATATCTCCCATGAACATGAATATGACAACCTAAAACATTCCTCTTATGATAGTTTCAATTCCTTAAAAAAAAATAGCAACTACAAAGGAATCCATAATGTCGTACCATTCATGAGGAATCCATAATGTAGACAATGCACCTTAGTGCCCATATTTTATTAGTGAAGCCTTTATTCACATAAGAGAACGAAGTTGTCCTAAATCCTAACTTAGGTACAATAAAAAGGAAAAGGTTATAAAGCTGTCCCTGGTTTCAGTAATCACTGTGCTGTATATATACACTCTAATTAATAATATATTTCTAGGTCATTGACTTAACATGATGGAGGACTAGATTTGACAATCACCATTCGTGGAGATAGCGAAAAATGAAGTGGACATAGCATTCCTCATCTCTACTACTATACATTGAAGCTGTAGTTGGAGCAGTGCCACATATCATTCAAGACCCAGGGATCTGTAGGTCCATGCTTTTTAGATCCATTGTTTTTTTTTCATGTCCCGATGCAACCATTTTCTCTGCTCTAATTCAATCTTCTCTGCGAAGCAAGTTCCAATGTCATGGCCTAGGATCCCTGTCTAGCAACCTCTTCATCATGACTGCACACAGCTTTGGAATTTGTAAATATTTGTGAGGTTCTTAATTTGTACTCCGGAATATATACTCTATGCAATATTCTTAATGAGATGTATGCTTACGTATAATGAAAACAAGCATAGATTTCGCTGCTTATATTTCTCGTGGTGTTGTTTCTTTTTTGGCATTGCAGGCTGTTTAATGCAAGCAGCGAAGACTGAAGGACCCATCTTAGGAACTGGTCTGTTTTTTGTTGTTATTAGGTTAACTTGTTTGCTGATCTTGTCTCTATAGCTAGCAAACATGTGCCCTGGTAGTGGTGGCAGTGAAACGGAATCTCGAGGGATTATAAATTGTGACGATTTGATTTCAAAGAATGGAGGAGACTACAAGAATGAAGATACAGTGAGAGTAAGAGGAGAGGTCAAGCTTGTACATGGTCTTCTCAGACGGTTCTGTGTCAGTGAAAATGTAGGAAGGTTGCCAATGCAAGAGGCAAGTTTTCCCCTCTCCCTCCCTCCCTCCCTCCCCCCGCCCCCCCACCCCCCCACCCCCTCTCTCTCTCTCTCTCTCTCTCTCTCTCTCTCTCTCTCTATATATATATATATATATATATATATATATATATATATATGGGCGTGTCTTGCTTGTGTGTGCATTTCTCCTTTTGCACAAGTAATCTTTAGTCTTAATGACATTAGTGAAATTGAGTTGGGGGGACATGCTTGTTTCTAAACAAGGCAGGAAAGTCTGCTCCTCCTCCTCCTCCTCCTCGTCGTCGTTGTCGAAATAGGGGTAAAAAAAAGGGGTTACATTTACCACTTTCCAATCCTCAATCATGGCTGTATCATCCATGTTTGGACACTCTTATTTTGTGTTCTCTCTCGGTTTTGTCTGTCTTTATCAATGGATGTGAAGAGAAGAGAACCTTCTTCCTCTTTTTTACTGAATTAGGTACTAGGACATAGGTTTTGATCATATGTGGACAGGAAAAAACCTCAAAAAAGAGGCCTGACCGCACTTTTCATTGCATCAGATCTTGGGCTTGCCACTTGGAAACAGAGATAGGCTCTGTTACTTCTTAGAAACCACACAAAACCATTTTGCCACCAAATTTGTCCTGTCATCTAAAGTATAAGAAGATGCTCATACATGCACCGCCGCATTTTCTGGGAGGTGGCGAGTTCCCGTATAGGCTTATAATAAGTACAGCGAGTGAGTCATGATGCAGCTTCTTGGTCTGGATTTAAAGAAAAATAGACGAGAGTTAGAACAGGTTAATTTTTAATTTACCCAGTTAAAACTCAATTTAGCTCTTAAACAAATTACAACCATATCATTTTAATTTTGTTCCGAACAATTTAAAATATTTCTCAATTTACTGTCGATTGATTGATCTGAATCAACTCGTCCAACTCGTAATTCGCCTTAAGGTCACATAGGGAATGTTTAATAATTCTCTATGTAACATAGGATATAATTAAGAAATCATATACAATTTTCTTTTTTGACTTTTTTAGAAACCAAGACCAATGGATTGCCCTAAATCTCAAGGAAAATGACATTGACCAACTTTGCTAATATTCCCCTCTCTCTCTCGCGAGTCTCGCCCCCCATTTGATTTTGCTTTAAGGGATGTCAAGTTAAAGTAGCTTCTACTTGTTTTTATTAAATTTTGATGGGTTTTGAACAGCATAATAGTATAGCTGTTCTCATCCCTAAAAATCAAGTTTTTATTTATTTAACATTCTGTGTGGAAAGAAATTCCTTAATCACACTTTTCATCATTACACAGTTTTTATGATATTGTAAGTAGATTACAAAAAGTAACATGAACAAATTTATAATGGAAAGTTCAATCAGATTATTATTATTATTATTATTATTATTATTATTATTATTATTATTATTATTATTATTATTATTATATAAAATATAATTAATTATGGCATTTATATTTATATTTCATAGCACAAAATTTTCCTGAGAAAAAATAATTCGGGCTAAGGCTGCATCATTGAGGCATGCTCTTTAGTCTTTACAAGGGACACTCAGGTACCTTTAATGCACAGCTATCTTACCTACTTTATGTACAATCTTAAAGTGTAGAAATTTCACTCATTTCATGTTGTCAAATGGGCTCGTTACTTTCTTAGGTCTCTGTCATTAAATTTCCAAATCCACTTGATTGATCAGATCACGAATTTGATTGCATTACGCCCCTGTTTGCACTTTCTTTTCTTAAAAGTGGTTTTGAACCAAAAAAAAAAAAAATCAAATTTAAAAAAGAAATAATATTTTTAAAAAATAAATAAAAATAATTATTTATATATTTCTAAATAAAAAATACTTTTAAGATTAACCAATGCTGTCAAACTGGCACAACATGATCTTTGTGGCTTAGTACAAGTCTAATTATTGTAGTGGGACTATGCGAACTGATAGGGGATAATTCAATGACATGAACGTTATGGATTCCATGCAGGTGGGAGAAGAGGTGGTGTCTCTGGCCAAGATAGCGTGCCCTATAATAATGACAACTCTGCTCATTTTCTCAAGGTCTATTATATCGATGCTCTTCTTGGGTCGTCTGGGAAAAAATGAATTGGCAGGAGGGTCACTGGCACTTGGGTTCGCAAACATCACTGGCCTCTCGGTGCTGAAAGGCTTGGCCATGGGAATGGATCCTATCTGTGGACAAGCTTTTGGGGCCAAGAGATGGTCAATTCTTGCCCAAACCTACCAGAAAACTCTCTGTCTTCTGATGCTGGTTTGTATTCCCATCTCCTTTTTATGGCTGAACGTGGAGCCCATCTTCATACGCCTCGGCCAGGATCCAGATATCACTCATGTTGCGAAAATTTACCTGTCCTCCTGCATTCCTGAATTAGTAGGTCAAGCTGTTCTTCACCCCATGAGATCCTTTCTCAGAACTCAAGGCTTGACGGCTCCTCTCACTGTAGCTGCAGTAGGTGCATTGATCCTCCACACTCCGATCAACTACTTTCTGGTGATATACCTGAAGATGGGAGTGAAAGGGGTTGGATTAGCCCTTGCTTGTAACACGTTAAATTTAAATCTGGGCTTGCTAATCTATGTCGCGGTGTCCAAGAAACCGTTGAAACCTTGGCATGGGGTGACGGCTCTCTCAATCTTCCACAGCTGGTGGCCACTGCTATCACTGGCATTACCTAGTGTAATCTCTGTGTGCTTGGAGTGGTGGTGGTATGAGATCATGCTGTTTCTCTGCGGACTGCTCCGCAACCCGAAAGCGAGCGTGGCGGCTACAGGAATCCTCATCCAAACAGCAGGTATAATCTACTCGTTTCCATTTTCCCTGAGCATCGGTGTATCTACGCGAGTTGGCCATGCATTGGGAGCTGGACAGCCGTCTCGGGCGAAATGGACAACGATAATCGGTATCTGTCTCGCATTCACATTCGGCGTCTCTGCATCTGTTATCACCGCAGCCCTTAGATCGTCGTGGGGGAAGCTGTACACCGACGAGCCACAGATTCTTGACCTGATCTCAACCGGGCTTCCACTGCTCGGGTTGTGTGAGCTTGCTAACTCTCCGCAAACAGCCGCCTGCGGAGTTCTAACAGGCACTGCCCGTCCTAAAGATGGCGCACGAATAAACTTGTATTCCTTCTACCTGGTCGGATTGCCGGCCGCAATCCTCCTAACTTTTAAATGTAAAATTGGTTTTCCGGGGCTGTGGTTTGGGCTACTGGCCGCACAGATTTCCTGTCTGTGCATGATGCTGTATACTGTGTCTCAAACAGATTGGAGGCACCAGGCTAAAAGGGCTGAGGAGCTAACTGCAGCTATGGAAGATAATTACGAGGAGGAGGAGGAGGAGGATTTGGAAACAGGATTGCTTGCGACTGCTAATTGAGTCTCCAAAATCAAGTTGCTGAACAAGCAACATCTAACAAAGAGAGTCAGGCTAGATTATAACATACAAAATGAACTAAAAACGTATTCTTGTGCTCAGGGTGATCCGTGTTTTTGATACTGGAGAAAAGCAAAGAACTACTCTGTTAAAATTGATTGAATGATATGTTGAATCATGTCTTAAAAACAGGAACATCATCATTTACTTCTTAACTGATGATTCATTTGTAAATGTAAAAACAGAAATCTACAGCCGCTTTATCCCACGAACTCCCTATCCTACGCCCTCCACATTCATGGTACAGACGAACAAGGGGAAAAAGCCTCGAGGTTTTGAAAACAGAACCGTGAATGATACCAAAAACTCCTTAATTGCTCCAAAATCATTGTGTCACATGTAAAGAAGAAAGGTGGAAGTTTTAGAGCATAACAATCCTCATCCAACCCTATTAACTATTTTCACATTCATTGGTTGATTTCAAGTTCAAATCCAGGAAGTTGCGAGAAAGCAAATCTTCTAGATCACATGTTCAAGCCCTTACATCTCGTTGGGCAGATATAAATTTACACTGATTGAAAAAATAATTAGCTGGAAATTGATTGTCATGGATCTGTTCTTTTTTTTTATCAAATGTAAGTATATTAAGACTAAAGATAAACAAAACTGGAGAGCAGAAATAAGAGTCAGCTGAAAACTGAAAATGCTCCCAATCAGCAAACTAAAGGGAAAAACAACAAGAAAACAAAACCAAAAATAAAAGGGAACACATCAAGCTCGCAGCAGAGCAACTAACTGAAAAATCATACAAACGGACCAAAAAGAAGTCCACAACAACCCATAAGACCTGCAAACAACTCAACTCAACCAACATCGATGGTGAAGTGGTCTTTTCCATGGAAGGGAAACACTAAAGAACAAGACCTGAAATCTCCGGAAAATCTTCTCAACCAAGGTAAAAGAATTGTCAAAAAGCCATTTATTTCTCTCTTCCTAAATTAGGTAAACTGCAATACCTAGGGAAACTCTTCTCATTTTGTATTCCATTCTTTTATTCTTAGGAATTAGCCCTCGAATAGCACTGGATAGAGTAGACATCTGACGATGGATATGAAGTCAACGAATAATATTACCCCATAGAGTTGAAGTCCAATGACACTTAAAGAACAAATGACCATGCAATTCCTGGTCCTAATTACAAAGCACACGACTGGTATCAGGAGGAATAAAAAGCAAAAGATCTTTAGTTTTAAGCTTCCCGAGCACTGCAAGCCACATAATAAAAAAAATATTTCGGCAAGGATCATTTCTCTCACACCACCGTATCCAAGCGAATCATGCGACTTTTCACCTTAAAATACTCATAAACATTAGCTTAAAAACAGTCAATGCCAGCATTACAACCATCCATGGTGGAGAAAATAGATGGACTATGGATCTGTTCTAGTCTTCTCAGAGGCAGTCTACCGAACTCACATTCATTGCCTGCCGTTCATATATAAAGGCAGTCTACCGAACTTCCAGTCGTCTTTTAGGATACAGATCGTTTGTGTTTTTTAGAACGCCGGTCACTTCCTTTCACTAACGACACGTCACGGCACGACATCTTATTTGGACCACATCGACCTGCGGCCTACATCTAGGGGCCCAAGTTTTGATATGCTTATGTTTCTATGTTTGATGTACTATTGAGTTGTACTCCATTTAGCTATATACGATAAATAAATCATTAAATAAATAATAGCATGGTCAAATTTTGGTAAGGTATCAACTTCTAGCGTGATTGGCAACGCTTTCGATGCGATGTTTTTATTATTATATTAATATAAAAAATAAATTAATAAATCATCGGTGATAAGAGGTTTTAATTTATTGCAAATTTTAAAATTAATAAAATTAATCGAGATATATATAAATTAATTCAAAAATTCATATTTTAAAAAAAACGACATTAAAGAATTATTGAGGATCGTGTCAGTGACGAGTGCTCTTTTTAAGGTGGATTTTATGGAGAAGATATTTTTATGGTAGATTGACATGTGAGAGGGTACAGGGCCTTCTTCGTACTCTAGACACGTGTCATCTCTTCAACCATTTATTATCCCATCTGCTTGTTTCCATGTACTAGCCTAGTGGTAGCATTTCACCGCGGGCCAGGCTATAATGAGATTAGAAATATATATACACTGACTATCATAAAATTATAATCTTGAAAATTAAATTTTTAGAGTTATTAAACTTGAAATATCTAATTTATATAAATTATAATTTTTTCATTAATAAAATATTTAACGATATTTTTTAAAAATAAATAAATTGTATAAATGATTTAAAAAAACAATTCAGGAAAAAATCAAAACAAAAAATTAGTTTATATTTAATTGAAGGATAATATGAATAAAAAATCAATTTAGTAAAAGGAAAAAAATAAAAAGAATGAAATAATTATAGAGTGAAATTAAAAAGAATAATAAAATTTATAAAAGTCTCGAGAGAAAAAAAACAAAAATAACAATATCATCAATTAAAGTTAATGATAAAATTAAAAACCACTAATACTTTTCCAAATAGATCAAGAAAGAAATCAAAAATCCAAAATGAGGTACACATTGAAGAATATAATATTTCGTAGATTGAAATTGAATGATAGAGTTAAAAATAAATAAAACTTATTCAAAAGGGTTAAGACCAAACAATAAAAAACGAACTGAAGTTGAAATGTAAACAGCCAAGAGGACCAAATTATAATCAGAATCATTTGATCCTTTTACCGAGTTTTTTATTAAACAAACAAATTCAAAATTCTTAAATTTGATTATCTTTATGAAAAAAAAACAATTTTTAATTATAAAAAAACTCAAGTTGTAGTGTGTTAGTTTAATATATATTCAAATAATTTATTTTAGAGTACTGTAAATCTAATGGTTTGTTAATAAATAATTGTAGGCTGAAATCGAAGATGTACATGGATTAAAATGATGTTTATAGTTGTGGTATTATTTGTTTTTCAAAGTATTTTTTTATTTAATAATATATTGTTTATTTTAATATATATATTTAACACAGCATAACTAGGCAACTTGGTCAAAAATTGCGTCTTGTTCGACCACATTTCCATCTTCGTAAGCTTTAATTACCTATATAGACCTAATGTCAACTAAATTGAATTGCCTAAGTACAATAAAGTTATAATTGAATACATGAGGCACTTGCCATGTAATCCGCCGCAAATACGATCAAATTTTTTAAAATGTAATAAAAAAAAATGAAGATTGTGAGTTTTTTTTATTAGCAACGCTAAAAAAATTATTTATAAGACAATTTTTTGTATTTAATACTAATGATAAGTAATATAATTTTACAAAAATAAGATAAAAAATTAAAGACAATTGAACACGTAGATTTCTGAGCAGACAATTGATAAAATTTATTGAAAATAAGTTATTTATTTTTTACATTGTTTAGGTGAATATTCAATTGCTATATAGTAAAACTGTAATTGATAAAATAAATAAGATATGAATATATGATTTCTACAACAAGTTAAATGATTGTTGGCAATGTTTGAACTATGTGGTGAAAAAATCAACTCATATCATGTTAATTTCTCGACATTAAATTCGTTGAATTATTATTTTTTAAAAATTAATGAAAATATTGATCTATAAAAAAATTTCAAA
This sequence comes from Salix exigua, assembly GCA_032356905.1. Taxonomy (NCBI): domain Eukaryota; kingdom Viridiplantae; phylum Streptophyta; class Magnoliopsida; order Malpighiales; family Salicaceae; genus Salix; species Salix exigua. The sequence continues at coordinate 13,882,442 of CM063591.1, read as the reverse complement.
ACATGGATCTAGGATATTAGATTTGAAATATTATATAAAGAGAATTTTTTTATAAAAGATAAAGTAACAAAACAATAAAAAAACAATCACTAAACTTATCGGTATTATTGCTTAAATAATAAAAACTATAAAATTATTTTGAAGAATTAAATAAAAAAATCAACAAAAGACAAGCAAACAAAAATATCTAAGCCAGAAAAATATTACGAGCCATAAAAAAATTTGATACTAAGAACAAATTAAAATAATAGAAAATATTAGACATAGAGAATAAAGAAAAGAAGAAGAAATATCAATTTTAAAATTATTACCAACATAAATTTAAATTTCAGGACTATACCCAAATAAAAATAAAACCCCAAGAAAAAAAATGATAAGAATCAAAAACCAAAACTTAAAGCATAAATACGATAAAAAATAAAAATTGTCTAAGAAAAACCAAAAAATCAAAAAAAATAAAGGAACCAAAAATTAAAAGAATAAGAGGTGGATTGAAAAATAGTATATATGATCAATTTTAATTGAAGTTGATTAAACAAAAAATATGCATTTTTCCTATTTTAGTAAAATTTAATTTCAAGTAAGAAATAAAAATAAAAATATTTCTTTTTTTTTCAAAAATATTTTTGAAATGTAATATCAAATACTTCAAAAGCATAAACATAGTTTTAGAACTATTTATTTTTATATTTCTTTAAAATATACCTTTTTCAAATTAATTTAAAAAAATATGTTGATATTAAAAATATTTTTTAAAAAATAAATAAATATTAGTTTAATATATTTTCAAATAAAAAACAATTAAAAACAACAACTTCAGTATATACCTATAAAAAAAACCCTTTTAAAAATCATATTTTCCCCATCACTGTCCTCGAACGTCTATGATTTTCTTGGACCCATTGCAACTTGGACCACTTCATAAAAATACAAAAGGGACTACAAATCAATACTCAATTATATACCCACCAAGATTTCAGTCCTCGTAATTCGAGATCTTGCTTTACTTTCCTTGTACTTTATTTGATCTAACAAGTTCATCACCATCGGTTTTCTTATCGTATAATTGATGTATAAAAAAAATTATATTTTCAAGTATATGGGTAAGAAAAAATATAATCTAGTTCTGTTTGTATTTTTTTGTAATTAATTAACATTAAATGCTCTCATGACAAAATAAAATCTCAAATTTCAAAAATCTTATTGTTCCTACAACTCTCCATTTTCAAGCAAAAGAAAATATTGTTTTTCATAATATTATATACTATTATTTTAATAAAATAATTGAAGGGGTTAAACTTATTAGACCAAAGAATTATAGAGATAAGCTAAGGTAGTCAACAAGATTTTGAATGCTGAGGACTGATCTATTAACATTTATATAGGTTGGGGACTGATTTGCATCTAGGCATATATATATATATATATATATATATATATATATTAAATTGTTCACGTTTTTCTCCACTGATAGCTGATGAATTTGTCACGTATTGGGGTTAGGTATACTGTAGCAGTCAAGAGTATTTTAATACTATATAAATAATTCTCCTATAAAAAATAATATACAAACCATAAGTAGAAAGAAAGAAAGATGGCTGCCGACACGGCGTCCACTAGAAGACCCAACACAAACCCCCCAAGTCTCTTGTCTTTGGTCAGTTTGGAAGGTACCAGAAAATAACTACCTTATCCTTTTCCCAGTTTCCACTTTCCAGTTCCACCAAAGGGCTTGTCTGGAGAGAGACAAGAAACATCGCCATCTCTGCATTATTGAATCAATTACTGTCACGTTGAAGATATCGGTGGTGTTTATTCTTAAGAAAATAAATAAATTATTGATACCAACAAGATAATTTAAAAATATTTAAAATAAAATAAAAATGTTAAAAAAAACAACAACACAGCCTCGGAAACATACAGCCCGATGAGATGCACGTAGCAGACAACACAAACAAAATATGGTAGAAGAGAATAACATTTTATGGTTTTGACGATGTTATTGTGAGACGGAGTGGGAGAGAGGAAGCTCGAAAAGGCAATTGCTTATTTAATTCTAATCTTCGCATTTATGGAATGTGAAGTTGTTTTGTTTTGTTTCCCTCTCTTTCTTATTTATATATCCGTGTTTAAATTCTAAAAGTCAATAATTTCAAATTTATTTTCTATAAAATATAACATAAATAGATTGTTCAAGTATAGATTTAAATTAACATGATTAATAAAATTAAATCAAATAATTTAATTAAGAAAGGGGTACAAAATAACTAGATAAATAGAGAAAATTATAGAAAAACTTTTTTCTAGATTCAACTTTAGATATAATCAGGACCTCGACTGGTACTAGCAGGGTGACTACGTGAAGAAATGGCTGATCCATATATATAATACGAGAGTTTTGAAACAATATTTTATAGGTAAAATATAATCATGCCATTTCATGTCTTTAAGAAACTTCAAGGGGGGAGCTTAAAGAAAAAAAATAGCTTTTATTTTCTTATTTTAATAGTTTTAAGGGAAGAAATATATTGAAGAACTAAAATAATATTTATAAATTGAGAAATTATTTCTACATATTAATTAAAAGAGACAAAAACTTATTTAATATATTTTTATGTAAAAAAGTTATTTTGAGTGTACTTGTATTAACGATTTATTATTAATAAATAGTTATATCAATATTATATATATTAAAATATAATTGGTTTTTCTAAATGATTTTTTTTATTGGAGTGCAAATAGAAAAATGTTATATTTACACTATTCAATAAATTATATTACTAATTTGGCTTCTCTAGATAATTTTCTTTTCTCATCTTCCTTCCTCGCTAAGCCCCTGGTATTTTAATAGTGTTTTTGAAAAAAAAAATTATTTATTTATTATTTTAGATTAAGAAAATTTCGATTATTTTTATGTGTTGGTGTCAAAAATATCTTTTTATATATATATATAAAAAGATATCAGTTTGTGCATTTCAAAAACAAATTCATCTAAACTTCCAAATAAAAAACTAAGAACCAGGTAAAAAAGAAAGAAAGAATTGCGGTGGATACTTGTGGAGAATTGCATTGTAGGTGACAAAATGCTTCATGGAGTTGAAAATTGGTGTGATTAAATTTAATAGGCTCATGCATTAAAATATCCATGGTAGTTATTCATTTTTATTATTTTTTAAAGAAGTTTGAAATTAAATTTAAAAAGTATATATATTTCATCATCGCAAGAGAAAACTAAAGTAATTTAGTCTCTGTTATGATAATGACTTCTCATCTTATTGATTACTGACATCAACTTTTCAGGTCTATTTAGAAAGTATAGTTGCGGTTGCATTTCAAAATATTTTTTGTTTAAAAATATATTAAAATAATGTTTTTTATTTTTCAAAAATAATTTTTGACATCATCATATCAAAATGATCTAAAACACATAAAAAATTAAGTTAAAGTACAAATATAAGAATAAAAAAATTATTTTTTTTCAAAAACATTTTCTAAAAGCACTCCCATGCCGCCCCTTTAATCACTGAAATGAAATACGGATGGCGAGATTAAAGAAAAAAAAATGGTAGGGTAAAAAAAGCAATGAAAAGTTCCATGGTTTAAAGCACATATTAATATTAAACTCTTGAAGTTATTAATAAACCTATCCAATTCCAATTTTTGTGCCGGATCCATGGTTGTGGGGGTGTTCCATCTCGCATATGTCTTGTACTTCTTGTCTCAAAACAATTTTATAGAATTAGAAAATAATGATTGACTTGGTCAAAATCTAGTTATTAATCTTTTTTTAATCAAAAGATATTATTTAAAAAAAATATGGCTCTTTTTACCCCTACATAATATTATTTTTTTATGATTGAAGTGTACGGGCCAACTTACACGCACCACAACTAATCCTCGGACTCACTGAACATCCTGCAAACCTAGTGAATATATAAGACACGGTAAAGATAACAAACATGCATAGTAAAACTTGAATCTGGGTACAGACTAATGAAACAAATATCTTTAAATGGTAAGCCAAAACTCCACTTATCGTCTCAGATAATATTTTAAAACTATGGCTAGAAGTCATTGTTCATGGAGCAAGGCATTGACTTTTTCTTTTCTTTTCTTTTTATGGGGTCGGTATAATAAAACCCACGGACATGAGAGACTACATGAAAAATATGGCCTCGCTACTTGCTTGGGCGGTCGTATATTTCTTTCATGATTTTGTCTGTTGACTAATACAAGAAGAATTATCGGGCTCTTTATCTAGAAAACTTCATTGCTCATTCCTGTAAATTTGGAAATTCAAAACATTAACCCTGCACTACAAAATCAATTTGCTTTGCTACGAGGGTAATTTGATCTTTTAAAAAGGTAATCTGTTTTTTTTCCAGATTTAACTTTTTTTTATTCCATTATATTGGAACTTTATTTCTTAATTTAGTCTTTAAACATTTTATTTATCATGATTTTGTTATTTTTTTAGGACACGAGTTTGAGAGATTAAAACAGGTTCGCTTGGATTTTCTCCATGTCTTTTCTGACAATTGATTTCTTATAATTTCATCATTCTATAAAACTATCTTAATCTTATGTGTTTGGTCACGAGTTTTGTATACTTACTCGTTTTATTATTATTTTGTCCATTCTTTTTATTATATTATCAAATTAATTAAGGTGTAACATGATTCTTGGGTTTCTTTTACTTTTTTTAAAAGAACTAATATTACCTAAATATCTTTTTTCACACGTTTAGTGAAAGTTTGACCACTATCCACCAATCTAATGACCACCAAAATAAAATAAAAAACACTATTTGATCATTGCCTAGAACGTGTGGTTTTTTTAGAGCAAGTCCAATGGTAAGAGCCATTTTTAAGAGCCAAATATGTAAAATGACTCTTGAATAGTATTTATATGGTTTTTTTGTTGATGTGTGCTCCAATGGTAAGATTCATTTTAAAAAAATATTATTTTAAATATAGTTCAATTATTTTATATATAGTTTAATTATGCAATTAATTATACAATTAACAGGAGTAAATTATACAATTAAATAATTGCTTCTAAAAAACTTTCCAACAATATAATTATTAATTTATTTTTTTACTTTCTTGTTGAAGTATTTTGAAATAAAAACAAAAATAAATATTTTTGATTCTGGAGTACACACGTGGCTCCAATTTTTGAAGCCAAAATTTTGGCTTCTTTGCATCTGAGCTGTTGCAAGTAGCAGCTCATGCAAACAAAGCCACTTTTGGCTTTGCAAATGACACTTTTATTGTAGTGCCGAAAACTACTAAAAATTGCTAAAATATTTATTTTTTATTTATAGCTCCTCATATAGCATTGTTGTTGGACTTGCCCTTATTGTGGAGTCGAGTTCTCGCAATTTTTATGGATGCTATTGTTTATTTTCTATTAATTCATTTTGGTTCTCAAAGTTTCTATCTTATGCAACTTCCCTCCAATTGAAGCCAATTGTTGCAGATTTATTACTAAATAATGAATTTCAAAGAAGGGGGACTAGAGTGGAAAAAAGCACCGAACATGGATGATTTGCCAGATGTTTCATAAAATACACATTTTGTTCTTTCAACTTCAAAAATTATGCAAGTTATACAATTCCAGTACTCAACATCTCTCCAAGTCAATTTTAATACAATTTTTTATTTTATTTTAACTCTTTGGATGAAAAATGAGAGAGCATGATCATTGGATTTCACGATCATGAGAGAGAAATATCATTGACATTGATCCAAGCCATTAAAATGATCGATGTTTATGTTAAAGTGGTATGCAGCCTCTCTCATAATGTGTGAACAAGTACAATTCTTGTGTTTAGACATTAAACCAAGGACCCAACGGTAATTACGGAGCCAAATAACCAGTGGTTAACAAATTGTAGCCTGGAAATTGCTGCTATCTATCATCAATCTATCCAGTTTCATTTCCAACTTGTTTTGGCATTGGAAGATGTGGTTGACAAGTCCTCTGCAATTCCTCCATGATACCTCGCTGCCCGGCAGTCTGAAATCATGGCCCAACGCATTGAATCAAAGAAATGCAGAGGCGCCGTACGTACTTGAGAGTTGTAAGCCAAGCAGATGCCCCCATGGGCTGCAAGCCAAGCCACTATTGGACTGTTGTTTTTAAGAATATTATATATATTTTTAAAAATTATTTATAATTTAAAAACATAAAAAAATTAATTTAAAATATAAAATAAATTGTTTTCAGAATACTTTCCTAAAGCTGAGGAAATAATGCGGGGGCTACAGGCACACCCACCAAAGTGATAACCATTACCTTTTTTGCTTCTCCATCGGCAAACGAAACACTGTGCAATGCTAGCTCGCCATTATTTTATTTTGAAAACCTTTCCTCTTTCCTTAGATCTTAACCATCATCTTGTTTTATATTTTGCAACAGTCTTCATTGTTTTAAGTGTTTTTTTGTTATAAAATTTAAATTATTATTATTTCTCTCTAAATTTATTTTTTAATATTTTTATATAATAAGTGCCACTAAAATTGTGTTTTAGAAAATGTATCAAAATTATTATTTTTTATTTTTAAAAATTATTTTTAACATAAACATATTAAAATGATCTAAAATATATATAAAATTAAAATTAAAAATAATATCTTTTTTTAATTTTTATAAAAAATACTTTTATAACGAAGTATCAAATAAATTTGTCAATTCTGTTCCGTTGAAAAAAACCGAGATGAAACGACGTCGTTTTCGTCTCGATTTTGATTCTGACCAAATTCCTGCCGGAACGTCTCGGTACCATTCTGGCCTTAAAATCTTTTTTATTTTGATTAACTTGTGATTTTTTTTCTTCTAATTTTGATATTATGTTTGTTTGACTTTGTGTTTATATTGTATAATTTAAAGTTAATTTATCTTGATTTTTAATTATGTTTGTTAAATTAATATTTTATTTTATATATATTTTTTTATATATACATAATTAATTATATATGAACAATCTAATCCCAAAACAGCACGCTAAAACGCTTCAAAACTGAAATGTTCCGTTCCAATAGAAAAACCAGAACGGTATTGATAATTTTGATATAGAAAAAACAGTTGTTTCGATGCATCAAACTGCCGGTGGTATTTGTTTCTTAGAAAATAATATTGTAATTAGTGAGAGAGAAAAGTAAAAGTTATTAATATTTATATTGGGTTATTCTTATTGTTACCGAAATTCGAGCATATTGATTAAAATTATACTCCCGTCCCGTGTTCCTTTTGTTTTATATATAGAAAAAAAAATAGTTCATTGTATAGAATAAAAGGGAACTTTAGGGCATTAAAAATACAACTCTATACCAATCGATTTCTATATGGTAATCTTGTAGGGAAGTTTCAGTGTCCCAAAACTAATTTCATTTATACAACTCTAAAGTCTAAACCATCCCCATTGACGGCAGCTTTCTGGGCCGGCCGTGTATTGTTTGAACATCACCATCGTCTCCGGAGTAGACGGCGACGGGAAACATACAGGGCCACGAGGACACCGCCGTTGAATGGTTAGTGGAAATCTTGTATCATTGGAACTGGGATTGATTGAGACTCTCTGGTCCCAGATTCACTTGTCTCCCATCCTTCCTCCATTACAATTTATCCACGTAGCCGAAAAGCCGGTGATTTATTTTATTTATTTATTCATTCACTTTTATCACTTTGCTTTTCTTTTTTCCATTATTCTTTCGAAATCAATGGATAAAAAGGCAACGATTTTCGGACACGGTAGTTTTCTCTTTTGTTTAATTTTAGAGGGGTTGATTTATTAAGTATTTTTTATTTAAAAATATATTGAAATAAATTATATATTTTTTTTAAAAAACATATACAAATGAAAATGATATTGTATAATTTAAATACAGTTCATCAACTCACATTGGAAGCAATTCTTACTTAAGTATTATGTATGCGGCTCCTTTCTAATTATCTATAATAATCTTTCTAAATAAGTGCAAACTTAACGTTAATTGTCTTTTTTATTAAGAATATTGTTCGGTCGTGAAGCTTGCCCATGAGGTGTTTTTTTATATATATATATAAAGATTGCTAAACCAAGTTTTTTTTTAGGTGAAGGAGAGTATGACTACTTTGCTAAATAGTTAAGACCCGATTAATTAATTAATTAATTATACAAAGATGAAGGGAAGGGGGGGTTAATATAACTTTAATAAATAAAATATATATATATATATATATATATATATATATATATATATATGTATGTATAAGATTGCTAAACCAAGTTTTTAGGTGGAAGTATGACTACTTTGCTAAATAGTTAAGACCGATTAATTAATTAATTATACAAAGATGAAGGAAGGGGCTAAATACAGCTTTAATAAATAAAATATATATATATATATATATATATATATATATATATATATATATATATATATATAAAGATTGCTAAACCAAGTTTTTTTTTAGGTGAAGGAGAGTATGACTACTTTGCTAAATAGTTAAGACCCGATTAATTAATTAATTAATTATACAAAGATGAAGGGAAGGGGGGGCTAAATACAGCTTTAATAAATAAAAAGGGATTAACATAAACAATCACTAAAAACAAAGAGGCTAAATTATAATTAGTTTTGTAGCTTTAACTTTTATATTAGCACGAGACAAATGTGGAAAAGAAAGAGACTCGATTGGTTGATGCAGCGAACGAGCCAAGATAGGAAGTAAGCCGAGCTGAAGAGGCTTGGTTTTGTCACTATGAGTACGTGACTGCGACCATATCTGAGCGGCTGCTGCACCAACAGCGTCCAAATTGCTGCTGTGCTGACCTACCTCCAAGCCGCCTGATTTCCTTGCTCTCCACGTGCTCTCCTCTCAGTGGCCATTCACATTTCTCTCAAGAACAACTCCCCCCTCACCCCACCCTCTCTCTCACTGCTTTTTCCCCTCTTTCTCTCCCTCCTCTCTCCTTCCACTTTCAAAAAACTTTAGTAAACAAGCAAACAAACCCTCCTCATCGCCTCGGAAAATCACCATCTCCGTCGGGAAATCTCGCCGGAGTTCAAATCTTCTTCTTCACTCCATCTCTTGATGCTTCTTATTCTTCTTTTTTTTTTGTGAAAAAGATTTCAAGTTGTTCTTTTACTTCTCTCCGAAACTAAAAAGAGAAAAAAAATAATTAATTTTAACCTATTTCTGCCGTGTAGAAATATCTGGATGTATAATTTGGTAAAGGTGAAATCAGAAAATATATATGGAGAAACAGAGAGATATTTTGCTCAGGAAATGAGGAATTCAGGAATAGTTTAACAAATTTGGAAGCTTTGGAGCAACATGAGTTGCGAGAGAAGGAGAGGAGGGATGGAAATTTACGAGCAGAGAAATTCGGTTGAGGAAAACGGCTCTATTGATCAGAATCTGCTAATTGACCCCAAACTGTTGTTTATCGGAAATAAAATCGGCGAAGGAGCCCATGGTGAAGTTTATAAAGGAAGGTTAGTGTTGCTGATGAAAGCTGAACCCTTTTTTTTTTTTCATTTTTTATATATAAAAGATTGTGGAGGTTCCTATTTTATTGAGAAAAAATATGTTGTTGTTACTCAATAGTGAGCAGTTTCTATTTATTAGTTATTGTTAGTTACGTCGTAGGTGATTGTTGAAAATGTTTGTTTGTGAGTTTCTAGGTACGGTGACCGGATTGTGGCCATTAAGGTTCTTCATCGTGGGACAACGTCGGAGGAAAGAGCTGCGCTTGAGGATCGGTTTGCAAGAGAGGTTAACATGATGTCTCGAGTTAAACATGAGAATCTTGTCAAGGTAAAGTGTGCGATTATGATGAATTTTATTGAAATGTAATGTAATGTAATGTAATTTGTATGTATGTATCGGTTAGGTCAGTGCTTTTCTTTGTTGGGTTTGCAGTTTATTGGGGCTTGTAAGGATCCATTGATGGTGATAGTTACAGAGTTGTTACCAGGGATGTCACTCCGGAAGTACTTGGTTAGTGTTCGTCCGAAACAGTTAGACCTCTACGTGGCCATAAATTTTGCTCTTGATGTTGCGCGAGCTATGGATTGTTTGCATGCTAATGGGATTATACACAGAGATCTTAAGCCAGGTATAGTAAGAATATGTTCAGGGACTTGTTTTTTCACGTTTATGCTGGTGTCAAAATTTAGAGTTCAAAGTTTATTTATAGTTAGCATTATAATTATAATGTGAACACATTCAAATATTACTATGATCAAGCCTCACCCTAGCTCTTTTTATCAAAAAGAGCATGTATTTGGAATCACGCAGCCTTTATTTATCACCTCTATGATTCTGCGATTGGGAAAAGTGACATTCTTCTAAGGCTTTTAAATTTTTGGGATAATGTCATCTTGATTACTGTTTTTTAGTCTTGTGACCTTGTTCTACGTTTAATTCAATTAGGCCATACGGCATGATATTTGAGTTCAGTTCTTTTTTAGGTCTACTAGGTTAATTTGCAATTGACCTTTGCCTCTTGAGTCAGGGATAGTGATGCTCGTGACTTTCATGTTGTCTGTGCTGTCAAAAAATGAATGCTGTTTTCCTGGACCACATTTCACACTTCATGTAATTCATAATCACTGTCTATTCCTTTCACCGAAATTGATTGCAAAGCCATTTTCTTGATGCAGACAATTTGTTGCTTACCGCAAATCAGAAATCTGTGAAGCTTGCAGATTTTGGTCTTGCAAGAGAAGAAACTGTGACTGAGATGATGACTGCAGAAACTGGAACATACCGTTGGATGGCTCCTGAGGTTTGTGCCTTCTTGCTAACATAATTTGATATTGGTTAAATATTACCTGATATTAGCAGAAGAGCATAGGAAGCCCCGCAGTTCTTCAATATTCTCCTATTAAAAAAAGGAGGTGATGGTTACACATCAGCCATGTAACTGTTGGAAAACAACAGAAACCAATATTACTGGTGGGGAACGTGTCTTTTATATCAAGAGTCTTTTCCTCTTCCATTTTTGGCATTGGTTCATCATTTTGTAGATTTTCATTAGGAGTGACATGGCGGAGAAACTACATTGAAGATCTTATTCTGAATTTCACCTCCCTTCCACAACTCATGTACTGCATGCTTTAGTGCTATTTTAGAATCAATTTGTTTCATCAATTTTATTTGCTTGTTACCCCAAATGGATCACATAAACACATATTTTTTGCATTTGCTTAACAAATAGAAGCATGGGGTTTTCTTAAGCTGTGTGGTTCTTTACTTTTTAGGTTTAGTTGGTATCTGGTGTTGAATGGCTAGGTTGCAGTCATCATATGTTATCAGCATTCTGCTTCAGAATATTATATTGATTTGCATGTAGAATACAAATCCTTTCCAGTTCTCCATATGTTTTGCTGACAGCTCTTTTGCAGTTGTACAGCACCGTGACACTGCGGCAGGGAGAAAAGAAGCATTACAATAACAAAGTTGATGTCTACAGCTTTGGAATTGTGTTGTGGGAATTGTTGACCAACCGCATGCCATTTGAAGGCATGTCAAATTTGCAAGCTGCCTATGCCGCTGCTTTTAAGGTGAAGAATTGATTGCAAACAAGTCCGTGTGTGTGTGTGTTGTTATTAATGTTGGATCGCAACTTCAAGTGGCAATCCAAATGCAGTCTGCTGTTTTTTCCTTGTGCATTTGTGACGTTTGCCTTGCTGGTGTTTCTGCATCATTGCTATCAAATCTTCTAACCTGGTATTTATTTGTTTTTGGAGGGAACTAACCTGGTTCTTAATGAATACAGCAAGAGAGGCCCGCTCTTCCAGATGATGTATCCCCTGACCTCGCATTTATCATCCAGTCATGTTGGGTTGAAGATCCTAACTTGAGGCCCAGCTTCAACCAGATCATCCGGATGCTCAATGCATTTCTCTTCAGACTCTCACCACCTTCACCCTCACCATCCTTACCAGAATGTGACACCAACGAGGCAGCATCATCAAGTAATGGCACCATAACCGAGTTTTCTTCTCGCACTAGAGGAAAATTTGCTTTCCTTCGCCAACTATTTGCAGCTAAAAAGACCAGGAACACTCATTGACTGGTCAATTTTTTCCATTTTTTTTTGCTTTTGAACTAGCTCACAGAATCTTGTCCTGTCATAGAAGAATTTTTAACTACCGAGATGATGGTGATTAGTGTAGGATTGAAACAAATGCTGAACAGAAATGGCTTAATGAGGAAACTTGGTCGGAAAATAAAACAACTGTTTAGATGGTCTGTGGACCTTTTTGTAAAGGAAATACATGGGTTTAGCAGTTATGTCCATATCGTTTTTTTCTTTTTTAAGATGGTTTTCCATACTTCAGTCTGGCCTCAGTTTTGGTACTTACAGTCGTAGGTGAAACCGCTATGCTATTTGCTGCAATACTTCTCTGCAAAGATTAATAGTAGTTAATGAGTTGAATGATCATGGTTCATTCTTCACCTATAGATTTCACGATGGCATGCATTTTACCAAATTCTTGTGCTATGCCAAAATGCTGACAGATGGTTCATCTGGCCTCTAATGGCATGGTAAAACAGACAGGATTTTTGTATGGTGTATTTGATTTCCTCAATATAACGTGCTTCTTCGAATGGCAATATCTCGTAGAAAACATTCGAGCTTCTTCGAATGAAAGGTGGGTTGTCTTTGATGTAATTCAGGCATTTGGAAAAAGAAATTGTGTCCATATAAAAGGGAGCAGAAGCCTCATGCTTGCTAACATGAAATCTTGAGAATCTCTTCCATGCACAGAATCTGAGTGCACAAATTATGGTGATATTGAAGTGGGACACTTCCAGTCCATAAATTCCCAGATCTTGTCAACGCACTCCCCATCAAAAAGCAAACCAATGAGCACACACAACCAAATTTCAATATGATCTGAAAGTTTTTATGAGAACTTTTGACTCCCTTCTCAGACCTGTACTTGTTGGCAGGCGTTCCGCATCATATTCATCCTGCTGCTCGCCATTATCTCTGTCCATAATGTACGTCTTTTCTTTAATGACAAAGTTACCGATGGAAACAATCATAAACATGTTGATTGTGATAGCGAAATCTTATAAAGTTGGGCTGTCTTTTAGCTGGCGAAGCATCAACCATGGACTCCCTGACAAATAAATGGACGTGCCATTCTCTACATGGAGCCTTCATCTACTTAGCCTGTAATGCAACTGTGCACACCCAGAATGAGCACGCAGGGCTGCTATGTCTACAGCGAATGGCTTGGAGCTGGAGGAGGGTCGGCGCCATTTTTGAATGGTGATGAGGATGGTGGTGGTGGCCAGCAATGTATTGTCCTGTGAAAGGTTCCTGTTCCATCGTATTCCAAACAGGAGATGCTATTGCTTTGATCATGTGGCCATGACTACTTCACTGACATTATGGGGGGGGGAATCCATCATGTACTCTCTCTGACATCATGGATTATTTTAGTAGAATTTATCTTTTACAACATCCCCTTTTATACAATTCATGATTTTTGGCAAATTTTCTCAGTAAAGTTCATCATATTGTCGGTAAATCAGTGATTTGATTTGAACTCTTTTTAACCAAGCTGTTTATATTTGAACTACAAATCCCACCAGACCTAGAATTTAGATGAATAATCGAAAGTGTTCTGCTGGATTCCATTTCTTATGACGCAATCAACTGAATAGTCTTCATGATTCTGTCGATATCAAAAGTAAAACCATGTCCCACTGCATATGCCATAGCATCAGACCTGTGGATGATAGCAGGCGAAGGGGGAGAACAAATCTCAACCACCTCACAGCGGAAGGAGCCAAAAGGGTTTGAAATTGAATCACAACATCCCTCCAATTCAAGCAATTCACCTAATGGCAGTGCTGACTGCAGACAGGTAACAAGCTCCCCATCTCGATGAAATTCAACGCACCCTAAAATATCATGAATGTTTTTTATTAGTAAGAAATATTTTCATGCGGTTAGCATAAATATATGCACGATAATTGTGAGACATTGATGATGAGCATTGCAAAATGCATTAATGGCATGTCCCCTGCCCAATCAAATGGTTAAGATCATCATTTAGACGTAAAATCAACCGCGTGAATTGTGCTAATTGGAATTTTCTCTTTTGGCTAATTAAAGTGATAAATGAAAATTCAATAAGTTGGAATTCAAGTCAATATTTAATATTCAACGAATCTAATCAAGACCAAATTTGTAGAAGGAGTCGGCATCATGAATTCTATCGTTCATAGTTGTCAATACTGTTCTGGTCGTCGTTTTAATTTTTTGATGGGAACGGAACGTTTCGGTTTCGGAGCGTTCCGACGTGCTGTTTCGGTGTCGTACTGTTCATATATAATTATATATATATATATATATATGTGAAAAAATAAAATATTAATTTAACACGCATAATTAAAATTTAAATTCTTTTTATTTAAAGTATTTTGGTGTTTTAAAATTATTTTGATGTATAAATGTCAAAAATAATTTTTAAAAAATAAAAAAAATAGATTTTGAACCTAGAACAGCACGCCCAAAACGGAATCGAGGCGTTCCGGACGGAATTTCCAGAACGAACCGGAATTAAAACCGAGACGAAAATGACACCGTTTTGTCTTGGTTTTTTGAACGGAACGGAACTGGATTAACAATTATGCTATCACTGACGTGGAAGCTAGAAAATATCAAGGGAAAATTAACAAAAAAAAATCTTCAAAAAATCCATTTGACTGATAGTAATCCTTCCCTCATTATTGGATTTGCATACAACATTATTAATTTGGGTTTTAGTATAGAAATAAAATAAAAATTTTAACCAATAACATAATTTAAATAAAATAACTTGATTAAGACTCAATCATATAAAATAACTTAATCTACATGGATTTAAATCAAAAATTGTTAAGAGCATAACCTTTATGCTATCTTTCTCTAAACTATAAGTTTATAAGTTAACAATTAAGAATCAAAATTTTAAATAAAGTACTGCATAAAATAGAATAATTCATAAATCAATCTTATAATCATTTACAAGAAATTAAGTGTTTTATTTATAATCCAGCAAGATAAAATAAAATAAAATCAATTTAGTAACAAAAATATTTTTATTTTTCGTTTTTTGATTTTCCAATGAATTAATTAATTACCACCTGTATGTCAGAATGAATAAGTAAATAAATTAGCAGTCAATTTCCTAGGCAAACCAACACGCTAGCTAACATTGAAAACATTTCCGAAAAAATTAAAGACTTGAAGTCAATGCTTCTGTCTCTTACATGACAGGATAACATAGTAGAAAGTAGAAAAAACAGGTACAAGAAAACATAAATTTTACCAATACAGAGAGAGAAAGAAAGTTGCATACTAGCTGGTGGATGCATTCGAGATTAATTTTTTAGTCTAGTTTCTGTGGATTGATTCAAGATCTAGAGGAAGATATCGAGTATAATCCAATGAGATTTCTTTGAAGACTTCATCTTTGTCAATTCAAGAAGCAAGAAAAGGAGGAAAAATATGTTTTTATGGGTTTGTGAGATAGGAGTTTGATCTTTTAGTTTTTTCTGGAAAACCCATCAAGGGAATGAAAGAAAAGATAATTTTTTTAGGGTCTAAATGATTGTCAAAGAATTGGGTATTTAGCAAAAATGGTAGAGAGAGGAAATGTTAATGCTGCAGCAATGCACACAGCTATCAACGCTGTGCAGGCACTTGGGAGAGGATTTGATGTGAACTATGATAAGAGGTTGTTGTATTGTAAAGGAGTTGCTGGGTCTAAAGTGGTAGAGATTGATGGTGAGCATACTAGAGATCTTTTGTTAGCTGGTGGGATTCTATTGCCAAATGTTTCCAGGGACATCAGGAGCTCTTTGGACCCAATTGGCCGCCAGAGTTCAGGTGTTTGCACTTTTCATGAGGTGGGTTTTTGAAATTTTTGCTGTTTTGATTTTGAAGTCTGTTGTTTTCCTGTGTTGTAAGAATCCATGCGTTGAGGATTAGGTTACAGTGGTGGTATTGAAGATAGCTTGAATTGATATTGATTAATTTAGTTGCTTAAGACACCAATTAGGATTGGTTTGGTTCTGCCACCAGTACCAACTACCAAGTGCATGGAGAATTTATCTTGTCTCTTGCATTACCTCTGCAGTTTATTGTCACTGGGTTATTGCAGGTGTCTCAAGCCTAGTTATCTTATACTTTCTTGGATTTTCTTCTTATTGTTTAATTATTGTGCTTGAGAGCATGAGTCAAGACCCATTTAGTGTTTGAGTGTCAGCAGGGAATGATGTCCAGAGTTTCAAAATGCAAGTTAAATATCAGCTCTGTTGCTGAACTAGGTTTTTTTTTTTTTTGTTTTTAATCTTAAAATTGATTGATATAAAATAGCACTAGCCAGAATTCGTTGGTGCCAAGAACTGACTGCTAAACTAGCAATTTTATATTTTCCCAACTTAAAATACTGATACAAGCTGTTTTAATGAATGAAATTGCTGTGGTTGTTCTAATGCACTTCTCTCAACAAATAATGCAGATG
Organism: Salix exigua; assembly: GCA_032356905.1. NCBI lineage: Eukaryota > Viridiplantae > Streptophyta > Magnoliopsida > Malpighiales > Salicaceae > Salix > Salix exigua. The sequence goes on along the minus strand of CM063591.1, from coordinate 13,865,916 downwards.
GTGGAATACTTTAATCAAAATGCTAATCTATCAGGAGGTCTTCCTCTTGGTAGCTTCAATTCTGCATTTAGTTTTACTGGTTCAAAGCATATTGATGCTGCAGCTACAAAGACCCTCTCAATGGATGGATATTATATCCCACTTGCCAAGGTCCAACTTATGAGATCCCCCTTAGTGTTGCATGAAAATGTTATACGGGCTGTGCCAACTTTCTGGGATCCTCCATCCTTGGCAAGGTGTGAATCTTTAATTCTCTGAAGGAATATATCGGCATCAAGGCTTTAAATTGTCCATAACAACTGCATCTTTTTTTTGACAGCTTCATTGAGAGTTTTGGGACACATGTTATCACTTCTGTAACTATTGGTGGTAAGGATGTGATATATGTTAAACAACACCAGTCATCACCTTTGTCAACCCTGGAGATTAAACACCACGTGCAGGATATTGGAAATCAGAGGTTCTCTGACACAGGGGGGCATATGAGCTCTGGTCCAATGAAACTCAAGGATAAGGCTAGTCCCATGATATTTCCTTATTTCTTTGTCCACCTTCGTTAGCATGCCCTTACTTTTTGATCACCTGTGACTTAATACCTGATTATTCTTGATTTAGCAGGGTAGTGATTCAGGTATATTTAACAGCCAGGGGATATACCCTCAACCAACTAGTGCACCATATCTTACCGGGAAAGAAGTACGTAGAAGCCAATCGTTTTTTCCTCTTAGAATTGCTCTTTTATCTCACTGAAATTTTGATGTTAAATGTTCTCTTTGTTGAACTGTTTTATGATGCCTTTTGCAGTCATTATTATGAATATAAGATTTCTTTAGACGCACAGTATTTACATCCAAACATAATTTCCCTGAACATGTTTTAACCAAATGCAACAACTGAGCATTCGAGGTTTTACTCCTTATGTTGGTCTTGTAGTTCCCAATCCAGTTCCTTCTTTAAATTTTCTTTGTGTATTGTAACTATGTTTTCTATTATTGATCAGAAGAAATTGGAATAAATTGCATGTTGTTATCATTTTTCTTTGAAAAGTTTGCTTGCAAACATGTCTCGTATTTTTTGTATTTGTTCCTTGTTTGGATTTTTCCTTTTCATAGCAATTCCATTGCAATGATGTTTTCTTGTACGCATCAGTTGGGTCTGGAATAAATTAGCAATGGGTTTTGGTGTTTTTGTCAAAAACATTTTCTTGCTATTGCTGTCATGATTTTATTAGGAAAAAAAGGATCACTCGGATTCTATCACAGTTTATTGCATTTAAGAAGTTGCCACTGGTGGCTAACTCTTGTATTAGCATGAATGCAGTCTTCATTCTCTTTTTGCCAATATATTATTTGCTTCCGGTTAAATAATGTGCAAGGCTTATGTTCTAGACCTTGCTTTGATGAATTTATAGGAAGGTCTAAAAATTTGTTCTGTTACTCTTGCATATGCAGGATGTTACCATCATTTTCCGCAGGAGGGGAGGAGATGATCTGGAGCAAAATCATATCCGATGGGCAAGAACTGTACAGTCATCACCAGATGTCATTGAGATGACTTTTGTTCCTATCACAGATCTACTTGTTGGGGTACCTGGAAAGGAGCATCTGAGCCGTGCAATTGCTCTATATCTTGAATGTAAGACAACTAGATGACCGTTCAGTTAGAATCCTCTCTCTCTTATGTTCTCCTTTGCTAGTAGCTAGTGCTACTCTTAACCGTGACACTTATTTTTTTAACAATTGTGCCCAGACAAACCTCAGATTGAAGAGCTGAGATGTTTTTTGGAGTTCCAGATTCCTCGAATTTGGGCTCCTGTACAGGACAATATTCCAGGTCACCAAAGAAAGGAACCTGTTTGCCCTTCTTTGCAGTTCAGCATAATGGGACAAAAGCTTTATGTGAGTCTGGAGCAGGTATACATTTTTACCTCACTATACTTTTCATCCCAAGTGAAAGATGGCTCGACTATTAACATCTTTTTGGAGAAACAGGATTAAAGAGTTTACTGCTGATATTGTATCACATAAATACGCAGCAACTGAGATTTGTAGAGTGTTTTACTAGTTAGAGAATAATATAAGCCTTGCCTAATAGCTTAAGCTTTTAGGTGATATGGTTCTTTGACATGGTATCAGAGTTTTTTTGACTCAGTGGTCACATGTTTGAATCTTATCACTCTCATTCTATTTGATAAAAATTAAACACAAGATAGTGTGAATCTGTGTGGAAGTTTCAAGCCCGATGAGCTTTCACTTGACGTGTGTGTTAGAAAATAATATAAATCATGTTTTGAAGTTTCATCTAATAGTTTAAGCTTTTAGATGAGATGATTTCATTACATTACTGCCAAATAACTTATCTATGTAAAGCAGTCATGATTCTTCAGTTGTAACTATCCAATTGAGCCAAAGACAATTTTACTAGCTAATGCAAAGGGTTAACCTCAACAAAACCTGGTTTTTTTATTTTTGCTTAAATTGGCTGCAGATATCAGTAGGGCGCAAGCCTGTCACAGGTTTGAGATTATGTCTGGAAGGAGCCAAGCAGAATCACCTACGTATCCATCTTCAACACTTGGCATCTCTTCCAAAAATCCTTTTGCCATACTGGGACACCCATGTTGCAATTGGTGCTCCCAAGTGGCTGGGACCTGAGGAGCAGGATAGTCGATGGTTTGAACCAGTGAAATGGAAGAATTTCTCTCATGTGAGCTCTGCTCCAGTTGAGAAACCTGAAACCTTTATTGGTGACCAATCTTGTGTCTACATTGTCACTGGGGCTCAGCTTGGAGTGTGGGATTTTGGTTCAAGAAATGTCTTATACATGAGACTTTTGTATTCTAGGCTACCAGGCTGCACAATAAGAAGATCCTTGTGGGACCACACGCCAAATGACAAGTCAAAGAAAGTCCCCGCTGTAAATAATACTAACTCTGGCGACTCAAGTTCAGCCTCAAGAGAAAATGTTGCAGGGAACAAGCTGGCAAAGTTTGTTGATATGTCTGAGATGAGCAAAGGGCCACAAGATCCCCCGGGACATTGGCTAGTTACAGGCGGTAAGCTTGGTGTAGAGAAAGGCAGAATAGTTTTGAGAGTGAAATACTCCTTGCTGAGTTATTGAGCTTAGAATTACGGTTTAGATGCTGATGCACTACAGAGGTGGTGTTTTTTATGCAGAAGTACTAGTGTTCATCAGGTGTGTAAACTCTTGAAACATGATGAGCTCAGTTCAATGGATTTTGGTTAGGGTTTCTTCCACTGTCAAAGGTCAAGTCTGTTTTCTCGTTATGCTGTGAATTTTGTAGAGAAGTCTAAGTTCTCATTTATAAATGATGCAGAGATGTAGGAGTGGCCTCTAAATGTGATTGTTCATGTCTGCAGTATAATAGCACTCCGAATTCTTTTGCTTGCCGAGTCTTCTATCTTTTAATCTTCTGAACCATTGTGCTGGGTTGCCCCTGCGATTCGCCATGATGCCTGCAATATTTAAAGGGCTGTTTGGCCTCGCTGTGTTCAGGAGTGGAAGCACCCTTTTAGCGGGAGGCATGCGTCTTTCATGTTTTCCAGAGTTAACGTTGGTTTTTTCAAAAGCAATTTCTATATCAAACACTTCTATTTTAAAGGTGGACAATAAATATTAGCAGTAAATAAGGTGTTCTTATTCCGTCCCATACAATTGTTGACAAAGTTGGGGGGCTAAACATACATGCTAGCACTTGAAAGCCTTGGTGCCTTGGGCTACCTCAGCATAACAGGCCACACATATATATAACCACAGAGTTTTTCTCCAGGGACATAATTTAGCTTCACTAGAGTTGCCCTCCTTCAAAAGTTTGTCCAAATCGCCAATTCCCTGGCACGACATTGTAGCCGGTAACTGTCCTGCCATCGCTGGTCGTGACTCTGAAGGAGAGGCTCTGGCCATCGAGATATGAGTTGCTCTGCCAATTTTGGCCCCAGTTTCTTGACATGGTTTGCCAGCCAGTCCTAGATCCCTTGATAGACACAGCACGAACATCACCTGCACCTGCCACATTGGTTATCAGGACCAGGTTGAAGTAGGAATGACCATTAATGGTGAACCTAATGCCTCCATTCTTCACACATGGGACCCTGTAAAAAACAACAAACAAGCTAAAATGATGTTGTTCCAGCTAGTCAAGCATAAAGTTATTACAGTAGCAGAACTTCTGGGTGGTCCAGACTAAGGTTCAGTCGTGGCTGATACCATGATCTTGTCACTGAGGACGTTTTGAAATTACCTTCTGAAGAGTACAGGAACAATTCCAGCTCGAAACTGAGCAATTTGCAGGAAAGCAGGCTGTGCCAAATCAAAATGTTGGAGAGGGGGGTTGCACCAGCCTCCATTGTCATTAGACAAAGCATAATTAGGAGGGCAAAAGTTGGTGGCTGTCACAGTGATGGTACTGGAATGGCACCATTTGGGATCATTGTTGCAGCGTATCTGGAAGCACGCACCACAGCTCAAGCCATTGTTGAAAAGGGCAGTGCTTAGAGCTGCGGTGCTTGTTCCATACCCCTGGCTGTACAAGTTTCCATATCCACAAGCACCCCCTGCAGCCATAACCACATCTTGTAAGAAACACTGGACCTAAAGCATTCAAGACTCGAAAGAGTACAAATTAACATACTGCAGGGAAAGATATGGTTTCAATGATAAAAAGTTCGATCCCAATCATAAATGCATCAAGAGTCTATCGTGTTTGGCTTACCCATGGTGCCAGACGCGTCGCTACCTCCGTAGAATGTGGCATGAGCACTCTGCCACCCACCATAATCTCCATAAATGCCATGAAGAAGAAAGCTCAGTACAAGATATAGCTGAACAAACACAAGATCTTTCATTGCTCTCATTGCCATTATGTTCTTGCGTCGTTACTAAGAAACAAGTAGTAGAAAATATCGGGGTAGCTAGGCTCGAGTGTGTTACTCTGGGGAAATAGTGCTGGCTATTTATACTCCGGGGATATAGGTAGCGACCCAATTAGCAGAGTAGACTTCGTTGATTATTACAACCTGCAAGTTAGAGGTAGTCACGTTAGAACTATAATTAGAGCCGACCTACCTGCCAAAGGTGCTCGGACAATTAGCATGCACACGTTCCTTTGAATTCAACAATTTCTGTCCTTTTCTCTCACAACGTAAATGGCCCTTTGCCTCATCTCATGCATTCTCTTTATTATCCTCACATTGTTAGCCCCATCGAAATATGTTGGTTATTTTTTTCATGTTACGATCACAAGTATTTTTCGATTAATTTATATATCAATAATCAAGATTAGGCTTCTCTCCAAATAGTTAGTTTTAAGGCTGAATTTTTTTATCCTCGGAAAATTCATCGCTTAAAATGTATTTTGTGAGTGCAGTTGAGCGAGCAAAATCTTAATTGTCCTAGACTTTTTCAAGAAATATACGCTCTGACTAAAACTCGAGACTTGCTATGCAGATTCTAATTTTTTTATCATCACATCATGCCCTTTGAAAACGACTGCATCTTTACATCCGACTGCAAACATATTTAGAAAAATAAATTCTCTTTTGGTTACAAAATTTAAACTTTGAAAAATTAGAATTTAGGAGAGAATATATATCACAAGGTTTAATTATATTGATACATTTAAGAATTCTTTTTATTTATTATATTTGCATTGTTTTTTCATACAAATTAATATATAGTTTTAATACATTGTATTAAAATAAAATAAATATTTTTTAACTATAAACTATTTAAAAAAATCATGGAGCACCTAACCATCGCATCTAGTTGCTGTGGTACGGATGTGTCCAGTCCAACGTGTTCGCCATCTCAAAAGTCAACCTTTTAAAGTTTTTGGCATTTCGACTTCTTTTATTATCACTTTTTTTATAAGTGGTTGTGGTTGTCAACTCTGCATGATTTACAGTGTTTTTTTTATTTGTTTTTGAAAAAAAAAATATTATTGTTTTTTATTTAAAGCTATAAAAACGTAATATTTTTAGATTAGTTTCCTATACATATTAATATTAAAAAAGCTATTATTTTAATATATTTCTAATCAAAAATTATTTTGAAAAATAACCTCAACTAAATTAAAAACAAAAAACTAAATACATTGGATGAAGTTGTATCTCCGATGGGATTGTTTTCAAGTGGCGAAGCCGTCGTGGGGGGTGCATGTACTTGTACACATCATAACAAATTTCAGAATATTAATAATGGCTGACTTGTTTAAAGTTTCTTTGTCAGAGAAACACAAAATTAACAAGAAGGTTTTTTATTTTTCATTATACAAAATAAATTCATATAAAAAAGAAGGTTTCAAATATAGTAATTTAACACACAGATGCGTGAGATTTCCTTAAATATGTCCACGTGTATATTACCTATGGCTTAGGATAACCTGCATGCTTTCTTTTTGCATCAAAGAACAACTCACTGACAAGCAAGGGAAGGTATCCAGAAAGATCCTAACCGAGTCATGCATGGTAGAGGTGTTTAGTTAGTGGAGTCACGGGGACGGGGGCCTGAATCAACCTAATGCAGGTTTATCCAGTCCAGAGGAAGAAGAAGAAGAAGAAGAAGAAGAAGAAGAAGATCGGGTTGACACGTCAACTAGTGTTGGAGGCCTGGCCACGTGCGATCAATCGAAGCTAGCCACATGTCAACTAGTTGTTGGGATTAGGTTGACATGCTGGCCGATTTAACAGGTGTGGTAGTGACGTGTCCATGCTGAGCTGTATCGATTACATTTTGCCCATGTCCTATGAAAAAATATTAAAGGGAATTGACTTGATAAAAAAATCTAAATTAATTTATAGCTTGATTAACTTAGTTAAAAACCTGTAATTTCTTTTTAAGAATATAGTTCTTAGAATGATATTATTTTATTTTATTTTTTAAAAATTAACTTACTGAATAATGATGAAAGCTATTGAATGTATGCAAATTATTTACCGTGTAAATGAATGCATATAGATGCAAATACATACGGGGTAAGTCTTAGAAATAACTCGGAAATGGATTATGAAAAAAAAAGCTTTAAATACAAGTTTAATAATTATGATTTTACATATTACAATGTTATAATTTAAACTATAAATGTATTCACGTGTGAAGGGAAGGTTAGAGCTTAACACGATCACCTTTTTTGAGATTGTTACAGCCTAGCTAGTCAAAAGTTTGAAGAACAATCTCAATTATTTTTTTTCCCTTTTGGGATCTAAACTACAAGTGCATGTGAAAAAAAGGGTACAAATTTAAGACGATTCTCTATAAAATCTTTCGAGAACGATATTATCTAGTCAAAAGTTTGAAGGTCAAGTGGTCAACAATCTACTAATTGATAGGTCACTGTCCAGTGGGTGAATTTATATGTTGCGTGTTAGAGAATAATATAAATTATATTATGAGGTATTATTTATAAGTTTAATTTTTTAAATTATATAATTTCTTAACATGATATCAGAGTCTTGTTGACCCAGCGATCACGAACTCAAATCTCACCACCCCTATCCATTTTATATAAACCAAACACAAAGTGACGTAGGTCTGTACAAGTTTCAAGACCAAAGAACTTTTATTCGAGGGAGTGTGTTAGAGAATAATATAAATCATATTATAGTGTCTTACTTACAAACTTAAATTTTTAGGTGAGATGGTTTCTTAACATTGTGCACCTAACACCCCGTATAATTTAGCATTCTAGCTCTAGATTGTAAAACAAAACTCAACTTTTATTAATTTCATTAAAAATAAAAAAATGCTAACCCAACAGTAAAATTCAATATTTCTATTATATAAATGATCACATAACTATATTAAATCTTAAACATGATAAAAATTGACTTAGTCCATAAATCTTGTAGCATATAAAACAAAAATCTAAAATAATTAAAAAGTATTAATAAATCATAGTTCGTAAAACAAGTCATCAACACTTGTCTACATGGTATTTAAATCCATAAACATGGCCTTCTTGTATTTATTAGATCAAGTCGTCATCTCTGCATTTATCGAAGAATAAGTGGAGACCTTATATTTATTTTCTCTAAATTTTGATGAAGTTTATAAAAATAGGGTGAATAAACTTGATGGTTTCCTTTTTATAACTTAAAGGTAGTATGATTTTTTTTATTTGTTATATAATCTTTTTGGTTCAAATATTTATTGGATTGGTATTTGAAAAAGAAAAAAAAACATTGCCTTACCAAATCATTCCATTTTTTGGATTTTTTTTTTGTAACAAACCCAATCATGCCGGGTCACTTAAACCCACACCTCTGTACATTTTTTTTATTGCCTCTTTAAGTTTTTTAGCCCTATATTTGTTTTCATGTAATGCTGTATTTTTTTTATTTAATAACTTAATATTGTGTTGATTATAAATTAATTATTATATTTTTATCATATAATAAAAAAAGAAAACTGAATTTAATCCATTGGAGGTTACAGATTTGTTTGGTTAACTAGAGTTAACCTAGCTTGTTTCTTTTATAATAATTTATTAGAATCAACAATTTCACGTCAGAATAAGTTTCACATAATTAAAATTAAAATTAAGGCTAATTAAAGAATAAGATAAAAACAGGAATAACCTGCCCATGAACTAAAGATGGTCTGAAAAGGTTTATTGACCTATTTGATAATTCTCTCACATGATTTAAAGGCTATGACGGTAATAGTTTATTTCTGCTGAAAACTTTCAGAAGCTTAATATAATAAAGGCTCGAGAACCCTTTGGGTCTAGACATAGTTACATGACTAGATGGGCTTTGTTGGGCCCAAACAGACCATTGAAGCTATGGTGCATGCATGGAAGGGATATGAGAGGAGGCTGGCCTGTAGTTCTCCATGCCTTGAGGTCCAGGGCTCATCTCTCCCCCTGGTGATAAGATGTTCATTTCCCAAATTAATCAGGAATTCTGGATTGGTTATTGATTATTTTTATCCAAGGATAACAACTCTTACAAAAATCATCACCCCGACACTCTCATTTGATTTGAGTTTTCATCAATAAAAAATCTTATTCAAGGCTAAGTTAATTCAAATTTCTTTAAGTTTAGTATGGTTTCTAAATCTATGATCTTCACCGTTGATATATAGAGTGTTGATCGTGACCTCACAAAAGAATAAATATTAAAATTGGGATTTATATATATCAAGGAAGGTCTCAAAGTTTAAAATAATAATTGCTCATGCAAACGTGTTAGAGTAGAGTAAGTTCTTTCGTGAAATATCAGATAATGTTTTATTTTAAAAATAATTAAATCTGATCTAACCACAAATTTCTTTTTAAACATATAAACAAAAATTTGCAACTTTTAACCGTTGCTAAATGGATGAAAGTAAATTATGCCATGTTCTTATCTTTTTAATTTAAAATAAAAAAAAACCTTTCATTCAATAACACGTGTTAACCTAATATTTCAGAAACTAGCAGTTAGTTCAACGACAAAAATGAAGCCATGAACAAACCGAAATAGGGTTCACCCATTCAAACCTTGTTGCTCCAGCAGTAGCAGTAGGTAGGGTCTAGGAGCACTACTGCGGCGGTTTTAATGGCAGAAAAGCCTGAAGAGATGGCCGCGCACTGCTCTGCCCTGATCTCCGTGCTGCTGCATGCTCATGACGCAATAAATGTTGACGAAATGACCGGTCAATCACCAAATCCAAGTCTTGAGGACACGTGTCGGGTTGATGTTGCGTGTGCCGATTTTCCTCTGCTCCTTCTGGCTTCGGGGTCGGTGCCCGGCATCTTCTTCCTCCTGCAATCATGCATTGGGAATCGAGCTGAAGAAAAAACTGGCCGTTCCATGGATGAGACAGCAGCTTGGCTATTCCCTGGGCGATGAATTTCTTCGCTATTGTTAGTGCAGTGGTAAGCCGGGTGACTGGTGATGTGACTGAGAGAGCATGGATGACTTCACCTCTTCTTTTTATTATTAACAAAGTGGTTTGTAATTTAATTACAGAAAATGAAATGATTTGTAATTAAAGTAAGTCATGGCACCGAACAATAATGGGATTAGACTAGTAAATAGTTTGTTAAAGAAAAAACAATGATAAGAGAACGTTGAAAAACATGTATTTATCTAGTGTGTGTTTATTTTGTTTACGTAGTTGTTGAATAAGATTTTTAAGAATGTTTTTGTATTAATTATCGTTGTGGGTATTAACAATACACTCCACTCCACATTATTTAATATCCAAATATGTCAGTTATATTAATAATCAATTGTCATTATAAATTTATTTAGCGAAAAATATAATATTGTTAAAACAATTATATAATTGAAAGAAAAAAAATCATATATATAATAAAATCATGTTCAAAGTTTGTTTAAACATTTCAATAATATGATTTTTCACAAACTATTAATATTATTATTTCTCATATCAAATACATAACAATTGAAGTTTTTTTATATAATTATATACTAACATGATAATTAATTCCCACGCATGCGCCACATACTTCTGTTCTTGAACCGATTCATTTGCTTCTCCAAGAAGCCTGCAATCAATTTATTGCCCTAAGAATTCTGATCGGAAGACGCCAAATAGAGTTTGACTTCACTCCAAAAAGCCTGCAATCGGTACAAGATATTCATCTGATTTCATCACCGACAAACACTCACTCGCCGACGCTATTAGATTTTTTCTATTTAATTTATATATATATATATATTAATTCTATTCTTTGTTTATTAGGATTTAAGATAAAAATAATTGTTATATATTTGATTTGCTAGAGTTAATTAGGCAAACATATTTTTGATATTTTTAATGTTTTTCATATTTCAAATAAAAGAAATTAAAATATTATTTTTGAATAAAAGATATTTAAAGGAAAACATTCTGGAAAACAGTGCCAAAACATAAAAGGTATGTCTACAATTTTCAAAATCGGTGGCTGCCAGTGATTGATTGCTATCATCCGGCGAGTGCATTGATTTTTTGAATTTGAGATTTACTTAACAAGATTGTAAATCCTTTGACACGTGGACAGCATGGGACACACGTACACATTTTTGTCGGGCTCTTCTGCTAGTGTGTTCCCTTTCTATGGGCACCCTTTTTTAAATGGCATAGGTCATTCATAAAGGCAGGTGTATTAATTAATATTAGCCTATTTAAAAATATTAATAAATAAAAATATACGAGGACATATTATTTTAATTATTTTTAAACAAAAGGCACCGACCTGCAGTTGACAAACGGGTCTAAAACGGATGGATGATGAACAGAGTCCGGGACCAAACTTGGCCTCCATTTTCATGGCTGTTTGAAACGTGTACCCCAAACCCAAACACGTGGCTCCGGCTCCACAGGGGGTGCTGTGGTGTGTCAGCTGCGCGGTGAATCGAAAATTTTGATTTTAAAATTGATTTTTGTTTATAAATATATTGAAATAATATTTTTTTATTTTTTTAAAATTATTTTTAACATTATTAAATAAGAAAAGAACCCTAAAGACAAACCTGGATTAAGAGATAATTTTGGCATTGCACACGTCAGTTGATAATAATTAAAAGAACCTAAACCCGTGACAAAATTACTATGCAATTGGATTAAATCATTGATAATTATAATAGGGGATTTATATTTTATTCTTGTCCTTTATACCAACCATTGAACTGGTTTGCAGGGGTAGAATTATATTTTCACAAGTTTCATTTGTTATTTTAGAATTGTTTGATAGGTTGGATATTCTTATTCCTTTTATTGTTATTTTTTTAATTTTATTATTTAAAATTAAATTTATTGAAAAATAAACTTTTTAATTGAAGCCAAGCATATGATTTCATGGATGATGATTTTGCAAGATTAGCTATGATTTAGAGGATTTGCTTGAGGTTTTTCTCTTTTTTTCTTTTTTTGTAACAAGTGTGTCAGTCGGTTACAGCATCTTCAACTATTTTCAGACTCATTGTAAGCACAATGAGGATGTAAAGTATCGCGAGGTTTTTCTTTATATAATTATAGTTAACCAAACTTATTAAATTCAATTGACTCAAATTTCTTATACTTCTTTGAAAATCCTAGCGTTGCCTTAACATTTTTTCTTACATTATGAAAAAATTCGACATGCCTATGGTGTTATGTAAACTTATAATATAGATTTGCTTGTTTTTTTTTAAAAAAAAATTGAGTTTCTTTTACTCGAAGGCTTTAATATTTGATTTGTTATGGTTGAACTTCCTATCTTATTTTGATATGCGTTCCATGGTTTTATTTTATGGAAAACTTCTAATATAGATTTACTTGTTTTTGTTTATTTTTAAAATTGAGTTTCTTTTACTTGAAGGCTTCAATATTTGATTTGTCATGGTTGGACTTCCTATTTATTTTAATATGTGTTCCATAGTTTTATCATAATTTCATATTTATTGCATTTTTCACAAGATAACTATAGGTGACCCAAACTTTTGAGGATGCCACCGTTTTAGTAGTTTTTATGACCGGGATGTTGAGTCGACTTACGATATCTCAACTATTTTTAGGCTCATTTGAACACCACTAAGTCCAAATGAGCAGGTAAAATATTACGGGGTAAAAATATACCACGCAAGAAAAATCCAGAAATACATGAAAGGAGTAGCCTCAAACCCTATTTCCACTTAAACTCAAACCCAAAAATCGAAATAAGGAGGAGCGCCCTACGGGCCAGAACCTTGCAAGTGTTTTAGTAGTTTTTCTTTTAAAGCAAATCGTTGTGTGCAGTGTAGCACTGTTTAAATATCTTATTCAAATAAATCAACCAATATAAATTATATATTTTTATTTCTTAACGTAATTGTTTTTAGGTTTGAAAAAAAAAGTTTCCGCGGCGAAGCGAAAAGAAAAACCTAGTCAGTTCCATTTAATGTTCATTAAAAGGTAGTTCTACAATTTCGATCCTAAATTACACAATCATTTAGTTATTAGGTTTTTTTATTCGAAAAATCCACATTTTTTTAGGTATGTTTTTTTATTAGAAAAAATCCACATTTTTTTAGGTATTTTTTTTAGATTCAGATTAACTAAATAAAATCTTGATTGTTCTAAATTCTTATAGAATAAACAAATCCTAATTTAAATTTTAAAATTATAATACAGATTTCAAGTATCTTTTTATAACCATCATTTGAAGATGTTATTATGGTGTTGCTAACAAGTATCTTTGAACACCTTCGAAGGAGCACAAAAGCTCCTCAAACACACTTGGTAAATAAAATTAATTAATATAATGATTGTATTTTACAGTCAACTAAACAATCACTATTATTTTTCTTAATCTATAACATACTCTTATTATTAATAAAACCTCTTAATTAATTTTTAGTGCTTCGATAATCTCTTCTCTATAAAACCTTTCTTTTCCGATACCTATTTAAATTCTTAATTAATTGATATATTGAAATATAGAAGGTGAATTTCCATCCCAAGACACTAAATGAGGCCACAAGCAAGCCAACTAGAATTCATTTTCTTGGTTTCACACTTGTAACTTTTTTCTATATAAACACCACTCCCCCCCTCCTACCATCGCATTCACTCGAGAACTTCTCCTTCACTCTCAAATACTCGGAAAAAAGAAGAAGTATTTTCAGCCTTCCCCAACCTATCAAACATGGCCGGTGCCAAGTCTGTCTGCGTTCTCTTGCTGTGCATGGTGCTCTCTGCCGCCATGTTTAACGTTGAAGCCTTGACTTGTGGTACTGTGGCCACCGACCTGTCACAGTGCCTTGGCTACCTAAAAAATGGCGGGTCAGTTCCTGCCGCTTGCTGCAAAGGCGTCGAGGCTCTCAACAACGCCGCTAAAACCACCCAAGATCGCCGTGATGCTTGTACTTGCTTGAAAACAACCGCCGCTCAACTTGGTGGCGTTAATGCTAACTACGCCGCAGCTCTCCCTGGTCTCTGCCGTGTCAATATTCCTTACAAGATCAGCACATCCACTAACTGCGCCAGGTTTGCACTTTCTAACTACTTCTATAACTACTTCTATCTTGTTTTTCCTTTCACGCACTTAATCTGTATATTAAACAAAAAAAAAAGCTATAGATTAATATCTAATTAATCTGTAAAATGCTTTTCCTGCTTTGAGAGCATTCTCTAACGTCTTTTTCTTGTGACGCAGCATTAAGTGAGAGGAGTAAGATTGAGTTGCATCAGCCAAATCATGATAAAACAGATGCTTGCCCAGGTTGATGTGCCTCCACTAGGGCGAGGCCCACGTGTCATTGTCGTCGTTGTCGTCGTCGTTGTTTTCTTTCTTTTTTTTTAACGTAACGAGTGTCTTGTGTCGTTTTCTACGTACCTTTCGGAGGTACGGGATATATTATGAGAATAAAATTCTACTATTTTATTACGAGAACCATTACCGCTCTTTAAATAGAAAAAACTAAAAAACAATAATAATCTCATCATAAACTTGTACATTACATAAAACTTTAAATAATATAAAATAAAAATCCAGAATCTATCTATTTGTACTGTATCTTGACAACAAAAACGCTGTAAAACTGCTAACATGTAATAACTTTCTTATGATATTATAGAATTACAATCAACGCTCCAATATATCATATATTTCTCCAATACTTGTTATAAAAAAAATACTAATCCCAAGCCAATACCTAATTTTGCCTCCAATTTCGCAGTAGCGTGACACGTCAATCCCGAAAAAAAATGATTCGGCTTCTCACCACGGGAAAACTCTATTGCTCCACGAGTGTTCCCGACTAAACAGTAATTAAATTAAAGTGGAATATCTTTTTGCGTTGATCGCGCTCCCGAGCATGAAATGGAAGTGTGGATGAGAAAAATAAAATGTTTTTGTTTTTTATCAATAAAATAAAAACATTAAATTAAAGGGTAATTTGTATTGTTATAGATTTGAAATAAATTAAGATTTAGTTATATTTTTAATCCATGATCTGTCTAACTTATTTTTTAAAAATACCATTATTGATAAAGAGTTCCTTAGATTATCATGTTAAAATTTAGTCTTTCTAAGTTAAGATATATAAAGAAATAAAATAAGTTGTTTATTTTTATTTAATACCGGAACACATCTTACAAATAAGTCAGTGGGGTCTTGCCTAGCTGATGAAGGGATTTGTTTTTTATTCTGTATCAGGTTGAAGTTTCTCCATGCATGTCTGTCATCCCAGCGGTGCTTTACATGCTCACTGGATTTGTAGGATTTTCAGTGAGTCCGAGATTAGTTGAGGTGCGTATAAGATGGTCCGGACATCCCGGATATAAAAAAAAATTAATAATCTTATGTATTAAAAGAAAACTTTGGTAACAATATATAGAACAATAAAACAAATGAAATTAATCATTTTCACTATTTTTTTCTTACCTTTAATTTTTAAATATTTTTATTCAAAAACATATCCTTATGTTAGGGAGGCGCCAATGTATATAGCCGAGGCTCATGTATTTTTGGTTGACTTGTATAACATGATAGAGAAACTCACTTTGGATGTTCGTGAAGCCAAATCACTTTGTACCTGCAATTGTTTCTTAAATTTATTTTTAATAAGCATAATTTACAGCAATATTCTTCAACACTCTTGAAATTTACAACAAAAAAAAAATAACAAAAAAAAAAATCATTGGATTAGATTTTTACTGTTTTTATCTTTAAAATTATCAAAGCAATAACACTATTTTATAAAATATTAAAAAATACAAAAGGCCTTTAAAAGGTAGACATCCATTTATTTTATTATAGAGTTAAATGAGTAATTTTATTGTGTTTAAAAACAAAATTATTATCTTAACCTTATATAATTCATAAAAAACATTTAAATCGTGATAAAAAAATCACCCACCCTCGAAGTTAAGTGAGACAATTAAATTACGGGGGATTAGTATTTTTAATGCTAAGAATTAAATGATGGATAAGTAGTAATCTTACTATTAATGTAGTAATTTTTGAATTGATGAAATAGAAGATATATATATATATAGACACACACACAGTATAACGTAATTGTCTTATATTTGTATGAGTGTTTTTTTACATAGAATAAACTCGTCCTATGTAAAAATCATCAATGCCACTTGAAATATAAATAAATAAATAAATAAATAAATAAATAAATAAATAAATAAATAAATAAATAAATAATAAGATATGAAATCGAGAATAAACAACCTCCAACAATTTTTGATGGTGTATGCTCCTACCTAGATGTGTAAGGCAATTGAACTGCCGCTGTATACGTTTTATTGTTGCTGGTACTGCTGGTCCCGTTCGTGGACTTTTGTTTTTCGTTTGAAATACAGTGTTAATTGTGTTACAGTTAAATCCCTATAAAATAATATTTAACTATAAGATTTATTTAATTATCATTTAATTTATATATTATTTAAATTTCAAATTTAAAGAAAACCTAATAAGAATAGAATTTAATTAAAGTTATTAATTTGTAGAGTACTAATTTGATGAATTGTAAAATCCAATATATTTAATGATAAGACTGATGCGTTGATAATTAATTAATCTTTTAGGTCAAACAATTTGATTTAATTTTATTAACTAAAGTGTTTTGTGACTTAATATGAAAAACATAGGTAATTCATTAAAATGACTGATAGTTGGTATTTGTAAATGTTCTAGTTTGATGGGTGTAAGGACTTTTCGATATCTAAGCTAATAACTTTATAAATAAATAAAATAGATCGTGGTGTTGGCATGCTAAACAACTCCCCATTACGAGCTTGTTTTATATTTGTAGCAATAGTTATAGGTGCTGGTGTGCCAATACCTATTTGTTTTTGATAATTGGGGTATCCCGAACAACTTACACGTACCATAATTAATTAAAGAATTCTATGAATATTCTGCAAGCTCAATGAACAGGTAAAAAATCACGGGAGTGACAAACATGTACTAAGAAAATCAAACTCGTATGAAGAGAAAATGAACATGATTCGTCCCGACTAGGTCATAACCTCAATTGCGGTGTGCCCAATACCTATTATATTTATTTTTTTGATAATCAAAGTATCGAGACTAATTTATATATATCATAATTAATCCTAAAATTCATTAAATATATTGCAAACCCATTAAACAAGTGAGACATGCCGAAATCACAAACATAGAAAAACTCGATTCCTAATATAATACAGAGAAAGGTAACAAGAGGTTACTTAGACGAAGACCCCACTGCTCGCAGTACGTATTATTAATTCAGGTGGTGGTTGCTGGTGCATGTTCAGTAGCAACCTGTGGAGCCAATTAATTCAGGCAATATCCTGCGGAAATTTTTGTAACTCACGAAATTTGAATCCATCAATATCCTCACCTCACCTCACCTTATCTAGATACGTTCCATCTACGAATTGAGATAACTTCTTTTTTTCGCAGATGTATTTGTTAATTCCTATATATAGTTAAGACATTTTTGGATATTTACGCATGATGACCATATGTTAAATAAATTCACTTTCAATGGCATATGTTAACCAAACACTATTACTACTTATTAGGCGGGGTGTTTGTTACGAGATACAAGTTATTTTTGAAAAATCGTTTTTAATTAACAATATGTTAAAATGATATATATATATATATATATATATATATATGTATATATTATTTCTCATATACAGGCATGTATCATTACAGAAGTTTAAAGAAATTCAGAGAGAATTTTACGTTGGATAAACAACTGCTGAATATCTAATTAAGAAGCTAATCTTGGAATCATAAAAGATCCCTGGAATCATTGAAAGTGCTTTGAATAGAAAGCATGTCCGTCAAGGATAACGATTGTCTCCGTATACATGACTTATTTACAAATAGTTTAAGATTTGTATATCAGTATTGATTTCGAGTTATTATATATATTTCTTATAAATATTTAAATTAATTAAAATTTTACTCATTTATTTAGAAATACAAATAATAAATTTCTAAAAGATAAAATTTCCAGGTACCAACCGATTGATCACTATACACAACCAATCCTGGGCCAATTTTGAATCTTCTTGCTTGTGTGCAGAGTTTATTTTAAAAACAAAATGGTGGACCATGATGGTGTAGCTGCGATTAATGCAATGTTTTTTACCCCCCTGAATTCTAATTTAATTAAATGTTTATTATTGTTGTGGTCTCGATTCTCCGCCAGACAACTTGTAATCGCACTTTTTTTTTTTATTATTATTGTTTTTCAAGAATAAAAAAATAATAAATAATTCTCGAACTCAAAAACAAACTCACTCTAAACAAATCCCACTTCCCCTTCTCTCTCAATTAAAGATACCTCTGGAAAATCAAGGCATGGCTAATGCTAAGCTGATCTCTACTCTCTTGCTATGCATGGTGGTCACAGCCCCCATGCTGAACAGTGAAGCCTCGATACAGTGTCACACTGTGACCGTTGCCTTGGCAACGTGCCTTGGGTACCTTAGGAGCGGTGGGAGAGTTCCTTCCAGTTGCTGCAAAGGAGCCCGAAATGTCAAAAACGCAGCTAGAACCACCAAGGACCGCCGTGACACTTGTGGTTGTTTGAAAAGAGCCGCCGGACAGTATGGAGTCAATTTCAAGTTCGCAGCTGCTCTCCCTGCTGTCTGCAAAGTTCAAATTCCTTACCGTATCAGCCCCTCCATTAACTGCAACAGGTTTGCAGTTTTCACAACCTCGATCTTGTATTCGGTTTATCTTTAATTCATATATATATATATATCCCTTTCTACGTTCGTAAATGTAGTAAATATTGAAAAAATAATTATTGGTGTTTCTTTAAAATATATATATATATATATATATATATATATAAACCTTGTGTTTGTATGAAATTCGTAAATTAAACCTCACGTAAATAATTTAACGAACGTGATTACATCTAAGCAATTCGATCCAATTGCTTTTAATTGTTAACAAACAGAAAATATTAGCCTCATGTTACATAATTGTGTTTAGAATATCATGTCCTAATAAATCAAGCAATTTAAAAAAAAAATACAATCATTTAAAAAAAATGAAAAATATATTTTAAAAAATCACATCCCACATTTGTCTTATTCATTTTAAAAAATGATTATTTTTAATCAAGGCAAGGCATCTTAGCCAAGATTGAATGCCATGTGCCTAATGTTTTCCACATTAGTATTTGTTTTTGTTAAGAATTAAAGTGCATTGGATCGAGGGTTAAATTTGACAGATCCTTTACGCGTGATTTAATTTGGTAATTCATACAAACACAATGTTTCGAGAGGGGTTCTTTTGTATTTATTTATATAATATTTGTGTACGTCACAATTGTAGATAATTACTCAGTAATTATTATTTCTTGTTTGATCATATTTCGTCAAAAAATTGAACTTGTGCCCGTAATATTTTTTTTCCTACTACTTGAGAAGAGAGTAGGGTTTTCTTATTAATACTCCCTTCAATTTTTATGAAACAGCATTCAGTGAAGTGACAGCTAGAGATGCACTTGAGCGAGTCCCTCCTATGTTCTTGCTTGCTATCTACGTGTTTGGGATTTTAGAGGACCGTTATTATTTTCCTCTATTAATATTCGAAATAAAAAACCCGATCTGCAAGTGTATTGGGTTGTCAGATTATTACTAATCTTGTCAAACTTTGTTATATGTCATCTGTAATTTAAAAACATTGTGTGCTTATGGTCTGCCGAGGAGTTTATGGGACGTTAAACTTTACTGTAATGAAATTTAAGTTTATATTGATTTGATATATATATATATATATATATATTATTTATATATATTTAAAAACATTTTAAAAAATAAATGCCAGTAAATTCCAGTGCCAGAAGTAACACAGAGAAGTAGGAAGGATAACTTCTAAATAAGTTAAGCCGAATAGAGAAAGTAAATTACTTTTTTTAAGGACGCCAAATGGAGATGAGATAAGGTTACATTTGTAAAATACAAAGTCTGGGCGCCATCATGCACACCTGTATACTGTACTAGGCAGGCCCGGCTTAATAATTGAGGACCATGAAATTTATATTTACTAAAAAGCCTGTTACATATGCAATTTCCCATGTCGGTCATTCACCGATGAGGTGTTTTATATTGTATTTTAAAAATATTTTTGAATAAATGATTTTTTTATTATTTATTATTTATTAAATGTTTTTAATATTTTTAAATTATTTTTATATGTTAATGTCAGAAATAATTTACAAAAACAAAAATATTATTTACAATCTCAAAAGTCATAAACTAATTACATAATCATATTATTAATATTTGTATACTAAAACTTAACAAAGAAGTCGCTTGGACGAGTGATTATAACGTTTCCAAGCAGGATGCAGGAGTTCAAATCTTTCTAGCAATAAAAATGAATTTGGATTAATGAACACTGATTTTCATTATTCATTATTGTTTGAAAAAAAAATTCGGGCTTTTTTTTTAATAATTAGGTGTCCGGGTTAGCTTACATGCATAACGATAACTTGTTGACTAAGTAATTATACGTTCGAATCTTATTATTTATTTTATTTGATATAAAAAACAGAAGATAATGTGAGTCTATACATTCAAGTCCAAATTAATTTTATTTAAATGAATATATTAAAAAATAATATAAATAATATCTCATTGGAGAATTTATTTATTTTGGTAGTATGTAATATCACACGGTGTTCGACAATGTTTCATCCGAGAAAAAAAAAAACCGGAAGAATTTCCTCGATGCATGATAGCAATGTGAATAGCATGTATACTTTAGCTGGTTTTTATTTACAACCAAACTAGTCTTCTTACATTAACATGTGACTATTTGTTTAATGAAACTGGCCTTGGCTTCTCTGATCATGACAAGGTTTCAAGAGAATAAAATAAAATAAAAATAAAGAAAAGGATGAATTTGGGGGAACTCTAAGTCAATGGGGGGTTGTGATCATATATCCATACAATTCCTATCTTAAAATATTTCTGCATTTTATTTTATTTTATTTTCAGGTAGATCATTGGTCGCTTTCGTGGCATTATTTTGGAATAGACTCTTTGTTTTTAATTTATTGGAATATTCATTATGACCGTGGCCTACCCAATGAGGCGGGATGGCTCACCCATTTTCTAAATTCCATTTTTCGGTCGGAAATGAAATTCTAATTTAGATCACAATAGTAATAGTAATTATCCATAACATGCATAGCGGCAGTGCTGTTTAATATATCAATCTTGAGATGCACACACCCTTTCTAATAGTTTGTTTACATAGGAAGAACATTAGAATCGCGGGTTGTCTAAAATTATTGAGAGATAATAAAAAAAATAATTTTTTTGTTGACCAGACAACACAATGCGAGAAGCCTTTATTAATTCCTGTCGTGATTTGAATTTGAGATTTGCTAGTCGATCGGAATCTTAAATTTAAATTATTTGGATGTCGCATGCAGCAGGAAAATGGTTCATGCATCAAGAGCCATATTTATTGCTCTTACGAAAAAGTCGATCCTTCACTTGTGGTAGACTAAATGAGAAGCACTCTAAAAGTTTTTCAAAAAAAAGATTTTTTTTTAATTTTAAATAATTTTTTAATCATTTTAGATCAAATTATAAAAAAATAATATTTCAATATATTTCTATTTATTTTAAAAAAAAATAATTACGACTACACTCTAAAACATTCACAACTGAGTGCAATAAATTCTAAGCTAGTTCGATCAGAAGGTCTTAATGCCGTGAAACGATCAACTTGACATTAATGGAGAAGGGAAGAAAATTGTTCCAAGCTTTACACCCGTGGAGAGGTATCAAACTCGAAGAGTAGCTAATTTAGCTAGGATTTTGCTTCTGTAATTCTTTAATATGATATTTCAAAAAGGGAAGCCATTAATCATGTTGCTAGAGATGCAATACACTTACCATCACTGAATGCATTGAAGTCACGAGCATTCATGCAAGAAGAAATCCTGCCTAGCCATGTTAGAAAAACATGTTCATATATAATATTTATATTATTTGACCCTGTTTAAATTTATCAAGGCTGAATGATGTATATAAATTTTATAAATAATAAAAATAAATGATGAAATATAATTAAATAATATCATAGGTTATACAATTATAGTTAGGATTTTTAACCCAAGCTGTATAACTATTGGTATAAAAAATATTTGTTTTTTTTTTCTCATACTTTTTTTCTTTATGGCTTCACACTCACAATCGCCTTCCTCTATCTCTCCTTTAAACTTCTTGTACTTCATTAATTACTTAATTAGCATCCACAATTATTCGGAATTTATTGCCGCCAACCTAAAAAAATAATAAGTTTTTCTTATATTAATTATGGTCCCTATATTTGTATTATTAGTTTTTTTGATATAAACCACATGGTGTCCCAGACGCTGACCTAGACTAGTCCACGTTTGCACTGGGTGGATCCCGAAGGGGTGAAAGTGTTCCCTAAATAGTCAGCTCCATATAAGAGATGAAATTGAACCTCTGACCTCTCTTAAGGGACGAGAGTGTCTTCACCACTTACACCAAGACTCCTTAGTTGTATTATTAGTTAATCATGAATTGTAAGGAGATAAATAGAGAGAGTGTCACAGTCATTTTGCCATCAAAGGCTTCATTACAATTAAAAACTTGGTTGATCCTTAGTTTATTCTTAGTGCCCGAAGATTTCTGATAACCTCGCTATAATAAGTAGAAATAGAAAAAGGAATGTTAATTACGCAGGAACCCTAGACCTAAGGAACCTCACTATCCTTGGAAAACTGAAAGTTACATTGCTGGCCACGCTTACAATAATTATTTCACATTATATTTTAAAAATATTTTTTAATTTTCATTTTAAATTATTTTTGAAGTATTTTTATATTATTTTTATGTATTGATATAAATAATATTTTTTTAAAAAATTATTTTAATATATTTTTAAATTAAAAATATTTTTAAAAATAACCGTAAATATATTTTCAAACATAAGCCCATCTTTGCATTATTGGAGAAATAGTTGTTGGCATTAAAAAACAAACGTTCTAAGCCACCGCCGACTACCTTTTCTAATAAAATATAAATCGACTACAAAATTGGCGAATAATAATGAAATTGCTGGTATGGAAATTTTTTTTTTTTTGAAAATGACAACAGATATGTTCCGCAGGGTTATTTTTACATGAAATTGCTGGTATTGTTTTAATTATATTAAATTAGTTTACCTGTCAATCCTTAGAAACAGGATTTCAAGGTTCAAACTTCCCAAGATCTCTTCAGATAATGGCTAAGCTCAGCTCATACATTAGAAGGCAGTTCTTGAGTTTGTCTTTACTGTTAGGCCGGGTGATTACAGTTCTTGCGAGGATCCTTTTATTTTAAATTGATTTTTTATATTTTGATATCAAAATAGATTTTCAAAATCAAACTATATTTCAAAGTAAAAACATTTTAAAAAACAATTTTCTTTAATTTGCCCATGGTGATAGGTGGGGTTTTGAAGTTGCCTCCCTTTCTTACTTTACTGCAGCATTTATATTCGCAACTAAAATCCATTAACCTCAACTACCAAGCAATAAATATGTTGCTCGTAAGCAGAAGATTTTCACCAACAATGCCCAGCACATTTTCCCTATATAAACCCCACACCATGAACCCTAAAACTCACCCTGAAACCAATAGCACGTGAAGCTGCTCATAATCTGCTCCAATAGATTAATCGATCATGGCAAGCCCTAGAGCCCTTAAGTTCGTTTGCTTGGTTGTGTGCGCCATGGTCATGGCTGCATCCACCGCCAAAGCAGCGATTTCATGTAACCAGGTGGTTAGCGCCTTGACCCCCTGCATATCCTACGTAGTCAGCAACGGGGCACTGACTCAGCAATGTTGCCAGGCGATCAGGGGCCTTAACAGCGCCGCCCGGACCACGCCGGACCGTCAGGGCGTGTGTACATGCTTGAAGAACACGGCGAGTCAATTCGCATACAATAGCCGGAATGTTGCTCTTGCTGCTGGACTTCCTGGGAAATGTGGTGTTAAGCTTCCTTACAAGATTGACCCCTCTACTGATTGCAAAAGGTATTCTTAATTATGGTTTAATTTATTGATATTATATTAATTTTCTCTAAAAATAAATTGGGCTGTTGCAGTGTGAAGTAAGAGCTCGTGGATTTGTTCGGTGTCTTGTCTGTGGGGATCTACTGAGATGTACGAGAATAAGTGGCTTCTACTTGATCAAGAGGAAGTCTTGTGTTTAATTTCTAGTACCCTTTGTGGCTTGTAGTCTACTACGATGATGTAATAGAAGAATTAAGCAGATGTGTTGTGTATGCGTCTAGTATCATAATATTATGAGTAAATTACTTTGAATATTCCATGGTTTAAGTGTTCTAATACCTTAGTCCCTGTTTTTCAAAAAGTATTATGTACTTTCTATAGCTTGCTGTTGTATTTTAATGCTTAAAGTATGTTTATGCATATGGTTGAAATAATTGTCAAATTTGACTGAAAAAACATTAAAAAAATTTACTATTTCAAACCAGGTATAATTTTAAATATTTGGAAGACGTTCCAGCACCAAACCTTAATCCAAAATTAAATTCATATAATTACAGATCACCATTAACATTGTGGGGGTTAATTTAGTCAATGCTTGAATTGTCTTCTTCTTCTTGATGTAGACCTACATGTCTGGTCTCGTGCCCTCCATGCTGGTACTACCATGGGTCTGGAAGGTTTTTTGGTTAGTGTTGTCACAATATTCTCGCGATAATATTAGTTGTTAGAGAGTTGTTATCTAGCTATTTATGTAGAGTAGTTAGGAAATTTGATTATTCTAAATGATAGTGTATTACGGTCTCTACTCTTGTGATCTTTTGACATGATTTAAGGATTTTGTGATTTTGGTCTTAACAGTTGCAAGATCCATACTATTTCATGTTTGATTTTTATTAAATAGATTCGAACTTGTGATTGCTGAATCAATAATATTTGATATTATATTAAAGAATTATCTTACTTAAAAGTTTAACTTAAAAATTTAAGTTATTAGGTGAGATTCAAAAACATGATTTATATTATATTCTAAAAGCTAGTTGATCAAAATCTTACATTTTAACTATTAAATGCCATCTGAAGAACAAAATGGTTCATGCATAATCACTCTTACGAAAAAGTCGATTCTTCCCTTGGTGGACTAAACGGTGGGTGGGAAGCACTTTAAAAGTGTCATTTTAAATTGATTTTTTAGTGTTTTTAAATTGTTTTAATGTGTTAATGTTAAAAATATTTTTTAAAAATAATAAAAATATTATTTTAATTCATCTGTAAGAAAAAAATATTTTGAAAAATAACTGCAAGAATGTAACGACACTCCAAAAAAAATGCAATAAGTTCGATCAGAAGGTGTTAATGCCATGAAAAATCAACTTACTTGACATTAATGGAGAAGGGAAGAAAATTGTTTCAAGCTTTCCACCCGTGAAGAGGAATCAGAGGAGGTGAAGTTTTTGAAATTCCTTTTTGAAATATCATATTCAAGAATTTAGAAGCAAAATCCCTATGCAAAATCCCTATGATCATAGGGATTTTGCTTCTGAAATTCTTGAATATGATATTTCAAAAAGGAAATTAATTAATTATTAAGGAACCATCTCATATAAAAATTTAAATTAATAGGTGAAGTTCCATAATATGATTTATATTATTTTTTATCACCACCTCAAGTGAAACTCTTTGGGTTTAAAACTTAAACAAACTCACATTACTTTATGCTTGATTTTTATTAAATAAAATGAGAGTGGTGAGATTCGAACTTGTAATCGTTGGGTCAACAAGACTCTGTCATCATGTTAAAGAATCACCTAAGAACTTAAACTAATAGGTGAGATCTCAGAATATAATTTATATTATTATCTAATAATGTTGCTAGAGATGCAATATATTTACCATCACTAAATGCATTGAAGTCACGAGCATTCATGCAAGAAGAATTCTTACCTAACCATTGTTTAATTTAGGGGTGGTTAGAAAAACATTTTCATCTATAATATTTATATTATTTGACACGATTTAAATTTAACAAAATTGAATAATAAATATAAATAATATTAATAATAAATCAAGAAATTTAATAAAAGAAATATCATAAGTTATACAATAGTTAGGATTTTTAAGACCCGACCCAACATGTATAACTCAATATATAAGTAACCATAATTATTGGTATAAATAATAATTGTTTTTTTTCTTGTATATGTATGATATTTATAAAAAGTTTTAATCCAATCTGATATATTTTACACGTTCGAATAATAAATAAATAAATAAAAATTGAATTTGTATTCTATAAAATATTAGAAGTTGGAGGTGGATATAATAATGAAAAAACTTGACTTACAGCACTCCTATCATTAATAGGGTCGTGAAAATTATCTTGATATTGAATTTCGCTAGTTGGCCAATTATTTGGAATTTATTGCCGCCAACCGAAAAAAATAATGAGTTTTTCTTATAATTAATGATCCATATATTATTAGTTAATCCCAACGTATAAAATGAATAAAAACTAGGGTTTAATGCTATAATCATAAATTGTAAAGAGATAAATAGAGAGAGTGTCAGTCATTTTGCCATCAAAGGCTTCATTACAATTAAAAACTTGGTTGATCCTTAGTTATTCCTAGTGCCCGTTATACGAAGATTTCGAACATAACCTCATTTTAGATTATTCCTCGAAACTATCCAAAAATAATAAAATAAAATAAAAGAGGCTAGTGTCAAGAGAAAAATCAAGGTGAAATTTTGGATGTTTTCAAAAGCTTAATCGTACATCTTCTTTTTGTGCAAAAAAATAAAAGAAATCGCAGATTCAAGGCTAAAGTAATTTATTATCGGATAAATCTGCATAAAAATTAAGTGAAAAGATATAATTATATTTTTATGGGGCAGTTTGATTTTAATATTGACCAATTTAAAAGTGTAATTATGTTTGAAAATTAATTAGGCTAAATATTATTTTAATATATTTCTAAATTAAAAAAAATAAAAATAACCACCACAATATTTTCAAGCCTTCAGCAAACCCATCTTTGCATTATTGGAGATATTAAGCCCATCTTTGCATTATTGGAGGTACAGTGGCTGGCATTAAAAAAAACAAACGTTCTAAGCCACAGCCGACTACCTTTTCTAATAAAATATCACCCGACAACAAAATTGGCAAATAGTAATGAAATTACTGACATGGAATTTTTTCATGAAATTGCTGGTATTGTTTTACTTAGACGACAAAATTATTTATAGTTTTTAAATAATTTCATCGAAAAAATTCCATATCAGTAATGTTGTTAATAATTAATATTTAAAGCATAAATAACGAAAAGGTATGGTTATTTAAGGAGTTGATGAGTTATTTAACTAAACAACTGGGTAGTTTATCCGATCATGTAGGAAAGCATTTCAAGTTTTATTTGTATAAAATATGATAAAATGGGAAAAATCAGAGTCTATTACACATTTTGTTTTAAGGTAAGGAAAACTTAATAAACGTTAAAATGTTTGTCTCAACTTAAAATCCCATTTTTAATTAAAAATACTATATACATGAATTAAATAATGTGACTGCAGTTCTACGAACAAGGCAAAGCTACCCCTTCAATTAATACCATCTAATAATAGTAGAGAAGTACTTCCCTCTAAAAATATTAAATTAGGTTACCTGTCAATCCTCATACAGCTGCCTTGGAAACAGGATTTCAAAGTTCAAACTTCCCAAGATCTCTTCACATGATGGCTAAGCTCAGCTCATACATTAGAGGGCAGTTCTTGAGTTTGTCTTTACTGTTAGGCCGTGTGTTTACAGTTCCTGCGAAGATACTTTTATTTTAAATTGTTTTTTTATATTTTGATATCAAAATAGATTTTCAAAATCAAACTATATTTCAAAGTAAAAACATTTTAAAAAACATTTTTCTTTAATTTGCCCATGGTGATAGGTGGGGTTTCGAAGTTGCCTCACTCGCTTACTTCACTGCAGCATTTACATTCGCAACCAAAAATCCATTAACCTCAACTACCAGCCAATAAATATATGTTGCTCGTGAGCACAGGATTTTCACCAATAATGCCCAGCACATTTGCCCTATATAAACCCCACACCTGGAACCCTAAAACTCACCCTGCAACCAATAGCACGTGAAGCTGCTCATAATCTGCTCCAATAGATTCATCGATCATGGCAAGCCCTAGAGCCCTTAAGTTCGTTTGCTTGGTGGTGTGCGCCATGGTCATGGCTGCATCTACCACCAAAGCAGCGATTTCATGTAACCAGGTGGTTAGCGCCTTGACCCCCTGCATATCCTATGTAGTCAGCAACGGGGCACTGACTCAGCAATGCTGCCAGGCGATCAGGGGCCTTAACAGCGCCGCTCGGACCACGCCGGACCGTCAGGGCGTGTGTACATGCTTGAAGAACACGGCGAGTCAATTCGCATCCAATAGCCGGAATGTTGCTCTTGCTGCTGGACTTCCTGGGAAATGTGGTGTTAAGCTTCCTTACAAGATTGACCCCTCTACTGATTGCAAAAGGTATGCTTAATTATGGTATTCCATGTTTAATTTCCATGTAATTTATCGATCTTATATTAATTTTCTCTAAAAATAAATTGGGCTGTTGCAGTGTAAAGTAAAAGCTCGTGGATTTGTTCGGTGTCTTGTCTGTGGGGATCTACTGATGAGCTGTACGAGAATAAGTGGTTTCTACTTGATCAAGTGGAAGTCTTGTGTTTAATTTCTAGTACCCTTTGTGGCTTGTAGTGATCAAGTGGAAGTCTTGTGTTTAATTTCTACTACGATGATGTATGACAAGAATTAAGCAGATGTGTTGTGTATGCGTCTAATATCATAATATTATGAGTAAATTACTTTGAATATTCCATGGTTTAAGTGCTCTAATACTTTAGCTCCTGTTTTTCAAAAAGTATAATGTACTCTTGTATTTTAATGCTTAAAGTATGTTTATGCATATGGTTGAACTAATTGTCAAATTTGACTGAAAAAACATTAAAAAAAATATACTATTTCAAACTAGGTATAATTTTAAATATTTGTAAGACGTTCCAGCACCAAACCTTAATCCAAAATTAAATTCATATAATTACAGATCACCATTAACATTGTGGGGGTTAGTTTAATCAATGCTTAAATTGCGCTTGTAGTGTCCATCCCTTCCACAGCATTTAATCCTTTCCTCAAACATCATATTAATAAAATCCACATAGATAAACAATGAAAAGAGAGCCAGCCTTCTTCTTCTTCTTTTTCTTGATGTAGACCTACATGCTTGGTCTCTTGGTTGTAAGAGAGTTATTATCTAGCTATTTATTTAGAGTGGTTAAGAAATTTGATTATTCTAAATGATAGTTGTGGTTATGAAAGGTATTACCGTCTCTTATGTAGTCGACTGTTTTTGTGAGATTCTGACATGATTTAAGGATTTAAGGATTTTCTGACAGGTGTTTCGGTCTAGAATTTACTCATATATATAAACTCAGCACTCAGCGGCCCTTTGAATCTGTTATGTGCTCTGTACCCAAACAAATTAAGTTATCATCACCTCAAGCGGCATCCGTGCTCTCAATTTCATATCCTCCATCATCTGCAGCAATTGACCCGTATCTCCGACGTGTTATGATCCCTCTTTTGAGGTTTCTACGTGACACTGGATCTCCTTTCATGGTTAATGTTTATCCTTGCACAAGCTATATCAACAATAAGGAACATTTATCCTAATATTATGCCTTTGTGTGGAAACCAGAATTTAGTGCAAGATTGTGGGTTCTTGCAGGATAATCCTTTCGATGCTAGCGTCGATGCATTTGTGTTCGGGACGGAGAGAGAAGGGTTTCAAGGGATTCAGATTGCTCTATCAGAAACAGGATGGCCAACTGGTGGTGGTGAGGCAGCAAGTGTGGCTAATGCAATGGCGTACAACGAGAAAATCTGAGCTTATCCAATGATCAAGCATCCTTCAAGAACTGGAAATTAAATTTTGTATTCTACATATTAACATACTCTTGGCTCAATACTGTTGTCAAAGGAAGAACACATCGCAAAATGGCACTGGTAAGTCCACTCATATCATGGAATTGGATGTATGATTACCTTTCCAGTTGCTCGGTTCGTTTCAAGGTAAGAGAAGGCCTCTGCAACCTGAGAAAATGTGAATGGGCCTTTAGGATCAACCACTGGCTTTATCTTTCCACTCTCCAAGTAAGGGTTTAGTGTCTTCAACGTATCTCCATTAGAAGTGACCACAAATCTAAAACCAGGAGGCGTGACTGCTCCGGTGAGGGCCACGACACTGCCCCCTTCTTTCACAACCTTCACTGCCTTATCACATTGTCCTGTCATTTTGGAGCAAAAGATCATCACTTTCATTAAATTTACTGTGACAATCAAACCTAAAAAGGAAAGAGCATGATTTAGTGTTAAGACTTACCAATAGCATCATAGACCACATCAAACTTTTCTGGCAAATCTTCGAAGTTCTCTTTAGTGTAGTCAATAGCCAAATCAGCCCCCAGACTCTTGAGCAACTCCAGTTTCCCAGAGCTTGAAGTAGCTGCGATTCTTGAGGCACCAAACACATGTTTTGCTAGCTGCAAAAGAATAGAAATAAATACATGAAAGATTGAAAAGGGAATCTCTAATAAAGAGGAGTGAGTGAGGTGAAAGGTACAGAGGGTTTGTGAGTTAAATTGTGTGATCTTGGCATTGATAGCAGTTCTTAACAAATGCAAATATATATGCTTTTTGCTTACTTCACAAACTTAAATCGTGATTTAACCGATGGCATACGAAAAATGGAGTCGTGATAGCCCAGTATAGCATAATACCTGAATCACAAGGCTTCCAACACCACCAGCACCATTCAAAACAAGAATAGATTTACCGGCAGAAAAGCCAGTCCTCTCCAGACCCTCGTACGCGGTTTCAATTGCCAGAGGAAGACCAGCAGCCTGTATAAAATCCAGGTTCTTAGGTTTCAGGGCCAATAACTTCTCTTCAACAGCAGTGTATTCTGCCAAAGATCCAAATTGTTTTGGTCCTTCCAATGCCTTTTCATTTATGTTTCCATACACTGCATCACCCTCCTTCAGTCCCTTCACTTGATCGCCAACTTTTACCACCACTCCGGCGACATCATATCCAGGAACAGTCTAAAAAATGAACACCCTTTTTTTTTTAATAATTGATCACTGCAAATCAGTCCTACATGGCTATCAATTAAAAAAACCCACAAAAATATACTCAGCATGGAGAAAAATTGCAACATAAAACCAGAGTTATTAAACCCATCTAGGTTGGCTCATCACAATTCACAAGGCTTGAGTCACGGTAAATTATCTCAGTATTTTTTTCCGTTTCATGAACGCTACATTATATGTCAGCAAATCAAACATGCTTGATGGTCATTGCTTGATGGTCTACCTACCGCCTACACAATTTCTCAGATAATTATTGATAAGCTAAGAAAACTCCACTAAACAGGAAGAAAAGATGGAAAATTTGAAGCCACGACTTCCCTAATGAGCAATTCAAGCTCGAAGCAAGGAATGGAGCTGGCAATGAAGGAGTGAAAGAAGAACAGAGTGGTCAAGAGATGTACCGGAAGGGGAGAATCGGTGGCCTTGAACTTGCCCTGTCTTCGCTTGCCATCAACAGGGTTGAGACCAGCAGCAACAACTTTGATCAGAACCTGGTCTTCTTTCACTTCCGGCACTGAAACTTTATCATCAAATTTCAAAACTTCCACACCCCCATATTCTCCATAGACGCAGGCCTTCATTTCAGAAGGAATGGAGGACACTTTCGTTGCTTCAGGTGCTGCTTGGGATTGAGAGCTTGAAGAAACTCTTAGAGAAATGTGAGAGGAGGGTGAACAAGTTTGCTTAACACGAGCGCTTTTCTTTGCCGGGAAAGTGAGGGAAAATCTGAGAGAAAATGAATTGGAGGGGATGCGAGGGTGAAGGGCTGTGAGTTTGGGCACGGCGGTTGTCATCGTAGTTTCCATATTCCCAACCTTATCTCTCGTTTCAATGAACTCTATGTACACTACTAGCTTGGCCTTTGTGCGGAAACTTTCAGGAAATCTCTCAGCCATAAGATCCTCTTACAATGTCAGCCGTCCAAATTAAAGACTATCGAAACAAGAAAAAATCAGAATTTATATGGTTGTGGACTCCATCGCCACCAGATGACCATTTGAATACAAGTTATCAAACTGAGACTTGAAATCAATATAATGTTCACGATGAGAAGCAATCTAGCCCTTCAGTGAAAGGGGCAAGTGACAATTTTCCTTGGTGTTTATTACCTTTGAAGGCATCATCTTCTGAAGAACAGGGCAATTCATGAAGAAACAAAAATGATTTAGTTCCTCCATATGTGAAGTTTATTAGTGAGAACATGCCCTCAAAATTAATCCAGAAATTATATCAAAGTCTATCTCATGTAATAAAAAAAATACATGGCCAATAAATTCATATAGTTCTTTCAAAGAACAAGGTATATAAGAAATTGAATACATTAATGGTCTATACTTTTATGAAATCCACTCCTATCAAACACAATTTTTAATCATTTAAGAGAGAAATCCAAAATATATATTATATATTTATTAGACAAGGTGGTACAAAAGGCAATTACTTTGTAATGAAACTATATGCTAGACTGAAATAGTTTCCATAAAATTAGATCTACTAAATTGTCAATATATCTTTTTCTTTGATGTATACAAACAAACAAATTAAAGAAATAGAAGAAAAAAAAGGTAATCAAATAATAGGAGCTACCAAGTAAAGGAATGTGCATAAATATATATAAATGAAAACCACATCCCTAATAATTCTTTTTTCGGACCATCTTTTTTTATAATGATAAACCATTGTATACAAGACATGTTTGATTGAAATAATAATCAAACATATAATATTTTGTTATTTAATGTGGATTAAATAACTTTTGACAAGACAAAAATCCAAAGGTATACCAAACAACTTCACAAAAAATATATCTTGTTGGGTCCATCTTTCTCTAATATACCAAACATTTTAAGTTTTTGTTTTGTTTTGTTTTGTTTTCGACTAGTGAAGCTTTTTATATATTCAAACTTAACCATTTTCAATTAAAAAATAATTACTTCATAAATCTTGTATACAGACCAAAGTAAAGGATACATTGTTTATTTATAGCTCGAGTTGATTAATTAATTTGCAACCTATAATGTTATCTTTCTCAAAATAATATATTTTTTATTCTATTTGAAATTTATCAACACGCCACATTTCTTTTTTTATTATACATTCCACCACAAATTGTTTGTTAAATAAGTCAGTTAAATATAAATAATTTTACTAATTAAGCTACCATTATTAGATGTCACATACTATTTGTTTATTGAAAAACATTTTTCTCATGTTAGTGAATTTTTTAAAGTAGATTATTTTTTGATATCTAATAGTGTCATGACAAATGATATAGAAAACACTTTTCAATGCTTGAATTATTTTTTAAAGTTTATTAAAATAACAAGGATAAGTCTGATGGATAAAAAAATGAAGGAGGGCGAGATTAAAAAAAGCAAAATTTATAAATTATTTCAAATAAAATAAGTAGTAATCAAAAGAACAAGGAGCAAATCTACAAATAAAAAAACTAATTGAGAAAGAAATTGAAAAAAAAACTGTTTTTTATAAATTAATTTAAACAAAATATATAACATAAAAAAGACCGAGAGCCAAATTTTATAAAATCAACAAATAAAATGATATATATTTTTTTTCACAACTTATAGAAAGTGTATTTTGTCCAAAATAAAAGAAAAAAATCACGTAAACCAAATCAATTTCTTCTTTAACTGAAAAATGAGTATCTTTAACTAGTTTTTATAATGATAAACAAATATGAAATTATTTTTCATAAAGCAAATAGGAACTAAGTTAAACTGACAGGTGGGTTGGGTTAGCTATTTCTCACTAATTTCTTGCTGGGCCAGCAATGCTAGTTGCCTACATTTGGTTGCTAAACCAACCATCCACGATTAATTCTTTCAATTTTAACTTTGTTTAATTTTATTATCCGATTTTTTTTAATAATCATTTGAGTTATTTCTAAACTGATAAAATCTACTGAATCATAATATTGTAACAGCTCTTTCATTTACTCTATTTAATTTTAAGCTTGTTTCAGGGTTAAAGATTATTTTTTTGTCAATTTAATTATTTTTTTATTATAAGTTATCATGTTGTTTTTGGACTGATTAAATCAACTCAGTGATGCTAGGTAACTAGCTCACGATTTAATTTTATATCTACGTTAGGTAAAAAGTTGGATTAATTTTTTTTAAGGTTAACCCATTAAACTAAATTTAACATGAACATCAAATAATTCTATATATAAATTATCTTGTATTTGACTTGTTTTACGCTGCGTTTTAAAAATATTTTTTTTAAATTAATATTTTTAATGTTTGATTTAATTTGTTGTTGAAAAATATATATTGGAACGGGTCTAACTACCAACTGTGAGATTAGATTGAGGGAGTGGTTGTAATCTGTTGCATGGTTGCCATGGGGGGCCCGCCTGATGTAACTTGAATGTAATTGTCCCAACCAAGAACTCACACGCATCCTCCGTGCGTCCATTGCTAGCAACATGACCTGGACGTCTACACCCGACAAAACTAGACTCTTCCATCGTCCAGGGCCAGTCCCCTATTCCCCTTGCCACGTGCTCAGGGCTGTTTGTCTCGCCTTCTTTAATATTATTGGGTCACGGATTCACGTGTCCACACGTGAATGGCTCCTCCTTTATCGCCCCATCCCATTTCTCTTCTCCAGCGACGAGCATTTAAGCAGCAGTAGGTGTATCAACTAATTAATTTTAAACACTTCAGGGAGACACTGAGAATTTGTGTGTGTGTGTGTTCATTTCGAAAATAATAAAACATTCGTTTTAAATAGATAAAAATATCATTACGAGCACAAAACAACATAAAAAATAATTTAAACTCAACAAATTAATAAATAAATAAACATGTTAGTTGTCAAACGATTATGATTTCTTTTGTCTTTTTAATCCTTAATCATCGTACTTGTCTACCTTTAAATGATGTCCAGGGGAATATGTGTGATCAAATGAAATGGTGGCAGCAAAACCCCCCACTTCATTTCAATCTCATCCGAGTAAACAATCACATAAACAAAGAACTCATCACCTGATGATTCCACCCAGTAATGTCCAGCTCTGTAATTAAGGGGATTAGGTTTAGATTGGGTACTTGATTAAGCTTTAAGTAAGAGTAGTGCCTGGTAATCATGATTAGGTAGGCAAAGTTGCTACAATTATATCTTACTTTTTTTTTCCTTTTTTTTTTGTATCTTAGCATAATATCTCATAGCGTCTTGACCCCTTCACAGATTTATATCTTTTGATACGAGCTAAACCCCTCCACCGGGTTATATATCCTCTTTACACGCCTCAAAAGGGTCAAGATCATGAGCAGCCAGCATGAATTATTGGAGTAGCCAGTGATGTGATATAGAAACAAGAGTCAGGGAAGGCTGATAATTTGCTGCGCAGAACCAATCTCGGTCGTGTCTTTTTCTTTATCGGTCGGTTTCGGTTTCGGGGAGAAATTATTTGAGCATATATATGCAGAAGACAGGACCATTTCAGATTAAGAAGCTGGGAATCTTGCAGTAAAAACGGTCCCCTTGATTCGGATAACAGCCACTGATCATCTCCAACCCTTCACTTTGTTTCTTTCCCTTCTTATCTTGGACACGAAGAAGATGCTCTTTGTGTGTCTTTTTCGAGCTGGAATCTTTACAACGTTGCTGCAAGGAACTCTCAGAATGAACCAGCCGCAGACATCCTTTCTTGTTTAGCTCAAGAAATCAGCTCGAGCTTTCAGAAGTCTTCCTCTTCTTTTTCTGAGTCATTTCGTCTCCTTCAAGTACCACAACGGACCGAGATTTCAAGCTGTTAGTGTCTGAAAAGAGAAGGGATAACTCTTCCTGTCAATTGATGGTCAGTATGCATCGCCGGCTGCTTGATGTGCCACCGGTGAGCGGGAACAGAACGCATGATGCGTATGTTAGCGAGACGAATTTCGACACCAACATGGTGATTATATTAGCAGCTTTGCTGTGTGCACTGATAGGTGCGCTAGGATTGAATTCAATTGTGCGTTGCCTATTGCGTTGCAGTAGTAGGTTTGCCTTGGAGACCACAGAAGAAACTGCGGCACGTTTAGCTGCCACGGGACTCAAGAAGCGTGATTTACGCCAGATTCCGGTGGCTGTCTACGGAGCAGGAGGGAGCATTGCGGCCACAGAATGTCCAATTTGCTTGGGGGAGTTCGTTGACGGAGAGAAAGTTAGGGTGCTTCCGATATGCAGCCATGGATTCCATGTCAGGTGCATAGACACATGGCTTTTGTCACACTCGTCGTGCCCAAACTGTCGGCATTCATTGCTTGAACACGCCACAGATTCAGGTGCAGCCCGGGAGGTTCCCGAAGCAACGCGGCCAGGCGAAAACAATCCCCGCCGATAAGGTCATGGCAGTACAGTAGTTTAAGGAGGGCCTGGTTGATCGGTGCCAGAGAGACGATGGCCACAACACGGTGGTTGGTATTAAATCACCCTGTATCAGTAGTTAAAAAACACAATGTTTTACTTGAGTGTACAATTCGAGGCCAATTTGCAAGTGCTAGAATTTTTTGTGAATTACTTTTTAGACGGAAAGAATGGCGGCAGCAAGGTTATGATTGCAGTCCCCAATCAATCCATGTTCAGAATGAATTCTAGATGTTACCATGATTAAGATTAATTTAAAATTGGCCCCTGTTTTTTCCCCATGGATCTTCTATATTGTCTTCCGTAGCTGACATAAGAGATGTTTGGCATGGCAAGTATTCTATGATTTTAAGAAAATTGATTACAATGGGAATCGTCAGTGTTGCATAAGCTTCCATGTGACTGCCAAGTCCCTCATAGGCCCACATTATGCCATGGTTGGAGAAACCGGTGACCGTTTAGCATTTTCATTTAAAAGTATTTTTAAAATAAATAAATAAATATATTTTGTATTTTAGTTTTGTTTTAATTTTAAATTATTTTGATATTGGTATCAAGAATAATTTTACAAAATAAAAAAATATATTTTAATACATTTTTAAACAAAAAAATATTTTGAAAAACAATCCCATCTATATTCTCAATCCATCTCCTGATAGTGATACTCGACCACCTAGTGGAGTCACCTTAACCTAGATAAATGAAAATTTGTTTAATAAATAATTTTGTTTTAAGGAGTTTCAAGAATTGCTTTCCAAAAATATAATTTTTGAGTTATTTGGATGTTTCACTTATTATTGATACGTGGACCATCCAATGTCAATTTCACCCCTTGATTGATTGATTTCTTCTACTTTGTATTTATCTAATTTTAACAAAAACAAAATTAAGAAAACCAAGTGGAAAGATGGCTAATGGTTTTGGAAGATGCATGCATGCTTGTTGGAATAACGCAAGAAAAAATATTCATGTGGTTGAAAGATGCAACGTAGGCCGCCTACCTTATTGATGATCGGACCTAACTTGGACTTTTAGTGTTGTTCCAATCAACTCTCAAGTTAAGTTAGTATAGTTAAGTTAATACTATCAAAGTGTACTAACATGTGATGAGTCCAATTTTATCTTTTAAAAAAATCGAGGATTCAATTCTTCTTCTTGTATGGAATCAGATAATTTGGGAGCATTTTCACTCCTTCAGAGCCTACCCGGTACGAACGTGAATTAGTCTAGGTCAGTGTCTGGGACACCGCGTGGTTTATACCAAAAAAAAAGTTAAAGTTAATACTGGTAATATGTTTTAATCTAATTGTAATTGTTTTTAAAATCAATTTAAACAGGATAAATTCAAAACAAATATGAAATGGATGAAAAGTATAGATTAAAAAACACAGGAGTAATTGATTATTTT
Source organism: Salix exigua (assembly GCA_032356905.1). Lineage (NCBI taxonomy): Eukaryota > Viridiplantae > Streptophyta > Magnoliopsida > Malpighiales > Salicaceae > Salix > Salix exigua. The sequence continues at coordinate 13,827,936 of CM063591.1, read as the reverse complement.
AAAAAATAAGGGATATGTTTAATTGGCTTTGTAAAACTAAATTGAGAGATGATGATGACAATTCAATGGATTGAGATGAAACTAAAAAGAAATGAAAAGGAAAGATGTGCACTCTCAACTGTCCCAGCTATTTCAATTATTTCATGATAAACGCTTAGTGTGGTTGAAATTTTTATTTTTAGAAATATTTTTTTTGTTGAAAAATACATTAGAATATTTTTTTAAAAAATTATTGGTAATACCATCAGCATACAAAAACAATTTAAAAATATCAAAAAAATATTAAATTACAAATAAAGAGCATCTTTAGTGTGGCTAGCAAGGGCCAATTCTCCAATCTGATTTTTTGCTGGATTTGCTAGCCTTTCACTTTCTGTGTAGGGCAACCCGCTGCTTCAACGGCTAGTAAAACCTTTTATAATTTGCTGGCAACCCACTTTCGGTCTTTTTGGCTAGTCTGCCTAGAATGCAAGCAGAAAATCAGCGAGCTTGGAAAATCAAAGTACATGCTAGAGCCAAAAAATTCCATTTCAAATTCAAAGCAACAAAAACAGATCAACCCACATGGAAATTGCCCAAATTCTCAATCTTTCTTAGATTTCATAAATTTTTCCTCCAAGTGGATACTGAATCTGGAACTTCAATACCCAGATGGGAAAAACCAAGAACCCTGAAATCTAAATTCCTCAATTTTTTTCAAAAGTTCAAGACTTTACATTCAAAGAAACTGACAATTGCAGCAGAGAAAACCCAAAATGTTCAAAACCCAGATGGTAAATTACTTGTGGGTCAACAGGGAGAGTTTTCTTACAAGGTAAATTGGAATCATCATGTTTACTTACACAATCGATTTTCTTACCATCTATGCATGATGTCTTTATAGTCAAGAATCCCTGAGTACTGATTAATGTGTGCAGAGGCCATTTTGCATTGGATCTTTGCTGGTCGGGATACTGGCATTGCTTTCAGAATCAATCTGTGAGAAAAATAAGAAGGGAATTATCTTCCATGGTTCATTTATCTTATTATATATTGCTTTCTTGTTCAAGAAATATATAACGGGAAAGGCCATGACTTCATTGGTGTTTTTTGCAATAGCAACTACAGTTTGCGCAGTTATGTTTCGTTCAGACAAGTACATGGATTACGATCAAGGTCTGGTCTCAGAATTTGTCTGGAAGGCATGGAATTATGCTGCCTCTTCTGGGTGTTTATATGAGCTTTCACAGGTGGCATCATCTTTTTCATTTTCTTTTCTAGCCTTTCTGGTTTGTTATGATTTTGCTAGATGGCTAGTTGCCTGACAATGTTGACATTTTTCAGGTAATTTTTTCAAGGTTTGCCAAACCATGGGTGCGGTGCAGTCAGAGTCCAAATAATTGGATGACTTGACATCCCATTTATCCTATGAATGATAGCCTTAACGCTACACATAGGTGAATGAATTCTTCTTTGATTAGATTAGGTGATTTCTTCTTCTTCTTCTTCTGTTTATCCTTTCTACCTTTCTTTCTTTCTTTTATTTATTTTAGTAGGAGACTGCCAAGCACACCCCTTCCCCACTTCTATTGAAAATGTTTTGCGTTTACAAGTATCCCTTTCTATGAGTGATTGTTTGAAAGTTGGTATATGAATTCTAATTTATTTTTATATATTGCGTGCTTGTGTTTTATTATTATTTAAAAAACAAATGGATTTTTAACATCAGAGTTTTTAAAATTGAGCTCAAGATTAATATAAAATTCAAACTAGGGTTAAGATTTATATAAGTGGTTACGAGTTAATATCCAGACTAGATAATATTATATAATGTTATGATGTTTGTGTGTAAGATCAATTTCAATGGGAGAGTTAAAAGAAAAGATAAAAAAAAATTAGCTTTCTCTCTTCATTTTCATAGCTTCTAATGAGAGAGCTATGTTAAAGAAATAAAATAGCATTTTTAAGAGGGAAAAAACTATTTTTAGAAGTCAAATTAATAATGAATTTTTAAATAGTGTAAATATAATATTTTTTTTTATATTTTACACTCCAATTGAAAAAAACTATTTAGAGAAGTCAATTCTATTTTAATATATATAATATTGATATAATTATTTATTAATAATACAAGTACAATCAAAGCTATTTTTTTTATATAGAAATATATTAAACAATTTTTGGTTTTTTTTTATTAAACATGTATGAATAGCTTTTCAACTTAGAAATGCTATTTTAGATCTTCAATATAGCTCTCCCCTTGGAGTTATGAATATAAAGAATACAAAATAATTTATTTGTTTTTTCCCTTAGTTTTTTTAGCTTTCCCATTGAAATTGCTCTAAAGTAAAGAGCTATTTCTACATGTTTGAATGAAGAACAAAAAATTATTTAATATATTTCTAAGCAAAAAAAATAGTTTTGATTGTACTTGTATCAGTTATTTATTATTAATAAATAATTATATTAATATTATATATATATTAAAATAGAATTGATTTCTCTAAATAATTTTTTTCTATTGTAGTATAAGTATAGAAAATAATATATTTAAACTATTTGAAAAACCATATAATTAATTTAATTTATCTAAATAATGTTTTTCATTGGAGATGGTATAACCCTCCTCCCGGACCCAAAGGAAAACGACCCTTGGCCATAGCTCCTGTGATAGCAATTTGTAATGGTGATGCTGTACACTATAAATGTACTTCCAAATGAACAAGGCTTTGAAATTATGGGCCCATTATTATCTAAGCTTGAAGATTCTGGGCCCATTATTATCTAAGCTTGAAGATTCTTGGCCCATTATTATATAGGCTGGAGTTTATGCTCTCATTGGAGTACCGGGCCATAGCCTTACAGGGGAGGCTGTACAGTCTTCACCTGGTCAGAGTATGACACGACATTTATAGCCCAAAGCTTTAGACAGGACCCCTGAGCCCAAGAGACAAGACGCCCTGCTTTTCAAAGTTTATTATGTACAAAAATATTTTTTTACATCATCACATCAAAATAAATGATTTAAAATATTAAAAATAAAAAATTTAAAATAAAAAATAAAAATATTTTTTTAAAAAAATTATTTTCAAAAACACTTGTGAAGCAGTGTCAAACACCCACTGTGAAACACTTGTGAAGCAATGTCAAACACCCACTGAACTTTGCCATTCAATTAAGACCTCATTTGAACATGTTGTGCTAGACTCAATTTCTCTGTCTTCGGCGCTATTGATAATTTAACATGATTGGATAAAGACCAGTTGTGCCCTCCAGAAAACCCGAGTAGACCTAACTTAACTAGAGAATTTATTTTTTAAAAAAAAAAATGGATTGAGGGTCAAGTTTTGATTATACAAGGTAATAAAATCGTTTTATTTTTATTTTACTCCGACATGTTTAACCATGGTCAATTTGTTGAGCAGGACCGTTTTTTAACAGTGGTTTGACCAAGACATGTGATTTAGGCTTGTAGTTTCTGGCCCGTTACTAATTAATAGGATAAGATGAGCTATGATTATATCTGAGGAAGATTTTCTTGACAAATTCATCGATTAATACATGGTGTGCTTGTATTATCTGCCCACTAAACAAGGTTAATATGACTTTATCAGCCAGGTTAAAGAGTCAAGTTAAAACTACCATGCCTTTTAACCGCGAGTAAATCACACACGTTATCAAAATGAACAGTATAAAACACTCATATGGCCCCCCGCGATTCCCTCCATTAGGATGCATCCCACGGTCACAGGGCGCATGATGGGGTAGCTAAGGATTGATTCAACGCGGGACCTATATTGGCTTTAAACGGACTCATGCTAGCCGTTGATCTCTCCACCCCTAGCAAATCTGATAGGGAAAAATTTTTATGGGTCAAAGACTTGTCTTTTATGGGTCTCTTTGACCATACTGAGACAATCAATTTTTTTTCAAAACTTTTTTTTTTAAAATTAATTTTCCAAGGTATGATTGAGCTGTCACCTTAATCAAGGTCTCTTCGTTGAAAATCGAGGTGTGCTGTGAATTTACAGTTTTGGGCATTGTGTTTTTCAATTTTGCATGCCCCTTTTACTCCACAATGACCATAACACCCTTATAAGCTCTCCGTTATTCAACTTGATGGTTTGTGATAAACATTTTTGGTAGATTATCTGGTTATAGTTTGAGATATAAATTATATTTTATATATATAATTAAGATTGTAAAATAGAATCCTTGATGAGATTTATGTAAAATCATAGTATATATTGATTGATAAAATATTTTTAAAATTATTATTCATACAATTTAACTTTAACAAAACATTATTATACCAAAACGCCGATCATAAATGGAAGTAAATGCAAGTGTATTCTAAATACAAATCCATACATGCAAGTAAGGCATTAAAATATCCAGTTCTCTATTATAAAATCTGAAATCAAGTTTATTTTTAGAGTTTTTAGATATGTTACCTTTGCATATAGTATTATTTTCACTAAATGGATTTAAATCAATTGTGATTGATAATTAAGTAGTTAAATCATGCAAAAAAAATATTTCAATTAATTGAAAAATATATTTTTCTCCTTTCGAACATAAATTTACTCTATTTTTCATATATTGTTTTTATAACCAGGATATCTGAGTCAATTAATACGCACTACAGTTAATCTCCATATCCACTATACATCATTTTTCATATATATTCTTACTTTCAAATCTTATAGATTTATCCACATGGTTAAAAAGTTATTTTAAAAAATAATTATAAGCATATCATTGCACGGGTAGTTGGTTGATGGCCCAAATTTCAAAAATTAATCTAGAAGTTGTTTTCTTTCTTTTTTTTAAAAAAAAGAAAAAAACTTTGGATAGCATTTACAAGCTACAAAATGGAAAGGGCAATTCAAGTCATTACACCAAACCTCACAAACAAATGGAAGACAGCCAGCTATAACATAACAAGACAGCCTAGAGGGTAACCATGTCCAAAAGGAATGATAAATCTAATTTTATTTATATATATATATATAATATTTAAATTTTGTAAATGTAGGTGACAATAACCACATATTAAATGGAGTAATTAAATGCTGGGTTTCGGTAGGTTTGACCAGTGCTCTCGTTGCCCTCTCTCTCTTCTCTCTTACACTAAATATACCTTAGCATCCTTTTTGTCTACCTTTTGTTAAAAAAAAAGAAGCTCCCTTCCCCTTTTCTCATTTCGCTTTTTATTTTTCTTTGACTTGTCAAAGGTTTTTGTTTTTCCTCTTCTAAAACACACCTTTCCCTTTTGTTTTTGTTTTCCTCTCTCAATATTTCCTCCCTCCTCTTTCAAGTTGGAAGCTTTGCATGAGCTGGTGTTTAAAGGTTTGATTTTTCTTATTGCTTTTATTTTTTACCTCTAAGAATTGTGATTTTTCCAAGTTGGAAGTTGATGGGTCCTTTTACTTTCTTAATGGATTGTAAAGTTATGACTTTTTTTTTTGTTTAATGGTTGTTTTGTTGCTTGATTTCTTGTATGTTTTTTGTTAAAATATTATTTGTTTGCTTGTGGGATTTTCTTGATTGGAAAATTGAAGTGGGTGATTGGATGATATGTGGAGTTTTGGAAGCTTCAAGTTTTGAATTTTTGTGGGATGATTTTGGATCCGGGTTTCAGTAGTTTGGTTCAGTTGATGGGATGCTGATTTATGTAGACTTTTGCCTTATTTTGAATGTGCATTGAGGGGTATGTTTTTTTCTTCTTGTTTTTGTGGTGATCCTTAGAAATTTAATGGTGGAGGTCATTGGTGGGAAATATATTGTCTAGTTGGCGTTTTAGGGGATTTAAGACACTTTGATTATGTGTGGAGAACTTAAAAAGTTGGATAATTTTGTTTTGTTCCTTTGTTATTTCTTGGCAACAATGATATATGTTGTACAAGTTTAGCTGTGATTGCAATAGCAATTCTGATGATTCAGTCCTTAATTTTGTTGCCTGGGTAGCTGGTATTGATAATTAAGCTGTTTTTTTATTTATTCATTACAGAAACAGAGGACTTCCCTACAGGTTTCAAGAATTGAATGTAATAAGATGGGCTGTTTCACTGTTTTAAAGTGCAAAAAGAAAAGGCCTGAGCCGTCAGTTTCCATCAAACGTGTCAATCCTAAGGAGCAAATACCAACTACTCTACCTGAGCCACAGGTCCCAACACGTTCATTGCAGTCAGCACCCCCTAGTTTTAGGACCAGAGTGAAGCCTGTTCAACCTGAAAACAAAGTAACTAGCAACAGGGCACGGGCATTATCAGCTCCAGAAAGTCTGGATGCAGCAGAACAAGATGCTCTTGCATCAACTGAATATGATGAGTTTGAGGAGTCAAAAAACCGAATTGGAATTGCAAAGGAACAACGGCCACCAGGTCCACAACCTCTTCCACTCCCTTCACCTCAGGGTGGTGCTGTACTGAAGCCTACGAGTAGCTTTAAATCAGTGAATAGCAGTGGCCCTCTTTATGCTTCTGGTCCGTTGCCACTGCCTCCGAGTGGAACATATAGTGGAACACTCAGGAACTTTCCATATGAAGAAATTCTATCTGCTTGCTGCAATTTCTCCTCAGATCGATGTGTCTCTGAAGGTCTTTCTTCCATAATGTTCAGGGCTTCCTTTGGGGATGATACTGCTAGTTCAAAGAAGTTTGAAGCTATTGTTATTCGCCTTAACTCAACTCCTCAGGTAATGTAAGAAGTGACAGTTTGTCAATGTACAGGCATGGAAGAGATTTTCTTTAGAGCTTCAGTTGATGACAGCTGATAGTTGAACTTTGATAATTCTTTAAATTTATGATCAGCTTTCTTATTTGTCTTGCTTGAAATTTTTTCATCCACTGGTAAACAAAGCACTTGCTATGCTTATCTCATCCATTTGACACCTCCCATCCTCTTTCTCCTTCAAAATATTACGCTGAGGGTCCTATCTCTGGCCTAAGGGAAATTGTTGAGTACTTGGGCTGTTATTTGTTTCACAGGATTAACAAAAAATCCAATTAGCAAAAACCTTTGCTCCCCCAAAAAATCAGATAGAAATGTTTGCAAGTGAGTGGATGGAGAAGGGAATATTGTCAATTTTCTTTTGCTAAGGATTCACAATGTATTTTGCTAAAAGATGAGGTGCTAAGTGTAACCTTAGTGTAACCATTGTATAACATTCTTTCATATATGACACTCTGATTTAAGTTTTAGTGTAAGAATACTACTAGAACTTAGATTGCATTATTAACTGATAGCTTATGCTTTACTTTAAGAAGTTCTATGAAGTTATTTATCATTTTCCTTTCCTATTTTAATACTTGAAGTGGCTTGATATTTTGCAACTAAACTCATTGTGTATTGATCTTCCAGGGTTTAAAAGAATTTATTAACGAGGTTAACACCCTTGCATCTCTGCAACATCCGAACTTATGCAAGTTGCTTGGTTATCATGCACGTGATGACTCGGACCAGAGAATGCTAGTCTACGAGAGGCTTTATCATGGAAGCTTGGACCGGTTACTGTATGGAAGATCTGATGGCCCTCCCATTGACTGGAATACCAGGATGAAAATTTCTTTATGTGCTGCGCAAGGTCTTGCTTTCTTGCATGAAGAAGGGCCTTTCCAGGTAAAAAAATGCTGCTTTGGTCCACATAAAGTGAACAATGAAACAATGCATGATATTATGGTTAGTTCACAATTTTAGCCTAGACTTCCATATGGATGATAGGTTAACATTTTTTTTCTTTTGTAATGTTATTTTTTTAATTGATTAAATCTGTCCAATATATCCTGATTTGTAAATCTAAGAGCCATTTGAAATGAATCCTCTGTTTGTTACCTCTTCCTTTTCCTTCAAGGGAAATAGGTGGGAGACTGCATAGAGTCCAAGCTTTTTAACTTTTCACGAGTTATATATTTGCTGATGCTATCCTTTGATTTGCAGGCAATGTACAATGAGTTTTCTACCGCCAACATACAAATTGACAAAGACTTTAGTGCAAAGCTTTCAGGATATGGCTGTGCTGGCCACATCCCTGATACAGATATCTCTAATGGTACAGTGGTAAGCACATTTACCTCGCCTGCTGATATTTCTTCTTGTTTTGCATGAAACAGTAGTGGTTTGCTTTGTCTCCATACTTGGAGGGGGGTGAGATGGCTTCCAAATAAATTTGCATGCTTTCATTCCTCTATGTAAAAGCATAATTTTAGGCTTTCTTTTACTCTGGAGTTGACCACCTTCCATTTCTCTTCAATCACACAGGCTGCCGCAAATCTCTCTGTAGAGACAGTAGAGAGAGGGCTATTGACTCCAAAGAGCAATGTATGGAGCTTTGGAATTTTTCTTCTTGAACTGCTCACTGGCCGGAAAAATCTTGATAGCCGTCATCCTAGAGAAGAGAGGAACTTGGTTAAGTGGACCCGGCCTTTTCTAGCTGATGACTGTCGACTATCTTTGATTATGGATCCTCAACTAAAATGCCGGTTCCCTGCAAAAGCAGCCCGCACATTGGCTGACATTGCTCTAAGATGTCTTCAGAAGGATCCTTTGGAAAGACCTACTATGAGAACCATTGTGGAGCACCTCAAAGTCATACAAGACATGAAATACTCCAGTCGCTTTCCTCTGCAAGAGCCAGCAGCAGTTGCTGGAAAACAAATGTCCAGATCTCCTAGTCTCAATGGGATCATCACCCCAGCACCCAGGTTAAGTTTCTCACCATCCCCGCCCTCCAGAGCCCGGCCATCCATTTCCCCTACCAGGCCTCGGGCATTGCCTCCGTCTCTTCCTCCACGTGCATGTTCCTCGACTCTTTCTCTTGAGGAGCTAGAACGGCAAGAAAGCAGGAAATCATCTTCATCGTCTGCTCGAAGGCCAAGTGTTGAAGGATTTTGATTGTTAATAAATGCATTTTTTTCATTTTTTGAATGGCTTTTCATTTCCCTTTTTTTGGTGATTCAACAGAATATATAGAAAGATAAAGATGTGGTCTACCACCTTCCCATCCGTCAAGATGTTGAATAGAGTGGGTTCTAGTATGTAGATAGAGTGCAAACCCTAGTTGGACCGGATTCAATTAGTTTCATTATAATCAACAATGCTATTTACTGATAGTGTTCCAAACCCATGATTCATGCTTGTCCATGCTCTCCCATGATCTTGTCGGTTACACATTATTGCATGAATGCTCCCGGGCTCTGTTTGCCTAAAGATAAACATGATACACAAAAGGGAGGACGACGATACTGGATGTGGTGAGTGTTGATAGACTTTGATCTTGCAATATGTGAAGCGAACAAGTGCAAGAGAACTGGAGATTTTATGAGATGCGAATTCCAAGGGCAGATGAAATTTCAAACAAAACCTGTATCTGTATCGCATCTATGGCCATAGCACAAGGTCGCCTCCAATTTTCAAAATGGAAGGGAAAAGAGAAAATTTCATGTACCTTGTCACGCAATATATTATAATAAATACCCTTTTAAAGAGACAAAAATTATTGCTCATCTCACATGGAAAAAAAAAAAGCTACGAATTTATCATTGTGCGAAAAAGAAGTAAAAAGGAACTTTTTACAGGGTCGTTGTGGCTTTAAAGGCACTTTATATAGGGTCATTTTGGGTTTGCTCTGGTCCAGGTTGGGTTTGCTCTGGTCCAGGTTCATCATCCACTTCGCCTCCGCTCTCCTGCTCTTGAGCAGCCGAAGCAGGTTGGCAATCCTCATCAATTCTCCCTCCATTTTCCCCAGCTTGTGGTGGCACATGCAATGCAGAACTTGCTTGTTGTTCGGATAAACTTGCGAGACCATTCTGCTTCAAGTATGTCTCTAATGGAAGGCTTGCTACTTGAAGAAGACTCGTCATGCTCATTCGTGCTAACCCTGCTTGGGAGTCTTCTTCACGGTCAGGATGGCAGTTTAAATCTAGATGTCCCTTGCCTGAGTCGGCCAATTTGCTTGACAGATTGTTGGTTTGGCTTTTGGATTCGAACTCATTCCCTGACCTGGCCTCATTATCTGAAGGATCCATTGGCGTCGATGCCAGCTTAGAGCTACTCTCTACGTCCGCTTCATCTTTGGGACCGGAGATATGCTGTGTCCTCTGGGCAATCTCTGCTTCACGCTCTGATTGACGCTTCTTTTTGCGCATCATTAAAGTTTTAAATCGTCGTTTTACTGTCATGCAGACATTACATGTACATGTAGACTTGTGCTTGCCCTTCCCGCTCGGGGGCTGGATACACACAATGCACGAGCAGCCCGGGCGGTGCCTGGGATGTCTGGTTGTGGTTGCAACAGCAGTGGTGCTTTGCTCGCCCGCGTCCCCCAGGATTGCAGCGTTGGCCAGAGCATCCAGACCAGATGATTCATGTTCCTGGGCTGGACGATGGCTGCCTGTAACTCTCCGTTTCTTGAAATCTGTATTTGACAGGGAAAAAAAAGCATCTGGATATCTTACTTGTACTTGAAAAATCAATTTAAAATATACAAATAGTTATGAATTGGCGGCTCATTATGCATATCATACAACAATTTCACGAGGGACATGATAGATAAACACACTCGTGATCAAACTGCAATTTATTATATTCTGATCGCTTCCGGTCGGGTCGGGTCTGGCGGGCAGTGTGGTTTGTTATGCCCACACACCCAGTTGGATCAGGTCACTTAAATTACAAAATAAAGCTAAAGCTAGTAACTTAAATTGATTTTTACAAGGATTGCAATCTAATATTGTAATATAATAGTTATATTATATGAATTGACAAAAAATATAGTAAAAATACAAGGTTGTGTGAATTCTTCACCTCCACCCGCACCCGACCTATTTTGACCCTGGTCGAATTGGATAAAAACCAACCCAACCAGGTAGATGGGATGAAATCGGCATCCTTGCTTCTATTCTATGTTTCACTTACTAAATTACCATATGCTTTAATGCATTTATCCAAGATTATGGATGAAATCATGTGTTGAAAGCTCAAGCAGAATCCTTGAAACGAACATTGAGGTTTAAACACTCGAGGGATAGAACTTGGAGTCTCTTAGAGATCAAACTATTCTTTTTACCGACCAAAGAAAAAAAACAACATAGTTCGACAGAGAAATGACAACATGAACCTTGGACAAGCGATGAATCAATCAACCAACTTGCAAGAGAAGCAGCCACATTGGAAAATGTACCGTGCAGACTAGAATGATACTATGATGCACATTATTGACTACAATTATAGCAATGGTGTCCTTTGAAGCAATCAATTTGACTGGTCTGGTCTACACTGACCGAGTCTAGGCAACGATTTTCAGGATGAGACAGCTCAAACTCTCTAGTTTCTTTTTTTTCATGTAAACAGAAAAGGTCCTACCATGAATGATTCGAGAAGTTTAAGCTGCAATTATCATGTATGCTTTCAATAAAAGGAGAAAAAGGGATGCTTGCTTGCATCATAGTTTCATACCCTTGTTCAGTCTTTGAAGATTTTCCAACTCCATCGGGGCCAATTCTTCTGGAGCTGAACAAGAACACCTGAAGACAGAACCATATTAATCTTTGTAGTAAATCGACCTGGCACTCAATTTCATGGGAAAAAACAAAAAAAAAAGGGGTGGGGAATCCAGAAATGATAGAGACATATCATTGACCTGCTTTGATCCCAGGCATTGTCCACGCATGTCCACTTAGGCGGAAGAAGAACATCAATTGGCAACCTTCGCCACTTGGAGCAACTATCACACTGCGCCCATTGCTCTTGTCCTCTGACAACAAATAAGATCTAATATTAGATGCATTTAGCACACCAACACTTGAAAGAAACTTCGGCCAAATCCCATCACGAATGACAGAAAAGGCCTGGAAAAAAGGAAAAGGTAATGATTTCCCAACGGGGGTGGAATCAAAATTGAGATCTTTAAAAACAATATAAAATGTGATGAATGGGTCCGTCAAGATAGAATCTCAGGAGCTTCTTCATAAATTAAAGCTGAAATAACCACAAGGATCATTTTCATCAACAAACTAGCACATCTTACTGATCTTTTTATTCGTCAACTTAGATATCTGTTGATAAATGATTCAGGACTACGCAGTTAATTACTATTCCTCTCATTCAGTGATGTAAATTCCTGTCAACTCTTAAATTTAAATTCCAACCCTAAGAAATGACACGGGTGCATTGTAGACTGAAAAGAAAATCATCATTTTAAATGATTTACAGGAATTGATTTCATCTATCTTTAAAGATGAAATCGGTCTGTTCATTGCATTAGAGTTTCAAGACCCTGTTTCAGAAGGCTAGTTCTTGTACCAGGACGATTAGGTCATTCTGCGAGTGAGTTACCTTCACTCGCTGAAGGACTGATGATATGATACAGATGGCAGTGATTCTTACCCAATTGAACGAACTACAAAGATACTCGTCTTCCCAAAAACTGGAGGTTCCTGCATGTTAAAACATGTACAATTATGAAATCAACTGCATGGCTTTCTCGTCAATAAATTATATATTACATATTCCAGGTGTCAAATATATGCTCAGCAATAGAAAAACTTTCAATAGAGAAGGCCCCACAGCACTACAATATGGAAAATATTAGTCATATCTAATATCAATTCCACTTACCAAACATCCATGCCTCTTTAAAGTTTAAAACATAATAACTACTACATGTAACACTGTTGTTTAGGCACCCTAAGTAAGTGCAGAAACAGAATTGATAGAATGTTAGATTAAATATATGAGAATTTTTTTCATCAGAAGGCAACCATGGTTACAGGTGGGAAACAATTGAATGCATATTAGATATGGGAAAAAATGGATACAATGAGTAAGAAGTTCAGGGACATTACTCACTTCATATTCTTCAAAATCATGATCCTCGATGGTTACAATGCTAGGCTTGATACTTGGTTGTGGGCGAAGTAAATCCTGTGCCTCTTCCCATGTAACTTTGAGCTCCAAAGCATCTAGGCTATCGATTAGTAGCCTCTTACTTTTAGACCCAAAATTTCGCAACCTTTTTCTCTCAGGAGCCAGCAATGATGGTAGCAGCGAGCCATCCCTTGTCCTGGCTTCTTGCTTTTCAGATTTATGCCAGTTAATATCACCACTAGCTGAATGCAAATGTTTGGAAAGTGCACTTAAGTGTGTATCGGTGCTTCCCTTTAATGACTGAAGAAGACCAGAGTAACCACTTATTACAGGTAGGTTCTCAAAAACACCCGGAAAGTAACTCTCACTTGAAGGAACACCATTAGCAATGGCAGATGGTTGAGTATCCTGTTTATTTGATAATTTATGCATTAATACTACATGTTCAAGTTTGCTAGCATAAAATCTGACTCTGGTTTTTACCTGCATTGCAATGGAGTTTGATGCTTTCCTAAATCCCATGACAAGTTTTCCTTCTGGATCCATACGGCTAAATGTCACTGCAGTAGATATAAATATGACAGTAAACACGCCACTATCTCCCAAGAAGCTATCTAAACTTAAGATTTAGGAACAAACTAAATTGTAATCTGCGGTTGTAAATATGTTTAGGGCAACAAATATCGCATTGGAATGGTCTCTTTTATTTAAGAGGGAGAACTGAAAAGTTGTCAATTACAGATAATAATACAAAACTATCGATTGAGATGTTATCTACCTTGTTCTGTCAGAAATATGGAAACTAGAGAAAATAAAAGAAATATTTTGAAATAGCGACAGCACTTCCAGAAATGTTCAGTTTCTGGGAGTTAAACTGATATGTCAAGCCATAGTGCATGATGAAAAAGAATAGAACCAGATAGGATGAAAGGCATATATTTTTTATTGATCACATATTATAATCATAAATTTTCAGAAAAGGCAGGGATTGGAAGGTACCAGTATCTCCAGCTTGCAATTTCATGGACTGTATGCATGGAGTTACGCCCTCCAAGACGTACATCCTGCTGTTATTGTTAGGCCAGAACCTGAACTGAAACACCCACTCTTTCCCCTTCACATCTTGAATCCGCAGAGGAAGACCTTCAGGTTGAGAGATGGGAGGAAAATATGCCTGCACAGTGGTTCATCAACTTATACACAGTGAAGTCATCAACAAAATGATTTCTTAGGTGCAAATATTATGACTTCAAATGTCAAAACTTACTTCGGCACATGCTTTAGGGAGAACCAAACGGCCAATGCGACCAGCATCACTCGCACTGAGAACCTTTTCAAACAATGGGACAATGGTGGAATTTGGACTTGAAGATAAAATGGTCAAGGATATCACAATCGAGTTATCAGAAAATTTGAAAATCATAAAAGCATAAGCTAAAATTTATGATTCAGCAGGAAAAGAAAATAATAAATCTGATATTGGAATGACAGAATGATGGATACTCTCCAGATATTTGCTGCAATTCTTGATCTGTAATCCTAGGCCAATAACGAGGAAGCAACTGATTCCGTCCCCGTCCTTCAGCAGGTGGCCTAGCAACACGTATCTGTGAGACCATGCCCGCATTTGCATCCATAACAAGGACTGGCTTTGGAGGCTTTGGCAATAGATGGCGAGACCTGGGCCCCTGTTGGAGTGGAGAGGTTGCCTTAGGCAGTACCTTTTCATCAACAACACCTCCAGGAAAAGGATTCGGGTTTCCTAAAGAAGAACCAAGACTGATACTCAAGTTTGTTTGTGCTAGTGATTCATACAAGTCCTTTGCTGCAGTGGTTCTATGAATCTCTGGTTTGGCATTTTGAAATGATGCATTGGATACATGGTTAAAATTACAGAAACTTGTACTTGCAATTTCTCCCACTGGAGGTAGTATATCCTCCTGTTTCATTTTCCTGTAAGACCCGTTTGCCGCACCACTCTGTAACTGGAGCAAGTTTCTCGTGGCAATACGATCAATACAATTACCTAAATTCATCAGCTTTGTTTCGGTTGTTAACTGGTTGTCAGCAGAAGCAGATTGCAGTTCCCCCACATCATCAATTTTCGACATACCAAATCCATTAGGCTTTTCATCACCATTCACCTGTATCAAAATACGGCTCATTACACTTGAAATACCTAAATTCAGTCGGCTTGAATTCAAGCACTGCCTAGCAGGAAGAACCATCTGCATAGCATGTCCTGATACATGAACGAATGGAAATGTTGACCTGAAGCAGCAGCATCTTGAACTCTAGATAGTTACATATCTCCACAAAGAACTCACTCTTGCCATGAAAGGGCATCAATGGACCATAAGCAAAATGTTATTAAAGTCGTAAGAACATCATATATTAGAAAGAGTGCTTTATTCTCGGCATAGTTAAACATTGTGAAGAACAGTTCTCATTCACAAGCTAGCAGGGGTGTGGAGGCCATAAATTACAGTACGAGTTCCTTAGTTTTCTTTCCAATGAACAGGTTGGTGTGCATTAATTAGGTGAGAATGGTAAAGAAAATCCTCTTTAGATTAGGTGTATAAATGACATCAAAGAAAAATAAATGCCTATGAAAAATGATCTTACAGAACTGACTCCTGCACTTTTAGAACAGCTTGTACAGTTCACACCCCCGCCATCAAGTAGCTCAAGCATCGACTTGGAAGCAATGCATCCACAATGGAGACGCTGCCAAGTGCCAACACCAAATCCAATTAAAAATGTATGCAAGGAATTACTATGATCAAAGTAGGACAGGTAGAGACCATAGACTTTACCCTTCCGCACGAAGTGCACTCCCTCCACCCAGAATCCTTTGAATGGAAAACTTCACAAAAAACTGATTGCTCATATGCAGACCTGTAGCGAACACGAATCCCTTGATTATAACCATGGATCAAAATTATTGTATCCACTGAAGCTTGTTAAATTACAGTCAATAAATGATGTGTTCGAATCCATTGTTACCTTATCTTCTATTGTCCCACAAGTTATAAATCAAAAGAAATGATTCGTTAGTCCTATCATTAGTACGACTTAGGCTACTCATTTTCAGGAATCTCTTCTTAATTTCTGTTTTTACAAACAAATTCCAACATTTTAATTCAAACGAATTTGGGACGACAGCTTTACAAAAATTAATTGGAAATGATGGCACTATATTAATTAAAAATCCTAACAGTAATAAAAATAAAAAATAAAAATAACTCCATGAACAGTGAATTAATAATATTCAGATAACCAAAAAATCCAAAAAAAAAAATATGGACGCAAAACCTAGTAACACAACAACTCCTAGCATACCATAAATATCAAACCATTAAAAATAGCTATAAATATCAAATAAATTAAAGAATTTAATTAAACTTAAAATAAAATTACCCGCAGTTATCGCAGAGAGTGGCAAAATCACCAGATCGCAGAGCCCACCCTTTTCTCCACCCGCCAGAACTCGACGTCGAGACTCCACATGTTGCATTCATGCAGCTCTTAATCGACGACGAAGCCATTTTTCTTTTAATTTAATTAACCTATAAAAATTTAATTTAATCTCCAAAAATTAAAATTAATCGCGTTTAGATGATTGGTTTTAATCTAACTTGTTAATTAACAATAAAACACAAAATATTAAGAAAACTGACCTCGTATTGCTAAGACAGAAGACAGTGAGTACTAGAGGTAGTTCACTTATGTCTGTTGACTAGAGACTACTGTCAACGACATGTTGTTTGGAAGTTGAAGTTCTGCAGGGTAATACTGATCGAATTCGGGGAGATTGGTTGAGGCGGTGAATCAAGTGCGTGGATCAGATGACAAGCCGGTTTCCGGTGGTCGGAGGGAGGGATTGACGAAGGAGAATTTGAGTTTTTTGGGGGAAAGAGAGAGGAAGAACATGTGCATGCAAAGTTACAAAATAAGAGCGGAGAAGAGAGAGAGAGAGAGAGTTTGGAAGTTTAGAAAGCCAAAAACAATGCATGCATTGCACGATGATGTTCCTTCAAGACTCGGCGAACTCGCCCACCTTATTATTATTATTTTGATTTTTTTCCTTAATTACTTATATATTAATTTCTTTTCTTCTTCTTAGATATCAATCCTCTCCCGATCTATCAGGTTGGCACGGTAATTTAAAATTAGTTTTTAAAAGTGTTTTTTTTATTTTTTAAAAATTATTTTTGTTATCAATCCATTAAAATGATTTAAAAACATCAAAATATATTTATTTAAAATAAAATAAAAAATTCTAGAGGAGGTTTGGATCAAGCTGGGTTTGTTTTTAACTATTTGTAAGGTTGGTTTAAATGACTTAATAAGTTAACACATGATACAGTAATTCCAATAATATTTTAAAATAATAATATATCTAAAACAAAGTTATTTTATTAAAAAAAACGTCAATCAACTCGAGTCGAGTCAATATGTTACTTATTAATCAACCTATTCAGCTCGTAATTGAGTCTTGGAGTGCGAAATTGCGAATAGGTTTTACAGGTATAATAATTATTATATATATATGTATGTATGTATGTATGTATGTATGTATCATTTCAATCTTCCATATCCAAAAAGTGGCCAATCTATAAACAGAGAACCCTAGAATCAGGAGTGAAACTCAGATTTATCAAGAGTGAGTGTCAAACAAAGAACGAATGGGATGAATTTCAAAATGAGTCAACTTCGAATGACCAATGGGAAAATATGAGATCTGTTTTGGGAGTCAAAACGCTAAATTGTTACGAAATACTCGGAAATTATGGTTGTGAATGTGATTATATTTTTGTACACTACACAAACATGCGTGATTTTAAAGTCAATAAAAATTAAAAAAAGAATTGCTCCATAGTCAGTTTAATAAACGTTATTTAGATTTTTATATATTTGCACATTGATCCTTATGGTATTCATAAACTGTAAAAAGTTAAAGATAAAAACTCATTTTTAAAAATCAATCCGGCCAAGTCTTATATAAACCATAAATATTGTAAGGTCTGAATAGGAAATTTTATAATATATAATCGGATTAAAGCTGGTGGATTGCATTAAATTATTCTAAAACGAAATTATTAAGGAGTAAAAATACGGCGGCAGGACGGCACACAAAGTGCGCCACTAGTCGTTTTTTTATCCAATCGCATATTTCGCATGCAAGAAGCATACATACTTGAAAGTACCAAACTAACCTTCATTCATATTGTTTTCTGCGAACCCTCGCCTTCATAACTGTCCCGCAACGACCAACTGAATCCTGCCAGCTGTCAACGACCCGTATTATCCAGCAGTTGGCTTTAAGGATATTTCGCGAAAATGGTATTTACGACGCCATATCTATGAGGCGATGATGTAAGAGGGCCTAGAAGTGCGGGTCACCTACCACGCTGATAGAGAAACGCTAACCCACGCGCCCTAGACATGACCAGTCACGTCTGACAGGTGACGTGCTCGTGGGTGCACGCGTGTCCACCGCGCCTGGAATAAATATTATTATTTTTCTTTTTCATGTGCTTCTACGACGTCGTCGGGAAAACGGTTGACCCGTGGTTCGGACAAGGGCTAACTGCCGTCGTAAAAGAGAATGTTTTAGGCTAAAAAAAATGAACGTGTCGTAGTTTGTGTGATCATACGAGGTTGCAGCAACCTCTTTTGAATTATCAGCATGTGATTATGACACCGCTGTCCAATGATATCATTACAGACGCGATGACTTTCATGAGGAATTAGGGGGGATCATTATGTTTCCTATGCCATAAGTTATAATTTAAGTGCGATGCTGGAAGCTATGGTGAACACTGCCAACTTAAAAGCAAATTAATGGAATTATCTATAATATTTGAAAAAATCATTTTGAAATTATTTAAATTAAACAATTTTTTAAACTTTGGTTAAATTTTAATATGATTTCTTGAAAGATAAAAGGGGTATTTATTGGGTAGTTTGGAGACAATGAGTTTGGTAGAGAATATGCAATGAGTTCAGTAGACAATGTGCAATGATTCGTGCGAGTCATGAGGGTCTTGCCTTGGTATGGACATGAGCTTGGATCATAGATATTTTAAGATGACAACAAACACGTCAGAAAACACATATCAGGTGAGCAAAATACATATGAACTCTATTTTATTAGGTCAAAAATGCAAGGGCTAGAAAATTTTATTTTTATTATGTTAAAATAGGGTTACATGGTGTTTGCACAACCATAATCAAAATATATATATATATTATCAAACCATTTAAAAGTTGTATTATTTCTCTAGCTAGTTACTCTTATTATAGCTGGTTTTTCATGATATATTCTCGGAAAACTTGATGAGATTTCCCGGAATCATAAAGTTCAAATGAAATCAATGAGATTTTCTATATCATTAAACCCATTATTATTCCTATACATGCAATAATAGTTGGTAAGATCATTTATTCCAAGCGTGCAGCTCATGATGCTTTCTAGCACCCATCGTGATCTATTGCTAATGTGCGCCGCCAACTTCTGTACCATGTCAACCAAGAAAAACATGGTGCATGTTTGATGAGTAGTCATGTCATCATCTCCCAATTGTCGACGGCTTTGGCCGTAGGAACAATATTTTCTTCATACGTGCCATCTTGTCACCTATTCTCAATCGGATTGGACCACGAAGATTAACAAGAGATATGCATTGGATGGATGCTCTTGCTTTTGTATCTCCCTGTAATTGCATGCTAATCATTAGATCCATCATCTCCCATTCTCGGCGAGCTTCTTTAATCCATGTCGTGGATATATATATATATGATGATTTCTCCATGAATGTTCTCTAGGTTGAAGAACGATTGTTTCGAAAGTAGTTCATATGGGCATCACAATATTTGACAAAGGTATTATTGCTATGCAATATTACTAGTGTTGCAATTTGGGGTATTTTGTAAAATGGTCTTGTTCAAGATACCACATTGATTTTCCCCCTGATGTTTCTAGATATTTTAATTTGGTATCACCATAGACGTATATATTATTAAAAAATCATCTCACTTAAAAATTTAAGTTTGTAAGTGAGGTTGTACAATATGATTTATATTATTCTCTAAAACACTACTTCAAGTGAAAGTTCTTTGGGCTTAAAACTTGTACAGACCCACATCACCTTGTGCTTAGTTTTTTTTATCAAAACAGAATGAAGGTGTTGAGATTTCGAACTCGTGACTGCTAGGTAAATAAGGCTCTGATACCATATTAAAGAACCATCTCACCTAAAAGCTTAAGCTTGTAAGTGAGGTCTCATTACATGATTTAATATTATTCTTTAACATACATGGAGGGATCAATATAGGAATATTTGTTTTTTTCAAAATCAACCGATCGAGTTTGGAATTAGAAAGGAGGAGACTCTTTTTGGACAATATAACATTTTAAAAACCTTAAAAAAGAAAGAAGAAAAAGAAGAAGAATATTTGTGTTTGTTCTTATTTTTCTTACAAAAATAATATCTCATATAAAATTTATATTGATTTTAGTATTTTTCTTAGACTTCACTACAAACCAAGTAGAAGCTATATCACTCATATATGATTAGGATTAAACATCGAGCATGTTTGGTAAATAACAATGTATTTCAAGTTTTTACAAAAACTTATGATTTCATAGCTTGTTTGAGAATAAATAAATGTAACAGTCTCAATTTATTTTGACAATAACACTTGAAAATCAATTATAAAAGCAGGCCTTTAGCAACCACTAATCCATATATATTAAATCATTTCTATAATTTAGAATTGGAATTATAAGGTCCTTGTGAAGTAGAGTAGGATCACTCCTGTAAAAGGGAGGCCAGATTATATTGGGCCTCCACAAATAAACAAGGCTAAGCTCATCAAAGAAAAGGCCCAATCCAAGCTCAGACCTACTTCCCTTATCTATCTAGATACCACTGTATTTTTTTCTGAGGGGAAATGAAATGAAATGAATAAATAATCTTCTCTGCCCAGACCAGGAACAACTGCCATTACCATGGCGCGAACTACAGCTGCCGCTCTCTCTTCACCTTACTGCACCCTTCACCGTTCCTCATTTTCATATAAACCCTCCTTTCTTCCATTGCGCATTTTCCCCAAAACACCCTCTCCCCCCACTTTTCCAAGTAAGACCCCCCTCTTTCAACTACGTTGGCATCAACACAAAGACGATAGCTTTGTTTTTTTTTATTTCTGTTTCTGTTGTTTTTCTTGCAGGTATTTATGTTTCTGTTTCTGTTTCTTTTGTTTTTCTTGCAGGGATTTATGCTTTTTCTAGTAATGATATCAAAGTGGGCTCCAACATTGAAGTTGATGGGGCTCCTTGGCGAGTCCTAGGTAATTATGCTTTTTTTTCTTTGATTTTGTTTACGTTTCTGTTTTCTTATGGAATATTTGATTTTTTTTAAAACATTTGGGGTTGGTGTAGAGTTTTTGCATGTAAAACCAGGAAAAGGGGCGGCATTTGTGAGAACCAAGATGCGTAATTATGTTACAGGAAATACTGTTGAAAAAACTTTCCGAGCTGGAAGTACGGTAATTCATCTCTCTCTATGTTATTTTTTAAAGGAGCTTGACTGTACTTGTGTCTGGCTTGTGTAATTGGTGTTTGATGAATTGTCTATGAGGAAAGATTAGGTTGTGTGATGGATTAGAAATTCAAGCATCTGGATGAAATAATTTATTAAGCTATAGGAATTTCAGTCCCCCTTTTGTTTCAGCTTGAGGTTATTGTTTATTTGCTGATCTTGAATTTGATTAGTTGGCGGTTTCTTTGATTTGTAGATTTACAGCAAATGCAGGTGCAACCATAGTAGGAGATGCTTGTGTTAGAGGGAACCCATTAAGTTTTCTCTTATGTTCTGTTTTTTTGTTTATGCAGATTGAAGAGGCAAATGTATTCAAGGAAGCAAAGCAGTTCACGTACAAAGATGGAGCTCAGTTTGTTTTCATGGACTTGGTATGGCTCACTGTGCTCATACTCAAATTTGTTAGACTGCAGAGATCTTTGCAGTCATAATCTGCTTTATATCCTTCTTGAAGATTGCAGGTTTCTGGTTGGTTTCGCATTAGTAGTTAGTCATGCATATTTAACCTGTCAATGTTGAATGTTGCCTTTGAAAACATTATTTTTCCAAACTGAAGTTCAGATCAGGCTCCATGGAAACTTAGTAGATATAGTGATTTACTAGACCCATTACATGGTTTTTTATTTTATTTACGTTCTTTTCTTAAATCTGTCATTTGACTTGTCACAGAGTACTTTTGAAGAATACCGTCTCGGTGAGGCAGATGTCGGAGATAAGACAAAGTGGCTAAAAGAGGGAATGGACTGCAATTTGCTATTTTGGAATGGAAAAGTAATTCCCAATTACCTTCGATTAGTGATACTTTTTTGTTCATATATTTATGTGTGAATATAGTTACACAGATATCCTCATCGAACTCATTTACGTAATTGGATGCACAACGAACTTGGCTGATATCCATTTGCAAAAACAAGGGTTGCTATTTTGTGCTGATGTTGCATTTTATAAAATTGCTTGTTCAATTTCTTGCAGGTCATTGATTTTGAACTTCCAGTCACAGTACAACTGACTGTTGTAGATGTGGATCCTGGGCTCAAAGGTGACACTGCTCAAGGTAATGTCATTTGGCTTCTTTAAGTAAAACTTAAGGGGACAAACTATTTTCTGGGTACAAATGCTCATTAATTTATCATCCTTTAGAGACATAGAGTCAAGCTGGTTTGTAATTGTGTGTAAGTTTTTCCTGGATGTATAAAAGTGCAGTTACAGGAAGCAGCAATGAACTGTGTTCATTTCATTTATTGTGTGCTTAGCTAGCTATCATGCCTTGTGTGGATACCATTAGGCAATAGATTGGGCTAATCTATACTTGACTTTGTTATCTTAGCTTTTGTTCCGATATTTACCTTACATGTTCTTGGCCTAACCATTTGAGAAATGAATTCTTGTGGCAGGTGGAACAAAGCCAGCAACTTTGGACACGGGTGCTGTAGTTAATGTTCCATTGTTTGTTAATATCGGCGAAGAAATTTTGGTAGACACAAGAACTGGACAATACATGAGCAGGGCATGAGTTTTGGATTTGGAGTATTTTGTCTGTCAGGCTTTAGATAGCAGAAGAGTTGCCTGCCATTTTTATTGCTGTTAGTTGTAAAATAAAAATGTATCCATCATTTGAGAAATTTCATAGGGCACAGTTCTTTTTGTAAGGGAGACAAGGTACCTTTTCTCCCAGGCATTGCAAGACAGGGCAACATTTCTGAATGAAAAGGGTCATTTTGGCTCTGCTGATGTATCATTTCCATCTTTTAAGTCAAATTTGTGTGACATTTTTCCATTAAAAATAGGTAACTTACACGCTCAGTAACGCAATGGCATTGCACAAACAATTAACATGAAGCATTTTTCTCACCGTCGAGGCTTTTTGTGGGGAACCACACCTCGAACTAATGCAGCGCCATATACATTACATGCACTCAAAGTCCTTTCCTGCCGATTCAACTCATGAATCAGCAGGTCGTAGGACATTCTACTTGGGATTTTACTATTTTCATACATGAGAACTAGAACATAAAATGCCTCGTCTACCTTTCCTCCTAAACAAAGTGCTCGAATTACATTGTTAATGGCGATTAATCTAGGAATATATCCCAATCTAACCATCTGGAGCAAATTGATAAAAGCATCGTCAACTTTGTTTGCCACGCAAAAAGATTGAATCGCTAATGCATATGTGCTATGCTCTATGACAAAACCCCGTTTCTTCATTTTCTCGAACATTTGATAGGCAACTTCAACCAGGTCAATTTCTTTCATAGATTTCCTACATAAGCCTCTAACAAGACTATTCATCAACTTGTCATCCGCTTCAAGTTCATCCCCCTCCATTTCCTTGAAAATTCTCAACCCGGCTAGAACTTTTCCCCAGAGCAACAAACCATGAAGCAATGTGCTGTAGCTAATATAATCAGGCATGCATTTTTTTTGTTTCATTAACTTCAACACACCAAACCCTTTCAATGGTCTCCCTTCCTTGGCATATCCATCAAACAGGGTGTTAAAAGTGACCACATTAGGTGCCAGCCCCATCCCCATAGCCTCATTTAGCAACTCCATTGCCTCATCTGACCTTCCTACCTTACAAAAGCCATCCATCATGGCAGTATATGTATAAATATCAGGCTCCACAGTTTTCTTGATATCTTCCATTAGCTCAAATGCTTCCTCTATTCTCCCCACGTAACACATCCCCTTTAACAAGCAATTGTATGTTTGAATGTTTGGCTTGCACCCAATCCTATCCATGACCTCAAAAACTTTAAAGGCATTCTGCAATTGGCCTATTTTGCAGAATGAATTGATTAGTGTGGTGAATGTTGCAACATTTGGATTAAACCCTTTTAGCATCATCTGGTCTAAAACTCTTTTGGCCTCACTAGGGTCCTTTATCTTGCAATGACACCTGACCATGATTGTAAATGTCCATGAATTTGGCTCTAAACTGTAACATGTTAAACCCGAGTACAATTTCAAGACAAGGTCAGACTCATTGGCTGTGACCAAAGCCATGAGAACATCATTGAAGTCTGAGATGCTCAAAACTCCAATCTCCTTATCAAGAACCCTGACAATGTGATCAACTCTTTCTTTACAAGGTAATGCTTTTACTGCATTTAAAAGATCCAATACCTGAAATTTACTGTCTTTCTCATCAAAATCCAGGCTTTCTTGTTCTTCTTCTTTCATAGGCAAGCCCTTAAGTTCCTCACCCTCTTTTGGGTATAATCTTTGCTCCTTGTTACCGAGAATTGGACTTTGTAACACTGTGGTTTCTGGGGGATACGATTTTGTGGTGGGTAGTGAGGCTGCTGGAATGAAAACAAGCTTTAGGCCTGAAAATTTGTTGCAACTAAGCTTACGGGTGTTGTTGAGGAAAACGGCGTGGTTGCTGAGTGAAGGAGATGGAAGGAATTCAGACAGTGGAGAGCATGGAGAAGGCAAAGACATCGGCATCGTGTCGTGGGCGAGATAGAGAGGACAGGTTGGTGGGTTTTTTTTCCAGAGTTTGACCGTTGATGATTTGATTCACTCTATCCCAACTCACAACGCCCGAATTATAAGTCACATAGTTTTTAATAATAAAAAAAAAATAACAGGCAAAGTATCGATTTCTGATGAGAGTTACTGGATAAAAAAATTATTTTTTATTCTACATTAGTAATAAGCTCCAGTTAATTTAGATAATTTTTTTAATTCTAATATTTTTCATTTAATTGATATATTTAAAAGAGTAAAATTTCATTAATATTGTCTTTACAATCCAAATTTAAAAGGTCAAGAAACATATATATTTTTCATCATTATTATATTAATCCTTTAAATTCATATGATATAACTGAAAATCTGCATGTTAAAAATATTAAGAATGGTAAAATCATGGACCTGAAGTCTTAGAGATTCATGAGATATTCATAACTTATGAGTCTTTTATTTTTAAAGATAAGACACTAGACAGATAATTTAAATTGTATTGAAATTAAAATAAAGAATCTAGGATCACATATATTATCCATCCAGGGCCCTTACAAAGAGATCCACATGGGATTCTAGAAAATTTATAAGAAAATAGTGAGTCCATGGAGCGTTTGTAAGCCCATTCGAGTGTTGGAGATGCATGCCAATCAAGGCCCGTGTGTGCACCTATTTCCTCTATGCCATTAGTAATTAGTTAAGTGTTTGTTTGGAAATAAGGTTGAATTTATTTTTATTTTAAAAAAAAATTTAATTAAATTAATATATTTTATATTTTTTAAAATTATTTTTTATATCATGAAATTTATCAAAAATAATAATTTAAAATAAAAAATAATTTTTTTTTATCAAACCAAGTAAACAAAACCACGTTTCAAGCCAACAAGTAAAGAATTAATATTTTTTGTCCTGGAACACAGCTCGAAACCTATCAAATCGAGTAGATATACAAATACTAAGAGTTTTTTTTTGTATTTGGAAAACAATATTTGGAAATAATATTTTGAAAAAAATAAAAAATAAAAAACAACTGTTGTCACATACTCAAATATTCTCAAAGAGTTTTGTTTTTATATTTTCAAAATGCTTTAAAAAATATTTTTTTCTCTTCAAATCAACTTTTTAATGTGCAAAATAAATTTTCAAAAAAACAAAATATTATTTCAAGTGAAAATATTTTTAAAAAGAATAAAAATCATCTGAGTCTTTAATAGTATATGTAAAAGGTGTACACAAGTAGTAGATTAATTACCCTAATTATCAGATATTTAAATCAAGAAAAAAAGATGACGGTGATAGTAAATTTGGGTATGAATTAAAAGGACATTAAGATGAGCTAGAGAAACAAATGTAGCTCTTACAATTGATCAAAAGATGGATCAAACCATATTTAAATCCTCAATGACCGACTAAAAGCCTTCCAGGATCTGGGATCTTTAGGATCAGCCATGCCTTCCTTTTTTGAAGCAGCAGCAGCACCACCACCACCACCACCACCTCTACGCTTTCTACCAAGAATGGGCCTGAACAACTTCTTCAAGAACTTGTCAAAACCTAACCCACGACGACGGGACCCTTGTTTAACTTGTGTTGCCAGAGGAGCGGCGCCGCTAGCCTGCCCCTTGAACTGCGACCGTGAGGCACCTGGCTCCGAGAGGCTCCGCCCTAGCATGGCCTGGCTCAGCTGCACCTCAAAGGAGAGTCTCTCAAACTGGTCTAGCAATGTGCTCTGCTCGTCCCCGAATCTTTTGAGAACCACTGCGATCTCGTCCATTTCTTTTTTACTTTCCATTGCGAATGAGACATGGGAGAGATTGCCTAGGTTTATAGATGGGGTCATGGCTCATACCATGGAAGCTTAAAGGGCTCTTTTTTGCTTTTGAATGTGGCTCGGAGAAGCTAAGACTTGGAAGCCAAGCTTGATGGAAAGATTTTAAAAATAAAACCCTACAGTGCTTCATCCAAGCAAGAGGCAAAGTATATATCGACGACGGTTTATATCTGCATGGAAACTGGAAAGGCTGCATTCAATGGCCATAAATTACTGCTTATAGATTCTGCTTCCAGGGTTTTGGTTTGAAATTTGAACACAAATTATATTGGATGAACTGTAGGACCATACTCGTGAAGATTGAAGAACAGATAGATTTATGAACATGGTCCACCATATTGGTTCAAAAAATTACATGTTAAGCAAGAATCAAGCTCATCTGGGTAGAATTTAAAATACCATATAGACTTGAATATGCTGCACAATATTAGTGATAATTTAAACTGATTTATTGTTGAATTATTTGATTCAAACAAGAAAACCCATTTAATTATAGCTTAATTATGACTTCAATTTGCACAGGGATAATGATAGTTCAATTAATTGTTACACAACTTTCAAGCACCCTAGTTACTGTAGAATATCTACTTGATTCCAGGAAACAGAAGTGCTATGAGAAGTTGTGATCATGATTGTTTAAAGAGTTTTTCGAGGCTAAAATCATCATAATCTTTTGTTCTAAATGCCTTTGACGACAAACTGTTTTACTTATTTTGTTGACTGCTTAATAGTCTATCAATTCAATTTAAACCTTGATCACTATACATTGAATACGATCTCAAGCTATGCATTTTCTTTAAATGTCGGCAGAATATATATATATATATATATATATATATATAGGAAATTAGAAACCAACAGAAATTAAAGTTGGAATGATGTACTTGTAAGAATATTTCTTTTAAAACATCCTTATACATTTGAACACAAAATGATAAATTAATAAACAAATATGTTAGTTAAAAAAACCTCAAACATATCAATACTATCAAATTAAATAATAGTTATTTTAATTGTCCAAGTAAAAATAAAAATAGCCCTTTTCACTTTGGAATTTTTTTATCAATTATAAAATACAGAGTTATTAAATAAATTTATAATATTCTCAAACGCATCTAACTTATATAATATTAAAGCGTTGGGTTTTGATAATATATCAGAATTTTTCCAACCCAAGAGTTTAAACAAAGAAATCTATTTTAATTATTATTTTTAACAAATTATACTCTTGAATTGAGATTTTTATTCACCATGTCACACTTGAGAAATAGTTACATGCCTTATGAAACCCTAACAATTAAAAAGAATATTTCCCAACCCCAAGCTTCTTGTTCTTCATTTTTCTTTTGTAATTTAACCAAGCCTCTGACAACAAAGGTGAAAGATATCAATGGAGCCACAAGCCATTAGAGAAGACATTAGCCCTTAAGCCATGGATGCCATTAAAGCAAAAAACTCTCACTTTATTGATTCTTCCTTGTTTGAAAGAGATTGTGTTTTATTCCCAAAAAAAAAATGTGGTCTTTGTCTCCTACTTTACCACCCTTCTCCCACACAAAAGCAAGCCATTCCTTTACTGGGCTCAGACATGCAGCAAAAAAGCAAAATTAAGGGCCCATTTTACATGCAGGCCCAAAAACAAGCCAGACCCACAATGGGCTTCGTACAATCCACTGGCTAGCCCATGTAAAAATTCAGCGCGTTTGATCTGTCGTTTCAACGCTCAACAGCTCAAGCATGAAGCACCCTTCTTTCTTCACATCTCGCACCTGCATGCAAGACAACTGAAAAATATTAACATGAAAAATCCTTAGCCCTAGATTTCCGTATTCTTAAATAACACAAATCCATGTAAGCTTCTGCTAACTTAAAAGGAAAAAGAAAAAAAGGAAAGATCTGTACTTCTATTCAGTAATGGATAGAGATGGAGTTTCAAGACTATTTTTGCTCTTCTCCGTCTTGATTTTCTCCTCCGGTGTTTCTAACGCTTCCTTTCTCTCCGAGAATCGGCGTTTGACTGCTCTTAAAGACCACGGCGGCAACAGCTCCGTCAAAATCCAAGTAAACTCTCTCTCTGTTTATTTTATGTTTTTTTATAGAGAGGAATTAATTTCATTATGTTTTTTTAGAGAGAAACGTAAATTTAATAGTATTTTATTGTATTTGTATTTAATTAAGGTATTCCCGTCGCCAAGTCCAGATCCTGCTAAGACACTAAATACGACAGACACCGAGGATAATTCGGTTTCTAAAGTTGATAATCCCACGAGCTTAAATAATAATAATAATAATAATAATAATAATAATAGAAGTAATGATGAGAGGGGGGTTGTGGGATTAAATTCGACCCGGGGAATGAAAAGGAGAGTGCAAATGAGAAAAGGGACGATGAAACGAAGAATGTGAGTGAAGAGAAGGATCATCGAAAACCAGATTTGGAATCAGAGGTTGGTGGGGAGAATTGTACAACATTAGGTGGTAGGAGGTGCACGGACCTCAAATCGTTGACTGCTTGCATTCTTGGATTTGATAATGGTAATGATTTTTATTATATTATGCAATGTGTTTTTATTTTCCCTGCCTGTTTAGTTCCCTTTTTTCGAGTTGCAATGCTTGGTTTCTTCTTCTTATTACTATAAGCCAATCAACCTCTCAACAATGGTTGCGAGTGGTTATGTTTTGGTAATGTGACGAATGAGGATTGTACGAGACGGAAATAGAAATTAATGAATTTTTGTGTCTTGAAATGTGGAACTCGAATGGTAGATGTAAATGGGATCTTTTGGTGGCTTACAACGTGATTTGTTATGCTGAGGAGAATCAATGTTAGATTACTGTATCATCAATTATCTGAGGATTAGGTTCTTGGTAGCAGCATCACATTACGATAGGTGGTAGACAATCACATGTGTTGAGTGCAGCTGATTGCTGTAGTAGTGTAGTTGCTAAGGTCAGTCACGTTCACTTTTTAAAAAAAAAACAATAGAAATAAGGGCTATATGCAAGCCTTTGAATTGACAGTCCATACTATTTTACATCTCATCAGTTAGTGGAGTTTGCAGGCAGGCATGATTTAAAAGCTGTCTAAATCTAGTTCCTTGATGTAATGAAAATGAGAAGTCAAATTCAAAACGAGGCAAGATCGATATTTCAAGAGAAACAATGGGAGCTTCTTGCATGTAGGAATTTATGGTAGTAGCAGTCTATCCATGTCAAGGATAGACATACTTTCAGATGTCTATCATTGACATGGATAGTCAAGTGCTTCTTGGTCCCTGTAAAGTCATTAAGTGGGATTATGGTATTAAAATGATTGCATATCCACCTTGTCTATTTTTAAAAGCAAAATAATCTATATTTTTAATGTCGCATTAAACTCGTCAGAGTTTATTTGAAATAATGTAATTCCTGCTTTATTTGAAATAATGTCTTTATTTCTTTGTGATACAGTATAACTTCTTAATATTCAATTTCTTTTTGTCAAGGTCACCTTCCAATCTGATTACTTGTTCTTTAAGGTATTGAGTTCCTGCTAAAGTTTGCAGTATATGTATAAAGCTTACTCTTGAAGTGCTTGTTTTACTCTGTGCATACATTATCAAGACAATTACCTTGATTAGTTTGTGGCCAATGTTGTCTGATGAATTAGGATATCAGAAAACTGGCACATTCTGAAAAGGAGACTCCTTTGTCTATGTTTTAAGCAAACTCCTGATATTTTAAAGTTGCATCAAGCCTGTTGAGATTGTACAAGATCTCCTGTAACTCCTTTGCGCTGTCTCATGATAGTCCTGTTCGTGCATGTTTAAGACTTTCATTAATTCAAGATGTCAAGTTAAAATTTGTTTCCCCCTTTCTATCATGTCTATGTTTAAGTGACTCCTGTTGTGTGTATTTCCTTTAATTTTTTTGAAGCGCTTATGGTGACCTTTTTTTCCTTTTCTGTTAACAATTTACAAAGTTCAGGCACCAAAACCTCAGCTGGAAATGATGACTCTTGGATTTTAATGGCTATTTTGTCATGGCATGAAGAGTTTCATGCTATAATTTGCAACCCCCAAGGCTATGCAACTACAGCTTGATTGGCTTATAATATGGTAGCTATTAACAATTTTTATCAGGAACGAAAGAAAATGTCATATTCATTTGAACTCCAATCCTGGACCTCTTCATTCGAGTAGCAGGAGAATTACATATGGATTATGGGGTCAGTTGCAGCACCAAGTCTTGGTTTTGAGATGAGATTGCAGCACATGCCTTATTGATAGCTGTCGTATTGGAACTTATGAAGAAAAAGTGCCATCACACATTCTTTGGAGGTGCCTAGGAAATTCCTAATCCATTGCTTACTGTCATCTTGCTCTTGGCCTTAGCAATTTCCAATTTAAATTGGACATATTGGTGCAACAATTCAGATTCCTGCCATATCTCTTATCGTTACACTCTAAAGGCTGCTCTATGGAGACTGGAGGATTGTTGTTTTTGATTTTATGTCCTTCAACTCAACTCGCCTTCTTATGAACCCAGGCATCTGTCTTATAGAAGTTGGGTAATGTAGCCTTTTATTGATAGACCACAAGATGCAGGTGCGAGACAGCTGGTGTGCCTCAGCATTTTTGCATGTGATGGACAGTCACGCAGTTCCTGCTTCACAAGGAATATTAAATTTATCATATCTTCTCTTTTTGAAAACTGTTAAATCATATTTTTTTTGTTTATGGTCCTCCAAATACAAAAAAGACTTAAACATGAACTCAAAATACCTTGCATAGAGGACAAGCTAAAACGTACATTTCAGCATGGTCATATCACAATTTCTGGACAGTGATGGTAATTTGACAGCATTATCAGAACTGGATCAATGACCACTAACCATGGTCATTATATACTTGTTAATATGTGTCATTGACTAGTCACGTCTTGTCAACTATATCATTGTGTGAGTTTTTGTCTGCAGTATCATGTAGGTTATTGAAACTTATGTTATCATATGCACTAGTTCATCAGTCAACTTTTTTTAATAAGCTAACAAGTGTTTTTGGTTGTTTGAACCGTATTCAGATAGCATTCTACTTCTCAACCTTTTGGTTACAACTGTCTGTCAAACATTTGTCTTTTTTGGACCTCTCCTTTTATTAGCAAGTAGATAAAGACATGCAGTGGAAGAACTTCATCTACTTGTATGTTGCACATTTTCTAACTCACCTAGAAAAGTCATGTTGTTATCTGTAGAGGGGTACTTAATATTACCATCTTTATATAATTCATCATCTATTCTCCCTCTTTGTAGGAAACCAATGGTGGGCAGTTCTTATACAAAATTCTGGGGAACACAATTTGTCAGTGGATGTGCTCGCCCCAAATCCTATTGACTATGTTTTGGTGGAAATAGAGAAACAACAAACTAAAATGTTACGCATCATTTTCCTGTTTCATCATGTTGTTTCTATGGTCTACTTAGAATTGGCATGAGATATGGAATACTTGAACAAAATTGAAAAGATGTAGCCAGGCAACAGGAGCAAAACAGAGAAAGAAAAAAAGAAGTTAGATTGAGCTTCTTCCAGTATTCCTATGGCATGGTCTAAGAGCAGTTTCAAAAGTCAGCAAGAACTCACAAGGTGTTACTGGTTCTTGGCTTCTGCTAGCTTGATTTCAATGCATATAAATGCTGGAAGGTAAGGAAGTTATATTGAGAACAGGGTTAGATACAGTGGCAAACTTTAAATTTACTAGAAACAGAAACTTACTACCAAGTTGTGATATTTTCTTGCCATGAAAATTTAATCATGCTCGGTTGACATCGTGGTACTACCCCCGACAGAGTAAAAATTTCTTGGGGGAGGGTGACAGTAATGTTTCATTGGTGATCTAAAAATTCACCCATCGCAATTTATGGGTGCATTTGTTGCCTCCTTTAATGCTGA
This sequence comes from Salix exigua, assembly GCA_032356905.1. Taxonomy (NCBI): domain Eukaryota; kingdom Viridiplantae; phylum Streptophyta; class Magnoliopsida; order Malpighiales; family Salicaceae; genus Salix; species Salix exigua. The sequence goes on along the minus strand of CM063591.1, from coordinate 13,795,252 downwards.
GTTTCAATGTTTTCTTTTCAGATCAATTTGACTGTTGGTCAAAGCACAGAAGTTATTTTAAATGCTAAAAATGGGGGCTGTGTTCTGCACATGGATCCTCCTGAATCTCAAGCAAACTTTTTCGTGAACCTCCCTTCTTTTGACAAGCTAATTACCCCCATCAATGGTGCTTATTTCCTAATTATTACAGTGGTAGTTTTTGGAGGGACAGTAGCTTGCTGCATGTGTTGGAAAGGGAGGCTGGAAGCTGGAATCTTTTACCAGGAGCTTGAAATGGCTATGCCAGAATCTGGTGTCGCAAATGATGTCGAAATAGCTGGAGGCTGGGATAATGATTGGGATGATAGCTGGGATGAGGAGAACGCAATAAAGTCACCACCTGCACGTCATTCAGCAAGTGTGCTAGCCAATGCCCTTACTTCTAGGACTCCAAACAAAGATGGATGGGAAAATGACTGGGCCAGGTAGGATTTTTGCAGGGAGAAGAGAAAGAAGAGAGCTCTACCTTCCCAGGATTTGGACGAGGAGGAGAATAAGAAAAACGTGTAGATATACAAAATTTTGGTTGTAATTCGTTCTGACATGAGCGATTTTGGCATTTTCAGTTTCATGTAACGGTGAGAGTCCAGAGAAACTCACAGATGATGTAATCTTACTGATTTTTGTGAAATGTAAATTCTCACATTTGTTTTTGTGCGATCGGTATTCTTTAACAATCCCCTTAAAACTTATTCCCTAGCATGTTCTTCATTGAAGGGGAAACCCAATTCTTGTTTTTTTTCCAGCAAAGAAAACGACACAGGACATATAGACGTGGCCTAGATGGGCTAAAAGGGCAGTTGCTAAGCAGACACAGGTTGAGGATCCAGGATGGTCTCCATTAATTATCATATTTTCAGGGATGAAGTCAACTGGGGAGCAGCAGAAGCAGTATGGTAGAGGCTGGGACTTGGGGCCCAAAAGCAGAAACAAAAAATGGTGCCTGTCATTCAATCCAAGAATGCAACTTTCCACTCATATATGGTATGCTCCTGTCATGGATTATGGATATGGTCGTACTTTTACCTTTATTCTAATCACCTGGTCCCATGAGTTGGACTCGCATCAAGCTCAGCCAGTCCAAAATTCCTCTGTATTCTGCATCTTATTTATTTTTTAGATTTGAGAAAATTCTGTCTGTAAATCGTATTTTATAGGTATAGATAAGTAAGTAAAATTATGTTTGTCCCGAGTTCTTATAAGAAATACACATACTGACTTGAACTCGGGACCTGTTGTGTAGATATCAATTTTTTTACCAGGAGGACTACATCGTCTTTTGATTGCACCGTGGACGAGAGTTTCTCCCTGTCGTTCAACTATTTTGGTTCCAGGTAATGGCAGGCATCCTAATTGACTAGGGTTAGGACACTAAATTATGCAGCTAGCCACCCTTCTGCTGATATTTTGCACGTTTCATCCCAATTCTCTTTTTATTCCAACATGGATAATTTACACTTCCAAACTAAAAGCATCATTTTTTATATGTTTTTAGTGATAAAACAAATTGCATCACATTCTCTTATGAAATCATGAAAACATGTTCTCAAACGACCAGTGTCACACTTTCAATTGCCCTATAAATATTTTATGTATGTGATCTTAAAAGCGCGCTACAAGTCTAGTTAATGCTTTAAAAAGAGTAATAAATTCTCTTAAATACCAATTCTAAGATTCAAATTTAGAAAGTCAAAAGAATTGAGCATGGACCACATAGGATGGATTAAAATCACCATGGTTGATGCAAGTCCACTGTTTTTGACACTGATGAACTTTGTTTCTACTGCTTGGTTTTAGAACTTTCCATTCATTCCACAGGTAATTATCACGATGCAAGTTAAAAGGTAACTATTTCATAAGAGCATGTTAAACTTTTTCCCTTCACAAGGCATGCTTCCAATGAATATCACGCAAAGCTCCCACTTGATTGCCATGCACTAATATTGCCACTCAAAAAGGCTCCATGGTGGTGCTTTTCGGGACCCCCATGTGATTTGCTTTGATTATGTCCATGCCCATTTTGATTCGTTTCCCTTTGGGGTCCAACACCATTGATTAAACTAAACTTCAAATCTAAGGTTTAATTATTTTACCCTAGTTGCAGGCATAGAGGAGGTTGTTTGTGATAATAAATTACAAAGCGTGATGGAGTGCATTGGTAGAATAATTAGGCATCGGTTGGTGCACAGAATTGAGAGCATTGCTACTCTCTGCAATGAATGAAAAGCTGTTGACCATGTTGCGCTTGAGGGTGCAATAAATTCTCAGAAAAAGCAAAAGGTTAAAGCAAAGGCAATTTCAGGCTTGAGAAGTATGAATAAAGCAAAAGATTGCTTTATCCATGAGCATCATGCCATTCAAATTCTATATTTCACTACAGAAGCCCTTGTAGTCTGATACTGGCTTCAGCTGTTCTTTCATTTTCTTGTTGACACCTTAGTCCATATAACATGAAACAAATGTATGATACCATCAAAACAAAGAAAGAAAATTTTGATGCAAATATTGCAAGTGCCCTATATTCAGGTGAAAAGGAATCCGGTCATGGAAACTGTAGATAAGATTGTCATAAACAAGGGATACAAATAAAATTTAATAGCAGGAAAGCAAAATTTTGAAGGTAAATTGAACAATATATTCTTTTTTTTCTTCTTTGAACAAACCAACCGGATTCTTCTTCACCGGAGAAGCGGTTTCTTTCTTGAACCCAGTACAGGTCCAGTTCACTCCAGCTCTTCCTGGCCCTCTGCAGGACATTGGATCAGCTCTAAAATATTGACTACTTCTTCCATGTCTGGCCGATTAGATGGCACTTGAGATGCACATATCAAACCAAGTTTTACTACTGGAATCGCCTCATCTGCTGGAAAAGTTCCTTGAAGTCTGCCATCAATGCATTCTTCCACTCTTCCATCCTCCAGTGCTCCCCTCACCATGTCACATAGAACCACCACATCATCCTCCATATATTCCACTGGCCTCTTCCCTGTCACCACTTCCAAAACTAGAACCCCAAACCCATACACATCACACTTCTCAGTTATCTTCACTGTTCGACAAGCAAACTCAGGAGCCATGTATCCTAGTGCACTCTGGATTTTGCTGCTTAAGATGCAACGGTCTAAAGTGGGCAACAGCTTTGCCAGGCCAAAGTCTCCCACTTTCGGCTCACCAGAATCATCTATCAGAATATTGGTAGATTTTAAATTGTAATGGGTTATGTTCATGTGATGCAAATGGGCCAAACCTCTAGCCATTCCAAGTATTATGTTGAATCTATGCCGCCAGGATAGGTAGTTCTTATCGGGTCCATCATGGAGATGCTTATACAAACTTCCACTGGATACGTATTCATAAATAAGGAGTTGCAAGGATGGAGTCCAGTAATAACCTTCCAGTGTGACAAGATTATGATGCCTAACCTCTCCAAGTTTCTTCACTTCCTTTTCAAATTCATCCTGGGACTTGATCAAACTTGAAACTGTTAACTTCTTTATGGCAACTGAACGCCCATCTCGAAGTACTGTTCGGTAAACAACCCCAAACCCACCACGACCAAGTTCCGAGTCTTTGTTGAGTAATGCTTGGGCCCCAGCAACAAAATCAGCATCACCAGAAAACATGACAAGCTTGCCATAGTTTGGATCATTAGTTGGGGAACAGCTGAAATCTTCACCGCCAGAAAATGTGAAAGCAGCTGGAGAGCGTGCCATGGAGGATCTTGCATGGATATTTAGGAGAGTAACAGCTACCACACCGAGTGTAATGCAAGCTGCTGCACCAATAGCAATAAGAGCAGAGATGCTGAGTGCAATCTTCCTGTGATGGAGATTAAAAGAGGTGCCATTGGAGGAGCCAGAAGAGTTGGGATTAAGAACAATAGGCTTCTGATGGACAGAAGGGCAGGATCGGTTGACAATAGATCCACACAACGAGGGATTGCCAGAGACAGATGATGGGAAAATAGTGTTGAAGAAACCCCCAAGTGGGAGATCACCTTTTAAGTTGTTATGAGAAATATTAAAGGACAGGAGGTGGGAAAGATTGGTCAGCTCTTTGGGTAAGCTTCCAGAGAAACGGTTGAACGAGAAATCTACATATTTTAGGCTGGTTAGGTTTGCAATGGCTGCTGGAATTGGACCGCTAAGGTTGTTCCGAGATAGAATTCTGTACAGTTTAGTAAAAAAACAGAGATAGAAATTGTTAGAAAATGAAGGCTCCATAACTTATAAATTGAAACTTCAAATTATTAAATGAAGGTGCAATAGCCAGCAGCAATTCAAGAGTCTAGACTTTTCTTCGTTGTATTCTCTCTTCATCATTCTTTTTCCGCATTTCACCATATAATGAAAACTTGAAATTTGATCAAATCCCGATAACAGATTATAGCAAACACCACTGATTATACAGCTAAACAAACAACAAACACACAAAAATCATGCTAGTCAGGTTTTGCTGCATAGATGATAGTCACGTGTTAATTGCCACTTGGCAAGTCTATAGACACTAAAAGCATAGATAATGTTTCATCTTGCACCAAAATGACAATCAAGTTTGCCTGCAAAGGTCAGACTAAACACAAACAAGAACATAATTAAACTAGGAGCTAGCATGAAAGTCTAGTTGTTTCAAACAATTTCAAAAAGAACTAAAGCAATCAACCACAAGCGTGACCTGCCCTCGAAACAATACGAGAGATCAATTGTTTTCAATGTAATGGTTTAAATTTAATGGCTCTCAGTTGACATTATTAAGAACTGCTAACAGAACTGTAAGAACAGAGTTACTTTCCCAGAGTATTGAAAGCACAAGTAAAGAACAAATAAGAAGAACCAATTGGAGAACTTTTAAAGCAAAAGTCAAGCAAGGAGGAAGAACTCACAAAGATGTAAGAGATGAGCACTTCTGAATCTGAGTAGGAATTTTCCCAGTTAGGAAGTTCATCTCCAATCTCAGTTCCTTGAGCGAGGCTGCTCCTCCAATTTCAGAAGGAATGCTCCCGGTTAGCCTATTATCACTCAAATCCAGAGCTTGTATCATTGTCAATTCTCCTACACTCGGTGGAATAGAACCAAATAGTTGGTTCCTTGACACATTAAAGAGTTGCAGGCCGCTCAAAACCCCAATGTCAGATGGGATTTCTCCAGAGAAGACATTTGAAGATAGATCCAAGACCTGAAGACTTTGAAGTGAGACTGCCAATGATACACCTGAAGGATGTTCTATGCTTTCATCAAGGCTGTTCCCAGAAAGCGACACGCTTTTTAACCCCGCCTTGAAAATCCATGAAGGAAGATTACCTGTCAGCCGATTACGGCTGACATCTATAGCCAAAAGGTTAACACAATTCGCCATTGACTCGGGCAGCCCTCCAGTGAGCTGGTTCATGGACAGATTCAATTCCTTCAACACTTTAAGGTTTCCAATTGAAACTGGAATCCGACCTGAAAGTCTATTGACAGAAAGGTCCAAACTTTCAAGACTTGTCAACTCTCCAATCCACCCAGGAACTTCCCCTGTGAATGAATTTCCTCCTAGTCTAACAGTAGCACATGAACTAAGTCTCTGCAATGACTCTGGAAGACCACCAGACAAAGAATTCTCACTAAAATCAAGCAGTTCCAAAACCTGACAACCTCCAATATCCACTGGTAGCTGCCCAGTGAACCTATTCCTTCTCAAATTAATGGCTCTCAAAGCATACAAATTTGCTATTCCTTCAGGAATCTCTCCTTCCAACAAATTATAAGACAAATCAAGAGACTGTAGCCCTCTCAAATACCATAATCCAGATGGCAATTCACCTGAAAGGCCATTCGATGAGAAATTAACCACCGAAAGTGCCACACAAAAGCTCAAAGAATCAGGAATCATCCCTGTAAGATCATTCCTAGCAAACGAAACGGACCTCAATGACCCACATTGTTGAAAAAACCCATCGGGGATTGACCCTGATAGACTATTTTCACTCAAGTCAATAACTTGTAAGCCGCCAAGTCTAGGAAGATCAGGGTTTACAGTCCCATTAAAATTATTATTAGCCAGAGACAGAACCTGAAGAAACTGTAGCCTTAAAAGGCCACGGCCAATGTGCCCAGATAAAGAGAAGCCATCAAGTACCAGTTCAGTGACCCGATGGGTAATCGGGTCACATTTGACACCAACCCAGTTACAAGGACTATCATCATCTTCATTCCATGATGAGAGTTTAGACTCTGGGTCTTGAAGACCCGCCTTGAATACTATCAAGCCAAGCACATCATCATTGATGGAGTCCAAACACTGTACCAGCAGTAGTGGAGCTAAAACAGCTAAAAATAAGAACTTGAGTAGCATTTTTTCTTTTTTACAATTCAATTCAATCCCAACTTTTGATACATTTGATGCTAAAAATTTAAGGACACCGTGAAAGAATGCAAAAGGTGGAGAAAAGGGGCTATCAAACTTGGAAAGGAGAGATTTTTTGGGCTATCAAAGATGGCAACAACGCTTGTTGCCTCGAAAGACAGAGCACGGTGGAGGTTACAGCTGACAATAGCAGGGATGGGGTAAAAACAAGAAAGTTTTGTTCTTTTAATCTTCGGAGATAGATAAGAGAAGGAGAGAACAGAAAGTTTCTGCCTCTGAAAAAATACAATCCTAGCAGTAGAAGCTAGGGATGGTGAAGCTATAAGCCCTGCAATGGAAGAAGCTAAAATGATTTACAGGCCCAACAAAAGAAAAGCAAAAGAGAGAGAGGGAGAGAGTCCAAAGAATGAGAATGTGGGTGGCAATATCTTTGGACTAGAAATGAAGCAAAAGCAACAAAAAAACGAAACCACAGCTGCAAAACCCACTTTCTTTTTTCAATTCCCCAACTTTTTCCAATTTCAAAAAAGCAAAAAAGACAGACACTACCGTAGTAGTAGAGTAGTAGTGGTAGAGATTATACAGGAACTCTCACAAATACAGCCTTCGATCTCCAAAACAAGAAACACCAACCACCAAACCTTGCATTAATGAGGCTTTTATAGCCAGTCAGTTAGTCCCACATCCATAACTCGGCAAAGTGAAGGTCATAAAGGGTGTTAGGTGCAGAAGGAATGGAGGAGTTAATAGGAGCTGGAAATTTCAAAGAAATGGAATCGTGGCGGGAGGATAGCCGGTAAAGCAGAAGAAGAAGCGGGAGAAAGAGAGATTTTTAAAGAAAATTTGATAACCAGAGACTGGGATGATGAGAAAGGCGAGGGAGCAGCAAAACCATTTAATGATGGGGTCAGAAGAAGAGGAGAGAAACAGTAATGATTCTGTTTTGGTGTTGGTGCTGCTGCTAGTGGGGGTAATAACGAATAACAAGGAAAGGAGAAACAATGAAATAAAGAAAGAGTAAAGTGTGGTGTGCTCTAGTGGAAGAAGCAGCAGCTGCCGCAGCGAGCATTTAAAGCTTCTTTCTTTTTGAAAACAAAGAACTGGTGAGAACAGGACCCGAAGACAGGGAACTGCGGAAGGGTTTTACTTTTTCTGTTTGTTTAATGTTTTGTTTGGGGGTTTTCATGGTCAAAGGAGAATCCCATGCCTGAAACCAAGTGCCCCTTTCATCGATTCTTCTCACGTTTTTTCACTCTCTTTTTTTTGTCCATTTCTTGCCAGCGCTTTTTTTCTCCTTTTCCTTTTCTTTGATCTCATGGATCGTAGGATTTTTTATGTTTACTGGGGTGGGAGAGATTTAATTTTGTTTTGTTTTAAAAATACATTTTAAATGAAAAAAAAACATCACATCTGTAATCCTTTCGTGTTTTTTTTCCCCATGATTTTGACGTTTACATATAAAAAAAATACTTTAATATATTTTCAATCATCATATACTATAATACCAAACAAATTATAAAATAAAGATAACAAGTATAAAATAAGCATGTTTCTTTGTAATTTTATATTTTGAAAATATAAAATTTCACTCTAAAATTATTTCAAGGGCATATTTGAAAGTGCTATTGGGTTGTTTTTGAAAGTATTTTTCGTTTAGAAATGTATTAATATAATATATTTTATATTTTTAAAAATTTATTTTTGATATTAGCACATCAAAATAATCTAAAAATATTTTTTTTTTCTTAAAAAGCTTTTTTGAAAAAAAAATCATTTAAAATAAAAATTTAAAATTTGATCAAACAATATTTCAATGGCTTGGCTAAACAAACATATAATAAAATAGACTCCAATCCAATCTCGAAGTCAAAGAGTGACAAAATGGATTGTTTTCATTGTTTACAATCATACACGTGCCAAACCAGAGTCATAAGAAATTAAGAATAGCTTAGTAATTGCGTGCCTAGTAAAATTATTTTTTACTTAGCATTATATTTCTTTAAGTTATTTTTATCTTTGATATTATGTTATTAGAGGTTAAACTTTATTTTCTTTTTTTTATTAACGTGGATCAGTTTACGAGTACCTCGATTAATTCAACAAGTCTTAAAATAAATAATAATTAAATCTTCAATAACCTTAAGATTTGTGAGACTTGAACGGTGATTTATAAGGAACAAACCTAAAACCTGACCATCCAAGTGCATCTCTTTTGATTAAAGTTTACATTTTTATTTTCCTTTCTGCGAGTTGTTTTAACCTCGTATGGTAATAAGTTTTAAAATATATTTTTTCTAGTTTGTGAAAGAATTTGACCCGTACAGCACTGTAGTCTCTAACAACACACCCAATTAAGTAGAGAAAACTTGAAGTTAGAACAGCAGCAACTGAGATGGTAGTGAAACAAGACAGAAAAGGGACAGAGGCCTGCATTTCCCTTTTCAATGAAGACATGATAATGTAAGATACCACCGTAGTTAATTCATCGGCACTGTCTTGTCCAGGATTAGACTCCAAAACAAATCGCAGTTCAGTTTTCAAAGATCCATGTGTGGGAATGTAGCCAAATTCCTCTCTGTTTCTTTATTGTTTTCTCCATTGCTGTTCTTATTATAACAACCCAGTTGTCGTATAAGATTTCTTGCAAACACATCATCAACCCGAAAACCTACCTCTTTTGGCATTTTTCTCCACGTAAATACTCTCCCCGCCCATCTCGCCAAACCTAGTCCAGTTCATCCTTTGAGTGTTAACTCAAAACATTAGTTTTTCACGTTATGTTCCCATATAAAATGTTTCTTTATTGGACACTCACCCATCGAACAGGAGGAAATCATGGATTTGATGAAAAATACGTAGCTGTATATAGTGAGCAATAGTTAACCCACCCATGGATATTTTAGGTTACTTGGCTGTATTCTTTTTCAAAAGAAACAAATTAGTAGCAACTACTCTATAACATATTCCCTATTTCTCATCTAAAAGCTTAACTTTTATTAATATTATATCGGAGAATCGTTGACCCAGCGATCACGGATTCGAATCTCATCGTCTATATTTTATTTTATAAAAATCAAACACAATATAATATCTGACTGTACAAGTTTTAAATCCATAAAACTTTAACTTGAGAAAATCTGTTAAAAAATAATATAAATCATATTCTAAAATCTCATGTAATAGTTTAAGCTTTTAGATTGGATATTCGTTAAAAAAAAAAAAAGGTCTGTAAGTAAATGTTTCTATGGATTATCTTTATTATACTTGTTTAACGACATTTGATTAGATTTAAAGAGAATTATATCAATTTTACTAATCATTATGATAAGATTTCGCCAACACTGGATATACCAAATGGTAAAAATATAAATATTTTAGGTGACCTAGATTTTGAAACCAGTTTATTAAATAATTAATTGACCTTTTCAAAAATAGAATAAAAAAATTGAGATCCCTTTCACAAACTCCATTTATTTTTGCAGTTTCCACACTGCAAACCCTCTTATCGATGTACTTTTTAAGCTTAGAAAACTTTTGTTTTAATTGCTCTTCTCGGGGAGCTGCCATAGATGGTGGATCAGTGGCGTAGATGGCGGGCTATCATGCTAACAGTATCAGCTAATAAAAATCTAAAGTCTCTGCTGAATCCAAATTATGACTTTGTAATTCTCGTTGTCCCCATTGACTGCCTCACAAACGAATCCATGGCCTTTTCGAAGACTCCATCCCGGCATTGCTGTGCATGCAGTTCATGTTTCGATCGAGTTCTAACATGATATTGTCCGTCTTCCACCCTTGAATCACAAGAAATTAAAGAACATCATCTCTTGCTTCGTCTCCTACCTTGTCATCATTAAAGAACACCTCGATTGTTGTTTGAAGGATACAACATCTCTTGTCTGTTGAATTTAACCCGTAGCTATTGGCACATACTCGGTCCAAGATCTGGTTTGCAGGTGGGTTGTGGTTCAATCTAAAAAGGACCGTGTTTTAGAGTTTTTTTTAAAATAAATTAAACAGTGTAGTTTTGAAGAGGGAAAAAAAGATGCTAATTTTTTTTATTTAAAATAAAAAAAAAAATCAAAATTTAATCAACACAGCGTTCAACCGCTTAGCAAAACAGACACTGAATCGAAAAACAAAGATAAAGTCGATGCTAAATTGCTTGATTTTCTAGTGTGAGTTGTTCCTCAAATCCTTTTTCAAATTGAGAATTAGTCGAGTGTCAAATTAGTTTTTCAACCCCGCAAAAACCCCAAGCCAGCTAGAATAAATCATCAACTCTAATCTTATATCAACTTGATGTAAGAACAAAGTAAAGTGACCAAAAAAGCCAAATAACAAAAAAAAATCTATAATTTTAGAGTAATTTTGAAGGTACTTGAATCTTTCTAGGCCTTTTTAATTAAATGATGTTGTGGTTTGCCTTTGGTGATGAATTAATTAGTTATTTAATTCCATTAATTATAATCGTTTATGCAAAGGGATACATTTAGAATTCAAGACTTGTAACAAACGATACTTGTCTCCCATTTAATTTGAGTTCTTATACCAAGCAAGGGTAAAGGAAGCAGCAATCATCTTACCGAGAGAACCACTTGCAGAAGACGTCTGGTTTACTCTACAAAGAGGACGAAAGATCATTTTACAGACTCCCACTAATCTCCCCGCTTCAAACCCTCTTTTCGATGTACTTTTAATGCTTGCCAAGCAAATTTGAGCTTCTCGTGGAGCTGCCATCCATGGTGGGTGGGTGAGTGGCGTACAGGGCGGGCTATCATGCTAACAGTAGCTGCTAATAAATCTAAAATCTTTGTTGTCCCCATTGACTGCCCTTACAGACGAATCCATGGCCTTTCCGAAAAGTCTGTCCTGGCAATGTTGCGGCAGCAGTTCATGTTTCGATCAAGTTCTAACATGATGTTGTCCATCTTCCACCCTTAATTCACAAGTAATTAACCAACATCTTTTGCTTCTTCTTTTTTTGGCGTGAGTAATCTTCACCTGGGAAAACATATTTTATGAGACTAAATGAATGAGTAGAATTCCGAGATTCTTATAAATGATGCATGTTCTGACTCGAAGTCGAGATCTATTGTATAGATCACAAGTCTTGTATCATCGCGTCACATCTATTGGTGACATTTTTTTTGCTTCGTCTACTACCTTGTCATGATCAATGCCTCAATTTTTGTTTGAAAGATCTAATTTCTGATGTCGGTGAAATTTAATTCATAGTTATAAATCCTTGTATAAATGGTTAAACATGAACATGGAGCTAGATAAGCAAACGAGGAGAGAGTCATCCAACGATTTCCGGGGCTAAGTTCACAAACTCAATGAGTCAATTTAAAACGATTTTGTTTTAGTATTTTATAAAAAAAATTAAAATCAAGCAAAGTTTTGCTTGAATTTAACCAAGTCAATCGGGTTTGACCTGATTATTCTTGTTTGATTCGATATAAAACCCAATTCAACAAGCCATTGAAGTGACCCATTAAGTTAGGTCACATTCAATAACACTAATTTAAACTACCACAATAGTTTTCTCTTTTTAATAAATATCAACTTACATTATCATAACACAATTTTTGGTTTCCTCAAATTATATATATATAGTGAGATTATGGTTAGCTTGACATGAGAGGGGCAGGAAGAGTTTTGACCCAATTATATCCCATTATACCAAGACTCAAGAGACAATACAAATTCAAAATTAAATTAAATGATTACCGAGTGAATTTATATAAAAATTAAGTATAGAAACTTAATTAAATTTTTAATAGCCCAATTTAATTTACTTACCCTTTTTTATTAATTAAATGATAATGTGGATTGTCATTGGTGATTAATGAGTTATCTAATTCCAATAATTATAATTGCTTATCAAACAGGATACGATTTGCACTACATGATTTAAAAAAATTATCCACAACAATTAAAGTCACTTGATGAGCAATTTTTGGAAAAATCTTAGAAGTTTCCCTAGCATTTTTCATAGTTATATTCCATGGATCCTGGAGAGGCAGGGAGGGCACATCCATGGGCATGAACTAAACAGAAGCCCATACAATGGCCTTGCAGAGCCCAATTACGTGGGACATATAAAGCCCATGACCTGTCAGGTCTATATCCCGGGCGGGCCAGTGTAATGGCCGACAAATGTTGATGCCTGAAAACACCATGGAATTTCTGATTACACGGCAACGTTTAAGAAAACATGTTGCCTTCAAATCTAGACGGGCATGACCGGAGACTGCAAGAACTGCTTGAATAGAACTATCTAATATCTAATAGGTCACAGGTCACTAAAAGTTTGGAATTAATTTTTTTTTTTATGATCCCAAATCTAGACCATGTAGTTATTAATATGATGGTAATTAAAGTTTTTATAGTCGTTGACTTTAGATCTCGTGAGATTAATTAAGCTGTACACAAGCTAATTTGAATACCCATATTAATAATTAAAGAAAAACTTCTTCATGTGGAGTAAAGCCATTCATCCTTGCAAACACACATAGATAAATTTTGATCAAGGGACTATCATCAAACAAGCAAGCGAATGCTCTCCAAGGTTAATGTCATGTCCAAATTTGATAAACCAATCGATTTCTTTATGAAGAATATGGGTTGTAAGAGTATACGGGAATAACCAGAATTTTAATTGCGCATTTAAATTTTCAAAATATATTTTTTATGAGTAAAGTTTATTCATATTAAAAAATATATATATGAGTGCTAACCTTCAAGGTCTATCCACGTAGAAACGTGTTGCAAGTGAGGTCTTGCCTAATGGAGAAAGGAAAAGCCCTTTCGCACGGGTTCAAGCCCTACTATATATGTTTCACCTAGTAGCGTATTCGCTCATTGACTGCAGGATGTTTAATGGATCAGAGATTAGTGTGGCACATGTTGAACCGGATATCCAATTATAAAAAGATAAAAAGAAGCTGTGTTGATGGCATCCAGTCCTTTTCTTGCCGTCTGCACTCTCTATTATTCTATTCTGAGAATTCAAATAAACTCCCCAACAGAAATCACCGTGCACATGCACGATTTATGGAGCACAAAAAATATTCAACTCCTTGTATGTCTAAGATTAGTGTCCAGACTTTAATCTCATGTAATTTGATGATTTTATTTATTTCTTTATAGGCAAGTGGGTAAAAAAACTATTTTTTTTCTAAATAATTGAGAAAGAAGCTCGTTAAAATAGAATCTACATGTTAATTCTTCTTTTTTGTGTTATTTTTGATAAACCAAAATTATATGTATTAAAATCTTATTTTGATCAACAGACTTGATGGAGAAAGATTACTTTATTTTATTTAGATCAAAATATGATTAAACTGGAAAAATAGAGGAAATATATTTATATATATATATAATTCGAAAAACTCTTTATCTATGAATATGAAGGGAGATGTGAAATATTGTAAGAAGTATAAGGACTATAATAAATTTCAAGCAAACATTTCTCAATGCGTGTCACCAAGACATTTCACGATTCCTAGTCCGAAGGCAAAGGAAGTAGGGAAACTGTATCCCTCTCCTAAACCCTCGCTTCTCTTTCCCCCCTCGTGACTCTCGCCTAAAAAACCTAGACTGCTCTCTGTCTCGTTTTAAACAAGAAGAGTAGAAGAAGAAAATGAGTGTGTCAATGGAGTTGTTATCTCCTGGCTGTAGTTCTTTGCTATCAAAAAGGCCATCTTTGTGTTCATCTTCTTCAATGGCTTTGTTTGCTCCATCCTTAAAGTTCCAGTCTATTTTGCTTAAACCTAGCGGTCACAGGTTGTCTTTTGGGTCTCCAAGGGCTTTTGTTCCAAAAGGGCTTGGTGTTGGCGTTGGTTTTCGTTCTGGGAATTTGTTGAACCGACAGATTGTGGTATTTGCTGGCTCTCACGAGGATTCTGTAAGATTTACAATTTCTCTTTCGATTGCCTTTACTGTTTTTATATTATAAATGTAAATTCTTTTTGAGTGATTTTTGTGTTTTTCCAATTGGGTTTCCCTTTTTTGGATTTTGAATTTGAGTTGCATTAGAAAGTTTTGCTGTTGATTAACATGGGAATTTTCATGGTTTGATTTGGTTTTGTATTTCGAGCAATCCCATCTTGTTTGTGCCAAATTTTAAAGATTTTTGTTTCTTTTTGCAATTTGCATTTTAAGAAACATTTTTCAAATGGGTTCTTTTCAATATTTGAAATGAAATGAGATATAACTGGATCATATCTTATCGTTTTTCTCTTTTTTTTTTGTTGGCAATGTTTAGGGGCATTCAGAGATTGAAGTGGAAAAAGAAAGTGAAGATAAAAAATTAGTGGGTGAAGATTCAGAGGAAGTATGGAAGCAGACACTAGAATCTTTCAGAGAACAAGCTTTAAGGTTGCAAAGTGTTTCTCAAGAAGCATATGAGATATACTCAAAAAAAGCCATGATTGTTTTGGAAGAAACTTCAGAGAAGTTAAAGATTCATGCAGAGAAGGCCAAGGAGGATTTGGGTGAGCTGGCAAAGGAATTCGGTCAAGATAGTATAGAGTATCTTGTGGCAGCTACAGAGAATTCTCCAGAACCCGTGAAGGAGGTCGTGGAAACATTTTCTACTTCGACTGATGATTTTAATGATGTTTCTAAAGTCCGTGATTTCCATGTTGGAATACCATATGGTATGAGCAGTGCATCACTGGAGTTCATCTTTTAAAATTTTGTTGAATGAGTTTTTTTGTCAAAAATTAGAATTTGTTAGGACTAACAACATGATAGATATACCATTGCGCTGCAATATACTGTCATTGTACAGTTTCAAGTTCTTCTGTTACTATTCTATTATGCGACCCTTCACAATGCTAACTGAATATGGATGAGCTGGGAAAGGATTTCGTTGAATTGTCACTGCCAGCACCCACTTTGGTTACTCTTAACTGGGCAATTTGCCTTTTAGTGTATTTTCAATTATAAATGGCTTCAATGTTTTTCATGCTATTGCTATACTTCACAGGTTTATTACTTGCCACTGCTGGATTTCTCTCCTTCATGTTTTCTGGCAGCATCAATTCGATTAGGTTTGGTGTCATTCCTGGCACTGCACTTCTGGCTTTAAGCATATCAAGTTTAAAATCTTACAAAAGAGGAGAGCCATATTCCTTGGCCTTGAAAGGGCAGGCAGGTTAGTATGTGGTTCTATTCTACGATAAAATATAGACATAAAAAGAAAAGAAAATCTCGGATTGCTTTCTGTTGGTAGCTTCTAAACTATATGAGCTTAGGCAGGCTGCTTTCTGTTTCTTATTAGTTGTATAGTTGGATCATTTTGGACAAGTTTTAGAATATGGTATCATATGTAACAAAGGATGCCATTAAGTTATGAATTTAACAGCATGCACCTTGTGTAGAATGTGTCAAAGCATAAGGATGAAATGCTTGGATTCACTTGCAGGTTCATAAAAAAGAGAGATCAGGGTCAAGTTAAAAATTTAAAAGGCACCGTAGACAGGAGCTTTAGTGTAGCTTAGCTCTTCCTCATCTACAGGTTTTTACTTCTATTGCTAGGTTTTGTGAGTACATGTTTTTAGTGCTTTGGAGCATGCTGACTATTCTTCTTGTCTTTCCTCCATGCTCTACCGCAACAGGCTGCTATTTTGATTATTTCCTGATAATATTAGTGTGTGAGCTACTTCGTGATGAAGGATAGCTATTATTTTGGGTCAATGCTTGATCACTTTTTTCCAAACATGTTTTTTATTCTCTACAACTTATGCTTTACTTGTACATATCTTCTGTTGTATATTTGACTTCAAGCTTTTAACTATTGTGTCTGGTCCTGCAGCAATAATGGCTATTATCTTTCTTCGGGACATCAGAATCATGATGACTCAGGTAACAGTTCTTCAAACAACCATGTCATCTTTCCTGTTTTATCTGCTGTCTTACATATTGGTTGTTGTGTTACAAAGTTCTAACAGTCTAAGCTTTTTTGTTTTGCAGAGAGCTTCATTGTTTACTCCTCTTGCAACCCTCATCAGGTTCCTAGTTCCCTAGTCTTTTTGTGCTATCATATTTCCTTTTCTACCTTACTAGTTAGGATGGAAGGTTCGCTGGTAAAAGTAATTTTTTTTAGTCTAATCTAACAATTAGGCAAGGTGCTATAGCATTTGAACTTTGATGTGGTTTGAAAGGTGCAGAAAATTCTAGGATAAAAATTGAGAGGAAATGTTCTGCAATTTGCCACTCAATTCTCCTGAGTGTGGCACAAGAGTTGCATTGTGCAGCATTTGATGAAAATTGTTTATCTCAAATGAAACAAGAACTGGTATCTGCATGTATAATATCCTAGGCCATCCAGTGCAATTTGCTCAAGATACACAATGTACGTCTTAATCTCAATCCAAGACCAGGAACCATTGCTCGTCTCATGCCTATGAGCTCATGCTAGATCTGGTATTGGTTATGGTTCAGTCTAGCCAAGTTCTTTACTTGTAGTATGTCTCAGTTTATACTTTTCCGATACTGTTAAGGCTATACCTTTTGGCTTCTTCCCCTTCTGATCCCGGCATATCTGTAATTTGTCTTGCTGCATGCATTCACAGTCATGCACGGTCATGCAAATACTTGCCTTGCTCCGAGTCATAAAACCACATGGGCCTAGTGCAGTGAAAGAACATGAGTATCTCCATTTTCAGATGCTTGTAGGCTCTATGTCAAGCATTTTATTTATAGTGGTATTTATGTAGCTGTGTGTGCATTTGATTTTCTGATAACTGGCATTGCTTTTCAGTGGTACAATGGTTGCATTCTATCTATATAAGATCAACGTGGATGGTAAGCAGAGTAAAGGGTCAGGCATGGGACATGGAGCAGAAAATTGATGCATTTGTTCCACTGGTTAGTTGGATTGCATGCCATCTTTGTTCTTCACCCCTCCCTTCCAACCCTTACCTTTTCTTGTACAAATATTATTCATTGTCGTGATGCAAAATCTCATCATATATGAATCTTCACTTTCTCTTTCAGCATTTTCTTTAATAATAATAATAAAATTACTCGAGTTGCTTTTGTTAACATTATGCCTAGAATGATAAGTTTTCTGCCACTTCCATTCTGTATTGTAGCTGATCTAATGAACTTCTCCAATGACCTCCAGGTGGAAAGTTCTCGACATTTCTAGCTCTGGAAGAAAAAGATGGGATCCCAGAAAACATTGCTTGATTCCTGGGTTACTGATAATGCCTTTAGTCTACTTTTAGTTTGGGTTGCAAGGATATAGGAGAAAGTTGCAATAATCCAGCGGAAATATTTCCCCATGATGTGCTGAAAGTACTGGTGTTTTCTCCCTCAAATGCCTTGGGGTTATATTGATACTTGCTCATTTCGTATTGTTTAGTTATTTTGTTTTTGCTCTTAATTAAATTTATACAAAACGTGTTTGCAGAATTTTTCCTGGCCAGCTGATCTTCCTATTTTAGTGTTGTTATCAATGCCTAGGAGGACCTTGCAGAAGTTAGTGATTTAATAATTTCTAGACGGTAAGTAGTAAGACTTTCCTGCAGTTACCAGTGCACAGGCAAAATCAGTGGTGGCTAATACAGCTATTAGAGTATGCAAGTGTAGTGTACATCATTTGGGCGTAAATTTATATAAAGTATTATTGCCTTTTGGAGGGCAAGAAGCTACCTTATTGAGGATTTTTTTTTTTATATAAAAACAGCAGACATTAAGATCCACGCCATAAAATGTAAAATGCCCACCTTCACGGGACTCATGATCGTTCTTTCAGCTTGAAGGACAGCTTGGAATTATGCTTGATAACCTAGGCTGCAAGAAACTGGAACGCAACCAAGATGGCCTAAAATTATGAATCCAATAAAGCTTCTTACATCGAATTGAGATTTGCAGTGTTCCTTGGAATTACATGCAGCGCATGAAATATTAATGTACATATACGAGTGTGACTAAATGGGAGCGTGTGGGCACTAGCTTAAATAGCTACAATCTAAAACTTGAACCATTTACACTACATGATAACCAAATAGAAGCTGATAGGTCACTTGGTAATTTGGAGATGCTGCTTATTTAGTCGATGCCGCAATCTCACTAGCTCACTTTCAGATGTCCCCACGGGGAGCATGATGAACAGGGATGTCCGCTTGACTATCCAATGGCATATACTGCGCCATGATAGCCCGTATCTCTGAATCCATGTATCTCTGTGCACGTTCATAAACATGAAATTCAGTTCACTGTGTTATTAGCATTAAAACTGGATCCGTTAATAAAAAAATTCAGGTGTAAAGCGATCTCTACACCAAATCCAAATTCATAAAATTTGTTTGAGTCAGCATCTTCATGCTCAAAATACTCGTTTGGCAAGCATCTGTTTTTATCATTGAATGATGTGCCGTCATTAAATCAACTAGGAACTTGGGTCCTCAATG
The DNA here is from genome assembly GCA_032356905.1 of Salix exigua. Lineage (NCBI taxonomy): Eukaryota > Viridiplantae > Streptophyta > Magnoliopsida > Malpighiales > Salicaceae > Salix > Salix exigua. The sequence goes on along the minus strand of CM063591.1, from coordinate 13,776,434 downwards.
ATGCTTGAGCATGTAAATTGACCCCTCCCCCCCAAAACAACAACAACAACAACAATTTTTTGTGATGTTCCTTCTAAGATTTGACAAATGCCACATGCGTGTAGCCAGAATATGAAATGGCACAAAAAATTTAAGATACATACCCGGATTCTGTACTTGTAAAGTGCATATCCAGCAACACTAGCAGTAGCCAAGCCAAGAATAATAATCCAAACAAAGCTCCAGCTGTAATTTGTGTTAGCAACTTTACCTAAATCATTGTAAGACATAAATCAGTGGAGGCTGAGATGACAGAAGCAAATGTATTGTGGAATGCTAGAGATCCCATTTAGCACAAAAGATTCCAAGAGCCAATAACCAAAATTAGTCCCAACTCTTGAGTCGAGTAGAGCTTGGAAATTACTTTTGAGATATGCAGTGGCTAAAACAGGAAATGAAATGCAATACCTTCATAAGGTACAAGGTGTATCTACCAGTTCTAGAAACAGGTTCCAATAAGTTGAGCTTCTATGTTAATTGATGAAACTGAAAATATATTTCACCACATATAGTTCATCATGCTAAATCCAATTTAAAATGAAAAATTGTGCCACGATTAGAAAATTCAAAATAAGGACTTTGAAGTATGCTGTGCACACACCGAGCTGCAGTTGATTTAACAGAGCATGTTATTCAAAAAACCCTGGAAAGCACTCACTTATGCACGTGTCATGTTCTTGCATATACAATAAACCACCACCACAGCTGCAGTCATAACTGCCCCAGGTATTTTTGCATTTGCATTCTGGACACTGGCAGGCCAGCTTGTCTTTGCATTCATCCACATCTGGGAAACAGCCAAAAGAAAACGTTTGAAGAGTGCCTCATAATCTACTTTGTCTCACAAACAACAGAAAATGACATGTTGCTTGTGGTCTATAAAGAAGCAAGTGCACTCATATCCCAGATGGAAAAGTACCAGTGTGAAATTAATAAAATGCATGGAGATTTATAAAATGAGGAGAAAAATATTTCCTCAAATCATCTAAGAAGAAACCAAAGCTGTTGAGTTATTTATTGATGGCAAAATTCAGTGAATGGATTCCACAAACATTTTGGACTGGAAGAAACCGCATACAATACATCAAATGTGTTTTCATAAAACTGGAATACAGAATCTTGTACTTGTTCATCTAATATTATACCAATGAAAACTTGAATAATCTTCACTGAGGAAAATTCTTCATCTGGAACTTAAAATAATAATAATAATGATAACGATAATAATAGTTCAAGGAGCTATTAAGAATAACCCACTTGAGCCAGCAAAACTGCATTCCGCTAAATAGTATAATGTCAGAACAATAACAAAGAAAAGCAGGAAGAGTACCTTCACAGGAATTTACTCCATCACCCTTGAATCCTGGAGGACACTTGCAACCTTGCAAATGATCTTCCTGAAACACATTTGAGAACCAATGAATAAGTCACATTAGAAACGAATGACTTAAGTGTGTGAGGAAGAAAACAGTAAGCTGGATAATTTCCATCAAATTCAAGACTCACAGCACAAGCAGAAAAGGTCCTGCCATCTTGAGTTTTCTTCCAGCATCCTCCATTGTTAATTTCACAACGTAAAGAACCCGAAGCTGAACAAACAAGCAAAAGATTAACAGAATTGAAACATAGAAGGTTCTGAACTTGAGTCAAAACTGAACTTGGGATTACATGAAAGATATTTACCTTCACAGCGAGTATAACCATCACCAACAAACTTCACCCCATGAACCAAAGGACATTCACATACTCTACCCCGAAAAGTATCCTATTAACAATGAAATTCCAGGACCAAAATAAACTTAGAATCAAAGAATGCACCAAAAATATAGTGCCAACAAAATGTTGAAGTTCTGTAGACACCTTGCATGCAGTAAGGTTAGCCGCCTTGTCCTGCCAACACCCACCATTGTTTTCTAGACACTCATTGGTTTCTACATCTGTAAAGAAAACTAGCAAATAATGACTTCCATCTCACAAGAGTCCCTATAACAAAAACAGCACTGAAAATATACTAGCATAGTTAATCATGCTAAATTCTGCTACTCAAAAGGAATTGCTTCCATCTTTTCACCAAAAAACCAATACTGCAGCAATGTGCTCTTTTATAACGATTTGAACATCTTCTGCACTGTAACTAGCACACCAGCACAGGAAAACATGGGTAACTGCCAGCAGTTATAAACATAAAGTAGTAAGAATAAGCCTGATAGATAACCTCCACTTAAGCATATGGCTGGCTCTGTGGTCTCTTCAAAACCTGCACATATCGCCTTAAGAACTGCTCCTTTGTCCAACTTCCCTGAAAACAGTAACAAGTACAGATTGGAAATAAACGTCAAGCAATTAGAAAGCTGAACATCAGGGTAAGAACGTTGAGTTCAAACCTCTATATTGCCTGTTGTTTATTACAAGAGTTGGAAGTATAGTCACATCTCCCCGAGACCCTTTTCCGATCTGAATAGATAATTCAAAAACCAAAGATTGAAAGTTAGCTACAAAATAAAACCTTAAAGGTATGGATAGCACGTGAGTTTAGAGCAATCAAGTTTGGTGGGCCTAACCTGTGTATCTTGTTCAGCTTTAAGAACTTCGTTTTCCACATCTGCCTCAGGGTCTCCTATGCATTTATCTATCTTCTTAAGATCAACACCTAAGTTTGTGAAACAACCATTTTCATAAGCTGCTTTCTCTCTCTATCTTTTTTTTTGTTCTCAATAAACATCAGAAGTCAATTCAGCTGCAAACATATTAACTAAGCCTTATTCTGAACAGCAGAATCAGACAAACATTTCGTCCATTATAAAACAACTGGTAACAGAAGATCAAGAGCATTGTAGTAACAGCTATGAAAATAAATTAAGCAAAAAAATTAGGAAAATTGACTAGACAAACAACATATAGAGAGCAGTTGTTTTCTACAGAGTGTGGACATGAAAACATATATTTTATAGCGAATCACTTACCAAGGGATTGGATAACCTGATCTGCACACTCTTTGGAGTATTTCTTGTCTTTCATTGGGCAACGGATTGAAAAATCAGTCACATAGTCCCACCAAAGCCATGGCTTTTTACTTTCACTGGCCACTTTATAAAAGCAAGCTTGGCGTAGATTTTGTACTACGACATCTTTTCCATCATACCCTTTGCTAAAATCCTGCTCAGGATCTGGAGCACAGTATCTCCCATGGTTGATGCACTGGGATTTGCATTGTTTGCTCAAAATGAATGCCTCTGGGCAATACCATGTTATATAGTGAGGGGTGAACTGTGTGTATCCCTTCTGCTCGAGTATCTGAGCTGCACCTTTGAAGCTCTTGACAAACTCAATCTGACTGTCACATTTTGGCCCGCATTCATCATTGCTATTTGTCCAGAACTCGTACTCAACCCGTTCATCAGGATGTGGAAGCGACTCTGTCCAGTCAAGATTCATGTTAACCATCCCTCCATCAGATAGAGCTTTCTTGATACTATCCCCCAAGGACTTGCTAATAAGCGCAGAGGGGATAGTGATGTTTTGCAGATAAGTAGCATCTGCATTCTCTTCTTCAGGGGTGTCCATGGTAATCAATGGTTCATCCTTGTCATCTGCTACAAGAATAGCTGCTGCTCCACCTTTCTGTGCATTCCATGCCTTCAAGGTAAAGTAGCAATCTGCAAAAATATACATTTTAGATGCATCTAGAGGCAGATGATAAGAACATGATCACTTCCATAGAGAAAAGAACACCAAAGTTACTTTTCCCAGGAATATCAGCCACTCACAACAGCATAAGATCCAAAGTATCACCACCAGTCATAAAATTACATTTGATTCTGGAATCAAGGCAAAACTTTCACAACGAAGTAGAGAACAAGCATGGTTCAAGATTTCATAAAAATACAAGTCCATTTTCTAAACTTAATTATGCTGCTGTCTTAGAATTTTTCTATCAACAACGAGATAGAAAAGAAGTACGGAATATCAGAACCGTATTTAATAACCAAGTAAAGTTCGACAAGTACGATTAGAATCCAGCAGCCGAATTTCCAACATAATAAAAAAAAAGGCGCTAAAACTCAACACAAGAATTCCAGTTAATTATATAGAGAGAAAAATCAGATTACTCTAACATGCCATATATAGCTTAATTACCACTAAGATCAAACCTATTTTACTTATCACACAATTAATTTATCATCAAAACAAATAAACCAGTAAAAACTACAAACAAACTTTGAGCTTCACTCCACAGATTATTACGTGCCGTAAAAAGGGATAAGAAGCAATCAAAAAAGTGAAATTTAAGAAGCTAACCTCCACGATCAGCAAGGACAAAAGTAGGTAACCCTCCGGGCCTAGATTTGAAAGAGATATCAACCTCATCAAACCCTTTGCATGCCTTTTGATTAGCTTTTGGATAAACCACGGTACCAACTAAAGTTCCTCCATATTGAGGAACTCCAAAATTACCGATCGCACATTCATAAACACCTTTCAATGACTCGGGTGATGTTAGTTTCAAGCTGTTTTTCTCGACTACAAACCTGCCAAAACAAGACCGACAAAGCAAAAACCATACACAAACCAAAAATCCTAACTTCTCCCTCATTTTTTCACTAAAAAAATCAATCTTTCACTCAAAACTTTAATGGATCAAGCCAAAAGAAAAGGCCCAGTTTTTAGTTTTATTCCCCCTTCCTAAAAAACCAAGAAAATATAATTCTAAATGCAAATTAAATAAAAAGTGGAGTCTTAGAGGTTAAGTAAGAGAAATAAATCAAATAAAAAAGAGAGAAGCTTTCTATCAAAGCTTGCTTCTTGAAGAACCCGGATGGGATAATACAAGCAAATGTCCACAAGGAAACCGCGTTTATTGGCTTATCTATAGTTTCCTGCAGGGTGCTGAGAGCTGAAATTTACACAAAGGCAGGGGCTTTCTTTTCTGGAAGGGAAAAAGAATATAAAATGTTTTAATTGTTATTATTGTTGTGGTTATTTGAAATAGAAAATTGAATTTTAAGACGACTGGGAGGTTGCCTTGATGGAGTACTAGAAGCAATCGACGGCCCGTCTCGTAGAAAGAACAATCGCAAGGATTTATGAACTGCCTTTTCTTTCTTTTTTATGACTTCGATACCCTCTTTAAAGTTTAAACTCGATCTACTTATCTAATTCGGTCATCTCTCTCGATCTACTTATCTAATTCGGTCATCTCTCTGTGTGAGAGATGACCGAATTCTATATATATATATATATATATATATATATTACACACACACACTACTTCCCAAAATGTTATAAAAACTTGTTTTTTTGTGCGTCAACGTGGGGATCATATGGGTTCGGGGTGGAGAAAATATAATAATTAATGTAGTTTAATGTAATTAAAAATCTACGTTGACTGGTAAATTAGTTGACTTACGTAAAATTGTTTTTAATCTGTTATTTTAAGTAAAAATATTATTCTTAAATATTTTTAGACCTTTGAGTTATGGGATTCTAATGAGCCGACACTTGTGGTAAATATGTAATGAAAAATGTTTTCTTTCTAACCATTGAAACAAAAATACGTACACTTAAATTTTATTTTGTTTCCTTGTTCGTGTTGTCAATTGTCATAGAAATATTTTAACGGCCTGGATTACGAACAGCGAGGATGGGTCCCGGTCCAAGACAGTTCCATTAGACACGTTCTGATTCAAATTATCCACGAGGCCTGGTCGCCTTTTTCTTTTCCAATAACCCCCTCATTAAAAATATTTTTTTTAAAAATAAATAGTTTATATAGTATTTTTATATTATTTATCATATTAATAAATAATTTAATAAAATAAAAAAATACTTAATATCACACTTCCCCTCGCAAAACTCGTTTCTCTTTAAAGTTCGAGTGGTCCATTATAATTAAATGATTTTTATTTACAAAAAAAAAAACAGTCATTTTCATTTTGAAACGGATGTGGGCCTGAAATTGGACCACTCATTGGACTAGAGTTCGGGGCTTGGGTAGCCCATCATAGCGTCCACTCCAGTTATGCTCTCACAATCGTCATATGATATTGACATTAAGAAGTTACTGCAGCAGATGAATATTAAAAAATTAAAATACTATGAATCCTATAGTTTTGTTTTGTCTTTTTTTAATTACGCACGTGTATTGTGTTTTTTCACATGAATAATATGGCCGTAAGCAGCCGAGAAAAAACAAAGTTAGGCCATAACCTGTCAGCAGCTATCATACCAAGTCCTTTTCTCCTGAGCAGGAAAAGAGTTATTTGGGTAATTATATTTATTAAAATAATATTATTTTACAATTTTCTTTCATTTTGTTTGGTAAGATCTCTGATAAGACAATTAACTCCATTACATTAAATTAAATTAAATGAATTTTATTTTTTAGTTAATATTTTTTTCAGTTTGATTTAAAACTTAAATCTAATTAAATGATGAGTATTGATTTTCTAAATCAACCTACGATCAAATCAAACTTAACACCTAGATTTGATTCTTAAATGGACTTCACATTCGAAAATATATGATGATTTTTCTTATTAATAAAAATTTATTATTTTAATATATTTTTAAATAAAAAAACAATATAAATTACTGGTGCAGAAAATCAACCCGATAAACAAGTTATTGATACAAGGAAAGCCAAATTGCTGTAGCAGATGCAAATCTTGTGTTTGTCGGATGCTCATTAACACTCAGGCAAATGTTTGAGAGCTTTATAATGAGATACGACAATTATATAACTAACTGCATGTATTGCAGTAATAAATATTGTTGTCGGTTGGGTTGGATTGAAATTACCGAAATATTTTATATTATTTAAAAAAATTAAATAAAATAATATTATTTTGTTTGTTTAAATTGAGTTTAATTGAAATTACCGAAATATTTTATATTATTTAAAAAAATTAAATAAAATAATATTATTTTTATTTCGGTTTAAATTCTGATTTATATCAAATATTTTTTAAAATAATAAATAATTTATAATATTAATTATATCTCATAATTCCTATTAAATTGAGATAAAATTTTACGAGTAGTCTCTTGATATATTTATATATACTATGTTAAAATTTCAGAGCAATCAGATAATATAATATTTTTGCGAATAATATTCTCGTATTATTATACATGTTCTTAATTTTATTTTAAAAAATTATTCTATTGATTTTTATTAAATTAAATTACCCAATTCTAAATAATTTTATTTTGAAATTTAAATTAATTATATATATAAACAATTAAACGTCAATCGACTTTCCGAAATAATTTAAAGCTAAATCATTTCGTTACAAATGAAAAAACATATCAGATTGACAAAATGAAATGCTGAAATACAAAATCAAGCCACTTTGAATTAAAATCCTTATTTATCCAATCAATCCGACACAAAAAATATTCAAGAAAAAAAAGGGATCAATAACAATGGTGGTGGTGGTGGTGGTGGTGGTCATCCAGTCCAAAGCAACGCAGGAGAGGGTAACAAGCTGCAAATATACAGCTCCCAAATCCTCTCAACAGGGAAGAAACTAGCAAGCAAGGGCAGCAGCAACAAGCCAACAAGGGATCATCATATGGGCTGTCACCGTGGTGGTGGTGGTGGTGGCGGCTGTGCCCCATAATCTTCTTTCCCTGTTGAAAAAACACCAAAAAAAAAAAGATTCCTGAACATGAAGAACATTTGTTTTCTGTTTGAAGAAGAAGAAGCTGTAATTAAAGATCGAACCTTGAATGTTTAAAGCTAACAAAACCCCCTGCTCTGTCTCTGGTGCGCACCCACAGATTTGCTCCAGCTGGAAGCGTAGGATTTAGAAAGAAACAGAAATTGAATGGCATTCCACGAGGGAGATGAATGCTTGAGAAATGGTAAGAGGGATTGCTTAGGATTCTCTGCATCTCTTCCTGCCATTGTTGTCTGTCTTATCCACATCAATTAAATTATTTATTTAATCCCTATTTTATCACCTTTGTTATAACTTGGTCCTTTGACTTCCTTGAAGGTTTTCTTATCAAAACAAATTAACAATTTTGTTTTATTTTATTTATATAAATTACTAGTCTTACCTTTGGAAAGCTCTAAATTCCCAGGTTAAAACAAACATGGTGGAGGTTTGGATAAAATCAAGAAGTTTAAATAAGAGAATGCTCAACATGAATAAGGGACTAAGTTATAGATTCTCAAACATAAGGGACCAAGTTATAATTTTGTTCATAAATTGGGGGCTCACAAAGTAAATGTCTCTTCTATAAAATTTTAGCCGCGTTGGACACGCTGGAGTATTTATTTATTGGGACCTCCAAATCAGATCATGGACACGGCTTGCGACCTGCTCCCAACCACGGTAATGTTTTCAAGCTGTTACAACGTAGTCCTTTTTCTTTGAAATCTTATAGCTTAGTCCTCTGGTTTTGTTGACTATTGTGTTATCAAAATATGACTGGTTTTTTTTTTTCAATTACAAACGCACTATTTGATAATTTAAATATCAGATAAAAATCAATATAGTGAGAGTTCAGTAACAACAGTTACAATTGATGTTCAAGAAAGACAACGGTTGCCAAAGATCAATGAATTAACATCGAGGGGACTAAAGGATAGTGTATACATATTAAACTCAATTTTAATTTAATATTAATAAAATTCAACTAAAAAATATGTAAGCTCATAAAATTCAAAAGACCCTATAAAAATCTAATGTTGAAGAATAATTTTTTTATTTATAAAAGATATCAATTAAAAAGAGAACATGGAAAAACCATTCAGTCAACCATTTGAATTTGTAACCGAGTTATGAGAACAAGATAACCTCATAAACTACATCTTAAAAAAAAATATAAAACAAAATTAATTTTTCAATTCAATATTAAAGGATAAAATTAAAAAGAACTCAATAATAACAAATTTAACTCAATTGCCTAACCTAAAACCTAGATCATAAGACCATGATAACAATATAGAAAACAATTTTTTCCTTCTAAATCTTAATTTCCAATAAATTCAAATTTAAAAATAAAAAAACAAATAATAACTCAAACCAACTTACTAAATACGAGTTAAAACATTGAAATAACTCCTTAGAAAACAATTCAAAAAAATAAAAGTCTAATTGATGATCAACTAAACATTGAATGATAAAATTTAAATATTAGATTAAAATAAAGTCGACAGGACAACCTTGTTTATGAAACCAAGATAAGTCTATACAAATCAAAACAAATTACACAATTCTATATCCAATAAACCAAATATTAAAGAATAAAATAAAACCTAAAAAATTTAAGAGCAGAATAAAAAAGAAAAAGAAAAACTTATTTTCACTCTTCATTACTATAGTGTAAAAGTAAAGCGCTTTTAATTTACATATTATAGCCGGATTCCTAAATAAAAAATAAAAAATAAATATATTCTTTCACTTTAATTTCTGAAACCACTAACACTAACACTAAATAAATAAATAAAAAAAAAAACCTAAGCCATCCCCGAGCACAATCACTTTACAATGTTCGGTTTTATCTTGTCTCAATCGCCAGTACACGAAAAAGTAGTGCATTTTTTGTGTGATAACACCAAGACATAATTGCCCACACGAACAGGTGCCAAAGGCAGCAGGAATTCAAGTGGAGAAAGGTTTCTATCAGCGTCAGCATAAGGTCGAAGCATTCCTTATGATCCATGGAGAAAGAATCTGGAGTGCCTCATAACAGAAATACAGGAGATAATTTAACAAAAAAAAGAAAAACAGTGAAAAGAGGTTCTTTATGTATCTTCTCTGTGAGCCAAGGTTAGGGATAAGAGATTCCATGCTTTGAGGATGGTTTGAGCACAGTATGGGGATTTCTCAAAGCAGTTTACAAATTCAATGCAGATAATAGATAATATAAGAACCCGAGCATCGATCTGTCTTTGTTTCGTTTCCTAAAATCTAACTCATATCGAACTCTTCTATCTCTGTATTTCATGCACCAGTGCTTTGTACATAACACAAATTGCACAAAAATGTAGACAGGTTCCTGTATATGCAACGTAAGTGCGGATATGATTCACCTTTATGGGGTGAATTTCATCTACTCTCGCTTGTCTTCCTCAAGATCTTCAACAAGTGCATTCCTTTCCAGCTTACTAGCGATATCACCGGTTGTCAACGATATACCCTCCTCGTCGAGGTCCTCCCCCTCTGAATATGCATATCTGCAGGAGCAAGCCCAATTAACAGCAGCATGTAAGATATTTATTTCTTTATGAGAAGAAGCAACATGTTAATATGATTTGATTTTACTATTTCAGTTCAAATGACAAAAATACAGGCAAGGGCGTAATGGTAAACATCGTTGTAAGAAATCCAAGATCAGGAAAGAAAATGCTTGCAGGTTATTTATTTATTTTTATTTTCTAAAAGGAGAATATACTGCCCATGATTACCTCTCGAAGCCAGAACTTCCCGAAAATTAGATAACAGTACTATGAAAATTACCAGGAGACTTGCCCCAGTTGCTGAATTCATCTTCTGTCTAGGCTTATGAAAATCACAAGGCTTCCAGAGATTCAATGTAATCATTGAATTCATATTCTGTCTATATTTATGAAAATTAAGAGCCTTCTACTACCAATAAAATATATAAATCCAACTTTAGTTTTCTTTATCATGAAAACTGTACAAATGGGGCGATAAAATGAGAAAGAAGAGAAAAAAATTAAAGACAAAAAGGGCAAGAAGCATGCAGAGATTTAAAATTACTGGAGAACAAAAAAAAAGTTTATTTCTTCTGGGCATAGGGTTTCCACTATTTCAGTTTCTATACCATGGAATGACCAACGGATTTTAGTGTAGGAGGCAGTACTATCATTTTCCGAAAGGAGAACATACTGCCCATGTTTGCCTCTTGAAGACAGAACTTCCCAAAACTTACTTCCAGAGCTTAGATGGCAGTACTATCTTAACATGGCATCTCCAGCAACAGCAGACTCACTGTAAACTTTCAGTTTAGATTTATGAAAATCAAAGGCTTCCACAGACTCACTCTAATTACTGCATTAATCATCTGTCTATATTTATGAAAACCATGAGGCTTCCACTACCAAATAAAATACATAAATCTTACTTTAGACTTCTTTGTTTTGAAACAACTGTATAAATGGAGTGATATAGTAAGCAAGAAGTAAAAAATGAAAAACAGAACAGAAATAAATATCAGAATTAGCATCAACTTGCCACAATGACATGCTTACGAATTTATCACAACTCCAATCTACATAAATACCAGTTTCAAGTTCATAAAACAACATTGATTCAAATTCAGAATAATAGTAACACTACCAATATCCCTAACAACAAGAAAAAGATCAAGGCCTGCTTGCATTGCAAATGGCCAAATGAGCCCATGTATTCACAACATCAGGTCTCAAAAGTAGAAATCAACAAAAGTGCAGGTGATGTCAAAGCAAGTACCTAGTTGGGTTATGTGAAGGAGCCCAGAGCACACATATCACCACCAAGAGTGAGTATGCGAGCAAAGTCCAGAAAGCAGGGATGACCCAAGCAACTTGCCACAGCTCACTTAGTGGATCAGTAGCATTGAAGTATAGCTGAGTAGACATAGGCCAGAGGAGAATGAGTATTCTTTAATAACTACATTAGCGAATAATAAAATTATCAAATTGCATCTGCTGGTGAAGATCAACAAATGAATAATTTAGAGGGTAGAACATGAAAATAAACATTACCTCAAAACCAATCCAGGCAATGGAGAGCAGTACAGACACTGCAAGGGCATTGGTAAACTTCCGGTACAGCTCTAACTTAGCCATATTTCTCCTCATCTTAAGCCGCAAAACAAAGGGACAGAAAGAATCATTTAAAAAGTGAAATAAGAAGGTACTACCAATAGCAATTCATGGGCAGAAAGACAACACGCCCAGACCATTTTCCACAGATCCACACTCAATGAAGACTGCCAAGATGTGCATCCACCCATCCAAATACAAGAATTCACAAGTTTGTGTTTTTTAATGAGACATCATCAGTGGATACATGCACGGTTTATAAATTTGGAATGAGAGGAAGAAGAAGATAATCACCTGAAGCTTCTCTAAAGTTTTTGACAGCGATGAGAAAATCCAGAGAATAAAGCAGGAATCCAGGAAAACAACTGGAAGCACTACAAACACCTTTGTTTTCTTGGAAAAGTCATTGATGTTTCCCAGATGTTCAATGAGCTCGAGCGCCTCAGAAGCAATAAAATATACCAAACCAAGAAGGAGCACTTTTGATGTTATGCCACCAAGGGTTGGCCTAACCACACCAAAACCCATTGAGACAACCAAAAGAAGAAGGCGGGATAGAGTCTTCTTCACAGTGGTAAAGGTGACAGCCCACAACGTGATGCCCATTGGTCTTAATCCAGTCGAATTAAAATTGGCATATTCAAAATACCAAACAGCCATCTCGCACATTCCAAGTGCAATAACTGCCGTAATGTGGTAATGCAAGTGTATAATATCCTTCCAAAATTGAACAAACCTTAAGAACCATGCCAATCCAAGCACAAGATAAGCTAACGACATAATTCCAAAGAATCTCATCAAAGGAGTCATCTTTCCGGGCAAATAACCATTTGGGTTCTTCCACACAGTCCTCCCGTTAATCACTGTCCCCTTCAATTCCGGATTACAAAACATAAAATACAGGTAATACATTCCATTACTGTTTATCTCGATTTCATCAGCTTCCAGTTTTGCTTCTTCATCTCTTCCTGCAAAGTCCGTCTTGATAACACGCGGCCAGCTAGGATTTTCCAGGTTTTTCTGGAAAATCACCTCCCCTAACTTGCAAGAACCCGTCTCCGCAAGAGTATGATTACAGCATATAGCACTAGTCTTCAAAAACGCCCCTCCGATCCTCTCCCTATCTTTCACATCAAGTATGATTGCTTCAACAACTCCAGTACTCGTCTGCATAACCTCTTGCCGACTCGCTGACTCTTTCGTCCTCCTAAACGTCACCCCTTCAAACCTAGAAATATTAAGCTGAATCTTAAGCACAAGATTCGTCGGTCCATCATGTGGGACCCACAATTACTGAAATCTGTCAATTCTCAATACCAGGGCAGTACTTAACATCAAGAAATCACAAAAATTAAACACATTTGACCCTATGATCCTAAAAATTAGACACAATAATAACTAAATCTAAAACTTTAAGAGAACCCCAGAAAGAAAAACACAAAATTGAGTAAAACAAAGTGAAATTTAACAAGTGAATAAAAGGAAATCCACCCAACAAGAAAATTAAAAAGAAAAAAGAGAGAGAAACCTGATGAAGGATTTTCCTGATTGGGAGCTAGCAGAGGAATCAAGATGACGAGAGGCTTTAGAAGCATATAGACCTTCGCTACCACCATGAAAAAAGAAGGCATTGGACTTTGTAGTAAAAGCTTCGTTTCTGTACTCATGAATCGATCCCTTCACTTGCGTTGTGATCAAGCACAAGAAGAGCAGTAAGCTTATCCAAAACCCTTTACCACAAGCTTTAGCACCCCGAAAATCTCCACGTTCCATCTCTGATTTTTGTTTTCCTTGGGAAGAACCTCTCTGATGGTGCTGTTCTTAACTTCTGATTGGTAAAGATGCCGACAACAGACGACTAGCCACGAGACCAGCTACAACGTTGTTGATAATGACACTGGACCTGAAAAGGTCCAGAAGTTCGTTTTCTATGCGAGCTGGGCTTAGGCAGGCTTTGCGTTTTGATATAATTAAGTATTAAGTTTAACTCTAAAATTCACAACGTTTTCATCATTTCATATATTTTTGCGACTTTAAATAATATGTTTTTATAAAAACTTATTTTGGTCTTTAATTTCTCTCTCTTCATAATTGGGCTATTTTTAGCCAAAATTAGAGCATAATTGATTTTATTTTTGAAATGAGAGTTGAATTAAAATAAAAATGACTACATCTAATAAATAAAATAAAATAAAATATATGACAAGTCCACAATTGGTTTAAAGAATTTATTTGCATTCTCTATATTTTTAATTTATTAGTTACTTGGTCTCTCTATTTTTTTAAAAAAATATATTTTGACTCTAAACTTTATTTATTTATTTATTTATTTTTCCATGGGAGAGAGGGGTTCCTAGTATATTGTATTAGATTTTGATTACTAAAATTACAAGTTTTTATGTTAATGGTTCTATATGATGACGAGGGCTAACTTTATTTATTTATTTATTTATTTTTCCATGGGAGAGAGGGGTTCCTAGTATATTGTATTAGATTTTGATTACTAAAATTACAAGTTTTTATGTTAATGGTTCTATATGATGATGAGGGCTCTAGTTAAGTGTTCTTTTACCTTGAAAATACTTAAAAGGTCAAATATATGCTTGGGAATTTTTTTTTAAGGCTATGGATTGGTTCAACATGTTTTCTGATGTATGTTATATATGTTTTATAGGACAAGAAAGGATTTTTAGATCAATAAACTAATAACTTTGTTTTGGCTTTTATATGTGTTTTTTCAAACAAATTTTAATTTTTTTAATTAATATCTATTCTTTTTAGCCTTAATTTAATATTGATTTCTTTTATTATATTAGATATGTTTAAGGGCCTATTTGGGAGTGTGGTTGTGGTAGTTTTTCAAAGTGTTTTCTTGTGCCTAAATACATCAAAATGATATTTTTTTATTTTTTAAAAATTATTTTTGACATCAGCACATCAAAATAATCTAAGAACACCAAAATATGTTCATTTAAAATGAAAAACTTTTCAAATTTCGGCAAAACGCCGGTTGAAACGCAGAGTCAAACGGGCTCTAAATGATTCACCTATATTTTGTTTTGTATATTTTATATAGATAGATTAAATATAATATTTTTGTAATGCATAAAATTGCATAATATTATTTATACTTTTATTTTTCTCAATATATTTTTAGGTGCGTGTCAATATTTATTATAAATTAATTTTTATAAATAAATTTATTAGACAAAACCTAGTAAATGACTCATATTCAATATTCAATATCTTTATCTAAATTGATAACTCCGTTCTAACAATTATGTTTTAATTTATATTTTCTTTTAAAAACAATTATTTACACAATGGTTAGTGGTTTATTTAATTTGATGCATGCATAAATCGTTTGATTTATATTTATTATTATTATTTTATAAAAACAACCATGTTGAAAAACTTCACACGTTCAAGTTTATTTGATTATTGTGTTGATGTTTTCAACTTTATACTTATTCTTATGATTTTTTTCTCATTGTTTTTTAAAAATTGGCATTCTTAATCCCATCCTTCAATCAAAGTTGATAATGTATTATCATTTATGTTTCATTGATTGTTATTGTTGCCTTTTTCTCTCTTCTTCAACACGATATAAACAAAATAAACTCGTGTAGTTGGCCAGGACTCAACGCATTTGCGATGCTAAAATATTTCCCTACAAAAATAAAACAGACTTGCAATACGAGTACAAAAAACTAATTATTAACAAATGTTGATACAAAAGTTAACTTGGATTAGATTTTATTTTAAATAAATTTGTTTTTATTAAAATGATAGTGCTTTGGTTGAAAAAATTAGGTTCCAAATGAATTACTATAATTATGATCCTGGCTCCACCATAAAATTTTAATCCATTCCCATGTTCCTTTATAAAACAAAACAATTTGATTTATTTTTTATCCATGAGGAAGGCATTAAATACTAGGATTGATTAATATTGATTGAACTAGACATGAATGTGATGGACAACAACTCTTTTGTTTAGATCAATTAAAATTAACTTAAGCAAAGAATTTGACAAACTTGTGGTTGACTTGTGCAAAAAAGAATTTGACCAACTTGTGTATTCTCTTTTTAGGAGGACAAAAACTTCTTTCATAAAGTAATGTTTGACATGACAATTATTCAAAAAATACACAAAGCAATTCTATAAAAATAAACACCAAACACCATCTTATTGCTGTGTTCACACACTAATGATATAGCGAGCACACGTTCTGGCCATCCACATCTTGATTGTGCTTGTGTAGTCTGACAAATCCCATGATTCAATGGAATGGATACACAATAAGCATACAAAAAACTAGCATTATTCACAAACAAGCCCCCCTCCCCTCCCCGCTCTCTGTCTCTCTCAATATTCAGAACTAGATTCTCTACCTAATTCTCAATGCTCCCCCATTCCCATATCGCTAAAATGAAGTCAAGTGATCATCCTTCACCCCTGCTGGTATATACAAGGGGAAAACAAGTGTTAGATAAAGGTGCAGATCGAAGGTGGAGGTCAGCATAAAGCTGAAAGAAATACGTGCCTCTTCGTTACAAAATTAAGATACAGGTGACGGTACAGCTAAAAGGCACCTGGTTTGATAAAATATTTTGCCACTCCAGGCACCCGGCCGAATTCGTCGTCCCTTCAGCCTAACATTGCCAAAATTTGTCAAGTGAATGATAACCCAACGTCTTTTATATATATATAGATTCTTCCTTATAATATGAAAAATCTTATAATTTATCGACGCATGCTATGCATAGCTGAAGCACTCCAGACGCGTAGCAAAAGTGACTATATATATATATATATCAGTAGTTAATTGCTGTCAATCTGCCTTTAACCGGTTCGTGTCTTCGATTTTTCTTCTTCTTTGAAGTTTTATGTGCTGCTAATATAATATTCTACGTCGTGCTCTTCTTCTTCTTCTTCTTCTTCTTCTTCTACGCCATGTACATTGAGACTGTACAAAGTGGGATTTTCTACCTAATTCCACTCCTGAATCACCCTATGCATCTAGCCCTATAATGGTTATCTATTCCCTTGCTACTAATCTAAAGTTACATATTGTCATCAAGCACTATCCTACGTACGTACTTCGACATCTTTATATACATTAACAGGAATATAATTGTCGATCGGTCAACTTTTTAGCCAGCCCAACCATCGATCCTGCTTTTTCAGTGTACGTAGCAGCCATATATATATATATATATTCTAAGCTTTAAAACCCACAAAATTCTTCCATTACCTTCCCACAGAAAAAGGATATGTGTATTTTTCTCAAGTTATTGGGATCGCTTTTCAGTCTAGTCTGTGCTTGAGATAGCGGTATTTTTTGTGGTTACAGCTCGAAAAAGGTAGGTTATGAATTATAGCTTTTTTTAACCAGTATTTTAAGATAGTTTTTGGTGAAACTCGCGTAAAATCATACCTGATGATGATGTCAAATTAGTATTTTCAAAACCTGTGGCAAAAATTAAAACACGATCGCGACACACCCACCAAAACAAATACAGCATTAATGATTTAGATGGGATTACTATATGTGCCACTGAAGTTAAAACATGTCTTCTCGTCACTTTTAGAATGTGGAATGTGCCCACTAAATAAATTCCACCATAGACACCCTAGCAATACACATCATGACCTAAATTCCACTACCATGATAGCCATGAAAAAAAAAATGCGGGCGTCTAGTTTTGGCTTTAAAACCAGGCCTCTTGAATGCCTTAGCATGCAGAAAGATGGGTGTCATTGTTTATCTAGACACAATTCTAGTCACCGCGAGTGTCTTCCTCGTGGCTGGCTACCATGCATATCTATGGCATTCCTTCAAGAACAAACCATCTAAAACTACTGATGGAATTGAAGCATTGAGGAGAAAAACATGGTTTTTACAATTGAAAGAGGTAATTAACTACCAATCCCAGTTACCAAACCCCACCATCCTGTCTTAATATCTGCTAATTAATTAAGATGTTTTTTGTATTTTGTTCGAAAACAGGGTGATGCCAAGACGGGTATGCTAGCAGTGCAAAGCCTGAGAAATGCTCAGATGACAACTATATTAACGGCTACAATAGCCATTATCATAAACATCGCGCTGGCTGCTCTGACCAACAACACCTATCAAGCAAGTCATCTCCTCAGTGGAAGTTCATTTTTTGGCTCTCAATCTGGGAGACTCTATGTTCTGAAATTCGGGTCAGCCTCGCTTTCTCTCCTGGTAAGCTTCTTGTGCAGCTCAATGGGACTTGCATTCTTGATTGATGCCAATTTCATGATAAACGCTTCCTCTCGTGAGTTCTCATCATCACCTACATACACACAAACAGTATTTGAACGAGGTTTCATGCTGGCTCTTGTGGGCAATCGGGTCCTATGCGTCACCTTTCCTTTAGTGATGTGGATATTTGGCCCGGTGCCAGTAGCTTTGTCGTCTGTGGCACTTGTTCGGGTCTTGCACGGGTTTGATTTTCCTGGCGAGAGTATCTGTAGTACGATATCTCCTGCCTTGAACGTATAGCTTGCCATGCTTCAAGTAGCAAAATGTATACGTGAACCAATATTTGGCATCTTTCCAAATTCTTTGAAATAGCACAACAGCGAATCTCGAGAAACAAAATGTTCTTGGAACTTGACATGAACCGAGAAATTTCAGAGAAAACCTGAAATAATGTGATTATGAGGGCACAAATCAAAAGCCTGATGATTAGTGAAATGTGCGAGGACTACCTTTCGATGGTCGTAACTAGCTAGAGTGATAGATTTTGTATTGAGGTTCATCGATCTTGCAGGCAAAACACCCATTTCTGCAACACTAGTTAACTCATCTGCAGAACCATTTCACCACATAAGTACGTACTGTCAATTTGAATGCTAAAAAACTTATCTTCTTGAGAGAAATTAAGATATCTACGGAATGATCATAATGCAATTCAGCTCAGAAGAAACAACATGACCTGTTGGGCAACAATCAGATTAACTTAAGCATAAAAGAGATTCCAATTTCCATCTTTCGCCAATGATCCAATCAAGATTAACGATACAGAGCATCAAAGGTGCAGAACATCACATGAGTAGTGTCAGAATTTGAGATATGAAACTATCTCTGTATATTCGATTACTTCTTTCTTACAGATTTGGATTCAATTTATATAACAATACATAAACTAAAAAACTACCATAAAGTACACTTTACTGTTATTTTATACAATGTCTAAAAGAAGAAATTAACAGCTATATTCAACACTCCCCCTCAAGTTGGAGCGTAGATATTTATCATGCCTAACTTGTTAATTGCGTTATGAAATATTCTTCTGGAGACTGCCTTTGTGAGGATATCAGCTAGTTGGTCTTCAGATTGAACAAATGAAAATTGTATAATTTTTCGATCAAGATTTTCCTTAATAAAGTGTCTGTCGACTTCAACATGTTTGGTACGATCATGTTGAACCGGATTATGAGCAATCTCGATAGCTGCCTTATTGTCACAATGTAGACCCATAGATGTTTCATACTCAATTCCCAGGTCTTGTAATACCTGTTTAATCCATAACAATTCACACACACCATGAGCCATACCCCGGTATTCTGCTTCGGCACTTGACCTCGCAACTACTTTCTACTTCTTACTTCTCCAAGTAACTAGGTTTCCTTCTACAAATGTAAAATAACCTGATGTCGATCTCCTATCACTCTGATTTCTCGCCTAACTGAGTCAGTATATCCTCGATATTTTTGACCTCTTTCTTAGAAAATAGAAGTCCTTTTCCTGGTGCACTTTTAGATATCTTAAGATCCAGATATCAGACCTCCATGTGTTCTTCTCCTGGTGAATGCATGAACTGACTTACCACACTTACTGCATAGGCGATATCTGGCCGAGTATGTGACAAGTATATTAGTTTTCCCACTAGTCGTTGATAACATCCTTTGTCGGCTGGCGTCTGATCTTCTGTTTGTCCTAGTTTGTGATTCATTTCCATAGGTGTATCTACTGGTTTGCATGCGAGCATTCCAGTTTCTGCCAATAAATCTAACACATATTTTCGTTGTGAAAGACATATCCCCGTTTTTGACCTTGAGACCTCAATCCCCAAGAAGTACTTCAGTTGTCCGAGATCTTTCATTTCGAATTTCGATGCCAGAAACTGTTGTAGAGCCTTTCTTTCTTCTGGATCATCTCCTGTCAAGACCATATCATCCACATATACTATTAGAGCAGTTACCTTCCTTTCTTTGTGCTTTATAAACAAAGTATGATCTGAATTACTTTGCTTGTAGCCAAACTCTTTCATCGTGGATGAGAATCTTCCGAACCATGCCCGGGGTGACTGTTTTAACCCATATAAAGCCTTCTTTAATTTGCACACTTCCGTTTCTCGTGAGCTCCTGGTTTTCACTCCGGGTGGCAATTCCATATAAACTTCTTCTTCAAGGTCTCCATTCAGGAAAGCATTCTTGACATCAAATTGTTGTAAGGGCCAGTCTCGATTCACTGCTATCGATATGAGAATCCGGATTGTGTTTATTTTTGCAACCGGGGCAAAAGTTTCTTGGTAGTCCACCCCATACTTTTGTGTATATCCCTTTGCTACCAACCTTGCTTTGTATCTATCAATGCTCCCATCTGCTTTCAACTTCACTGTGAACACCCATTTACACCCAACTTTCTTCTTTCCTGTTGGTAGTTGACATAGCTCCCACGTGTTATTTTTCTGCAAAGCCTCCATTTCCTCATTCATCGCCTTGGTCCATTTTGGGTCTGCTAATGCATCCTGTACATTACTAGGAATATACACATTTGATAATTGATTAACAGTAAATGTATATGATTCCGATAATCTATGGGTAGAGATATAGTTGCTGATGGGGTATTTAGTTTTGTGTTTTGGATAAGGTTCATACTGTTTCTTTGGGACTCCCCAATTTAGTCTTTGTGGGTATCTATTAGTTACATTATTTTCTAAGACATGAATTTCATTTATCTCATTAGGGATAGGTTTTAGGGTTACCTGAGGAGACTGAGGAGAGACATCCTCGGTTGATTCTTCGGTTAATGGTGTAGGCGTTGGTAATTCAAGAGACATAGGGGGGTCGTTACTGAGATCATTCTGGTCTGTGCCACCTTCCGTGTTATCATCCCGACTTGGTCTCATTTTCTCTAATTCAAATATATCTTCATTATGGTTTGTGCAACCTTCCAGGTTATCATCCCAGCTTGGTCTCATTTCATTCTGGTCTATGCAACCTTCCAGGTTATCACCCCCGCTTGGTCTCATTTCCTCTAATTCAAATATATCTTCATTCTCTTCATTGTTACTCTCCCCCTGAAGAGAAGAACCAGACACTCCCCCTGAATAGTAGGGTTTAGATTCTCGAAATGATGCATCCAAGGTTACATGCAGCTTTCGATGGTGGGGATCATAACACCGATATCCTTTCTGAAACTCTGAGTAACCTACAAATACACACCGTTTTGCACACGGATCTAGTTTGCTTCGCAGAACTTTAGGGATGTGGACATATACCGTACAACCAAAAACTTGAGGCTCCAAATTTGGTAAGTAAGGAACTGAGAGAAGAGATTCCATTTTCTGTTGAGGAGATTGAAAATCAATTACACTGGATGGTGTTCGATTTATTAAGTACGCAGCGGATTTGACTGCCTCACCCCAATAGTATTTTGGTAGATTCATGCCAAATAGTGAAGCTCGAACTATTTCCATAATTTGCCTGTTTTTTCGTTCAGCTAATCCATTCTACTGTGGAGTATATGTGCAGGATGTCTGATGTCGAATTCCGTGATGTTGTAAAAAATTACCTAGCACGTGATCCATAAATTTCGTACCATTATCTGACTGAAATGTACGAATCTGTCGTTGGTATTGAGTCAACACCATTTTTTGAAATTCCTGAAATGATGTACTTACTTCACTTTTATTTCGGAGAAGAGATATCCAGGTCATCCGAGTACACTCATCAATAAAGGTAACAAAGTATCTTGCATTAGAAAAGGATGAGACTTTCGCAGGGCCCCAAACATCAGAGTGAATAACCGCAAAAGGTTCTTCACTTTTATGTAAACTTGGCAAATAGGAAATACGGTGACTTTTTGCCAGTTCACAGATATCACACTTAAAATCCGAAATACTTAACCTTGAAAATAGATGTGGTTTTAGCTTTTTAAGGTACCCAAATGAAAGATGTTCGAGTCGTCGATGCCATAACCAAACAAGAGCCTGAGTTTGATCCGTACACTTGGTCTGATGTGCATGACCTAGCTTTAACCCCCCTTGTTTCGTTAATTCCAAGTAATACAGGTTGCCCCGTCTAACACCATAGCCAAGAATCTTCCGGGTTAGAATATCCTGAAAAATACAGAATAGAGGCCAAAACGTGACCGTGCACTCAAGGGTAGTCGTGATTTGACTAACCGAGAGGAGATTAGACTCAAGAGATGGAACAATAAGAACAGTATCTAATGTAATAGTGTCTGTTAAGACAAGAGATCCTTCCCCCGTAATACGGGAGGGACTACCATTAGCAGTGTATATATCTGTCCGTAAAGAAGGTTTATGACATATTAAATTATCGGAATCTCTAGTCATATGATGAGATGCACCTGTATCAATAATCCAAGTACTATTCTTTGTAATAACAGAGTGTGCAGATTCAGTTTCGATAATACCTGAATGGACCACATTTGTTGTGGGTTGTGCTAGATCTGCTTCCGTTAGATGAACCAGAGGTTTTTGGAAAAAATTTCGGGGTTTTTTTTTAAAGTCCCACCAGTCCGGGTAGCCAATAATTTCATAACACCTCTGTTTTGAGTGTCCTATTTTCCCGCAGTGAGAACACATCAATCCACCAACATTGTTGTATTTTTTGTCAGCCCGGTCAGCTTGGTCCGCCCGGTCAGCTTGGTCAGCCCGGTCAGCCCAAATCCGGTCAACTATAAAAGGCAACAAATTTTGCCCTATTTTTCCATTCTCCTCTCTCCCTTCAGATCGAGCAGCCTCCATATTTCGAAATTTGCCTCTCTGCTCCCCCAATCGACCCGTCATTGCAGCAGACTCGGAGACCATCGGAGGGCCGCCACGGTGACCGTCGTCCATCACTTGCTTCTGGGAGTATTCACAGTGAAGTGTGGCGTAGGTATGCTCCAGATCGAGCTTCGGTTCCCTCCTCAGACTCTCCCCCTTCACCTGGTCCGATACGGGGTCCAGACCACTGAGGAAGATGTGGTCATCCGATACCATGTGGTCATCCGAGCTTTTGACTCGATGATCCTCAGTAATCCAAGCTTCTCTTCTCGGGTCAGTTGGGTCGGGTCTCCGTTCCGGTTCGGGTTTGTTGTTGAAGATATCTTGAGACTCGGGTCTTCGTTCCGGTTCGGGTTTCTTCGTCTTGCCCACACCTTTATTTCTTGCACCGATTCGCATTTCCATTGTTTTTTTTTGTGATGAATTTCTGGGTTTGTGGGTGAAAGTGTGAGCTGCTGTGTTCTGTGGTTTTGTGATGAATTTCTGGGTTTGTGACTTCGTAATGTATGGATTTCGTTTGAGCTGCTGTGTTTGATTTGAACAGGAGGTGTTTCGGTTTTCTGGGTTTAATGTGGGTATTGAATGTCTGTGTAATTTCTACAGTAAGTGTAGAGATTTCTGGGATTTCCTTCAATTGAATTTGTGATTGTTGTTGGGATTTCAGTTTTCTGGGAGTTCCTTCGGCTTTCTGTTTGAATTTGTTGCTGGGATTTCGATTGAATTTGTGATAAGAACAGTAGGTGTTCTTGGTTGATGGTTGCTGTCCAATTCGAGAGAAAAAAATTTCGTAAAGAGATTTGGATTCTGCTCTGATACCATGTCAGAATTTGAGATATGAAACTATCTCTGTATATTCGATTACTTCTTTCTTACAGATTTGGATTCAATTTATATAACAATACATAAACTAAAAACTACCATAAAGTACACTTTACTGTTATTTTATACAATGTCTAAAAAGAAGAAATTAACGGTAACAAATAATAACAGCTATATTCAACAAGTAGACTATTAATTAATGAACATTCAAGGATTCAACCACAACAAATGTCATTTGCTACAGGTTCCGGGAGCATGATTTTCACACTGCATGAGCCAACACACACACGCACTTGTATGCATGGCTAACTCGTTATTTATGAAGATAGGGCAACTTACAATTGCTGCATCCACAATCATTCTCTTGGCGGTGATCCCCTCATCAAGCTAAAAGAATCAACTTTACAGTATAGCTCCATCAACAAGGATGACATGAACGATGATATTA
This sequence comes from Salix exigua, assembly GCA_032356905.1. Classification (NCBI taxonomy): domain Eukaryota; kingdom Viridiplantae; phylum Streptophyta; class Magnoliopsida; order Malpighiales; family Salicaceae; genus Salix; species Salix exigua. Next base: position 13,752,288 of record CM063591.1, on the reverse strand, counting down.
ACAGGGCTGCTGGAAACTGGAATCGATGATGATGATCGAGTCATGTAGTGAAGAGAAGTATTCAATTGGATGGGATCCATTTTTACTTTAAGAAACTATATATATTTAATTGACCAATTGTAATAATTGCAAATAACTGGTTTCAATAATTTTATTTTATTAATTGGAAGGGTCTAGAAATAATCTTATATCCAATATGTAAACAAACTTGGAATGAGCTAATTAATTTTACATGCTATTGATATTTCTTCAATTTTTTTAATGGTTTTATTGTGTCCAATTATTTCATTGTGATTGGCTTATGGTTACGATAAATTAAAAAAAACAATAAACTAAGTTATTGTGTAGGGTCTATAATTATATATATGGTGTAATGTCCCCGGAGGGTAGCTAGCGTGGCGGTGCAAGAGCAAGGTTTGAGAGGGGACGCGTCCTAGTGACGCAAGTCACTCCTGTCTTGTAAGAGCCTGGGACTTTGTGGGTCTCCTCGCTCGCACGAGGAGATCCGTGAACCCACAAAGTGTGCTTTCCAGACATAGTGGTTTCTCCTCGTATTCAAAAAAAAAAGTATCATCTGTTAATTTGTGTGCTGATACAATAATTGTATAAATTAAATGAGTGCAGCAAACTTTACTCATTAGAAACACGAATCTAGCTTGAAAATGGATAGAATTAAAAAGATTTTAGTTTCAAAATTAATTCAAGTAGACTCGGCTGATTTGCAGTGGAAATAAATATTTAAAAATCCAAAGTAGCTTTGTCTTTTTTCTATTGAACAAACTAGGGTTTTCACTAAAAACGAGCCAAGCCCAGAGGAAAAACCCCAAAAGGAACAAAGTCCAACAAGCAATGGATCCACTAACGAAGACCAACAGTACTGGGGTTCATCTTTAAATATCCTTGCTTGCTTCCAAATTTATCAGAACCCTGGCCAATGTATTTGCTTCCAAATTTCCAAATCCTTTTTTTTTGTTGTTGTTTGTTTGAAGTGGGAGTGATGATGATCAAAGCTGTAAATTTCGTTTCGATTAGTTCTTTGTTTTTTTTAATTGGAACTGAATGTTTCAGGAGCATTTCAGAGTTGTGTGTGTGTATAATAGTTCAAATCCAAAAAAATATATATTTAGAATTGTGCAATTTAATCTAAAAAAGATAATAAAATAATTTTTCTGAACAAAATTATGAACATGTATAATATTACGAGAATGTCATCATCAATCTCATAAGGTCATTACGTTATTTGATTGCTCTGAAATTTTAACATAATATATGTAAATATCTCAAGAGACTCTCGTAAAATTTTATTTTAATCTAAAAGTTGGATTAAGAGATATGATTGATATTATAAAATTATTCATGATTTAAAAAAACACTATTTGGCCGAAACAAAATGGGCGAAATAAAACCGAAACGTTTCAACTGATATTTGGTTGAAAATACAGAATGTGGCAGAATTTAAACCGAGAGAACAACGATATTGTTTTCTCTTATTTTCTTAACAAGTACAAAATATCTTGGCTATTTAGATTGAAACAAAACAAAAATAACAACCCTAGAATGATTTAAATAGTGGAATAAAAAAAAAAAGGGAGAGCGATACCCAAAAGAAAAGGCAGCTGAGGGACATGGCGTGTTGACGAGGGCTTCTACCTTGTCCATGGGGTTTCATCCCAGCAGATAGCCAGATACATCAGATCCATCTTTTTTATTGAGATACAGCTGTATCCTGTATTCCTATTATGATTTCTCTTTTATTTAATGTTATCTTTGCTTTTCTTGTACAATGAGTCGATTTCCTGATCAAGTCTCAATTAAACCTGTGGCCAGTCGCAGAAACAATCAAAAGGACATTGATTTATGTTATGTTTTATTGTTGAAACCGAAGTGTTAAATTAAAAACAGATAATTATTTTGAAATGCATGGAGGAAGACCCCCAAAATGAAAACATTTCACCTTCAACGTACTTCAATTCAATTTTATTATTAAGGAATCATCTCACGTTAACTTAAAATTTAAACTGTTAAATGTAACTCAGAATATGATTATAACACTTATAATAAACGATTTATATTACCTCCTCTTACAGCAAACAACTTTCTGTACAAAGATGTGAGAGAAGGGACAGCTGGTTAATGCAGAGCAAACAAGGTTGATCGATGGAGCTAGCCCCTACTTGCAGTAGCGGTTGGCTTACATCTCTTTCAGTTTCTGTCTTTGATTAGACCGAGGGTGTGTGGACACACAGGAAGAGAGAGCCAGTTCGTGTCATTTCCACGAGGGTTGAATGCAGCTTGAAGAGGAAAGATTGGACGATTCTATTTGGAAAATACCTGCGTTTCACACTCGTCTGCTGGAAAAATCCCAAGCAGTCCCTGTAAAGCTGATGGGGGAGATGAGGGCGAGAGGGGAAGCTTTTTCAAAAAGAATTCGTTGTCTTTTCTTCCTTTCTAGACAGAGCGAGAGGGCCGGGGCACTGTCCATGACACAACTTTATTGCGGCTTCCATGCGTTGTGTTCACTGGAGCACACATCAATTGATTCCCGTGCACTTTTCTCCTCCCCTCCTGTGGTGTTCATTAATGATAATATATATTTGAAAACCCTATCTACACACTGGCGGCTCTATCTCAAATTCTCAATTCTATTTGTACACACAAAGTTAATGGGTTATGATACTGCGGTTTCTTCTCTATTCTCATCATTTCTACTCAAATTACGTGCTGTAAATTTCAGTATAGATAGACACGAATATTCATTTTAACCCTACAAAACGTCCCTTTAAGTAAGAAAAACATATATATATATATATATATATATATATATATATGTATTAATGTATATGTACATATATATATATATATATATGTATGTATATCTGTGTGTGTATTAATGACTGGAGAATAAACATTACAAATGATTGGTTTTTGCTAGATTATTCTATATATTAAGTGCTGTCATCTTGAGGGGAAATAATTGAAAAATTTATGATTATGATGCCTCCAAATGCATTTGTATAAAATTACTTTCAAATTTGGTGGCAGGTTCTCTCACACGTTATCATCTTAACTTTAATTTTGAGAATAAACTTTTTTATAAAAAAAAATGCAATAATTCACATGTTAAGATTTGCACACGCGCGCATGTATATATATATATATATAGATTTAAAAAGGTTACGGTAGACCAGTCCGTACACGTGCAATTATACTCGTGACTCTTAGTCGGAGCTCTTTTTTGTCCTATTATCGGGGACAAAAGAGTTAAAACATTGTTCATAAGAGGAAAAGATAAAAAACAAAGTGGACGAACTCACGCGACATACAGACGAAAAATAACAAGTCCATAGTGTTTCGCCTCACAAGCTACTTTGAAACACCAAGCTATTTTAGATTGTTATATAATATAATATAATATAATATTCCAACCACCGCCACCACCTATAAATGGCTGACATTGCCAGAAAATGAAACCCAGTTTAGGGTTCATAGACGCCATGCTCAAATGTAGATTTCATCACGAAAAGAGTTCAGATTGGCTTTTATTTTATTTTTCTCTCTAATAATTGTCACTGATCTCTCTTTTGGTTAGGTGTATTATACACTGGCCTAATTATATAACAAACTGATGTCAACTACCTTAATTAATTCTATTTTTATCATCAACTTGTCCTTTTGCTATTAATTCTCCTGACAACCTTCATTATCTTGCGAAAGTAAATCAAAACAGCTTTTCATCGTGTTTGAATTCTGCCGGGTATCGTACGTGATGATCTTTCAATTATTATCATCATCATTATTATATTTCAACTAGTACTTTTAGTCTTTGGATTCACAAAATATCAACATTTTTTTATTTTAAGGTGAATTAAATTCCAAGTAATCAATCATCGTTGCCTCGACATGCAATGAAATAGTTGTTGTTCTGAAGGGGAGAGAATAATTGAATCGTTCGGTGTTATTTTAACTTCAGCAAACACTGATAGATACGTCTAAGCTATCTGGAAATAACATCTAGTTTCTTTTTTCTTTTCCTTTTTAATTTTCAGCTTTTGCCAGTGACCTCCTTCAGAAGAAGAACAGAGATATACATGAAATCTAGATGTCTACTTCGCTACTTTTCAATATCTATGTTAATTTCAAATCAAAGTTTGAATTTCATTTTTGAAATATATTATTTGAATTTTCAAAACATATCTTAATTACATAATTTTAAAGTGGTATTATCCCTGGTTATTAAACTCGACTCGACTCGACGTTGTGAATCGACCCACAACCTAACTTGGGTTGAAAGAGAGAGAACCGTATCAAATCATGACTTGTTGGCGACGGCTCAAATCCTGGTTATTAATTACTCCGAGTTGACTCGTGGGTTAGATTTAATAACTGTAATTTAATTTATAAAATGGTTAGATACAAGCAAGCATGGGTGAGGCAACAAGCTATATATTAATTAGAGCTAAGAATGAATGAATGTGAGTTCCACAAAGCATGAACATGTATGCATGACAGAACATTGAATACGTAAGAAGAAGAAGAAAGGAGTCGTTAAACCTTCCATTACAAGACATCAAAAGAAAGCGGACACTTGTTTCCCGGTGTTGTCTCAACACCTTCATGGTGGCAATTAAGGTTGCGTCACCTCCTCTGACACTTTCCAAACGACAGCAAATTTATATAGTGTTCAACTGATTTTTTTTTATTTTACTTTTTATATGGATTGATTATGAATTAAGTTTAATAATTTAATTTCGTTTATTTTTTATGAGATTATCCTAGTACCATCCCAAGTCAAGGTTTTGATGGGCTAAACTGGATTTGATGTTTTTTTTAATTCTTTTCTGGTTGATATTTTTTTTTATCAATTGCATCCTTCAATTTTATTTTTCATTTACTAGTTAATAATTCATTTCTACCATATAAGTTTATATATTTCTGGGACAAGAGTCCCAAAAAATATTAAAAAAGAGAGTTATCAAGCTTTAAAACGAGGTATTTAAAACTTTTTTGTATCTTGAAGGTTGTATGAGTACAATGAAAGAAATATACTATTTTAATATATAGTTTTTATAAGAACTTGAGAAACCATAGCGAACAAATTATCACGAAATCAACTGTTAAAGATAAGAAACGGTCGATGATTGATAATCTCCTCCACCTAGCTAGTCAAAGATCGTACTATATACCTTCATTCAAGAAGAGAACAACCACAATGACCCGGGAAGACAAATAATTTATATTCCATAAAAAAAAATAAAAAAAATCGGTGCACAGCCATGTGGCTTAATGGTGTGATCTAGATCCGCATTAAAAAAAAGAAGTCAACAAAAGCTGAGCCTTGGATAAAAGCAAAAGGGTGAGGTTGTCATCCGTGTGAGACATGATGGTACACGTCATATATATTAAATAAATGATTATTGTTTTTTCCAAATATTTTTGAAAGAGTAATGATATTTCTTACAAAACATTTTCAGGTATAAGTTTCAAGAATACATACATAAATACATGCATACATACATGTGTGTGTACTTACATACATTGTAGGAGATCCATGTGCTATGATCTGTAATAAAGTTATAATCCGAGGACTTGTGCTTTTGATGTCGTTCCTTTCTATCACCATCACCATCGTTTTTCAATTTATTCTTGCTGTCCAAATTTAGTGTTATTCTTTCAAGAATTGAGGGAAGATACCAACCATTGAAATAAAACAGAGAAATTTATATTACACAATTGCTATAGTTTGTTTATTAAATTAATCGATATATCTAAACAAAAAAACCCACATGAATAATTTTAAAATGGAAACTACTTAATTGATCATGATACGATATGTACAAACCAAGAACAGTACTGATAATATTCATGTTATTTATTAATAGGGCATGCGCTGTCTATACTATATCATTGTCTGTGCTATATATGTTGCGGGTCATATCAAGAACAGTACTGATAATATTCATGTTAAAGCTTGTGTGTGTGTGTGTGTGTGAGAGAGAGAGAGAGAGAGACCAGATACAGCACTCCTCGTTGCTTTTGTATATATGTGCACGCACACTTGGTAACTGTTAATGTGGAAAAGCAACGAGGAGTGCTGTATTTGGTCATACATTGAATTTCCATGCAAGATCAAGAGCTTTGGATTTTCACTCAACTTGAAGATTCAACAGATTGAGACAGAAAAGTACTGCACCTCCATTATTTCCTAAATTTCTTCTAAGCAAATCGAGTAGAGATCGAGTCCAAAAGGACAAAAGAGAGAGAGAAAACATTGATCTTTCAACGTTATGCTAGCCTAGCTAGCTAGCTAGCTGCCTAGATACGCAGCTTCTAACACTTTTCTAAGAAACGAACCAGGACATTCTTGATTGCCGGACAGAAATTACAATGAAGCTGCAATACCTAGCTAACTAATGTCGTGGAAACAATCATCTATCAAAGCTCAAATCCGAAAACACCACCATCATCGAAATCACCAGATTCCATCATGATTCCATCCATGTCCAGACTATGCGAGCTGGTAGTGCAGGATGAGTTGACCCCAGAAATCACATCCCCGCTGTCAAATCTAGACATGTAATCATGATCAGCAGGCGACAGGAGATAATCAGACGATGATCCTTGATTATTGTAGTAGGTGGCTGGATCATAACTTGGCATGCTCATATCATCCTCCCTGTTGCAGCATTCTTGTTTGACTGTTTGGTAGGTTGCGAGGAGGGAGTTGTCTGGTTTCTTTGAAACCTGATGCTCACCAGTGCTGTCGTTAAAGCTTATGAGTATGGAGGAGTCGTGATCACTTGGACCCGGCACGAATTGAGAAGCTTTTAGCAGATTCTTGCACGTGTGATGCCCATAATATGTTGTGCGGAATAATTGAGGTTCTTCTTGAATTTTCTGCACTTGCTTGGTTGCTTGACATTGCTGATCATACTTGTGAGTGCACCTGAAGTAGTTCCTGCAAGGAGAAACAACAATATTGCTGCATTTAATTAACTGCTCGATCATTAACTAGGTTTCCCTAGCTAGCTAGAAACTTTGTGATTAAGATATGAAAATTAGAATGTGAATTCATCACTTCCGTTTGAAACTCGGTGCAGAAATTAATTTTATATATATACCTTGGATATTTAGCATTGAGGATCACTTTCTGTCCATACTTCCTCCATGCATGGCCATCATCGGTTAGAGCAGAGGAGTCGTATGTTCTTGAGTGAACGCTTTTTCTGCGAGTAATAAAAATCAGTTCTAGTGTGATATTTAGGATGAAATTAATAAATATATATTTATATATAAACTAATTGCTATAAAAATGCATTGATTATGATTTAGAGACTAATCATCACCTAGTTGATTATGGAATCAATTACTAATTTAATTAGTTTCTTTAAGTTTATTACAAAAAATAAAAATAGTATTGCAACCTTTGTATCGATAATAAAAACAGAAAAAGCAATATCTAATCATGATAGAAGATTGATTTTCCAAGTGGGGGGGGGCAAGATTATTGTCCAATCAAATCAAAGATGCCATCTTGTTTCTTGCTGTCTTAACTAGCAACTTGGAAGTTCTTTGTTGGTTACTTCCTTTTTAAAGCATGAAAAATGGGGTAAGCTATAATTACAAGCAGCACATCCGGCAGGGGTGAATTTATCCCGTCCACATCCATCAAGACCTTTAAGAAAGGAGATTAATGAAAGATAATATTTGTAAATATAAAATCTTTTTAGCAAATTAAAAGAATAATAAAGATTCATCCTTAAATTAATTCTAATTCTTTTTCTCAAAAAGAAAAAAACAAGAGAGTCGGAAAAGAAAAATCCAAATCGGAGACTCTAGCTCCGTTTTAAGTATGGATCCCTATTCCTTAATTGTTTTTCAACTAGCTCTACCTGGCTAATGAAATTGGAGGTGAAACAGTAAAGATTAATTATTAATGTGGCCAATTAATTAGTAGCATGTATATTATTTGTAATTAATTAATTAATTAATTACCTTCTCTTGTAACATCCTCTCCTGTCCTTCACCTTCAACTCGGCAGCACTCATGCCAGTGCTCTCCCAGGAATCCTTCGACGTCTTCCTGTCATCCCAACAAGGTGAACCCACTAGTGGAATTTGAGAGGCGACCTCATCAAACTCGCCCCCATTTAATATATAAAGAGAACTGTTGAAAGAATTCATGACCTTCTTGACAAGATCCTCGACAAACATAGACTCATCAAACCCTCTAGGCTGGTTTATTACAAGCTTGAGCTGTGCTGCACTCTCTTGACCTGATCTGAGCAGCTCGTCCATCGCCTTCTTTCTACCTGATGGAAACTTTTCATGCCAAGATGAATTCATTTTCTGGGGTTTGTGTATGTCAGGGCTCTCTCTCTCTAGATCCTCTCTCTCTCTCTCTAGTTTCTCTTCTAGGGTTCGGTAGTGGCAGAAATCAGAGCATGAAAACCCTAGAGAGCTCTCTCTAGTGGCTCCTCGAGATAATTAAGTAGTGATCAGAAGTGGAGTCGAGGAGATCCTTTTAAGATGGAGGGTTTGCCTTCCATTTTTCTCAGCATATGCAAGGAAGGCTGGAGGAACCCCGCAAGAAAATTCCACGAAATTTTGATTTACAATCCCGGCTCGGCTTGTAACACACGCGCCTCAATGGAGAGGACCACGCGGAATCTGATCGAATTAGGCTGCATTACTTGCTCGTCTTTTCAACACGTCACCAATGAGCGCGTGGGATATGACATTTAGATGCTTACGATTGGTACGTGATGTCAATTCTCGATGTCACGAAGAACTGCGTCAGCGTCGAGGGGACTGCTTTCCTTGTTCCATGTGACGAAATACCTATAATAACCCTCTCTTCGCGGTGCTCCCTTCAAAACGCTATCCTTAAAAAAAAGTATCCTGGTAAATTAGAAATATTGTCGGAAAAAGCGGTTGAAAACAATAATTGAGGGGATAGTACAGTTTAGGTGCATTTGTTTTCCCAGCGGTCAAGGTTTTGTATTTAAATTCATTTTTGTTAGTGAAATCTATTTGTTCTCGAATGCTTATTTTAAGTTTTTCTTGAAATAATAATTTAATTTCTTTTTAATTAAAAATATATTTTTAAAAATATGAAAAATTGAAACTGTTTATATGAAAAATTGATGCGGATTTGTTTTTAAAAATATCTTTTTATTTTAAAATAATTTAAACTGTTTTTTATTTTGATATAAATATTAAAATCATAAATAAAATATTGAGTGTTTTGGGATAAATATATTATTAAAAACATAAGCCACTAGATTACAAACAGGTACAAGTATGAATCTAAATTAAATTCCTCTCCTAATCATATTTATTTTTCTTTGTTCAATGTAAAAGAATTTAAAATCTTCTTCTTAAATATTGACTCGAGAATTTATTTTTATTTTAAAAAATTAATTTTTACACCATAATTTAAAAAAAACATAATAAAAAAAGAATACTGTTGTGTCATTATTTTATTTTATTTTTCAAGTTATTGATAAGAATGCATGATGGAGTGGACCAGCATTGATGATGAGTGGTACAATTCGTACACCATACATTTGCTAGATTCATGAACCGTAATTGAGTGTTCCTGCTTTGAAATCACTTGTGGGCCAAACCTCTGACCACCATGATCAAGGAAATGATTTCCTGAAGCATTAGAATGGTTGATGATCATAATAATAATAATAATGATAATAATTTCTTATAAATGATTTTAATAATAAACTAAATTGATTTTAAAAAGATTTGTCTAGTGTACTTTCTTTTGTAAAAAATGGTTTGGTGACCCGATCAAATTTAGAGATGTCAACTCATGGCTCTATCAACTCCATCAAAAATCTATTTATTTTTTAAAAGCTTGCAAAACTATATCATTTTTATTTTTTAAAAATAATAATGTTATTTTAATTTGATGAGTCCGAGTTAACTCATTTGGTTCATCACCAGATCATGAACCGAGCTTTGATCACGAGTAGTTTATCTATAACCACCTCAAAACTCCATTTGATTCTTAATATATACTTGAAAAGAAACAATATTATTTTTAATTAGCTCAAACTCGATATTAAAAGAACAATATTTGAAATGACATTGCCCTAATTTTTTATTTTTTTAAACACGGAATCTACAGTGCCCTTTATTTTGATCGAGGCAAGCACCTTCAACTCCGATCCCCGTGGAGGGTGGCTGGATTGACGGCGAGTGGAGAATGACGGGGTCCGCGTAGCTGGGCCATGTTCGGAAAGCTTCAACCACGTGTGGAATTCAAGCTTTCACACTCGCTCCCCTGTTGAACTCTTCTCACAGAATTCTTTCCTTCGCGTATGAACAACAGCTACCTGTTCACTCCCATTTTCTTCTTCTTTTTCATCTGTCAAGAGAGGGGACCTGCTTTCAATTTGCGTGAATATATAATTATAATAATAATTATGATAATACTGAACTGGGCGAGAGCCAATCCTCTTGCTGGTTCCTAGAAAACCTCTCGGATGTGCCAGTCAACTCGGTGATTGATTGGGTTCATGGTATTTGTTGTCGAGCCAATCCACTTGTTCCTCTCTCTCTCTCTCTCTTCTTTTTGTCTTTTTATCGACCGGTTTTAGGTTTTAAACAGGAGTTTGATTAGATAAACCTTACATAAATTCAACGGCACATGTCCTGGCTCCACATAAATAAAAAAAAAGAAACACATTCTTAAACTGGTTTTGGACGGAGATAGATTAAAAGTATATTCTTTACATGTTATAGTTTGGTTGTTTTATTTATTTATTTTACTACACCTTTGTTTTAAAGAACTACAATTTGTTTTCTATAATTTATAAATTAGACAGCACGTAAGAAACACCAACAGCAAATCGTTATTGTAGCATCATAGTATACTAAATACGAAATCCTAGGTATCATCCTCCACGATAATTGTTAGCAACAGGTCAACGAATCCCCGTAAATATTTAAAGCTTCAACATCAACCTGCAATGGAATAGATAGTCAAATCTATCCATCCATGAAAGCTGTGCTTGAAATATATAGTTTTGCAGATCTAGGGCCCCTCCTGGAATCTTGCTGTCATGGTTAATTAAAAACCTGGGTTTTGAAAACATGGAGGCCTGGTTACGGGCATCCTTTTCTTTTTCAGGTATAAATAAATATGTTCTTCAAGAGTCGAAAACATATTTTTAATCATGCTGGGCCGCTGCAAGTGGAAGAGGTGAGTAGTGAGGAACATTTGACAGGGACAGGTTCATCAATTTCTTCGCATGGGCAAGAACACAACTCTCAAGAGCAGCAGTATGTACAAGGATAGTGCATGGTTTCAAATCCTAGAATATAAAATGTGTTTTCCCTGTAATTGAACCTATCTTCTTAGCCACCTGGACCACTACTTGGAAATCATAAAACTATATCTTCTTGTAGGTAGCTTTATGATTCAGATGCCGCAGCACTAGTCATCGAGCCAATAGCTCGTCACATTCAGTAAATTAGCCATAACTTTTTTAGCAAGGACTGGACCATCGGAAACCAGCTTTGACATACAAGAACCTCGTTTATTATTCTCTGTCGATTTTCAAACTATAACTAAAGCTACAGACGTGTCCTCTTTCTTTTGTCTTAAGTTTCCGAGAACGCACCCGTTCAACTGGTTTGAATTGAACTGGACTGGACTAGACTGGACTGGACTGGAGGCTTTATGTAAGAGACTCGAAGTTTCAATGCGGGTCAGTGCACTGCCAGGAAATTGTACAAACAAATTGGAATACGGAAAAAATTAATCCAAGAGTACCATAAAAGAATAAAAAGGGATGCTAAATATTTAATAATAATAATAATACTAATCAAAGCTTAAGAAAAAAGGCGTAGCTAGGAAAACCAAAGAAGAAAGGCAAAACCGTAGTCAACATGAGAACCGCTATCCTACAGATGTAGTGTCTGCCTTTTTTTTAATTAATTTTTACATCGCAGCATCAAAAAAATTTAAAAATATTAAAAAAAAACATTTTTTTTTCGAACCACTTTCCAAACATACCCCCAAACATTCCCATAGTCAGTTTTACATGGTATAAACATACCCCCAAACATTCCCATAGTCAGTTTTACATGGTATAGAGTCTTCAAGTACATGCCTTGACATTGACTCCAGATGATGTAAAGACTCCATTAACAAAAATGACAAAAAGAAGAAGAAAATCAATCAACCAACAGAAATTTCAGATCAACGCAACAGTCAAAGACAGACAATAAGACGACACCGGTTCAACAACTAGGGTAGCTTGCTAAGAGGTTCAGATGGAAAGTTTACTTCATTAATAATATGGCTAACATTCGGTTTTCATCCCGCAATGTGTTCCTTCTTAATGTGGAAAATTAGGTCCCTAGTCACCACAGGACAACTCTGCAGCTCATTCAGGCGGCAACCATCCATGATAGCAACTGATATATTTGTCTCGGAAAACAAACATGCACCGTCAAAGAGGTCAAGATGGAAGCGGTGAGCATGAAGAAAGTAAAAACTGATTAGGGATAAATGGATCACTTCTTTTTCAACACAACCCATGAACACCTCTCCAACGTAATTGACTAAAAAAAGGTTTATAAGGATTTGGGGGAGAGGGATATTTACAGCACTGCTATGTCTCCATGCTAAGGGTAGACGAAGAAAATATAATGATTTAAAATAATATAAAAGGGATTTTTTCATTCACTCTCCCTCTAATGGCTTCCCTTCAAGTCTCAGCTTAAAGCATAGTGTTGACTGAGGGCGAAGCCCTTAAAAGGATATCAAAAGAAAGTCCTGTATTACCCTCAATCAGAAAAAGGAACGGGCATTATAACTGTGAAGGAAAACAATAAAAGACAGTAAGTGGAGCGGAAGGAAAAAATGGTTACACTTTCCTTTTCTCATTCCATTTGGTAAGTGTGAGCAAAAAAATGTAAGCCTGACCTTTACATGGAGCTGCTATATACCTCATTTCTCTCTCCCTTCTTTTCTTTTGTCCATAGACCCTCGTCATTGTGATATCATTTCTAAATTCTGACTACCACCAAGCAATTTCACTTCTGCTGACACCTAAAAATATCAACTAAGTTGCCTGAGCTCCATCCTCTGAAGCCATTTTCCATCAATTAAATCCTAAATCATGGAAATATTTCTGTTTGTGCCAGCCATTCATCACAAGATCATCCTGCCTTCCCTTTTATCTGTTACACAGTTCTGCTGCTTTCCTGTCAAATGACTGGTCATTGGTTTCCAATGTCGGCAAAAAATCAACTTGTGCAAATCATCCGAGGACACAAGAATAGAGGAGCATCAAGAAGACAAGACAAAACTTGCACAGAAGATAACAAGCACAGGCCAGCTACAAAAAAGGCATAGCCATTACATGTCTGCTATAGCATCTCTTATGGGTAGAAAGGTCAAATGATACACAAAATCCTCTAACTTGCAAAAAACAGTTTACATCATTTATAATCAGACATCCTGACAGTGGTAACATGACATAAAAACATTGCTGTTCCCTTATTTTCAACGTGTTGATCTCAACCTTAAAACCTGTCCTAATAACATTTGTAAATCCTTCCGATAACTCAAAATTAATCAGTTTTTTTTATGCTCAAGACTTGTGCATTTATCCCCAAGATTAAGGCTGCCTACAAATGACAACGATGTTTGTGCCGTCACCATTTAAAGAGTTATACAGTGTCATTGAAACCCACTCAGAAAGTTCACCTCGTGTGTTTTTATGTAAAATCATTCACCCCAAATAGCTCTCAGCTTCTTATGCAGGTTACTTGAAGGTCAAGCCGTTCTAATTCAAACAAGAAAGCAAGCTAAGAAAACTTCAAGGCTGGCAAATGTCACAAGAACCTATCAAGATTAATGTGCCTTCTGTTTTGATCTGGAGCTTATCGTTTCAGATTATGATTCAAGTAAAGAGTTTTTGAATGAAACCCCACCACAGAAGGCAAAGCAAATAAGTTAAATTTATGACTCTTGTTTCCACGTCTACATGATTTACAAGGCAGCATGAATTCAACTCAACAATCCCTTTACGTCTACATGGATGGTTTCTGATGTTCCCAACGTATTTTTTAACAGAAATCAAAATTAAATTAATGCACCTACAGATACGTTTTACCACCTTTACTGTGAACTAATTAAGAGTAAGTATGCACTTACCATTGAACTTAACAGCTTCATGCAACGGAAATCCAGAGAATGGATAACTTGATGGGAGCCATCTTCAAGTGTGTATTTCCACAAGTAATTTACATCTCAACTGGAACCTCCAGCAGGTTTTGATACCCAATAATCAGGTCCTCTTCTCAGTATCTCAGCTTCTCTTGCTATCTGAATGTCTGAAGGCCAGAAATGATGGTGTACAAGTTTAACAAGAAAATGAGGGAGCAATCCAATAACTATTGTGAGACAAATGGTAAGCCAATATGTAGGTGACTTTGCCAGATGGTAAATGGTCCTGCCAAAGGAAAATTGCATGCATTAGTTCATGTTAATAAGAGCCCGAATAAAAGCAAAATTTATACTTTTATTGCCGCCAATAATACTAACCCATAATTAGGGAAGATAGGTATAGAATCCAATACTACCACGCAAGCAAATGCGACGATCACAGATCCCCAAACAGCAATATGAGTAATAGAAACCCAACGTCGAACATCCATTGCCAGGTGTACATTGACAATGATAACAACAGCTACTGTCCACAAATTGCCTATGCTCCATATATCAACTGTGCTCCCCTTATAAACGATGACAGGTATGCCAAAGAGAACAAGACTCTGCCACAGTGTATCAGCCATTGTGACCCAGAATAGGCGTTTATTGTAGGCCTCATGTCTATACCCCACACCATAAATTTTAGGATACTGTAACAGTGTCTGATGGCTTAAATCCTTGTCCAGAATACCAACAACAATAGTAGGCACAGAAGTATAGATAACAGAATAGAGAACACTGCTCCAATCTGTCAATGCTGAAGTTGTTGAAAAAGCTGTGAACAATATATACCTACATGTGCCAAAAACAGGGACACGCAGTGACTTAGGACAAAAACTTCAGGTAGTTTAGTTATGCATGATATACAATTCATAGAAAACAGGAGTTTGTAGTTTATAATTTATAAGAGAAGACAAATTCAAAGTTTAGAATTTATTCCAAAACAGACATCCTTTTCAAAATAAATCTACACAGATAAGCACTTGAACAGCAAATACACCAATTCCAAGCAATATAGGACTTCAACCATGAACTGCAGAGGTGGTAATAAAAAGCACAGAAACCTACAAATCAACCTTGCCAAGAAAGGGGATCTAAATTGACCATGGTCCAACCAATGAACCAAAAATTAGAATGAGTGGAGGGGGGATTTTTTGGGTAAACAAAGAATAGTAACCAGAATTAGAATGAGTGGAGGGGGGATTTTTTGGATAAACAAAGAATAGTACCCAGATTCAGATTTCTTCTAGGTCATGCAAAGTGAAATTGAAAGATGGCAAGGAAATAACAAATGGCAATATCATCCAAGAATGACATCATATTCCTTGTAGTTGCAAATAATTGGGGATTAACAGCTTGGTTCTAAGCTATTACTACCCCAGGAACACCAGAAATTTATCCAATGAATGAGCATGAAACACAAAGAAATCAAGATAAAAAGGGCAACGGACTTAGGTGTACCAGAATAGCATCAATACAAAAACAGCATTGCGGTAGAAGTTGTACAGGACCAAATAACCCATGCGTTGATAATTCCAGTGTCCATGTACCAAAAGTAGTCTCTTCAGAAACCGAAACTGTCCCATAGCAAAATCTGATGCCATAACAGCTTGGCGCCCTTCCTGGCCACATATTCCAACACCAACATCCGCCATTTGGATCATTGAAACATCATTAGCACCTACAAAAAGCAAAAATTCAGAGCGGGTAAGAGAATATTCATTTTCTCGTGCATCCAGACTAAAGAAAACAAATGGCGCAGTGACATTAAACATTCAACCATAAAATTCAGGGTGAGTTCTTTGATTTGGTTCTGAATAATATCAAGGGATAATCAATAACTGCAACGACAATTAAAATATCAAACCATCTCAGTTCACAGCGAGTTGCATCTTGCTTTGTCTCCTGGATCTAGATACATCTGTCTGTCTTAAAACAACCCGTCTGTTTTAAAATACCTTTTTATCCTCTCAAAAACACTAAAACTTTCAAGGATAAAACATTGCAACCTAAAAGGCCTTATTTAGGAAGCCTTCAATAGTGCCTTCAACCATACCTGAGATAAGAATCAGGAAGGGAGGTGCCGTTTTATATACTCCTACCATCTCCCTCAATTGAACATTTTCCATATGAAATGAAAAATCATCTCATGCATTTATCAGCGGCCACCAAAACAGGAGTTGCACCAAAAAGAGGTAGCTTGCCCTAACATGAAAACCTATTAAGATGTTGCGCATATTATAACCTAAAGTTGCAACATTTTCCTAAAACAATTAACATTCTAGATACATCCAATGTAGAGACTAATAGAATGATTTGGACCTGACTTGAGAAGAGAAAAGATGAGATTAATAGTTGACCTTCAGATATTCTATTGTTACTGTACTAGAAATTGAGTGAAGTCAGCATTTTGGAAAGAGGATTTGACATCAACTTTTTGTCTGTCTCTGATTCCTTAAACTCATTTTCTAGTTTTTTGGCCTGAGAAATTACATCTAGTTAGAACAATCACCATAACATCTAATTCCTAAGGATTGCTCTTGACCACCTCTCACAGTCATTTGGTGGGCAGAGCATTAAAATAGTTAGTTATAATGGATAAGGGAAGGCAGTTCTAAACGAAAAGAAAACACATATAAAGGGTATATTTGATATTCTTAGTCTAATTACATTTATGTCCCTTACGCTAAACATCTGCAGAGCTGATGAATTTTCTATTGTTAAACATCAAATATCTAAAGCTTGAGTAAATGAGTTTTAACATATGAAACTAGCAACCATGAATAGAGGCTTTGTGACGTTCAAATTAACTCTCTATGTTTCCTTACTCGAGTATGGCACTAAGCTCATTGAAAGACTACAAAAAAAAAAAAGTTGACCAAAGCACTATTCTTTCTGTCAATGAAACAATCTACCATTTCCTATGAAAGGGATCCAGAAATCTACGCAAACTGTGATTTTTGAGCACCAAATACTGAACAGTGGAGACAAATCAAACCAAAGCCAGATGTTAAATGATGGAGCGTTAGTTGTTATCTTAAAATTTGGGCAGCACAAAACATGGAGACCCACTATTTCTATTTCAAATGACAGGTATTTGTGATTAATTAATTGAAATAAAAAAGCTTAAAATAAAACTGATCCAGATCTTAGATGATAGAGCATATCACCCCTGGTCGTTATTCTACGATGATGAACTACAAAAGACTAGATGTAGCATATTTTTTTAATTTTATTTCCAATGCTAAAGACATTTGTAGTTAATTAAAACGAAAAAAAAATCCTAAAACTAAAACCAGTTTCTTGGTGCAAACAACGTATATTTTTTTTAAACCAGACCACAACATGAAAATTTAGATTCTAAACAAAAACCTAACTAATAATCAAGCTGAACAGAACTTGTCCTATACTCCTAAAATCATATTTCCATGACAAAAGACACTGCACTTGCCTTTCCAAGCAAGCCTAAAACATTTTCTTATAGAATAAATATTCTGGAAAACAACTCACCATCACCAATCGCCAATGTCATATCATCTGTTCGACTCTTGATTAGATCAACAACCCCTGCCTTCTGTAATGGCGCAACACGACAGCAAATCACAACCTTACAATAAGTTGCGATGTCAAAAAGCTGCAAAGAGATCATAAGAGAACTGGTTATTAACAATATCAAATTTGTACCAAACAGGCTAAGTTCTACAAATATAGACATGGAACTCAAAGTATCAAATGCTAGAAAGTATAAAGTGAAGTACGAATTCAAATCCAAATGTTTTATAAGATTTAGAAAAATAATTTTTACCTCTGACTCTAGTTCTTTCTCCAAAATGTACACCAAACTGTTCCCATCAATTATGAGAGATACTGGCACTTCCTCCTTCCTTTCTGGGCTCTCAAGGCGGTTCATTTCAGCATTCTTGTTGCATTTCAAATATTGGCTTCCTTTGTTTGATGGTTTTAAACCACACTTGGCCTTAGCATCTGCCAAAAGTTTTCTGCATTCATTCTCTGAGTTGCCATTTATAATAATTTGTTCCATATCCGGTGCCAGGAGCTTGCAAGAGAGGCCAATAGATATTGCTGTCTCTTGCTTATCACCAGTCAGAACCCAGACCTTTATCCCTGCTTGTCGGAGGGACTCAATGGCTTCTGGCACACCTTCCTGTAGCTTGTCTTCGATTGCGGTTGCACCAAGTAAATTCAAGTCACATTCTATGAGAGCTGCTGTTTGACGTAGCTTTGCTGCTCTATCAGTCAAAGACGTGCTTGCATCATCAAACTTGCATTGCCATAGCTCTAGTTCTTCCTCTGTAAGATCCCTTGCAGCAATCACAAGAGTGCGTAAACCTTGTGATGAATATTCAGTCAAATGACTCTGTGTTGCTGCACGCCTGGCACAATCATCCATTCCTGAGTCTTTTGCTAAAATACTTAACACTGAAGTATCAGCACCTTTGACCAGCACCTTTACAGCATTGTTAGGAAATCTGATTACAACAGACATTCGTTTCCGAACACTATCGAATTCATGCATGCCCAACACGCCAAACCTATATTTCACAGAATAACACTATTTATTACCATTTTCACCATTGCTAAGAAATAAAACGCATCTTCAAATGACAGGAGAGATGGTTTGAGTTTTGTTCTTCAGAAAAGCAATTAATGCATGATAATGAGAGACTGGTGGTGTGGACTCAGGAGAAATTTTGTACCTTAATTTCTCACCATTAACATCAATTACTATATGCCCAGATGTTCGCTCGAAGAGAGTATAACCATACGCAGAGGCTGCAGCAACTAATGCTTGCTCATCAGGAGATTCACCCTGATAGTCAATGGTTTCTATATCCTCAAAAAATTGACTGTCTGTGCAACTAGAAAATCCATCACGGGTACGAATCGGGACCACGGTGTTACAAGCAGCTAGTGTAAGGAAAAACTCGTGGGCAACAATCCTTTCATCTCCAACTATATCTTTGTGCAACAACTCCAAGAGTTCAGAATCAACAGCAATTGTAGATTTAAGTTTCCATATCCTATGGGTGGTTGCACCTGCAAATGATAAAGGAAAACAGAACATCATACAAAATTAAATCCTAACATGCATTACGGTGATGAAATCTATTCTAATAGTTTCTAATAGTTCACTGACTGAAAAGTACACAGTATTTACACGATCATCTGTGGTAAGTATGACAAATGCAAAAAACAATGATAATGCATTGGCTAGATCAATATACGCCATAACAATGGTAGACAAGCTTCAGATTGAGCATTACATTTTACCAAGTACATAGTGGGAAAAAAGAGGTGAAGTTGAATGACCTGAAAATAATCCATAAAGGAAAACCGAAATATAACAAACTACCAGTGCAATACGTCAATGAATTCTCAAGGTGTAGTACATGATCTAAAAGCAAGACTACAACAAACTCTATCCTGAGCTAAAGTTGATAATCAAGTAGTGCAGGATTTACTACCTGAAACGTTCTCTTCCGGCGATTGATCAGCTTTTAGCAAGGAGCCTCCATAATTTTTCCCATTTACACTTGCCCTTTGAAATTCCATTTTGTTCTCGGTAAGCGTCCCTGTCTTGTCTGAAAAAACATAGCGTATTTGACCCAAATCCTCATTTATATTCAAAGATCTGCACTGAAACCTTGAGTTAGAGCTACTGTCAAACATGTGCCTGTCTCCGATCATGAAATAGGACTGCCCTATACGAACCAGCTCCATTGTAATATAAAGAGATATGGGAATCATTATCTGAAATACTATGATAGAACTCAAAAATGAGAAAAAAATCTCCATAGGAATCCCATAAAATTTGTATCTTTTCCCATAATCCTTCCCAGGAGTTAAGTATCTCTTTCTGTAATAAGGCAAATAATCAAGCTGGTTCTCATATCGTGCAAGCCAAACACCCATTCCTACAGCGATAACCAGACACATCATGAACAGAAAAATAGACAACCATAGAGTCTCCCGGTTCATGTAAACTTCCAGTTTACTTCTTTTGGAAGGAGAAGCTGCGCTATTCAACATCGCTTTTGTTTCCTGGCCAGCATACACCACAACACCAATTATCCAACCAGTGTTCTTCACCTGACAGCCACGCAAAACAATGTTAGATTGGCTAAGGGAAAACTTTTGCCCATTGAACTCCATGTTGGCTGTGAACTCATAAATATTCCTGTTAGGTTGCTCACATCTTATAAGCCCTGAAATTGCACCCCCTTCCAATACAGCTAAAGATGCTTCCTGCTTAGCATACCTTGTCTTCAAGTTTGACTCGCCATCCAAATTCATTGTTTGTATGTAAGCAACACCACTAGGATCACTTGTCCCTAACAAAACCATGTCACATGGAATTGTCTCATCAGCACTGATCTTCACAACTTCACCAGCTCGTATCTTTTTCCATTCCTTCGATCTAAATTGGCCACATTGTAGAACTAGAGCCTCTCGGTTATTCTCATTGCGGTCTGATCTATGCCTTCTCCAATCCTCATAACCATCTTTTATCGCCGTGACACAAAGTACAAACAAGAGAGGAAAAAGGGACACTGTTCTTCCAAAAACTGCAAGAGGAGGAAGCTGATTGAGAGCAGCAATGGCCAGAAAATACAGATAAGCAACCCGATGGAACTGAATGAAAAGATTCTTTGGCAAGAAGGTGATCAAAGTATATTTGCTGGTTCGGATCTCGTTGCCTGTGAATTCATACTGGTCATTGGTTCTCCTCGGGTCATTAATGTAGATGAACCGAGCATCTTCTTCCCGCAACACGCCGTCATCAAACCGCACACTTTTCCGGTGGCTCCTCCCTTTAGGCTTGCCCAGGTTACCAGAATCCCTGGAAATCTCAGAGCTAGCAGAAAAGGTAGTGTTATTGTCGTCGTGCAGCATTTCCTTAGCACTTGAACCCCACGATACAAGGTGTCTGCTTGGTTGCTTGGCGCATTGCAATGAAACTTCCTCAAAAAACTCAGGGTCGAGAGAATGGGGCCTCTTCGTAGTCACAACCGAATTGAAATTTTCTCCAACTGGGTTCACGCTATGGAGGTTAGTATCGCCAAAAAAAGGAGCCTCGGCTTTATCCTTCTCCAAACAATCTACCTCAAATGGTTCCCCTCGTGCAAGATGGAGGATTGAAGTATTGAAAGAACCATCTGAGCGAGATATACCCAAATCACCAAAACTGCCAGAAGGATGAGGCAATGGCTGCCTGGATGCAGGAGAATTATCCAGCGATGAAAGCAATTCCCGGCCAGAAGTCATAAATAATCCTCCAATGACCACATTGGAGAATCAGACGAAAAAAATTGTCCGCTTTCAGTCACCATCAACAAACAAAACCCTTGTCGAAATCCAATCAAAGCAACCGTTCATTTCCACAATTGGCAATTCCCATCAACACACACAACAAACCCATCATTCTTCTACCTCAAACATACAAAACCTATCGAGAATTTCCAGTCTTTTTTTATATCACAAGCAAGCCCTCCTTCCTTTTCTGTGCCTCTCTCACCGAGAAACTAAAACGCAGGGTTGATAAATAAGCAAGTGGGGTTTCAAGAAAAAAACAAAGCCTGTGATTTAATCCAATGTCGACAAATCCCTGGTCGATCCAGGCAATACCAGCAAGTCTCCACTGATTTGTTTCCCTCTTGCATAAAGACAAAACTGAAAGCACAAGCGAAACAGCGCATCCCCGGTTATTATCGAAAAAAGAAAATCATCATTACAGCTAGCAAAAAACGAATATGATTTAATAAAACAGGAAAGAGCGAGGCAGGAGTGAGAGAGAGAGGAAGTGAAAGGGCTCTATCGTCTTGGGATTAGAGAAGAGAAGGTGATGGATGCACTGAATGCTAAATGATGGTGACTGGTGAGAAATGGCAGAACCAGAAGAGAAACAGAAACAAAGTGGTTGTCTTGTCCAGAAACGGATCAGATCTCTCATTTATTACGCCATAAATGACGATTTCTTATCGTCTTTGTCTCTTTTGCTGTCTATTTGATCGATGATTGTTATGTTGTCTGACAGAAGGAAGACAGAAAAGAGGAAATGGTAGATGAATGGTATGGTCGATGATGGAGAAAGAAGAAAAGGAGAATGGCACGAAACACGATGAAATCGGAGGGAGAAAAGAACGATTGATGATTAAAATGGTGGGTATGTGATTTTGAATATTTATTCCCAACCCACAATTTCGAACCCACAATTTCTTACCTTCTCCCACTCTCTCTCTCTCTCTCTCCCCTTCGTGTTTCTTTCCTCCTAATCTCTTGCTGCCCCATTAAAAAAACCCTCCTCTCTCTCTTATGATGTACATGCATACACGGTGATTTCTAGAATTTAATGATTATTGTTTTTTTCAAGTATTTTTTATTTTTAATATTAAAAGTATTAGAAAAATAATTTCAAGTAAAAATAAATAAATTTCGGCTACCCTCGTGTTTTGAACACATTTATTTACTTATGGTTTATTATTGTGTTTTAAATATTTTTTTATTTTAAATTAAATAATTTTAGTATTTTTAGATTATTTTTTAATATAAAAAATATTGTTTCAACATATTTAAAATAAACATTTTTAAAAATAAACTCAAACATGCATTAACGAATACAATGATTCTCGGAGGTGTTTGAGAGTGTTTTTCAAAAATATTTTTAAAAAACTTTTATCATTATTTTTAAGTTTAAATTAATAAATTTGAATAAAAATAATTTTTTAAAAATAAAAAATATATTTTTAATATATTTTTGAATAAAAAATAATTTAAAAAACAACCACAATCCTAGACAATAAAACGTATGAACAAGAATACTGTATGAACAACCTGCAAGGTTGTAGATTAGTGGTTATAGGGGCTCATCCTCTTCCATTCAAATATATTTCGAGTCCTAGTGTGAGTGGGGTTGGAGGGTTCCTCCCCTCATGTCCCTCTGATCTATCCTTGTGTGGTATGTTTGTCACCCTCACGATGTCTTACATGCTCACTGAATTTGCGAAGAATATTTAAGATGCGTTGCAAAATAACACCCCGATCATTAAAAAAATATTATATGAACACTAACCAGCTCGTTTTATAATATAAAATTGTTTGTATTTATTAAAAGAACACGTGTTCATCTCTTTAAGTATGGCTAACAATCAATCGATGTGGAGCATATATTATTTGGAGATACTTCAAATCATGTCACCTTCGCATGTTTAAAGTGATATTTTATGTACTTATTTTGCTGCCATGTGTCCAGAAATAAATTAGTATTCGACCTTATTTATCAATCACCGGCTCCAAATCAAAGAGATACTCTAAACCAAACTCAATTAAACAATAACTCACTTTTCAATACACACAAACTATAAAATACAAGCAACCCGAACCCAACAAAACCCGGTATTGAATATGAAAAATAAAAAAACTCGACCAATACGAACCCAATACAATCAATCACCGAACACCCAGACAAGAGAAAACATGAATCAAGGGAGAAGATAAGGAAAATGGCAAAAAAAGAACCCATGAACCCAATGAAAACCAATCGAGCAAACCCAGAAATTGACGCAAAAAAGAGAGCAAAAGCATGCATCATCGAACAACCAACCGAACCAAAGAACCCACACAAGGAAACAACCGGATGCCGACTTAGACCGACCCGAAACGAACTCATGAACCACCATCCTTGCTCGTCCGACCAGGCCTTTAACAAACAGATCACCGCTCTCTCTGCCCAAAAAGAAGAGACCTAGCAGACGCAAAGTGAATAAAGACAAAGGAAAAAACCAAAAACATCTCCAGAGAAGAAATAAAACACGCAGGCTCATTAAGGGTAAATTGATCCCGACACTGCCACAATCCACAGTTAAAACACTCCGAAGCTACAGTTAAGTATAATGGCAAAAACAACACGCTTTTTATTTGTTAGGTAATTTTTAACTACAAGATGTTTATGTTTGGAATTAAGATTGAACCTTGAAAATTAAACTTGTTTTTGTTTTAAATTAATATTTTTAGTGGTTTTGGATCATTTTAATGTAATGATATAAAAACAAATTATAAAAAATATACTATAAAACATTTTAAAAAATAATTATTACCACACTTCCCAACATCCTTTAAAATTTACTATTTCACCTTAATTTTCTAAACTCACCCGATTCTCTTAATAGCTTGTTTAGGAGTGTGATTGAGATTATTTTTTAAAATGATTTTCATTCAAAAAAATATTAAAATGATGTTTTTTTATTTTAAAAAAATTATTTTATACATCAACACATCAAAATAATATAAAAAAATTAATTTAAAATTAAAAAAAATCAAATTATTTTCACTAGCTGGCTCGTAGTAAACGTACGATGAATTGAAACAACTACATAAAAATAGTACATGATCTGCCTACTTGTTGTAAATTATATATTGTCTTTAATGGGATAGTACATGATCTGACTACGTCTGTACAATAGATCTCAAAATTAAATTAAGATGCATATCTTTTATAAAATCATGGTATAACCAAGATAGATTTCCTCGAATAACAAGAAATCTAATAAATTATTTTCTTTAAAGTATCTCGGACCTCAGTGTTTTCCTAGGCAAAACACACACTCACAATGTCTACGCTTTGAATGGGATGTCTGGTTCATGTGTCCGTACAGCCAGATTATAGTGACCAGTCAAGATTAGCCAGAACATGAGCTTGAGAGCTCTTGAAGGTAGGGCCAGTGCAGTGTCATCTACCTGCGTACGGTGAAAGCAGCAGCGAGGATTGCTTTGTAGTCACGCCGGCCGTCGCTTTCAGTGGGGGCGGGGCAGTGCTAGACCCATCAAAATGCCCGTAACTTCCTCGGTGAAAAAGGAAAACAGAGGCCTGAGCTGACGAGGTGTTGTGAGGTCAGAATTCATCCCTTCTTCCATGAATCTTGGCCGTCGATGCAATGCAGTACGGCACCGTAGGACCTTGTGGTGACGCAGGGAAGATTCAAAATCTCTTTTTGCTGTATTCTCACTCAAAACAGAGCCTCCATTATTAGACAGGGGACATGGGCGTCACCGTGTGTTCCGTCCGTGTGATGATGATGATGTCTCGCGACGTTTAGTTCTACAGAAAGAGAAGCCCACGTGTTCCACTGATGGTTTCCTTTGCTCTCCTTTACACGCCAATTGTTAATTGTGTGGTTGTATTTTAAAGTTTTGTTTTATAAAAAAAAATGCATTTTTTTATATATTTTTAGTGTTTTAAAATATTTTAATATATTTATATAAAAATATTTTTAAAATAAAAAAATAACATTTTATTATATTTTTAAATTAACAACTCTGAAAAGCAATTAATTTCATATTTGTCATACTCTCAATTATAGTCATGTTGTGCTAATTTTTGTAAAAAAAGAAAAAAATAATTTTTGGATTTCAAGGAATTTTTTCAAGCATTAAGTTTAAGACATGTTGGCTTGCAATATGTTGCGGGTTAAATTTGTTGACATATAATATCATACTTTGTATGCTTTATATATTTTGATGATAACAATAAAAGAAAATGAACTAATAATATGCTTGGATGAGATTAAGCTATAAACATGTATTATACAAAGAATACATCAACAAGCATAATGGAGTACACGAAGAAATCACTGCAAGAAGTCCAAGATGCAAGCAAGTGAAGACTTAGAATAAGTGTTCATTTTAGTGTTTTATGTAAATCTCAATTTCTACCTTGATAGCACAAATTAAAATGAACTCATACACTTCACATTGCATGCATTAAAAGGGTTTGATGATTAGAGGTTTAAGTCACAATCAATCGGTTCAAGAAATTAAGAAAAGATAATTTGTCAAGATATAGTTTCTGCATGAACCGGTCGACCGCTTAGGTTATCTGTTGTGAACCGGTCGACCGCTTGATATGACAGATTGCATTCAAACGACTATAAGCGGCTAGTTTCAAGCGGCTATAAACGGCTAGTTTCAAGCGGCTAGTTTGTCTTTGAAACTTATAAATAGGTCTCTTAATTGCAAAACTAAGAATACACAACTTTCATATCTTATAGTGAGACAATTAGAAGTGCTTAAACACCTTCATATCATCAATCCTCATTAATACTCATATTTGTGTTTAAATCTTCATATCCTAACACAAAGAGTATTTCTCATTCTCACTACACTTAAACACCTTCAAATATTCTAAATGCTATTAAGTGAGAGAAAGAGATCATAGATCTTCATTTGTAATATCCACACTATTAAGAGTGTATTGTTGTTTTACAAAAACAACTATTGTGAAACTCTTGAGAGTTGAGTATAAAACTCTTGGTATTGGCGAGGGAACATCACCAAGGAAAAATCTTGAAGAAGATACATCTTCAAGTGGGAAAAGAAAAATCTTGAAGAGGGCATATCTTCAAGTGGTGTAAAAGTCTTGGTGTGGATTCATCAAGCTGAGATTTGTAATCTTGTTACTTGGATTAGTAAGAGAGTACAATACTCAAGTACAGAGTTGGTACTTGAGTCGTGGATGCTGAGCTTGCCGAACCACTTTAAAAACCGAGTTAGCAATCTCTCCATTATCTCTTTACTTTAAAGTAATTAATTTTAAGATTGCATTATTTATTGTATTGTTGCCTTAATCCGTGAATTTCAACAAAAATTTCATTCCAGATTTATGTTTAAAGCTTTGATTTACATGGTAATCATAATATTTAATTCGATGATATATTTAATTTTTCTATTCGAGGTTTACATTACATATATCTAAAAGAGAATGGGACGGTCGTTCGGTTGTTCTCCGGCGTGGCACTGTAGCACTAGACTTGTTGTCAATATTCACTAGCAATTTGATCAGGTGCTTTGCGGGTGTATATCCTCTTCTTTTTACTGAACGAGTGTATTAACAAAAACCCTCGAAAAACACAAAAACACCATCGGTTTCGAGGGCTCGCGATAATTGACCATTTCGGTTCGGTCGGTTCGTCAGACCGGTTTTAAAATTTTTTCATATTTTCATTGAACAATGCATTAACCAATTTGTCCCTCGAAAAGGACAAAAATCACTCCTCAGCGTGAGGGACGTCCTGTAATTAGCCAAAACAAATTCGGCAGGATATCGTGGACTCCTCTCCGGATGCACCGTTCGTTTTCGCGTTCACGCGTGTTTCGGACAGCGCATGCGGCTTACTTCGACATCTGAAAATGCCCAATCGGCGTCTACAATGATTTTCAGACATATTCTCTTTCACCTAGGGCGATGCATGTCCTCTACGATGTCCGGAGACGTTCTCAATAGGCGTTTGAATCCCCACCCAACAAAAAAATCTCTCTCTGCTTGCGCTAGATGACATCAAGCTAAACTGTTTTTTATCAAATTTTAGTTCAGTCCATGAACGTTGTAACTGGGTTTTCTAGCCCTTATTGCTATTATAGGTTTTGATTTGTTTCGATTTCATCCCTCAATTGAAATTGATTATATATTGAAGTTCCAATTTGGTCCTCATTCTTTGAATTTAGCGAGTTGGGCTCGAATTCTGAATCTGTTTGGTATCAAAGTTTTGATTGATTTCAATTTAATCCTTCCATGCAAATTTATTATAAATCCTTAATGTTTTCAGTATCAAAGTTTGATTTCTTTTAATTTTATCCTTTTATGCAAGTTTTAATTTCAGGTTTGATTTCGGTCCTAATTTTTTTAATTTCAGGTTTTGTTTTAAATTATATAATTATAATGTTTGGATTTACTTCAATTTTATCCTTTAAATTAAATATATTATTTAAAGTATGTCAAATTAATTATATTTTTGCATATTTATGTCAAATTAAATTAAATGAAACTAATTATATGTTTTAATATTTATTGAATATCATCGTCTAAAAATATTTAGAGAGAAAAAAAATGACCTAGGATTTTTTGAAGGAAAAAAATTAATATCGGTATTCTTAATTACATGTAATATAATAATATGATTAATAAAAAAGTTGGATTTGAATTTTAATTTTGTGTTGTTCTGTTCAGGTTTATTTCTTAAAAAAATTACAATATTTTTATTTATAACATGTCAAATCTAATATTACTGAGGAAAAAATACAACTCAAAAAAACAAAAGGTAGACAAATTTACCTAGATTATCTACAATTAAAAAATATGCGAGTCACTTCTTATTTCGATTACACTGTTCTTTTTAGAATGACAAATAAGTCATTATAGCACGCAAAAAAATTAAGTTTATTTCTAAAAACAAATTGCTATATTTTTATTTTATAATATGTCAAATCTAATATTACTGCAGGGAAAAAACTCATAAAAAAATATGACAAATTTAACTAGGTTATCTACAATTAAAAAATATACAAACCACTTCACATTTCGATCACACTATAAAATATGTGAAACTAATTATATGTATTAATATTTATTGAATATTATCGTCTAAAAATATATAGACTGAGAAAATAAATAACCTAGGATTTTTTGGGGAAAAAAACTCAGTATTCTTAAATACATTTAATATAGTAATATGATTAATAAATCTTATAAAAATAAAAAAAATTGCTTTGAATTTAAATTTTATACTCTCTTGTTTAGATTTATTTCTTAGAAAACAAATACAATATTTTCATTTTTAATATTTCAAATCTAATATTACTAGGGATAAAAGACAACTCAAGAACAAAAAATATACAATTTTACCTATGTTATCTACAATTTAAAAACTACAAAGTCACTTTTGTTTCGATTATACTGTTCGTTTTAGATGGAAAATAAGTTATTATTATATATTTTAATATTTATTGAATATTATCACTTAAAAATATATAAAGAGAGAAAAAAATGACCAAGGATTTTTTGAAGGAAAAAAAATTAATATCAGCATTCTTAAATACATTTAATATAATAATATGATCAATAAATCTTATAAAATACAATTTTGGCTTTGAATTTTAATTTTGTGCTCTTTTATTCAAGTTTATTTCTTCAAAAAATACCACATTTTGATTTTTAATATTTCAGATCTAATATTATTGGGAAAAAAATAAAACTAAAAAAAAACAAAAGGTGCACAAATTTACCTAGATTATCTACAATTAATAAATATGTGAGCCACTTCCCATTTCATTTTTTTCATTATTAACACAATAGTAATAATAATAATAATCATAATAATAATAATAATAATAATAAAAAACAAGAAGAAGAAGAAGAATTATTTTAATTATTTTGCTTGCTTACTTTTTTTTAATTGTTTTTCAACTTTTTTCCTCGAGATAATTTGGTAATTTTTATTATTTTGACAGTAATAACAATGATAATTTTAGATGTTAAGGCTTCGATGTTATATTTTTATAATAGGGTGTAGTCATCTGTTTTATTATATTTAATTTTACATATATATATATATATATATATTAATTTTGGATTGGCAAATCCTATTGATTTCTTTAATCCAAACAATTATAAAAATTGTTTACTCAACCCGCATCATAATGCGGTAGATGTTTTAAATTTTCAAGTCAAATGATTTTCTAAAAAAATTGCTTTCCCCTTGCAATTTTTTTAATAACCGGCTTCTTTTTTTTTCTTTTAATAAATGGGGACGTTTGTTTTTCATATTTTTTATTTTTTTTATAACTGGGGTGTCCAATTCTGCTTTTCTTTTTACCAGGTTTTTTTTTTGTTTTTTCTAACTAGAGTATCCATGGCAACAATTTTGTGATAAATCATTTCATCTTCTTACCAAATTTTCTAACAAAATTTATCAAATTTTTTTTAGCAATAGCAATATTCATTCGCTTTTTAGTGGAAAAAAAGTGTCTTTAATAGATTTAATCAATTATAATTGTACCAGTTAAATATTAAAATAATAAAATACAAAACATATCAAATCAATCAGTTTTCTGCATAGATAAAAAAATCAGCGCATCGCGCGAGCAAAGCTGCTCGTTTTTAGCTATTTTGATGAATAAAATTTTAAAAGTACAAGTATAAATGTATGATATTACATAACCATGATCCTCTCACAACATGCGATTGGAAAAGAAAAAGGAGATTGTTTGGGAGTGCGATTGCGGTAGTTTTTCAAAGTGCTTATCATGTCAAAATACATCAAAATGATGTTTTTTTATTTTTTAAAAATTATTTTTGAAATCAACATATCAAAATGATCTAAAACACGCAAAAAAATATTTATTTTAAATAATTTTTTTTCAAATTTCGGCCAAAAACCGGTGGAATCGCAATGCCAAACGAGCATTAAATCGTAAGCAAATTAAAAAACATAGGGATACCATTTATAATATGTAAGACTACATATACCAAGTAATTGTTTATATCTAACTACAGGGGCTAATGTATAATTCTAGCATACATATTTCCCACCCTCTCATTATCTACCCATGTACGTGTCGTCATTAGCAAATAACCACAGCATAATACACCATAGAAATCTTCAAACCCCAAAGCCTGAGCCTCCGGAGACAGACAAGTGCTTGTCCACGCGCACCCGCCGTCAAAAATATCAAAAACCCACCACTCTATAGATCCTTTTATTCTGGTACTGTTCAAAGATCCTATGTTTCTTTCAGATATCTCCTTTTTTATTGGGTTGTAATCTCACCTACCTGTCAATTTAATACTGTTTTTTTTTAAGAAAGAATTCATATTTGATTATTTTTGTTGTGTTTTTAGGCAGAATCAATTGAGAATGGAGAGGGAGTTGGTGGAGTTATTTGGTAAAGCAAAGAAAGCTGCAGATGCTTCTCTCAATGACGACTCGTCGTCCAGTGGACCGGAGGTGTCTCGGTGTGTTGATTCGTTGAAACAGCTCAGGAAGTTTGAAGTTACTAGTGAAATTCTGGTTTCCACCCAGGTAATTAATTAATGGTCTCTTTATTTATTTGCTTTAATTTTTTGTTTATTTTGTGTCAAACGAGTTAAAAACTTGATTTTGTGGGGGAGTAATTGAGGTTAATTTGTGATTTTAGTTGTTAATTAAGTGATTAAGCGTGGAATTGATTGGACTGGATGAAGTTTGATGTAATTTAAGAATTTGATTAGAGTTGTAAAATTAGGGTTTGGACGTGGCTATGGACGATTTATTATGGAATCTGGGGGTGTTTTATTATTTTTTTTTTTATTTTGCGATGGATTAGTGAAAGAGAAAAATAAAGTAGTAGGCTTTATTTCGAGCAAGAAATTATATCTCGATTTTCGTGTTTTTTTTTGTTGCCTTTTGATTTAATTTGAATTAACCCTGAATGGTTTGAAATATGAAAAGTCTTACAAGGATTATGGAATGAAATCCTGTCAGTTTCACCTGGAACCCATGCTGCCTCTTAATGTACATACTGAAACCAAACAATGTTATTGTGTCACACATGCTTAGTTGTTGATGCAATATGTAAAAAAAGAAGCTTAGAGGTGTTGTGCTTGATGTTTTCTCTGGAATCATAAGTTTCATGAATCAATGAATTATCTTAATTTGCATGATGTTGGCTTTCATTCCCTTGATTTCAGTTTATTGGTGGGTGGTCACTTGGTAGCCAAGAATTGAGCTGCTTCAACAGGATAGAAATTGCATGGTGTTTGATGGATTTTGTGTAGCATTACCAAGTGATGCTAAGGATTATTGTAGAGCATGTGTGGTGCCTTGTTTGAATATTGAATCATGCTGCAATGTTATCTTTTGCTTGCCTAATTGTGTTGTTCCAGTGATTTTACTCTGGAAAAGTAGGTGTCTGCTTTGGTGTCAAATGGAGGTGGATCTTGTTGTAGATAATCCATAAAAATCTTCCTTAGAAACAATGTTAGTGTTAGAAACAATGATATTTGAATTCAGTGTTTGGTACTCTTCCAGCTCAACATGATTGCTATCTTCATTCACCGTAATTGCCCAATCAAGTTTTGTTAGGCTCTACTTAGTTAACTTTTTGTGTCATCCAGTTTTTGTTTATTTGCAGGTTTAAATTTTAGATTATATATATATTGTAGAAAGGAGATCATTTTCTATACTTTTTGGCTCCAAATGATATTAGATGTTAGGCTAATTGCCAAATGTTGTTAATCAAGTAATTAAGTATGGAATGCAGTGAGATGGATTCTATGGAGAAGCTCAGTGAGATGTGTGGGCCAGTTTGATATCCACTGTATGATATCCTAATCAAGTAATTGCCAAAGTTTTGTTTATGCCAAAGTGGACATCGGGATTGATATCTAATAGAAATGAATTCTGCATGTATACAGTCCATGTAGATCTAGACCAGAAAACAGTGTCAATGAGTTCTAGATGCCTTTTTATTTGACCTCTAAATATAGTTAGTGTTTTTTTTCTTTTGCTTTTCAATCATGTCTGAAGTTCATTCTGTTTTTGGTTCTTTTCCAACGGATTTGTACTCTGCTTTCTTGTACTACAATTGCTTTAGTTTTCGAGATCTGTTTTTGTTAACCTTAAACTTATGATTGAAGTGGCTATGTTGGTATGCTTGATGGACTGCCGACAACATTGTGCCTCTATGTATCTCAGGTTGGGAAAAAACTTCGACCCCTTGCAAAGCATCCTCAGGAGAAAATCCGAGCTGTGGCCTCTGACTTGCTTGAGACTTGGAAAAAGATTGTCATTGATGAGACCATGAGAAAGAAAAATGGTGGCATTGACAGTAATAGTTCCGTAACAGCTGAGGTATCAAAATCAGCGACTGTAAAAGTTGAGAAGCTTAAAAATGCTAGTATGGTAAAGGTTTCAACCTCAGAAACTGTCAAAGTTGAGAAGATGGATCAGGATAAGACTGTCAAGGTTGCAAAGACATTCAAGGAGGAAATCCAAACTTCAAGTGTGAAGAAACCATCTCAAGCACCAACTGGTCCACCAAAGCTGAAGACACTGGTTAAATGCAATGATGTTTTACGCGACAAAATTCGTGAACTTCTTGCAGAGGCCTTTTCCAAAGTTGCCAGTGAAGCTGATGAGGACATTAGGGATGAAGTAGAGGCATGTGACCCCATCCGAGTTGCTGTCTCAGTAGAATCTGAGATGTTTGAAAAGCTGGGACGGTCAAATGGAGCTCAAAAATTGAAGTACAGGTCCATAATGTTCAACATCAAGGACCCAAACAACCCGGATTTGAGGAGAAAAGTTCTTCTTGGACAGGTCCAACCACCGAGGCTTGTTACCATGCCCCCTGAAGAAATGGCAAGTGAACAACGGAAACGGGAGAATAACCAAATTAAAGAGAAAGCATTGTTTGATTGTGAGCGTAGTGGTAAAGCAGAAGCCACAACTGATCAGTTTAAGTGTGGGCGTTGTGGACAGCGCAAGTGCACTTACTATCAGATGCAGACCAGGAGTGCAGATGAACCTATGACAACTTATGTGACATGTGTAAACTGCAACAACCACTGGAAGTTCTGCTAAACTGGGTTAGGTAGGACGGCTTTTCTGTAGAACAGGTATGGAGCTGGTTATCTGGGAAGCTCCTGTTTATAACTGAGCCATCATTTCAGTCTATTGTCTTAGGTATTTGGCAGAGTATTTCATTCATTTCCATTTCTGTAGCCTGCAGGAACATTTTGTTTTGAGGTCTGTCCGGGCTTCTGGTTTTATCATTTGAAGACATAAGCCAGACCTGAGATTGGAACAATCTGATTAACTCTACTTGTTATTTTAGTGTAATTGTTGTTTTACAATTGAAGCTTTTTTTTCTTGTACTATGGATAAAAAGAAAGGCCAATACCTATACAAGGATATGATGAAAGGCTGCTATTATGCACATGTTTGGTAGTGAGTTTCCACTGGAGTTTGCATAAAAACAGAGTTTCAATAATTATATTGATGTTTGGTTAAGGAAAAAAGCTGAGTTTTTTTAATGGGTTCCACATACAAAAACGGATGATGAAACTCTTGCATACGAGAGGGAGAGGAGTGGCTTGTTAATTTATATATATAATATTTATATTTATTTTATTTTTTATTTTATTTTATTTTTATATATTATATATATTTTATATTTATCTAAAATATATATTTATTTTATATTTTTTGTTAAAAAAATTTCTTATAAAAAATATATTTTTAATATTAAAATAATCTAAAAATTAATTAAAATATAAATAATGTTTATATAATATATGTTTATTAATATAAATAATATATTTTTAATATTAAAATAATCTAAAAATTAATTAAAAACAATATAAAATTATGATAACTAAACACACAAAACTATTTTTTTTCAACCTCAAACTCAACCACAGTTTTAACCAAACACTTCACAGTTTTTTTTGAACCACAGTAAAAGCGTTTTTGAAACTCTGTTTTTCACCCTAACCGCAACAAGCAACCGCAATACCAAACAGGCCTATATCCCTTCTTTGTTAAGTCCCCACTTGTGCATCTGTTTCCCCTCACCGTTACCTCCTCGGTTTTGCGGAATGCGCGGATGGAGTTTTTTACGACGAGCCTGCTGGCAATGCCATGTAGATTCCCCCCAATCAGTCGCAGATTTTATGACAGAACTGCGATAGTGTGGGAATTTGAAAATATGCAGGAGCGTATAAAAGAGAGATCTTCATAGTGCTCAAGATGCTGAAAGATCATTAATTATAAGGATTTATAGTAGATAACATAAAAACCAGGCAACAGTGTCTCTTCTGCATGTACTTTCTCAATCACATCCCTAATTTCCTTCCTTTTTTTATAGCTAATCCTGTGCCACTAACAGTAGTTGGAAAATTCTTCATCCATCTACCCATCTTTTGAACATTTTCTTGATTGCTTTTTCTGGGAATTAAAAGGAGTTGCGCCATGCATCCAGTAGGCTATCATCACCATATTAGGGGTTTGCGATACAATAATTGCAGGCCTGATGGGTGGAACTACTACTTTTACAGGCAGGCCATGAAACACAACAAATGTCGCAACCGAAGTATTTTTCTGGATAACTGCGAGAGCAATACCTGAAAAACCCTCAAGCTTTCCAAACAACTCTGTTAAGCAAACCGCATAACCAGAAGCAGAAGCAGAAGCCACACAATAAAACTTGCTGTCGTTGGTAGTAAGGTGAGCTGACAAATCATGAACCCTCACACAACCGAATCATTTTTCCATGTCATTGTCGATGTTCTTGAGATGAATCCCCTGAACATGCTTACGTGCTGCAGGTTCGGTAACACTAGGTTATCAAGTATAAGAAAGAAATTGACAAGTGCAAACAACGCACACAGAGTTCAACTTATTATAATATCACGAGGAAACTATATCATTAGAAATTTGATTTCCTTGTTATAATGCTTATAGACGAGGTAGAAAATCCTGAACAGGGCAAGGAAATCCAAGTCCACGCAGCATTTTTTTGAATACATTAATAATGGCGCATCCATATGGATGGGTGACAGAACATTTTTGCTTGCCACAACAATGGTTAACCACACAAACTGTTCTCTCTGGTTAGCACAATACATCAATCTCCACACAACAAAATTATCTAGCATTGCAAGCATATGGCTAGTGTCTTCTTACTCTTGTATCTAGCTTAGCAAGCTCCATGAAAAGCAATTTCTTCACTTTAGGAAGTTCATGCCATCGTGGATGCAGTGGCCCAGTTGGAAACATAAATCTAGCTATATGAAACAACTCCCATGTATAAGTTCTATGATGGTATCTTGAACATAATAAAGCAATTCTAAAACAGAGACTAATTGCAAGGAATTAAATTTCGAGTTAGTTGAAGGTTTTTTTATTCTCCGAGTGACAGGAGCAGGATTTGAAAAAAACTTCAATCCCCCTATTGTAAGAGAACTGATGAGCTGAGCATACTCATTGCTCAAACAAGTAATAGCATGCATCCACACAAGAAAAGTAGGTGAATTACCTTTTAGTTCCAAGGCTTTCTCTGAAACCTGACTATATTCAACACAGTCACATATAGCCAATCTTGAATACGAGTTGTGAAAAGGAAGAAGGCATGTCTCCATGGTCTGTAGAATTCCTGGCATATTTGCCCATCATTAGTGACATTTTTTGTGCCTTCACCGATTGATGAATGATGATGAGCTTGTTCTCCAGGACACTTATTCAGAAGTTGTTGCCCACAAAGTTATGGATTCGCCATCAATGAAGGTGTTATGAAAGCCTTGGAGTTGGTTGTTCAAGGGAATTTTTCCTGACAAGTTACGTGAGAGATTTAGACGCCGAAGGAAATTCAAGTCCCAAGGCTGTTAGAAAGAACAGAGTTGATTCGTAGACAAATCAAGAGATTCTAGTGATTTCAGCAGGCCGATGTCGGGAGGAATCATCCCTGTCTACTGGTCATGTGATAAATTTAGTCCGATCAAGCCTGGGAGGCTTGTAACTCTATCTGGGGTTTCTCCACTCAAGTTATTGCATAAAGATCAGAATGCTCTGTACTAGCCAAGAGTATTTCCATATTCAAGCTCCTATCCATTCAAAACAGCAATAATGCTGGCAACATATTCTAGTTCGAAATAAGCACCAACGTCAAGAAACCTGCTATGAGAAATGGTGTTGTAAGGCGCTCCCATAGTTTGCCATGGCAGAGAATTTACTCAGGCATATGTTGTTGTAGGATAGGTCAGGTGCAATATTTATAGGTAATCTAGGTGGCAAAGGTTCCAGGCATGGTTCCATGAAAGCGATTTGATCTTAGACGAAGAACAATCAGCTGTGTATGATTTTCTCCTATCCATGCTGATATTGTACCGGACAATCTGTTCTCCCCAGGGTCTATAACTTCTTTTCTTGTACAATTGGTTAAGGAAGGAGGTAATTCTCCAGATAAGTTGTTTTCCTAAACTCAAAGTTTGGAGGTAACCTAGCGACCCAAGTGAGACAGGGATACTCCCAGAAAAGTTGCTGTTTCTCAAATTGCTCCAACTACATCCATCAATCAGAAAGTCCGGATAGAAAATTATCAGAAAGGTCTAAATAATATACCTTTTCACCTCCTCCTGGACATAAGATGGATACCGATGGTGCGTGATCTCATTGTTAAGGATTCAATCATGAAAGGTGAAACCCAACTCGAGCTCAAGGTTAAGTTGAATGAACTGAAAGAAATACCCAACTCCTTTAATTCGACTCTGTTTGAAATGTGGATCTCTGAGCTTACACCAGTCATGAAATTGCATGACAGATCCAATACTTCAAGATTATAATTTTTTTTTTTTGTGTTAAGCTCCGGTTTAGTTTATTATATCCAAGTTCTAACTCTCTCATGAAAGAACAATTCAGCAGAATGGACGGACCTCCTGTTAGTCTGCTAGAATAAAAATATAGATGATCCAAATTATAAAGATTCCCCAAACCTCCCGGAATGTCACCTTCAAGGTCATTTAGAGAAAGATCAAGATGTTTAAGAGAATCGATTGCTATAAATCCATCTGGAATTGGACCTTGTAAGTAGTTGTCACCAAGGTCAAGATATTCAAGACTACTGTTAAGGTTAAACAAACATTGGAAGCTGGAAGACTGTTGGTAGAAAGATCAAAGTCTGTAAGTGAAGCAGAGGAGTGATTGGCATGGGATGGCAGAGAAAGCCACATAAGACTTTCAGCTGAGATCTAGAAAAACCAACCTGGAGAGATTTCTCAACTGACGAGGAATAGCTCCTCTAAATGCACAGTGGGACAACCTTAGATACCTCAAATTTTGTAATGAACCAATGAGCTCGAGGTAGAAGGTTCCCAAAATTGTACCCATATCTAGGCACCTCAAATGTTGCAGCTCTAGTAATGAAAGTCCATCTGCCCTCCGAATGAAAAGGGGTCGTGATCAAGATCTTTTGTTGCACTTAACTAGAGAAAAAAATCTATGTGAACGTTCCATGATCTTGGCTAGCTAGAATTTGTGTTGGAGCTAAAAATCATAAGCAGCTATATAATTCTGGAAGAGACAATTTTCTTCTCTTCTGATCATATGCATCCATCTCAACAAGTTGAAATAGACGGCGGCAAGAGTCTTGTAACGATGGAGAATAGAAAAAAAAGAATCACAATCAAAATGATTTAAGCTGATCTGGGCACAAACCAATTGGGGCTGAATATCTTGTAAATGAAGAGTGTCGAGAGAAAAAAATCCCAGCAACAATACCATATTTATGAACTTTAGTTGGATATGATCTCTGTAATATATCACATCATAATTCCGAATCCTGGATAGTTGACACTGGTTGCAGATCAATGTCTGCCTTGTTTCATCTCTTTTGAAGATTTGCCATTTTTTTCATCGTAACAATGAGTTGCATTCATGTCACAGTTCGACTACCTTCATAGAAGAGTTTGATGGAATTCTGAGACGTGGCATTAATGCAAAGCATCTTTTTGCTAGTAAAAGTTTCACATTGCCTGGTTAGTACACTTCCATTGCGCCCATGTCTTGTGACAAAATCATCCACAGTTGCGAGTGAATGACATTATACAAGTCCTGAGTGCCATATGTAGCTGGCTTCAACACTGCCTTTCTCCACTTTCTTTTGCAGAATTTAGTGTGTTTTTGTTGCTCAAAACCGTAGCTTTTCTACAGAATTGCAAATTCGGTATCCTAAATGCCTAATTTTGTGTCTGTTTCCAGCAGTGGTTGCTGCCGAATCAGGTAGCAACACCCCTTACTAGGCAGCCTATATAACTATTCTTTTACAAAAACAGAGAAAGAGAAAGGAAAAGATGGCATGTCTCTATCCAGTGCCGGGTCCCAATTTTGAGCAGAAAGGGAAAAATAACGAAGCTTTAGAAGTCAAATATAGCGGCTAATCATGATTTCAGAATTCAAGATTCAAACTATCGACTACTATTTTTTCTTTTTCAAAATCATCTTCCAAATTCTACAGCGAAGCGATGTAGAAGTGAAAGAACAGAAAACAAAAAAAAAAACTTGATGATAGATTCCACAAAACAAAACCCACAAATCAAAACACAATTATAGTCGAGAAAAATCCTCACTTCACAGCAACAAGTTGAGATGAAACAGAATTTTCTGAACCCGAACTTGAACATGGACTCTGCATTGCATTATCTCCCACTGATTCCTCCAGTTCCTCAGCTTCGCTTACAAGTGGCTGCGCTTCACCCATCTTCTTTTCACGCTCCTTCTCCCTCAGCGTTCGAATCGGCGAAATTCTCTGTTTCAAAACAAAACAAAACAATACAATGAGATATGCACTAGTTACTCCACGGTGTCTTCGTGTTTCACGCTCATCAAGCAGAAGAGCTTACCATAGAGTAGGAATGGAGTTCCTTCAATCTATAAAGTCGGTCAACTTCAATCTCTAGCCTCTTCTGAGCTTCCCCTCTCTGCTCCAGCTCCTTCTTTTGCAAATCCAGCACCATTTCCCTCTCTCCGAGCATCTTCTCTGTTCTCTCTCTGTCTGACCTCAACCTCTCCAGCTTCTTCTTGATGGCACTAAGTTCTTCTGCCAGAGAAGAGCCCAATGGCTCAACGATGGGTCTTGTTGGGGTAGTGGTGTGGATGGGATGGTTCTCTTTGTTCGAATCTTTAACCACTGCGAACTCAGTCCACTCTTGCTTTGGTTTCAAGATTTGAATTTGCGTCATTGGAGTTGCTGGTGAGTTCTTCGGTTGGAGTGGTTTCCGTCCAGATTTTATACGGAGGTTCTTCTCGCCGGTGAGTGGAGATTGGAGCTTAAGCATGATTTTGTTGTTTTTTGTGTCAGATGAGAAAGACGTGTGTGTGAGAGAGAGGGTTTTGGTAAGTAGCAGAAAGTAAAGCTAGGTTTGAATTTGAACAGAGACAGGCGCTAACGGCTACTAATATTTATAAATGCTGTTGGGCAGAGACAATAATATTCAAGTATAAGTTCTATTTTCTAATACACGAATCCAGAAATAAAATCAAAATAATTTGCAGAAAGAAAGGAAAAATAGATTTTAAATTTCAAGTTCTAATAATGTAATATCAAAAATAAAAAAATTCAAAATATATAACATCAAAAAATAATAAAATATATAACTTGACTAACTAAATTAATTGTTTTCCGGAATTCACTTTTCGGAAACCATTTTCCAAATTTTACTGTGTTTGTTTGCCTTCCAGAAAGTTGGTCAACGGAAAACACTTTCCGATTAACGAAAAAACACTTTCCAGTCAAAGAAAAATTTGGCTTGGTTTTCAGGAAAGTGTTTTTCGTAAAATTTGGACGGAAAACACTTTCCAAAAATTATGAAAAATTTAGAAATGTCATTATTTGCTGATTATATCAAATTTGATCTTCAAACTTTTGATTGCTATATATAATTTGTTTTGAATATTTATTTTTCAATTCCATCTCTTAAAATTTAATTTTTATACTAATTTTGGTCCTTATTTTTATAATTGCTATTTGCTTTTTTCTTATCATTTTTTTATTGAAAAATTTTATCTATCAAATTTGGTCCTCATTGAAATAATTTTTTATCTCTAT
Source organism: Salix exigua (assembly GCA_032356905.1). NCBI lineage: Eukaryota > Viridiplantae > Streptophyta > Magnoliopsida > Malpighiales > Salicaceae > Salix > Salix exigua. Next base: position 13,711,617 of record CM063591.1, on the reverse strand, counting down.
TATTTTGATTATTATTTATTTTATTTGAGATAATTTATGAAATTATATTTTTTTTCAATTTTATTCTCATTTAATTTTTTAATTTGTAAGATTTGTTCCTCATTATTTTAATAAACTTGAAAAAAAATTAATTTATTAATAAATTATTTTTCAGTTCATTTTTCATAACATAAACAAACATTAAAAAATAATTTTTCATAACATAAACAAATACCAGAAAACAGTTCATTTTCCATAACAATAAATTCACTTTCGAAGAATTTCTTTTTCCTGCAATTTACTTTATAAACAACTTTTCAGCAAACAGTTAACTAGGATTAAGGAATGAAATTAAGAAGCTCATCGCCAACAAACCAATCCACCACTGCTAACACACGCTGCATCTCAAGGAAGATGAAACAAAGACTCATTCAATTACATGGTGAAAGAGTAATTTTGGATGTCAGAAGATGTCACACTCGTTGCTTAAAGTGTACAGGCACTTTTCAGGTGTCTTTAGAGTCGCTGGTGTTTTGCAGACTGGACTACCAGGTCCCGGCCGGACCTTGACGGCCGGCGCCGGGTCATGCTGTAGATCAGAAGTCAATGGAGGACTATCATATACGTATTGGCGATCGAGAGAGCAGCATCAAAAAACTGAAATATCACAAGTAGTAATCCATTGGAAGTTCCCCAATCATCCTCATCACTTCTGTTTCCTTATCTCTCTGAATTGGATCCTGATGAGTACTGTAATTCAAGGCTCTCGATCTCCTCCTCGATCATCTTCTTTATTTCAACCCCAGCTCGCTAGGATTCTTGCTGGCTTAATCTCGTGCCTGCATGTAAACTTCAGCAGCCTCCCATTTCTGCTGACGCTTAAGAACGAAGTTAACGATTGAAGAAGGTGGCTGCCCTCGTTTTTGAGGCTTGATCGATGATGGCAGAGAAGGGACGGGGGGGTGGAGAGAAGAGAATCACGCGTGGTGTTAACTAACTGGCTTGAAGGTTAGAGGAACAGTGCTGTCATCCACCGGCCCACGAGCAGCGTCGGGTCTCCAAAAGAATCATATTCCAAAAATCCAAAGTTGGGCCTGAAGGTTCGTTACGTATCCGTTCACCCACTAAAACAACGCCACGTAATAGATGTCAAAAAAGAACCTCACCCATCACCACTTTGTAGTTTGTACAAAGTACAAACCCTTCACGGCATGCAACACCCACCTGTATATATAATAAAAAAGGAAAGCACTTGTAGCCTCACGCTTTCTCCTCGAGAGCTCTCTCTACTTTTAAATCCTTCTCCAATTCAACTGTCCCTCTGCATCCTCTCTAGGTAATCAAAATTCTCTTTTTTTTTCATATCAAATCTGGATTTTTTCTCATTTTTTATGTGGTGTAATCACAGAGAAATTTGATCTTTTTCTTAATTGTGGAGCTTTTTCACCCACCTGTATTATTTTCCATTCTTTAGTTTATATTAGTGATTCCTGTTCAGTGTAGGTTTTTTGGGTTTCGAAACTTTTTATATTGGAGTTTTCTATGATTAAGAGAAATTAAGGTTTGAATGTAATTAAGGTTTAATTTGATTAATTTTATAGGATTTTTTGTGGCTTGAATATGAGTTTTGGGGTTGCTTTGGTTTGTTTAATAGAAAATAATATTGGGAATTACGTGTGAAATATGTTGATTTTTATACCTAAAAAGTAAATATGCTAAATTTTATTTTATATAGAAATAATATAGGGAATTGATTATCTAATAGGATAAAATTGTGGTTGCAGTTATTTTAATTGATGGTTTTTCTTTCTTGTGTATGCTGTGTTGAATTTTGCAGATTTGACGTGCTGATCTTCATGAATTCAAGTACCTCTGGAGCATCTACCGTTTCCTGCAAATCAGGAAACAAGAACAACCTTTTCTTCTGGATCCTATTTTGCCTATTGCCAAAGTTTCTTGGGACTTTTATTGCATACGTCAACTTTCTTTTGATTAAGGCCGTTGACAGGTGTCCTTCCGTAATTTTTGTCTTGGATACCTGTGTAGAAATCACGCTTTAGCCGTTATAGATTTGGCCTTCTGCAGTTGGCTTCTGTGGTAGTGGTAGATTTTGGTCAGCTGCAGTTGGCATCCTGGTGAAATTTGGCTCTTTTGCAAAATGGTTTCCTCTCAATTGCCTGGTTTGACAAAGAACCGGTTGTTGCTTCCAGTTAATCCCTCTGATACTGTAGTATCAGATCACTTTGAACTTGATTTCACTGATGTGTTTGGTCCTTTGCCATCAATAGATGTGAATTGTGGTGATCCTCTGTCTTTAGGAGATGGTAGTGAGCTTATTTATGATGACCCTGTTGTCGTTCATAACCGGTCACATTCGCTGGTTGGGCCCTCTTCCTATGTTAGCCAATCATTGAAGCTCAGCAAGCTTAACTTGCAAGAGACGGAAGATTCATTGGAACTGGTTGACTGTGTCCTGGACGAGACTATTAAAGAACTAGAAGAGTCTTTCATAGACGATGATGCTGTGGAGAAAGACATGGAGGATGTCAGTGAAGATACTTTGAAGGTCCAAACTGTAGGCATTGCAGATTTTGAGGTTTTGAAGGTTGTTGGGCAGGGTGCATTTGGGAAAGTTTATCAGGTGAGGAAAAAGGGTACACCTGAAATATATGCAATGAAGGTCATGCGGAAGGACAGGATAGTGGAGAAAAATCATGTTGAATACATGAGAGGCGAAAGGGATATACTAACAAAAATAGATCATCCCTTCATTGTCCAGCTCAAGTACTCCTTCCAAGTAACTATTCATCCAATTGTCTAAATATGTAATTTCACGTTTCTTCTCTTTCCCATTGACACTACTGAACAATATTTTTTTTCTGTTGCTGACATGCAGACCAAATATAGGCTATACCTTGTGTTGGATTTCATAAATGGGGGCCACCTTTTCTTCCAGCTGTATAACCATGGCCTTTTCAGGTATTTGAAATCTTTATGTTTTGGATACTTTTTGCTGAAGATTAGAAGTAGATTGATAAATAATAAGATGTGTTTATTCTATTTCAGGGAGGATCTGGCACGTATATATGCTGCTGAGATTGTTTCTGCAGTTTCTCACCTTCATGCAAATGGCATAATGCATAGGGATCTTAAACCAGAAAATATCCTGCTAGATTCAGATGGTCATGTAATCTTCCCCCCCCCCCCCCTCTATGGACCTGCACACTCACTTAGTGACACATTCAATTCTAAATATATATAAAAAAACAAATTGTAATGTTTTATACGATCTCTTGTGTAGGCAATGTTGACTGATTTTGGTCTGGCAAAGCAATTCGATGAAAATACTAGATCAAACTCAATGTGTGGAACAGTTGAATATATGGCACCTGAAATTGTTCAGGGAAGGGGCCATGATAAGGCAGCAGATTGGTGGAGTGTGGGAATTCTATTGTATGAGATGCTCACTGGCAAGGTTGGTTTTCTTCACCTATCCAATTTCTCATGTTACCCTCCTTCCATGACAAATGCTTGTCTCTCAGTTGCTTTCTGAAATTGTTGAAACTTCATCCTGGTGTGTCTTTGCGTGCACATTTGCTTGCAAAGCATTTTCTTTATTGACCGTGACCTAAGGGTCAGTTCAGTTGCCAAGTTTTGGATATTGTTTGAAAGTGCAAGATGTTAAAAATAGCTTGAAATGGCAATGTGAAAGTTATATGCTATCAAGTGTATGTTGATGCATATGTTGGATACAAGGGAGTACCCACATTTCTCCTCATCATCCTATTGATTGTCGATATGAAGTATGGAGTTTTATGTGTCTGGGAGGTCTGCCATGTCTTTCAATATCAGTTACAGCAGGTTATGTTGCCTAATTATTATGTTGCTGCCTTTTGCTCTTGCAGCCTCCTTTTACTGGTGGGAATAGAGACAAAATTCAACAGAAAATAGTCAAGGATAAGATCAAGCTGCCATCGTTTTTGTCAAGTGAAGCACACTCTCTATTGAAAGGGGTAAGTTTTATGTTCATATATTTTGGTTATGGTTTGCTAAAAAATAAAAGGGAATGAAATAAAACAAAAGATCTAGAGAAGGAAAGAAGCAAGTGGGTTTTGACATAATTGTTTTTCTTTAATATTCCTATTTAAGATGTACTAACACCCAATTCTTTATACGGGAATCTTACCGATGGTGTTGAGTTTTGGGTAGGAGTGGAGAGAGTTGGGATGGGAAGGGCGTCTGAGACACTGATTATGATATTCTTTACTAAGACAAAAGCTAAGAGAACTTGTTTGGTTATGTTTTAGCTCTTAATCAAGGATGCCGGCAAGCGCTTGGGAAATGGATCATTGGGAAGTGAAGAGATTAAGCGACACAAGTGGTTCAAGCCAATCAACTGGAAGAAATTGGATGTAAGGGAGATCCAGCCGAGTTTCCGTCCAGAAGTGGCTGGGAAGCATTGCATAGTTAACTTCGATAAGTGTTGGACTGACATGACATTATCAGATTCTCCAGCTGCCAGTCCCAAGATGAATACCAATCCCTTTGTGAACTTCACTTATGTAAGGCCTGCGGCCTCTTTCCTTAAACAGGATAGCCCCCCCCTATGCTAGAAAGCCATATTTCGGATCACGGCTTCATCTCCCAAGATACGTGGTCTGAGCTTGAAGTTGTTTATTTAGGAAGTGTCTAGGTATCATTTCGTGATTTATTACAAAGAATGTTTTGCCGATGGACAGAATGTATTTCTACTGGTGGATTATGTACCCTTGTATCCACTAGTCTTTTTATAACATGTAACTGCATTATGGTTTGTTGATGCTCTCATAATTAATTACACTGAATGAAAGAGCAAATGTTAGGGTTCCTGCTTCCCAATATGCTCTATCGTGTTTTTTTTCTTTTCCAATGGTAAATTAATGGGCCTTGTTTGCTTATTCTTATGTCTTAGCTATGGTGGACAATAAAAATTGAAGGCATTTTATACAGTGAAAGGGTATGATTTGCAAGTTTATGAGTTTATCTTTCATGGGTAAGCCCAAAGCTGTCTTGTTCAGAGAAAAGAAGGCAACCAAACAAAACCTCTGGCCCATTATCAGTTTGTGAAATACGCTAGGCAGGGAACGTGAGGGTGTGTCCTTGTCCACGAATTTCCTCAGTGGATAAATTTGTGTATGGCATGTGGAAAAAGATCAGCCTTTGCAGGACATAAAATGTATTTTGAGAAACCGAACTGAGCTAACACCATTAGAGCTGCCTCCCTTCTAAAATAGAGCACCATGGCTTCTCTGATATCGCCTGTGACACCTGCACCCCATCAGAATCCTAAAATTATTTGCTTTTCTACCTTCAAGCCCAATTTCCATAATGATCCATCATCATTCAGTAACCGTTTGAATGGTAACTCAGGCAGGTGTAAAGCGTTCTTTGGCAATATCCCGGATGATTTATTGGAGAACACTCTTCGAATGGACCAATTCTCAGTTTTTCAACCTGGGCTTGTGCAATTTCAGAGTGTGACAGAGGAACTCTCAGATACGCAGAAATGGGGTCTTCTGGTTTTTGCTGGGGTGGCATGGATTTACTTGACTGCAAGGCCTGGTATTCTCCTAGGTGCCATCGATGCATACCTTCTGGCTCCTTTGCAACTTGGTTTGGACAGTTTGAGTGGAAGGAGGAATCTAAAGAGGAGTGATTTTCTGGTTGGGGATAAATTGGGAGAAGGTTCTTTTGGTGTTGTTTATTCTGGGGTGGTTGTTCCAAGGAATGCAGCTGTAGAGGAGAAGGTGGCGAAGAGGGGGACGGGAAGAGCATTGCAGTTGAGTAAGAGGTTCAAAGAAAAGGTTATACTAAAGAAGGTAACTTCTTTTTTTTCCTTGCATAATTGAACTCGAGTACACAACTGCTTTCCCTTCTCTATCATTGATATACATCCTTGAAAGATTCAAAGAATTTCAGTTCTTAAAGAGAAAACTGAAATCAAAAGATGAGTTCTTACTCTTATACCAGGTCTTCTCCATGTATATGAATAGTCAATTTTCTGAACTGTATGGATATGATGGTGATATTGATGGGAATGTGCAGGTGAAGGTTGGTGTCACAGGGGCAGAACAATTCGGCGAATATGAGGAGTGGTTTAATTACAGGCTGTCAAGAGCAGCTCCCGAAACTTGTGCTAAGTTCCTTGGAAGTTTTGTTGCTGAATCTGACAGAAAATCACAATTTACGAAGGGTGGAAAATGGCTAGTTTGGAAATTTGAGGTATTTGAACCAGCTGGAAATCTTCCAAGAACTTTCGAAACTCTAGATAAAAAGTATTTCCTGTTCAACCTCCTAATGTGTTGCTAGTTTCTTACGTTGGAGTTTGAATGGTGGTAATATTCAAAATACTAGTGAACTTCTGCAGCTTCATTTATTTTGGAACTTCGAATATTTTCTAATTCACCCAGCTTCATCAATTCAATCTTGATGCACAGGTTTTCTTACAGTTCTAGATTCATTAAATGATGCAACAGTTGTCCTATTACTAATTACAGGGTTGTCTGACAGGGAGATCAAACCCTTGGCGATTACATGAAAGATCGCAACTTCCCTTTTAACTTGGAGTCCATCATGTTTGGAAGGGTCCTGCAAGGAGTTGATTCTGCTAAACGAAGTGCATTGATCATCAAGCAAATAATGCGCCAAATCATTACTTCACTCAAGAAAATCCATGATACTGGGATTGTTCACAGGGACGTAAAGCCAGCCAACATGGTGGTGACAAAGAAGGGAAAGATTAAGCTCATAGATTTTGGGGCAGCCGCTGACCTCCGGATTGGCAAGAACTACATACCTGATCAAAGTCTGCTTGATCCGGACTATTGTCCACCTGAACTATTCGTGCTGCCAGAGGAGACACCAAGTCCTCCACCTGAGCCAGTTGCTGCCCTTCTTTCTCCAATTTTATGGCAGGTACTCTACTATCCAATCTCTTCTCCAAATGAAATCAGATGTACTGAATCTCACTCTCTTGCAAGTATATTATTGAAATCACAACGAATGAGGAGGCTAAAAGCTCGTTGGTTTTCATTGTATCAAAGTCGTCTGTGTCTTAATGAGGTTTCAGATTTTAATGTGATCTGTTGACAGACCTGGTCTTTTAACTGAAGTTTTCTAGTATGCTGAATGAAATTTGTAACTATTGCTGCAGTTAAACAGTCCTGATCTATTTGATTCATACTCTGCCGGGATTGTTCTCTTGCAAATGGCAATACCAAGCTTAAGGTCGGTATCAGGCTTAAAGAATTTCAATACAGAAATAAAAAGAGCCAGATATGACTTGAATATATGGAGGGAGAGCACTCGATTGAGGCCAGACTTGACAATTCTTGAACTTGACTCGGGCAGAGGGTGGGATCTAGCTACAAAACTGATTTCAGAAAGAGGTTATCTTGGAAGGGGACGTTTATCGGCTGCTGCAGCTCTAAGGCATCCTTATTTCTTGTTGGGGGGTGATCAGGCAGCTGCAGTTCTTTCGAAGCTAAGCTTAACTAAATAGATACCGCCTTGATGATTTGAGTCCATATTCTGCTCCATTAAATTTCCCCTTTTCATTTCTTTGTACATTTTTTATACGTTTCTTCCTTGCATCAGTAATTCTCATAGCATAACATGTCAAAAACCAGCCTGCCATATACAATACTGGGGTCTCTCTGATGGATGTTAATGAATTGAAATTGGTGGTATGTAACAAATCATCCGTTTGTCTTCCTGAAACCCAGAAACAATTTACCTCATGGTTCTGCTGCTATTCATACCCTGTGGATCTGTCTCAAATCATTATATTGCTAGCATTGCATGATAAAAGACTCAAGAGAACATGCTAAAAAAGTTCAGGTTATGAGACCAAGCTTTCACATCCTGTTCCCTTTTTATTCGATAATGAGAACATGGAAGAGGCTCACACTGTGAACTGCTTGATTTGTATTTTGTGAACATTGCTGTTTCTGCAGTCTGTGACCATGGTAATTGATTGCTTATTGTATGCACATAGCCCTCAATTTTTTGTGTGGCCATTAGATGCTATAAGAACAGCCTAAAAGGCCACATTTCTATTTATAGTTATCTAGTTACAATGAAATGGCTCATTCCAGCTTCTGCTAATCTTCTGGCCTTTTGCAATCTTGATTGTCTTCTCTATGTATATCACTGTAACCATCATTAACAAAGTAATATCAATATATGTACGAGGCCTACCGCTCTTTTTTAGTACTCTTTCATGCCATGTCTGAGTAGAAACTGATCTATGCGGAACTTTACCACAACGCTAGCACAGCGTGATTTTTTAGTGGACATGCGATGAAAATATCAGGAATATATTGGAGATAACCTGCAAACATACAAAGAAAACAGGTGCTGGACTATTTTTCTGAGAAATTCAGATGAAAATCTGACCAATCCGCAGTGGTTTCTGTATGAGTTATAGGAAACAGCAATCAAACCAGCTACTTAACTATCTCTATTTATGTACAACTGCCTGAACTCATAAAACTGACGAAAAACAAGGACGGGGAAACTAAAGAACATCTCAGGAACAATGGTGACTCATAGAGCTGAGCGCAAGGTGCCAGTCCTTAGCACTGGAATCATACATCTGATGGGTGGAAAACTGGACGGAAAGAGGGCAGTCAAATCCTAGACAGAACCTGATGAACGTCAGGCAAACCATCAGGCAGTCCTGGTATGCCCCCATGACAAGTTTATTACCATTATGCACATGGTAATGTCAATAATCTTCATTCAGAATCCTCCTTCCAGGTATTCTTTGAGCCATGAAGATCATCTTTAATAAATAAATAAATAAATAAAGAGTTTAGTGCTGGTGGGGTATTGTTACTTTTGAAAATATTTTTCATTCAAAAATACATTAAAATTATATTTTTGTATCTTTTAAAAAATATTTTTGACATCAAAATAATTTAAAAATACCAAATTTTGTTAATTTAAACTTAAAAATAAAAATAAATTTTATTAGATTTTTCTGAAAATTCCCAAATAAAATGCCAACAGATAATCATGTACAGAATAAATATCATCACAGCTGGATGGGGAAGGGCCTCAAAGACCACACGCGCTTTAGGAAATCCCAGTGATCTGTCATCCCATCACAATTCCATTTTCCGCCGCAAGTGGCAAATACTGTAATTTACTACCGCCTCCAAGGCTATGTATGTCCTTTTAGCTAAACAGTCAACCAACCACCAAAATGAAACTACAAAAACAGAGTTTACCTCTTCAAATAAAATACGAGAAACTTCAGCCCCTAACCTATCACGTTATTTCTATTTAGTCCTCAAACAAAATATCTTCACAATCCCATCCCACTTATGTTTTTAAAGAATATTTTTTGTTTTTTTTTGTATTAACTTATTGAATTTTTAATAAAATAATTTTAAAATTATTCTTGGAATAAGAAGTATAATTACATAAAACACTCAAATTGGAAAAGAAAGAACATGAATGAATATGCAAGAAATTCAAATGAGGAATCCAATAAGGTCTTGCCCAACCCCACTAAGAATAATTTAACTAGAAACTAAATTGTGAAGTAGCTAATAGTATGAGGACTAATATGAAGTCACAATAAGATTCCACTGAGAAGTTACAGCTTCATATGAAGGAACTCCACAAAACTAGCTATTGACTTCAAAATACACTAAAGCCAACACAAGTTGGTTTCTTTCTTCTAGTTTCTTCGCCTTCATATTCACGCGATCTGTTCGATCGGATGCAGTTAGTCCGTTTCTCTTTCAGGTTCTTTTCAGCTGAGTGTTTCTAAAAAGGTAACCTTTCACCGTCACCGACTCCTATCTCCGTTGTTTTGTTCCCCTGGAGCTCAAGAAAGATGGCTTGAGTTCTCCTTGTTTATCTCTCTTGAAGTCCTTTATTAGTAGTGCTTTCTTTCCTACAATGTCTTTGGGATTCTAGTGCTGGGATCTTAGCTTCTTGTAATCTGCTTTTTAGCTAGTTTTTCTTGTTTAGGAAGTGGGTTTTTGGTGTTTGTTCAGCTAGTCCTTGATCTGGTCACATAAGTTTGAGCTTGATTTGAGCGCTTAATCACCCAGATCTCCACTTTATTTATCCTTGTCAAGCTCCAGTTTTGAGCTCGCTTTGTTTTCTGTTTTGGGTGTTGATTCGTGGGTTCTGATCAAAAGAGGCCTTTTAGGTTGTTTTGTTGAGGTTTTGAGTCCCTGAGAAGCATGGATAAGTGTTTCCGTGCTTCTTTTCTTGTTCTTCTTTGCTTATCTTCAATTCAAGTTATTTTTGCTGCAAATTATGTTCCCGCTGAGAAAACCCTCCTAGACTGTGGGGCCAACTCCGATCAAACTGACTCGGATGGTCGACATTGGACCTCAGATAAGGGCTCTTCATTCTTGTCTTCCTCTGAAAAATCATCCACAGCCACTGCTTCCACTCAAGATCCTGCGGTTCCCCAAGTTCCCTATCTAACAGCTCGCATTTTTCGGTCTAGTTTTACCTATACCTTCCCAGTGGTTTCTGGTCATAAATTCGTTCGTTTGTATTTCTATCCTTCTTCATACAGTGGGCTTAATGCGTCCGATGCTCTCTTTTCTGTTACTGCTGGGTCCTATACACTTCTTAGCAATTTTAGTGTCGCTCAAACCGCGGATGCTTTGAATTATGTTTCAATCATGAAGGAGTATTTGCTCAATGTGAATGGTGATACATTGAACATAACTTTTAGTCCGTCCTCAAATCCTTCAAGTGCTTATGCTTTTGTAAACGGGATTGAAATTGTCTCAATGCCGGACATTTATAGTAATGCTGCTGGAGTGACGATTGTCGGCCAAGGTGTCCCATTTATCATCGACAATGCTACTGCCCTTGAGGATGTATTACGGCTAAACGTGGGAGGTAATAGCATCACCCCGTCTGGTGATACAGGTCTATTTCGGTCCTGGTCTGATGATCAAATATATCTTTATGCGGCAGCATTTGGTGTTCCAGAGAGTGCTGATCCAAATGTGAAGATTAGATATCCTTCAGGGATGCTCTCATACAGCGCCCCAGATAATGTGTATCTCACTGCTAGATCGATGGGGCCAAATTCTAATGTCAACTTGAATTACAATTTGACTTGGATATTTAGCGTGGACTCTGGTTTCAATTACTTGGTCAGGCTCCATTTCTGTGAGATTTCAAATATAACCAAGATCAATCAGAGGGTATTCGATATCTTTCTCAATAATCAAACTGCTGAAGAAGCAGCGGATGTCATTGCCTGGGCAGGGGGGGATGGGAACAATGGAGTTCCGGTTATTAAAGATTATGTGGTGATGGTTCCTAGTGGGCCGCCTCAGCAGGATTTGTGGCTTGCTCTTCATCCCAATCAGAAATCAAAGCCCCAGTATTATGATTCAATATTAAATGGTGTGGAAATTCTCAAGATAAGCAATCTAAATGATAATCTTGCTGGACCAAATCCAATTCCTGCTCCTAGGCAAGACATCATTGATCCCTCAAGGGCCAGACCAGCTTCTGGATCTGGTCATTCAAAGAGCCAAACTGCAATTATAGCTGGAGGTGTGAGCGGCGGGGTTGTTCTAGCCATTGTCATTGGTTTTTGTGTTCTTGCTGCATCCAGACGCCATAGACAAGGGAAGGAGGCAAGCTCAAGTGATGGACCATCTGGGTGGCTTCCTCTTTCTCTTTATGGAAATTCTCACTCTGCGGGTTCAGCCAAGACAAATACTACAGGAAGTTATGCGTCCTCTCTGCCTTCAAACCTTTGCCGGCACTTCTCATTTGCTGAGATCAAGTCTGCCACCAACAACTTTGATGAGGCTTTGCTCCTTGGGGTGGGGGGTTTTGGAAAAGTTTACAGAGGAGAAATTGATGGCGGAACAACTAAAGTTGCAATCAAGCGTGGGAATCCACTCTCTGAGCAAGGAGTGCATGAGTTCCAGACTGAAATTGAAATGCTTTCAAAACTTCGACACCGTCACCTTGTTTCACTGATTGGTTACTGTGAAGAAAATACCGAGATGATTCTTGTTTATGATTGCATGGCTCATGGAACATTGCGTGAACATTTATACAAAACCCAAAAGCCCCCATTGCCATGGAAGCAAAGGCTTGAAATATGCATTGGGGCTGCTCGTGGTTTACACTATCTCCACACTGGGGCAAAGCACACTATTATCCACCGTGATGTTAAGACAACTAACATTCTTTTGGATGAGAAGTGGGTTGCCAAGGTCTCTGATTTTGGGCTGTCAAAGACAGGCCCTACTTTGGATCACACTCATGTCAGCACTGTTGTCAAAGGTAGTTTTGGCTATCTGGATCCAGAGTACTTCAGGAGGCAACAACTAACTGAAAAATCCGATGTGTACTCCTTTGGAGTTGTGCTGTTTGAGATCCTGTGTGCTCGACCAGCCTTGAACCCAACACTGCCTAAGGAACAGGTGAGCTTGGCAGAATGGGCTGCTCATTGCCATAAGAAAGGCATTCTTGATCAGATTCTTGACCCCTATCTGAAGGGGAAGATAGCACCGGAATGCTTCAAAAAGTTTGCTGAGACTGCAATGAAGTGCGTCTCTGACCAAAGCATTGACAGGCCTTCAATGGGTGATGTCCTCTGGAACCTAGAGTTTGCTTTGCAGCTGCAAGAGAGTGTAGAGGATAGTGGCAAAGGTATTGTAGATGCAGACGATGCGGAGGTGCCATTCAATGTTGCCTATAAGGGGAAGAAAGACCCTGATGCTTCCCCTGGTTATGACGGTATTGTGACTGATTCAAGAAGCAGTGGGATCAGCATGAGCATAGGTGGCCGGAGCCTTGCTAGCGAAGACTCCGATGGCTTAACACCAAGCGCAGTTTTCTCGCAGATCATGAACCCAAAAGGACGATGAGCTGATCAGATTCTAGGAAGTCAGTTTGCAATCTACTGTCAATCATCAAACAAATTCAATATGGCTTTTTCTTCCCTAGTTTTTTCTTGTCTAATTCATATAGTTATACCTTTTCCCTCGTTCTGATATGTTCTGATCAGATCAGTTACTATAATCTGTATCTACAATTTACCTGGAGTGTAAAACAATTTCTTTAGCATTTGTGATAGTAGCATTTACATGTATGATATTATATTGTAATGTCGCTGTTGAAGCTACCATTTTTATGCTGCTTCATGTTTAAAACACACCAAACCTCTTGGACAAAAGGACTCTAGATAATGTAAATCTCCTTCTCAAGTGGATGGATTTCGATAGAACAACCGTCCATGTCTTATGATGTATGCTCGCATGTGGTAATTTTTAGTATTTAATGGTCTGGATTGCCATAAAATCTGGTCTCTTGCAAGTGGCGGGGTCCAACCAGATTGTTGATAATACAAGGATAATCATCAATGGAACAAAGAATAAAGCTGGCAAGTGGCAACAACGTCGGAAAGTGCAAGTGGAAGAGCTGTCGTAGGGTTTGTCGATTTATTGACTTTGGTAAGAATAAATTTCAACAAAAGATTTTATAATGTTACTATTATTAGCCAAAAGAGGCGCTGTTAGATAGACAGGTGCCATCCATTGAATGAAACTTAACTTGCAGACTGAACCAAGAAGCTTTCAAAAGTATTAGTTGTCTGCCCCCTGTGAGTTCAGTTTTTTCCTGACCACGTACGAGATCTTACATAAAAATAATTTACAATGACCATATGATAAGTTGAATTTTCTAGTTAATTATTTTTTATATGTTTTTATTAAATGCACGATATTATTGGAACAATCCATGTGTAATAACTATGAAATATACTTAAACTGCACCGTTTTTCTGTTTTATTATTGTAAATAAAAACAAAGATAGATATAGAACATAGCTTTTTCTTCAATTTGGCCCCAAAGTGGCTAGGGTACAAAATGTTTCCGATAAAATCATATCATGAAGTTGATACTACAGCATTAATGCATATCCAGCCTCTTCTTCTGTGCAGAGTGATGAAAGTTTTATCCGAATCAATGCGATTTATGAATATTTTATATTTAACCTAGTTTATTTATGATAGTTTTTTCTTCACATCATTTTATTTATTTCAATTCAAATCCCAAAAAACTCTCCAGCTAGGTTTCAAGGTGTTTGTGATGATATCATCTATGAACAAGTGGTCCAGACCGCCTTTGACAGATATCTAAAACTTGTTAGTCGAGCCAAGTTTAGTAACTTGGGTATGAACACAAAAATCCATGCTTCGGGTAGAAACCAGCAAGACCATATGATACGAGGGAAAGCTTTCAGGGTCCACGCGGCATGATCCATCAGCTGTACAGCTTCGAGTGCCAGAGAGATAGAAAATGCCATCCAACTCTTTTATTGTTTGTTCGCACACTCGAAGTGGCACCAAAAAGCTACAAGAGAACGTGGTGGTTGGAGGGAAGAGAGTCCAAATTTGTGTATGCCATTGCTTTCAAGGCATTCTAAAGATTATCAAGATGGTCAGAAAGTGGGGCTTGCTTTAGTGGGCACTTGGTGGTAAACGGTGGAAATTGCATCCACGATACCCCTTTCCAGTAAAGATCACCAGCTAATCATTGTCAAATCCTGGAAAATGCAGTGTGAGAGTACATGTTTCCAATGAGAAGAATTGCAGTGAAGTTGCTGTTTCTGTTCCTAAATATCTGAAGCAGAAACAATGTTCTTCCAAGTGGGGGTCATTTTTAACCGACAAAAATCGAACTTGCAGTCTCCCCCATCCCTACTTGTTTCTGACAGCTTTTGATCCTGAGGAGAAAATTACCACCAAGTGGAAATCCCAATTAAAATCGTTGAGAGAAGATAACTGGAAAAACCAAACCCAGAAAGACAACCAACAAGATGATCCAAACTGATACATCCTGGTGGAGATTGAGGGCGTGATAAAACCTGAGTAATCAACTTGGTCTTAGGAATTAATCAAGTGCTAATCATCTCAGCAATGGTATTTATTTTGTATTACCACTCCCAAGTAAAATTTCTGGGAAATGAAATTTAAAAATTGATTGTTTTAGTTCAGCTTCTTTCCTGTTATTCATGAATTTGAGTTGGTATGAAATAGAATGGAGAGTTATTAAGCTTTTTTGTTTGTCAGCAATGGAGCCTAGGCTTTTCTTCTCTCCTTAAATTCATGACTTGTAAAAGGGTTAAAAAATACCTCAAAATTGCTATTCACGCAAAGTAACTTTTATTAATTGAAGAAAAATAATACACAGAGATCTTCCAGAAGGTTTCCTGGCCTTGTTCCACCAGCAAAGCCTACTAAAACAAAAACCTAAAGCTGAGAACATCAAACTCTACAAGTATTCATTTCTGGAATTTCACATTCTGCCCAGATATCAACAACAACAAAAATGATTGAATCAAATTGGTAATATCTACATGACAGAACAAAATACACGGGAAGAACAGCAAAAATTAAAGTGCTTCAACTCGAAAAAAATGGCAGTAAATGCTCGATGGGATCTCACAGACCAGGAACCATCAAAGCAGTCATTTGTCACTGGGGGACAAAGAGTCTGCAATGGCAGTTATCTTCTTCTGTAACTCTGGCTTGTTGGCACCCACAAGCTTGTCCAGCTGCTTCCCATCTCGAAGGAAGAAGAAAGTAGGAGTAGCTTTGATCGCCCATGAAGCACTGAAGTCCTGCACACACACATAGTAACACTAATTTAAACCATCATCCAGCTCAACATATTCCGCTGTAAACAGAACTTGTAGCATATCAATAAATGACAAATTTCAAAATCAGGATTTAATTTCTGTGTTTTTTTGTTTCATTTATATATATAATATCTATTGTGCAAACTGTACAATAAGCCTAGAGAGAGAGAGAGAGAGAGAGAGAGAGGAATGGTGCATCTCATGCAACAAAAAGTCTATTTATGACAGTCCAACCTCTGCAGATGAATGAAAAGAAAAAATGGGATATCAGGAAACTCAAATATAATTTACAACTTACAGATAGTTCATCAACGTCGATCAATAAGAACATTAAAGACGGGTAACTTTCAGATAGCTCGTTGTAGTATGGTGCAATCTGTTTGCAAGGACCACACCATGTTGCACTGAAATTTGCAAGCACCTGTTAAACATCCATAATCAGTTCAAAATGAAAACATATAACTAAAACACATTAGTCATCATATCAAATAAATTTTCAACTAAGCCAGCTTACTCCAAAGCCAACCAACATGGTAGTATTGCAAATGCAGCAAAATGAGAGTCGTGGGAAACTTTTGGGTGCATATATTTGATGGGGACATCAAACCGAGACATGGTTCATACGCATGTATGATTATGATAATGAAGGATGACTCAACCCTTCTATTGTTAGATTTTATTTAGGTTCTTAATTTAACTATTGTTGGGTATTTTATTTAGTATACTATAAGCCCAATTGTTTGTTCTAGTTAGAGTTTTAGTATTTATAGCTTATTTATCTAAATTTTAGACTTTGTGAATTATATAATAAATGAAGAGTTGCGGACTTTTCCAGCCTATTCTTCTCTTCTTAAGCTGTTTTATTTAGTATACTATAAACCCAATTGTTTTGGCTTGATTTTAGCCTTTTCTTTTTCTTTTTTAGCTTTAAATCTTTTTTCTCTCGCATCAACTTTGGTATCATAGCAATGCATTTTAATTATTCTATTCTCACAATTAAGTGATCTGTGGGCTTCTTGTTTATATTCTTGACACTGAACAAACTATCCATCAACCACTGGCAGCCACAACAGCAAGAGAACTATATATAGTTTAAATTCACATGGATTGTTTATAAGCTTTTCCATGCGGGATATTAATATCTCAAAACAGTTTTTTAATATTCCTGGGTTGACCCCGAGTCAATCCATGTGATTCAAGACCCAGCCCCTTGGCCGAGTCAACCCCCGAGCCATGTTTGAGAATTATGGTTTATCGTCAACATTAAGCAATTTGGCTGGTAAATTACTTAATTCTTTGACCCATTGAATTTTATTTCTTTAATAATACACTTGTTATTCAACTTGGCATTAATAATATTATTTTGTGCTTTAAAATCTCATTGTACACTATATTCTTATACTTTGATCATTTAATATTTTGGCATTAGTCTTTTTATTATTCATTTCATATTTTAGTATTTATAACTCATTTATCTAAATATTCGATAGTTTTTGATGAATTGAATAGAAATTGTAGAGTTGCAGATTTTTCAAATCCGTATTCTTCTCTTCTTCAACTTCTTTGGTTTCTTTTTCAGAGCTTTTTTTTAACTTTTTTTTTAAAAAAATTCCAGCATCAACACCATTTCATCTCTTCTTTTGCATCTTGATGAAACCCTAAGAAATTTGCTAACCTCAAGCTATAATTCTAAGTCAAAAGAAATTAATGAGTATAATAAGAAAAGGATAAAGGAAAGAAAAAAAAATCTCGTGCATGGACAAAAAGCAAACTTACAATTTTGTCATCCCTTCTTGCTTCTGACAGCTTCTGATCCCATCTTTCTTTTGTGGTAATGAGGTGCACATTACCACCAGCAAACTCGAGATGTTGTTCATCATCATCTGCATCATTGTTGCACTGCAAATAGCATGAACACTCAGAGCTCTGTCCTTGTATGACTTCCACAAGATACGAATAAAATATGAATACCAGTGCATAATAGCAAGTGAACATTGACAATTGATGTCACAAACACAATTTAATCCTTTAAAACAGTGCCATGGCAAAGCGGAAGCTAAATGATAACCAAGCAATAATCAGATAATGAGTTAGCTATATCTATATTCAAAAGGAATACATTTTAGAAAAAATATTAAGCCAAAAGAATTGTTCTTTTTTTTTTACACGCATGAATAGATTCACTCGAGTGCCACCAAAAGATGAATTTGATTTTTATTCTTTATTTTTCAAACAGAGTAGAATGCAAATTTCTTTTCACAAGTTTCATGATTGAAGTTCAAAAGTCCCTGTTATTATTTTACTAGTTTAAAGTGGTTATGGGAGTTCATTATTCTGTGCTAGTAGCATTATCCTCTCTAAGACAAAGATAAAAAAAAAAAAAAAAAAACATTTTCAATCTTCTTTTCTTCCTATTTTGCAATAGCTCCCCTTTGTGGCTTGTCTCTTCAGGAATACTTTTAAAGTTTTTTTATGTGACTGCAACAGTTTTTGGACACATGATAAGGATTCGTGTTACATGTTCTGTTGATATCTCGATTAAAACTAACAGTGATGTGAAACTTGTTATAACTATACATGGTGTCCCTTCCTAAATGCATAATACATAAACCGTGGCATCTGACACAAACTTGCACCATTTTAAATGGAACTTTTCTAGAAGCAATAAATTAATGACACATCAACATTGTATCCATCGAATTCTTCACCATCCTTTTCCAGGCTGCACATGAAAATCACATCAGCTGGGGAGCCTTTACTGAGAGTCTGAGTAAACAAACTGCTAAAAGGTTTCTCTTTTCCTGACTGGCTGCCATGGGAAAAATATGTTAAAAATTGTATGAGCAGTCTCCTGTATAATGTTACTCCTGAAACTAGCAGTATATTCAATACAATGAAATCCCAGAACCCATGCTCTCCTATCAGCAAAAACAGGATTCTGAGTCTCTAACTTGAAAGTAATATGCGTGCTTAGGTTCTCTCCATTTCCCAATAAAATGTATTTTTCAGTAATTAGATACTTTCAGTCACACTATCCCATGTTACCAGTTACTTTAAGAACAGACTGAGGAATCCTTTTCAGCAGTACCATACCAGCCAAGGCCCTATCCTCCATTTAATCATAATTCAATGCCACCTTCTGCTGCAGTCTTCATTTCTCCATTCTAAACTTTCCACAGTAACTTCAAGAGAACCAAAATTTCATTGATAAGCATTCATTTTCACGATCTTTTCCAAAGTAAATTTTCCTTTTTAATGTGAAAGCAAATGAAGACAACACTATTCCTAAATCCAAATGGAATCTTGCACAGCGACCACAACACCATGCATGCATTGTTGATTCATGATGGACGAGGTGCAATTTGATTCCTGGGAACAGTGCATTACATAGAGTGGAAGCCTTGAGAATAGGTGGGGAGTAAGTCATGGAGTCAGCTATATCTACATTTCAAGTGAGTTCATTAAAATACCAAGCCAAGCAAAATGATTCATTTTTCTTTACAAAATTGAATAGATTCATTAGGGTGTCACCAACAGAACATAACAAAATGACAGATTTGGTTATTGTTTAACGAAAAATATATATGCAGAATTTGATCCCAAGTTTCCTACTCAAAGTTGAAAAGATTTTGATAACGTTTTAAGAATTTCAGAGGGTTGAGAGAGTTTGTTATTCTTCATGTTAGTAACATTTATCCTTGCATGACAAATCCCTTATGTGGCTTCACTGATCACTCACAAATCATTAACAAAATCCTTAAATGTTATTGTCATGTTTTAGGACAATAATAATAGTATTTTTTTTTTTTTTGCATACACAGTTGATTTCTCTAAAACAGAACTACAAATGATGAGAAGCTTGTGATGGTTTTAGGACATATGATAACATTGTGTTTCTCTTACTCAATGCATAACCATGACATTGATACAAAATTCCACTATTCTTGGAACTTTTCTAAATGCAATAAAATGATAATAACATCATTGTATTTACTGTATCTACTCTTTTTTCACTATTTTTTTTCATGGCACAACATCATATCAGCTGGTGAACCACGACTATCAAACCTTCATACATCACCTACAAAAGGATACAGTCCCCCCCCCCCCCCGGTAACCACAAAATTATCCATACTAACAATTGGATGAATCAAGTGACAAGTACAAGTGCAGTCCACAGACCAGGGTTGCTCCTAAAACTAACAGTATACACCAACATTGTTAAATCCTACAGCCAATGCATGTTCCCCTATCAGCAAAGATAAAACTCCAAGTCTCTAACCTAAAAGCTCTTCATTTTTATGGATACATGGTCAGGTATCGTCCCATGTTCCCAAGAGAGTTTCAGCAAGAGAATATTACCAACTAGCTCAAGGTTAGCTGAGGAATCCTTTTGTGCAATATTATACCAGCCAAGTTCCTGACCTCCATTAAGTCAATAACTCAGCTCTATGTAATGCTACAAAATACAAAGAACTATAATTTTGGAAATGGCTCAGCTCTTAGCTCTTAACTCTTAAAATCTTCAAAGAACCAAACCCCATCAATAAGCTTTCATTTCCACGATTGTCTAGTAATTTTTTTCCCACTTGCAGTATCATAAAAGCAACACTAAAAACGATAAAGAAACCTGAATTCCAAGCTTCCCAATACACAAACAAAAAAGAGTACTCGGTTGCAATTATATGTAAGAAGATAAAATAATTAATTTCCATAGAAACTCTTACCTTAGCCAAGCAAAGTCCCATATCTAATTTCCAGACTTTTAACCCCAAGCAGATTGATATAATATCCCAATTACCCTGAAAATGGAACGAAATCCAAAATCTTCAACACGTTTAAAGAAGAACCACTACAATGCTTATAGTTCTTAATAATTAACAACAATAAAAATAAATAAACTAAAAACAATTTAACCACTTCAATTCAAAACTGTGAAGCAGAAGCCTCTGAATCATATCAGTAAAATTAAATTTGGGCTGCAAGAAAAGGGAAAAATCTTTCAAAACATTTCTCTTTAAATTACAATTACGTACAAAAGGTAATATCATTCACTTCAACAATCAGCATTTTAAAACTCTCTTCTTTCAATAACATTAACAGCACTATTCTTGAAGAAAAAAATTTAAAAATAGAAACAATGAAGCATGGAGAGAAATGAAGACAAGAGGGGGGTCATGAATTAATCACCTTCTCCTTTAAGATCAAAACAAGGAGATTATGAATAAATATTGATGTAGAAGGAAAAGCCTGGCCTTGATTTGCTGACTAATCAAAGGGAGAGAGAGAAAGAAGTGTGTTTTGCTGTCTACAGGAAGACAAAGGTTTGTGTTTTTTCATATTAAACTAATGAAAAGGAGAAAGAAACAACAAACAAAGGCGAAAGACATCTTCTTTAGCTGTTGGCTAATCGGAGTCGTTGCTTTGTTTTGCAGTCCTAATATTTTGCTACATTTCTAATTTTAGAGAGGAGGTTGCACTAAAAAATTTACTACTTCTAATGGCATTTAGTGATTGTGTGGTTGGAAAGTATTTAATAAAAAATAAAATTTGTTTTGTTTAATTAATATTTTTAATATTCTTAGATTGTCTTTAATCTTTATATGCTATTTTTTAAAACATTTTAGAAAACAACTGCTATCATGATACTAAATGGATTCTTAGTCAAGCTATTATCATAGTTTTTTCCTGAAAACTTTACCTTTTAAAAAAATCTTGATTAAGAAAATAAACTTAATTTTTAATTTTTCAAATCACAACTATAAAATCTACCTTAATATACAAAAAAGTAGATAAAGTTTGTCAGGATAAAACATATTTCCATTGTTTCATGTGAAATTTCTAAGTGAGCATTTGGCAACGTGACTAGCCATGTCTTTAATTCTTCAATACTTAAAATTAATTATTTTTTAAATAATTTGAGATTGTGCTTGATTTATTGGTATTAATATATATATATATATATATATATATATATATATATATTTTAAATATATTATTTTAAAGTATTTTCGAACAAACAAAAAAACATTTTGAAATAAATGATTGTTTCAATTTTCACAACACTATAAAATGGTAGATGGAGTAAGCATTAATTCGCGAGTCAAAATGGTCATAATTTTTTTAAAAAATAAATATTTTTAAAAAATAAAAACAAACCTACCTTCAAAACCAAAAACTGTTTCTTTCTATGTCTACACTCTATAGACAACTCCCATAAAACAAATGGCCTGGCTTTTACAATGGGCATGCAAGGTAGGATACACAAATAAATGAAATGAAATTCCCAAAGGGTACACAGTTAAAAAAGGAAGCAATAAGAAACGTCTTGATTAAAACAACATACTTTCCATACATTATTTCCATGCAATCCCCAAATCATAGCTTGGAGCTGCCAGAAATATCATCCATTCTTATGAAATCCAAACCCTCGCAAAACCAACCCCATTAGAGTAAGCAGATCATATTTCAACACATAACAATAAATGAAAGCCATTTATACATTGTCTCCATAACCTCAGCCCATGGCATACTTCTGTGTCCAGCTACGAGCAGTGGCTTCATATTTGGCTCGGTCAGTCTTGTACATATGGGCAATCTCCGGTACAAGAGGGTCGTCAGGATTTGGATCGGTCAGCAATGAGCAAATGGAGAGCAGTACCTGATAAGCATCCAACAATTAGCAGTAATAATTAACAAATCTTTCTTAGACTATGGTAACATGGAAGCAAAGTACAGACTTCCATGTAAGTTTCAAAATGAAATATAAAGCCTCATGCTCACCCAATCAACCACTGAACCATTCTGCTTTGACAGCATTTATAATTCAAACATCAGCATCAGAGTTGGGGAATGAGTTTGGAAAAACACTTTTGAAAAAAATTGAAATTTTTTTATTTTTACTTTAAATTAAAAAAATGGTGTTTTTAGATCATTTTGATGTGCTGATGTTAAAAATGATTTTTAAAAAATAAAAAAAAAAACCATCATTTTGATGCATTTCTGAACGAAAAACACTTTAAAAAACAACTTCAACCACACTGAGCATGCAGCCAACTCATGTTTTATATCCTAAGAAACATTTAACTGCAGGAGAACATTCAAATTGCTAAACAGGAGACCAAAATATGCACATGAGCATAGACTGGCAAGCTAATTTTAGTGCCCACATGGGCACATTTTGCAGACAATGAACATGGATAAAAATCTATAAGATGGCAGACTCTTAGCATTAAGCATAACCAGTAACACTAAATTTGGAAGAGCGTGATCTGAATGCGAAATGTCCTCTTAAACTACTGCCACAATCTATGTGATCACAAACTCTTCCATTCTCCATTGATCCTAAAACAAATGATGGTCTACAAACTTTATTCAAGCATGCTATTGCTAGTAAAAAACAAGACCTGCAGCACATTATCATGCTATCAACATATGTTAACAGAGCAAAATCAAACCTTGGAAATGGTAAGAGCAGGACTCCACTGCTCTTTGAGGATATCAAGACAGATACTTCCGTTACTGTTAATGTTGGGATGAAAGACCTTCGTCCTAAATGCAACCTGGAAGGAGTGTAAGAAATATATCCCTCAGGAAAACACACGCACACACAACCAAACAAAACAAAGCCTTTTTATCTAACCACATAAACAAATCAAAATCTGAAATCGCTCCATTGACAGCAAAACAAATTACCTTTGGGGGCTTGAAAGGATAATCAGGAGGGAAATGGATGGTTACTAAGAACACCCCGCCTGCATATGGACTATCAGCAGGTCCCATTATTGTTGCTTGCCAGTGAAACATATCTTCAGCTACAGGACCTGTATTTCCAATCAAAACCCAAGATTTACCAGCCTCCAATTTGAACAGTCCCAGATAAAACTAATCATCCATTGCAAAAAAAAGTTCAAGCCAAGCACAGTGAGGTTCACATTAAAAAAAAAAGGCAGAAAAACTGAAACTTTGCTAAATCAGAATAAATAAGAACTGGGCTTTCAGAAATTTTAAAAAAGAATCCACACCTGCGCTGCAAGAAGTAGGTGGGTCCTTCTGTAAATCCTTGAGTTCCTTCAAGATACGTTTTGCAGCCATCACCGTTACCTCTCCTCTTCACCTTGTTAAAAACAAAAGAGAAAAAAAAGTTACAAACAGCAGAAAACAAACAAAAAAGAAAGAAAGAAGAAGAGTACCTGAAGATGGGTGGTGGAAGGGGAAATCGGCGATCGGGGAATAAGTTAGCGGTGGATCCAACAGAACCGCTGATTTCCCACCCCCCTGGTATCTGACAGACAGTGATGTGGCCGCAGGAGAGGAGGAGGAGGGTCTGCTTTTGTATTTTCGGGATCTCTTACGGTGTTTTAGGGTCTGTTTGGCGGTGTTGAAATAATAATTACGCCACCGTTTTAGTGTTTTTCCTCCGTATAGTCTTATCCTCGAGGGATAAATGTATTTTTGTCCTTATAGATTTATTAATGTTACACTTCCACCCTCCTAGTTTAAATTTTATTAATTACTATTATGATCTTTTTTAGATATAAGAGTAGAATTGCTCATGGAACCACTACCTTGTTTGTGTTAGTAGCCTCTTAAAAAGGGAGTTTGAGCTTTGATTTGTGCCCATTTGTTTCCTGTAAATTGATTTTTTTTTTGGAAAATAAATTCTGGAAAAATTCTTGGAAAGTGAATTTCAATGTTCGACAGTGTTATGAAAAATAAACTGAAAAATATTTTTCTAGTGTTTGTTTGTGTTATGGAAACTGAACTGGAAAAGAATTTATTAATAAATTTTATTTTTTTCAAGTTTGTTAAAATAATGAGGAACAAATCTTACAAATTAAAAAGTTGAAAGAGAATGAAATTGAAAAAAATATAATTTCATAAATTATCTCAAATAAAATAAATAATAATCAAATAATAGAGATCAAATCTAAAAAATAAATTAAAATAATAATAATTAACATTTCATAAATTATTTCAAATAAAATAAGTAACAATAAAAAAAATGAGGACCAAATATGATAGATAAAAATTTTCAATAAAAAAATGATAAGAAAAAAGCAAGTAGCAATTATAAAAATAAGGACCAAAATTAATATAAAAATTAAATTTTAAGAGATGGAATTGAAAAATAAATATTCAAAACAAATTATATATAACAATCAAAAGTCTGAGGATCAAATTTGATATAATCAACAAATAATAACATTTCTAATTTTTTTCACAACTTCTGGAAAGTGTTTTCCGCCCAAATTTTCCAAGAAAACACTTTCCTGAAAACCAAGCTAAATTTTTCTTTGACTGAAAATTATTTTTCGTTGACCAACTTTTTTAATGGCAAACAAACACAGGAAAGTTTAGAAAGTGATTTCTCGGAAACCACTTTCTGAAAAACAAACAAAACCTTGATTTCTTTTGTAACCTAAAAAATAATGTTAAAGCACTGCAAATGTGTTTTAAAGCAGACAAAAAAAAAACATGAGACTTGAGTTATATGTTTTAATGATAAAGGATGAATATAAAGATGAATTATAAGAAAAAAAAGTTATTACGTCATCCTAATTATAACAATTATAAGTTTACAATATGAATTATGAGACCGACACAACCTCGTAAAAAACATATAAAAAAGAGATTTATGTTAACTAGGACCAAAAACAAGATTGACCATGTCAAAAAAGAGAGTAAAGAGAACCAATTACGAACAATCTAATGCTGAAATATGAATATTATTTTTAAAGTATGATAATACGTGACTCGGGTCGTGAGACCACGTTACTGTCATAAAAAATAAAAAAATAAAGATGCTTAATCTTCAATACCCCCTAGTGTTGAGTTACAAATTCAAAAAATAAAATCGGTCGATAATTATTTTTTAAAATATTTTTTATATAACATAATAAACCAGAGCGACTAAAAATCTAAAAATAATAATTTAAAAGTACTTGTCTTTTTATTATTTTTTTGAGTTCTACATCAAAATAAATATCAAGTGTGAGCGACAATCACAGCCACTTGATTTGCATACCTCTTTCTCATCAGCCATCAGAGCATCTATCCTCTTCCTATTCCATCAACGAAAAGAAGCCGTTACCTGCTGTAAGACGACAAGTTTCAAGCTTTTTCACTCTCCTTGAAAAGAAGAGGAATTCTTCTGAGCTTCAGTATGCATTTGAGATCATTGCATCCAATCTCTATCGAATTCACTGACTTTTTTATTCAGATCTAATTGCAAGAAATGAAAGCGAGATTTCATTTTTTTAATTAATCAGTTAATTAGTTTTTGATCTGATTGCAGGTTTCCTTTATTTGATTAAAAATGGAGGAAGAGAGGAAGAAGAAGCGTAACAAGAAAAAGAAAAACAAACAGAACAATCATGGTAACAGTTTTAGTAATCAAGCAACGGAACACGACGTGTCGGTTGATAATAATAATAACAATAAGAGTCAGAATCATGGTAATGAGAATGATAATCAAGTAATAGAGGTATCTTCAAATGGTGATGCTGTGGATGTGGAGGATTTTATTACACCTAATGACAAGCCCAATGGAGCAGCACCGCAATCTGTAAGTTTTTTTTTTAATCCAATTATTATTGTTATTTTTCGTGTTTGTCTTATTAAGTGGGTTTGATTTGTTCTTAGTGTATATAAATGGAGAATTAACCACTAGGTCTTGTTAATACAAAATGGAAAAGGAAAAAAAGAGAAAGAGATTGGTAGATCATATGAATGAATGGATTATTGTCATGTTAAAGGTGATTTTTTTGTGTTTTTTTCTTCCATAAATTAAGTTAAATTTTGATTAATAATGAGAGTCGCATTGTCATTTGCTACACTTTACTATGATCACTGTAGTTTTGCTAGCAAGAGGTCTGGAAAAAAGTTTTTTATACATGTGTTTCTTGCACTAATCGGTCTGGGTCACGCAGATGAACGTTTTGATTAGCTCATTGTAAGTGTTACTGGCATAGGATTGCTGCTATACTTTAGGATTCTCGTTTTGTTTCCATCTCGAAGCCCCCCCTCCCCTTTTTTTTTTGGCTTTCAGTGCTGTGATTATAAGAATTGGAACCATGAATCTCTTGATTTGATGTCGCGGGAACCTCTCAGCATGTCTACAAACTCAAATTCAGAAGCCTGGAGCCTGCTTAAATTTTTGCGAGACTGCACAATTTGTGAAATTATTATTATTCATTTATTCCTCTGGAAACTTTGCGGGAGTAGGCAATATGTGACAATTTGTATTTTTTGTATTCCTTTATGTAAACTTCTGAGATTTTGGTTCATGGTGTATTTTTTTTTTTGTCTCTTTGCTTACATTTTTTTTCGTGTCAAGGAAAGATTGGATAATAAGTGACCATTTTTCCTTGCTACATGTTTTTAGATTCTTCTTCATTTTGCTACTTACATTTAGATTTTCTGTAGGATTGACTGCTGATAATGATCCCATCGTTTTAAAATTCTGTTTTGTAGTCCATCTTGGCTGAAGCAGAGAAGCAGCGGTGGCTTCAAAAAGAGGTGACACATTCACTCAGTTGGCTTTTCATTCTTTATTCTTTCCCTCCTCTCTATCATTTATTTGCATAATTCGGTGTCTTTGTTTTTAACAGTAGATTTAAATAGGAAATATTTTTCTCTCTCTTTTGTACAGGTTGCTTTACAAGATACAATCAAACATTTACAAAATGAAACTGGTTCACTCATAAAGACACAGGTGCTGAATTGTATTTTGTGAATTATCATGGGCATGCGTGCCTGTACAAAAGACTCTCTTCCTGTTTTTATCTTGAATTGTTCTTTTTTGTGTTAATTTAAGAACTTACTGCATTTAATAGGGTACCTTTGAAGAGACAATCAAACAATTACAAGATGAAAATGATTTACACATACAGAAAGAGGTACTGTGAAGTTAATCTAAATATGGGAATGTACTTGACAATTTTTTTTCTGAATTACCGAACACATTTCGTGTTGTAATATTACACTAGTTTCTTTGTATTAACATCTATGCAAAGCATGAAGGAATTTACTACATTCTTTTTACATAATTGGATATCTTTGTTTTTAATATTGGATTTAAATAGGAAATATCTTTCTTTCTTTCTTTTTGTACAGGCTGCTTTACAAGATACAATCAAACATTTACAAAATGAAACCAATTCACTCATGAAGACACAGGTGCTGAATAATATTTTGTGAATTATCATGGGCTAGTGTGCCTGTGCAAAATACTCTCTTCCTGTTTTTATCTTGAATTGTTCTTTTTTGTTTTAATGTAAGAAGTAACTTCCTGAGTTTAACAGGCTACCTTTGAAGAGACACTCAAACAATTACAAGATGAAAATGATTCACACATACAGAAAGAGGTAATATCAATGCATCTAGTGGTGGGATGAAATGGATTAATGTCTTGAACTTCCAAGAGGCTAGTTTTTTCTACCTTTTCTCCTAATCATGGAATTCGTGTCTATGTGCAATATTTTTTTTGCAGGCTTCATTAGAAGATGCAATCAATCAATTAAGAAGTGTAAACAATTCATGCATAAAGAAAGAGGTAGCACAATTGTTAGATAGATGGAGAAACGTGCTGATTTTATGTTTAGATAGGAAAATTGTGTTAAGAAATGTATTATGTTTGGACAGGAAAATAGTTTTCTCTCTCCTCTTTTTCAATCATGTTACTAAAGTTCCAATTCTTTTGTTTGATATTTGTTGGGAAGAGGGAGTAACCTAACTGTATTTTTTACAGGCTACCTTTGAAGATACAATCAAACAATTGCAAACTGAAAATGATTCGCACATGGAGAAAGAGGTGATATAAACGGGCAGATAAATCTGTGTGAATTTTATACTCAATGTACTTTTACAGTCTGGCCTAAATGGATAATTTGCAGGCTGGTTTAGAGATGAAAATCATACAATTGCAGAGAGATAAAGATTTCTGGCTTCAGAAAGAGGTACTTTTGGTTTTATATAGATAGGCTTGTAACAAAACTTTTCTCTTTTGGAACATTTAACACATTCAAGGGCAATTCTCATTAACATGATAAGCCTTGAAACCATCATTGAAAGACTCTGTATAAATATGCAGGTTGACTATACTCAGCTTCTTTATAAGATTGCCAGCTATATGTTTTTATAAATAAGCATCAAATGCAGCTTATAAGATGAGCTGTTAATTTATAGTCACATCAAATGCAGGTTGGCTTGGAGGAGAAGCTTAATCACTTACTGGATGAGAAGGCTGCTCTGGGTATAAAAGTGGTATATTTCTTGCCTCACAAGCTTTTTAATGAAAACATATAAGAAGAGTTTAGATGATTGGCATCACATTTCATTTGTGGTCCTTGGTTGTGCACTCATGAGAAATATTGCTCAATAAGTTTTTAGAAATTTTGTGTATATAGTTGAGTAACCTCGTGATATGTTCCACAGGCAAGCATGGAGGAAAAAATTGGACAATTAGATAGTGAGAAAGATTCTTGGGCTAAATCAGAGGTACCTTTTGTTATGTAAATATGCCTTTTCCCATGTTTTTTTTTTCCTTTCTCACAGGAATTTGCTTGGTTAATTAGTGAGCTGAGCTCTCACTTACCTTTTGGATATTGGCTGTTTCATGTTGTATATGCATTCAAGCATGCAGGTTCTTGAATTGAAATGTGGTTGAGTGTACATATGTCCTTGTTAATGTTTATTGGGTTTTGGGATATCTAGATTACTAGATGTGATGTCTACAGAAGGGCCTACTTTTTTTTTCTTTCATTGAAAATAAAAGGCATCACAGCATATTTACACGTCCAACTTCAATTGCACTGCTTCCACTATAACAGAGTGCCCTGTTTTTCTTTTTTTTGGTTTGTTCTGTTATTGAAAAGGTAAAGTAAGATTTCTTTACTCTTCTATTTAATTGTTATTGAGAATCAATTATAATTCTCTATCTTCAAAAGTTTCTCATTTAAAAGGGTGATTTTGGAAAATAGATCAGGTGCTAAAACATTTTCATCAGCCATGCTTAACATGCCATAAAGTAAAGCTCTTTGGGACAATTGCCTTATTCTCTTTTGATTAATGAAGATTTTCAATTGTATATGTATATAAAAATTCTACACATGACAAAGGAGAAAAAGTGGTTAAGTGCTCATTGTATGTTGTTTACTTGGAAATGGTAGGAGGGTTGCACAATGATGTTGTACTCAGAGAGGGATTTCGGAAGGAGAGGAGAGATGAAAGGGTAGAGAACTATAGAGCAAATGAAATGGGAGAAAACTAGAAGAATATTTTGAAGGTCATTGTAAACTGTAATAACCATAATTTCTAAATAAGAAATAACATGCAATAAGATTTCAAGTATAAGAGAACCAATATTTTGAAGATGTTCCATTACTCCTGCATTGTTGTAGCATGTATCTATTGCAGCTTGTATTATCTTTTTTTTCTAGTCATCAGATTGAATTATCAAAGCAATAATGTATATGCTTCTAATTTTGCATATAAATGATTTTACGCAGAATACAACCAAAGAAATCATCAGTAGAATGAATATCGACATCACAAGTCTACGAATGCAGGTATATAGTTTTATCCATGCAGTTATGTTCACATCACTGCTACTGCTGTTGCTGCCAATTGAACTTAAAATATGTTTGTAAATGTTGTTCTCATGTGCTCTTGTTCAAGCTAATTGTTGATATATTTGGTTATCCCTAGGGGCAGTGTGTGTAGGGCACGGTCAATATGCAGCATAACCTTGTTTTTGTTCTGATATGGAAATTAAAACAAAGCCTGGCAGGTGGTGGAGCTGGAATATTCAAGAAATAGTCTCGCGAAAGAAAACCAACAGCTGAAGGAAAGTGTCTCTGACCTGAAGTTACAGCTTCAAAATGTTGAGACTCATCAGAGCATCTCCTCTGCTAACGCATTAGAACTTGGAAAGGTCTGTCATCCAGTTCCCCGCTTGTTGGCTTATTGGAAGTTAAATTCATGGTCATATGTCATTGAGTTTTTGCTGTTGAACACATCCTCGCTGTACACTTTCTTTCATTTGTACATTGAGATGCTATGATTAAACATACTGAAAAGCTGTTGTTTTTGATGTAGAATGATGCTGAAAAAGAGGACTTGAACTCCCAGATTGAAGCAGCTTGTGCACTGGTGGACAAATTGATAACTGAAAATTCAGAACTTGTTGAGAAAGTAATGAACTGCAATTCTGCTTTCCCTCTTTGATTCTCTGTTCATGTTTATAGTTCTCTCCTTTTTGTCTCTCCTATTCTTTAACTAATTCCAATGCTTTTAATAAGGCTTTATGTGTATGGTCTTTAAGTGGGTGTTGACCATGATATATATGCATTGACCGAGTTTGTCGGTTCCATGCATGTGTGGGTTCGGGTGCGTGGTTTGCCTTTGCACTCGTGGGGGATGCGTTAGGCAGGTATCATGACTTCAATCATCTAACTCAATATTTGTTTCTCAGGTGAATGAGCTGTTCATCAAACTTGACCAGCAAAAGACAGCAGCTGGTTTTTCCTTATCAACCGGAAGTGATGCCATCCTCGGAAATTCCAAACTTGCTCCTCACACTGAACCAAGCGAGACTGCATTGGATCTCAAGTCAGAGTCCCTGGACGCAGAACCTCCTGCTGCGGTGCTTCTACAATCTTCAGAACCTGACACCGAAGAAATTGTGCAGATCCCATTGGATGATAATGAAGTTCCAGATGTGGAGATGCAAGCTGTCGAGACTGATGATAAGAGCGGAGTGCCACTCACGGATGCTCCCCTGATCGGAGCTCCTTTCCGGTTAATATCATTTGTTGCTAAATATGTCAGTGGTTCTGACTTGGTCAACAAAGATGACTTGAGCTAGGATACGTAATCCTTCCTCCTTCCAGCCATTTTTTTTGCCCCTGTACAATTTTTTATGCAGTAGAGATGGACCAAGTTCGAGCCATTACACTGTATTTTTTAGACATACCGCACATGTTAGCTCATCAAAGGGAAAGATAACATGCAGAGTTGATAACTTTTGATACACCATATTTAATCTTGAATTTCTGCTCTTTCTTTAACTAAGTGACGAGTCGTCTAGAATTTCGCACGACCTGCTGGCAACGCCTTAAGCGGCGTCGTGTTATCACCGTCACGCACGCAAAGTGACATTTTCAATTTCGCTCTCGTATAACCTATCATTCTTCGCCACATCATCACCAGGAGAAAAATATTTCTCCTCCAAATAAATAATTCATTAGCAGCCGTCTGATTTGAATGCCTTCTATCATCAGCAACCATCGTGCACGAGACATTGCTTTATAAAGTAACGTATGAGCAGCCAATGAGAAAGGAGAGTTGAAGTCACTAAACCAATAAGAAACAAACACGTGGAGAATCTACGTAGCAGGTTCGTTTGAGGCCGTTATGTTAAAAGGGCAGTCTGTCTTCACGTGTTTCACCCCGTCATTGCGAACTGCGTCTTTGAGGAAAAGAGAAGCAGAAAATGGAGGCACGCGGCGGCAACGGCTTCCGTCGAGTCTTGGTGCTGGCCTTTTGCGTAGCCGGGATCTGGTCGGCTTACATATATCAAGGCGTTCTTCAAGAAACTCTGTAAGCTAGTTTTTTCTACGTTTTGTTTATTCATTTAGTAATTGATTTTAAATCAAATTTGAAAGCATTATCATTTATTTTTATTTAGATCGACGAAGAGATTTGGTGCAGACGGGAAGAGATTTGAGCATCTTGCGTTCTTAAATCTTGCGCAAAGTGTAGTTTGCTTTATTTGGTCTTACATAAGTGAGTATATGTTATTCTGATATAATTTTGTTTAAAAAATAATTAAATTAAAATGGATTAATCTAAATTGTTATGTTCAATACAGTGTTGAAGATTTGGTCGACGGGCGGCGGCCGCGGGGGTGGCGGTGCTCCATGGTGGTCGTACTGGAGTCCTGGCATTACAAATACAATTGGGCCTGCTATGGGAATTGAAGCCCTAAAGTATATTAGTTACCCTGCCCAGGTCTTGGCCAAATCATCCAAAATGATTCCAGGTCGGTCCCTCCGTTCCTCGCTAAGTACTTCTGATGCAGTGCTTCCTTTGCTCAGATAAAAAAGTGGGATTGAGTATGGGTGGTTGTTACAGTGGATTCCACTTTTATATGTGAGAGAGGCAGCACCTAGTAATTTATCTTGAATAACTGATGGATGGATTGGAACTTTTGAATTGTGCAGTGATGTTTATGGGCTGTTTGGTGTATGGAGTAAGTTACACTGTTCCCGAGTATCTTTGTACTTTCCTTGTTGCTGGAGGGGTGTCTTCATTTGCTCTTTTGAAGGTGAGGAACAAATTTAATTAGTTGCATTGTGATTGTTTTTGTTGTTGTTTCTGTTGTGTGATTGTTCTTAGTTCTTGCTTGGGTTTTGGTATGATTTCAGACTAGCTCGAAGACAATTAATAAGCTAGCACATCCAAATGCACCAATTGGATATGGCCTTTGTTTTTTGAACCTTGCATTTGATGGATTTACTAATGCGACTCAGGATTCACTTAAAGTTAGGTATGTTTATTGGTTCACTTCAAACTCTTATTTTTGTTGTTATTTTTTTTTTTAACTATTTCAGTGTGCTGGCTGTGTATCATATTGTTACAGTCTTCTGTTGTCTTAAAGGTCAGAGAGTTGAAGAAGATTGGTTCTATTTTGTTTCTAGTCATCATTTTAATGAAGCAACAATTTTTTTTCTAGAAATCTTTAGGTGAGCTGAGCTGCAACTCCTCCTAGGAAGATCTTTAGCTAATCTGCTGGAAAAATCCTCTCATATGATTCTAAATTGTTTCCCTTTCTGGAAAGAATCTTTTATCTTAATGGAGCGGGAGACTGTGAAGTCAGGTTGTGTTGTTTCTCTCTGAAGTATAGGTTTATCATCTTCTGGTTTGATGGCCTGTAACACCATCTAAGTTGTGTTAGTGGTTTCAGCGTCCTGGGAAAAAAGTATCAAGTATGGTGGTCTTTTGTAGACTGGAGTTTGCCAATTGAATATTTGAGTCCTAAGTGCTTGGTAGCTGATGGTTATGTTGAGTTGTTTGATGTACGAGGGATATCTGCTGAAGTGCATTGGTTCTTCATCATAACCAGGAGGGATTTTGGTTTTCTGGAATTTTTCTTCTGCTTAAGATGTTATCTGTCTTCTTGGTGATCTTTGGGTGGTGGTGCCATTTCAGTTTCAAAAACGGGTTTTCTAATTGTGCCTTGTTGTGTGTCAGCAGGGGGGAGGCTTATTTGTTGTGGAAACACAAGAGCCAAGAGACGTGGTTTTAGAACTTTAGTTCCTTGAACTCACTAAGTTTTTGAAATCTGAGTGATTGGTATTTGAGTTTCTAAGAATCATAGCTGATGTTCGGATATGCTGTTTGCGAGCCCAGTTGTGTTGATTGTTATTTGGCGTTTGCTTTTTTAAGGCAATAGTTTCATTGCATAGATCTCGGTGTAGTTGTGGGTAGTTCTGTTAGGGCTTGAGTTGATGTCTAGAGATCTGTTCTGCTCTCTCATCTAGTAGTAGTCATATTGGCTAAGGTCAGGCTTTCTCTGTGTCACAAGTCCATAATCTTATTGATCTCTTTCTAATCTGGCCACATCCTTTTTTATAGTAATTTAATCTGGCCAAATCCTTATAAAATAAATAAACAAATAATAAACTGCGCAGCTATGAAATTTATGTGCGTAAAATCATATAATGTTGGGAAGTATCCCCAGAACTTTCCTTTTCTTCCTTCTTCCTTTCTCTCTCTTTAAAAAAACTTGGGGATATTTAACACTCATTCTTCTTTTCACTCTATATACATCTCCAGTTCTAAAGCATCTCTCTTTGTGCTGTTCAGGTATCCAAAGACAAGTGCTTGGGATATAATGATGGGAATGAATTTGTGGGGCACCATATACAATCTGATCTACATGTTTGGCTGGCCGCATGGTATTGGCTACGAGGCAATCGAATTCTGCAAGCAGCATCCAGAGGCCGCATGGGACATTTTGCTATACTGCCTATGCGGTGCTGTGGGCCAGAATTTCATCTTCTTAACCATTAGCCGAGTCGGGTCTCTCGCCAACACAACCATCACCACAACCCGCAAGTTTGTAAGCATTGTGGTTTCTTCATTGCTTAGCGGCAATCCTCTGTCAGCAAAACAATGGGGATGTGTAGCCATGGTTTTCTCAGGGTTATCATATCAGATATACCTCAAGTGGAGAAAATTGCAGAAAACGCAGAAGAAGAGAAAGCCCATGTGAGACCACAGCAATTTTGAACTTAATACGTACATCTCTCTCTCGTTATCTTTTTATTTTAAATTTTTTTACAACCATTCTGTATCCGTAAAGATTCAGCAGTTGGAAATTTACAGAACTTCTAGTAGGAATTGTAAAATGTAATCGAATAGATGCTTCACTAAGGTACTGAATGACGCCTTTCGTTCTACTACTTTCATCTGATGAACTGCATGCGGTGGCCTTGTTTGTTTTCGAACTTGTTCATCTGAATAATGCTACGAATTCTAAAATCAGTAGAATATAACATTTACACCAGTAGCATGTCATTTTTACAATTCTCAATTGAGTATATTAACTTTTTATTTTTATTTTTCTAGAGCACCTTAGTCTGTTCAGTATGATGATGATGATGCATGCTTCTGCCGGGTATCAAAATACAAGTACAAGGAATTTTATTCTCTTCTATTTTGGTACAGTGACTCTTTTGACTTTACCGAATAATTTCTTTTGGCATTTTTTTCATTTTCTTTTTTATTATATATATTAAACTCATAAAAGTACCATCCAAACTAATAGTTATAAGAATAAAATTTTAGTTGATATCAAGGAAAAACTAACTGGTTCTTATAAAATAAATGATTTGAATAATCAGAAAGTTGGTGTAGTGAAATGTAAAAAAAATAAAACTTATGTAATAAATGTTTTGGACTCTATCTTTCCTTATTAAGCTTTCAACAACAGGTTGTTTAGAAGTTAAGCTTGCCTCTTTTTTTTTTGTTTCCTGGTGCCAACCTCCCCTGACTAGGGTTGCTGCTTGAAGCTTTTTTGCTGATTTAAATCAAGAGTAGATTGATGCCAATTTGCTCATGAATGATAAGAAAGCAGGCGATTTTTATTTCTTCAGAAACTACCGCTGTTACAAATACAATGATAGCTAGGAGGAAACAAAAGCTAGTCACACCAAATCTGTTAGAACTAAAATTGCCAAGACAATCAAATTGCGAGGAACATGAAAAAGTACTTACATGAGAGCCTCTGTCGTCTGGGAAATCTCGATGTTGCATATTAATTAATTACTTACGGGGGTGTTTGAGTATCTGATCCCTTGTTCTCCTCTGATTCAGATGGCCTGACTTCTTCAATCATCCTAACTACTTCTTCCATGCTAGGCCTCATGTCTGGTACCACTGCCACGCAGGCCATTGCGATTTGAAGCATCTCTACCATCTCCTCTTCAATGTCTTGGTATTTCATTAGCTCCTCGTCAAA
This sequence comes from Salix exigua, assembly GCA_032356905.1. Classification (NCBI taxonomy): domain Eukaryota; kingdom Viridiplantae; phylum Streptophyta; class Magnoliopsida; order Malpighiales; family Salicaceae; genus Salix; species Salix exigua. Next base: position 13,675,421 of record CM063591.1, on the reverse strand, counting down.
CACTTCTGCAGTCCATTCCTCTCGGACAACAGACTGGACCCATCTCGGGAGATCAATCACATCATCATGACCTGGTGGTTGAACTGGTGCTTTTCCTGTCAGCATCTCCAGGAGGACAACACCAAAACTGTAGATGTCAGATTTTTGAGTGGATTTTCTTGTATCAATCACTTCTGGAGCTCGGTAGCCCGCACTTCTTGAAGGGACGCTAGGGTAACTCAATAGAGGAGTTAAACCAAAATCTGAGATGCATCCGTGGAGGTCTTGCATCAGGAGTACATTGGAGGACTTAATGTTGCCATGAATGAATTTTCCTCCACTAGCAGAATGGATATAGGCAATGCCTTTTGCAGTTCCAAGGCAGATCCTTACCCTGGATTCCCAATCTAGAGCAGTTCGTCCAATTTCCCTGTTCCCTGCAGGTCACGCATATGGAGATCTATGATGACAAGTTGAATCATACAATTAAAAAAGATACAACTGCCATCAGAAATAGAGAGGAGGCCGTTAACATTGTTCTTTATTTAAAATTAACAATCCCAAGCTGAACACAATCATTTTCTTTTCACCAAAGTATGAAGCAGATTATATTCTTTGAACTTCGTGTTTTTATTTTCTTAAGCATACTATACAAAGTCTAGTTAATAGTCATCTCTGACCAGTCCCGAAACATGCGAGCAAAGGAACATTTCTTGGAAAAGAACGGAGAGAAGAGCAAGATGGTAAGAGAAACATACCATGCAACACCGAGAAAAAGCTGCCAGATGGTGCGTAGTCATAAACCAAGAGTTTCTCATCCTTGGAGTAGTAATAAGCACGAAGAGGCATGACATGTGGGTGCTGGGCTACACTGCCAACAATCTCCATCTGTTGCTCAAACTCCTTTTTCCCAACCACTACTTCTTTCAACCTCTTCACAGCCACCGTCACACCCTCCTCCAAGATGGCCTTATAGGTTGTCCCATAACTCCCCTTTCCTAGCACTTCAGCTGAAGCTCTTAACAAATCCTCAAGGTCGAAATTGCAAGAACCTCCTCCAAAAAACACCAGCTTGTTCTTCTCAGCTTCTTGCACCCCACTCCCAAAGTCTTTACTAGGCTTCTCAATCCTCCCCCCCTTCCCTTTTAACACACCTTTACTTTCACCACCTTTTTTCTTCACACAGCAAGCTACAATCATTACAAGTATAAACAGAAGCAATGCAGAACTTCCAGCTGCAATACCAATGATATATCCCCTACTTAGTTTCTTCTTGGAGCCATCACTTGGTCTTTTAGTTACTGTAGGAGGTGGCGGTAACGAAGTGGGGCTCGGAGAAGGTGAGGGGGTAAATATATAACACAGTTTTAGAGGTGGTCCACATAGAGTATTGTTCCCTTCAAAGGATGAGGTAGGAAACTTTTGGAGGGCAGCTGGAATAGAACCATTCAAGAGGTTGTAGCTCAAATTTAATTGCGTGAGCCCCGATATATCGAGTTCAGGTATGGGTCCTGAGAGTAAATTGTTTTGGAGGCTCAAGCTAGTAAGGTGTGTTAAATTTTGTATGGCAGCTGGAATAAGTCCAGTGAAGGAATTGAATGAAAGGTCAAGCAAGCTGGTCTGGGGAGGGAGGGAAGATGGGATGTTACCTGAGAAATTATTATGCTGAAGAAATATGGAGTGGAGCGAAGGAAGGGAGAGTAAATCTGCTGGGAGGTCCCCGCTAAGGAAGTTGGACCGGAGGCTGAGGATCGTTAGGGCATCCAGTTTCCCAAGTGTTTTGGCTGGAATAGGACCATAGAGTCCAACGCCAGGGAGGTGGACAGCAACCACACGAGAGCCTTCTGTGTTGCAAGCGATACCAACCCAAGAGGAGCACATCGGGATACTAGATTTCCAGTTGAGTTTTGGGCCATGAGGAACTGCAGAAGCAAATTCAAGAAGGGCTCGTCTATCAGAATCGAGGGCAGCCACACTATGGACAAGGAAAAGCAGCAATAACGACCATGTCAATGCCACAGAAAATGAGAGCATCATCATAGAATCTGCTGATGAAATGTCCACCTAGGTGCTTATCAATTCTCCATTTTCCTGGAACAGCAGAAATACTTCAACAAATGAACTAATGCAGCTTAATGACTAAAAAAACGTTTCATAGTTTATAAAAAGCATGATTAACGAAGGAAAGTAACTGCCACTCAATCACAGATTCTAAACAGAAAAGAACTAGAAAGCATAAAATCTCACGAGCATTGGCCTTTATGACAAATGGTGCTGTAAAAAAAGCTATACAACAGCTACGAGCATCGATGCCAAGAGTCGTCTTCACAAAAGCTAGCCTGCCCTTAAATAAAACCAAGACTCGTCACTAATTTAAAATGCAGAGAACAATCAACACTGACATTATCAAAAAGCATTTCGTATCCTTTTCCACTTGGATCCAACTGCCTACTGTGAGCCCCATAATAACACTCAGGACCAAATTTTGTGAGCCCCAAAATCACTCTCAGGACCAAATTTTGTGAGCCCCATAATAACACCCAGGACCAAATGCTTTGTTAGCCAGTAAAAGAAAAGCAGAAAAAGACATGATGTCACCCTAGCATTAAAGGAGCAAATATATGACATGGATAATCGTAGATAGGAAGAGTCTCTGCTTGCTAAAATAGTTTTCTCCTAAATTGTTTCCACCTTCGTTTTTTTCCATTGAGCATTGAACACTAGTATACGAGTATGGAAACTCTGGCACTCCAATTACATGGTAAAACGAAAGACCATTTGAATAAATAACCGAGTCAGGACATGGGCATGTGTATCAAACACAAACCCCTGTCGAATATCTGATACCGGGTCCGAGCAACATAGGTTTTCACCTTCATAATCGTCTCAAAAGTTCTTCTAAATATCTAACACAAGTCTCTCTAAAAACACAATTAATCATGCCACAAACTCCAATTTCTCAAGGACATAGATCCAATGCGAAAAAGTATCGAAACACATCAACATCATCTATTAAGGACTAGGAGGAACAAAAAAAAAAAAAAAAGCAAAAGAAATTCCCTTCCTTTCTATCTAAAAAGATAAAGCAAAAGCAACTGAAGAGTGTAATTTTTCAGCCTTCCTAATTTCTTCTAATTCCCTAATGCGTAAAGCCAGTTAGTAATCACCAATCCATTTGATCACAGAATAAGAATCAAAGCTAGCAAACTTCAAATTCACTTAAAGGACTGACTAATTTTTTACACGGCAGTAACCTTTTATAGTGAAGGAATCGGGAAAATTCGTCCCTTTTCTTAACCTGAAATATCTTATTTATAGCTTAAATTTTCGGGATTAATTAAGCTTAATCAAACAGTGACCACAGCCACGCAGGGGGAAAAAAGAGGCAAAATGTGGCAATCAAATATCTTCAATTTTCCTGCACTTTTTCTCAGCAACCAACGGACAAATTAACTTCCGAATTCAAAATTCAAAAAAACGAAATGCAAAGAATTTCTGTATCAATCAGTCTTAATCCAACTGAGAACACATATACATGTACACAAATACATACACACACAAAACACATACGTATACTTAAACATACACATACAGCCAAAAGATAATGCAAAATGTAGCAATCAAATTTCTTAAAATCTTTCTCAGCAAACAAACATGCAAACTTGCGAATTCAAAACTCAAACAAAGAAAACGACAAGAAAAGCCGCGCTACTTAATTAAGCTCAATCAAACCGAGACTACACACGCAATAATACAAAACGTCGTAATATACTTTCCTACACTTACGCAGAAACCAAACAGAAAAACTCGCGAAGAAATACAGAGAGAGAGAGAGAGAGAGAGTTGAAACCTAAAAACGGATAGGGAATATAGGGAGCAGCGAAGCAGTCATAGCCGTTAGAGGTAGTAGGAAAAAACAGTAAGCATAGGAAGAGAGTAGAGGCATTAGAGGCAGCTCTAGCAAGGAAATTAAAAGAAAAAAGGTTGTGTAGAGGTAGCCGAAGCTAAAGCTGTAACGGCATTGCTTCATAAACACGCCTTCTTCTGCTGATTCTGTTTTTGAAAAACAGAAGGCTTCTTCGTCAAGCTAACGCTGTGGCCATAACCATAAGCCAGTGAGCCACCAAAACAGTAGCTTGATGCAGATCTCAATGATTCATTCTCTGTTGACCTTTCTTTACTATTTAATTCTAGTTTGATTAATTATATAAAACTGCCATTTTTAAGTACTAATTTAATGGGACCGATGCGCATTCATTTCGGTGTTTGATTAATAATAACAGGGCAAACTACAAACAAGACCTCGAATTATCGAATTGTTTTCGATTGGGTCCCTTATCGACTAATATTTTATAAAATCTGGCCCTGCTTACCCGGTCCTTAGCCCGGGCTGAGCTTCAAAAAAACTCAACTTAGCAGCACAATCCGTTGCCCGGTTCATCTGGTCTAATTTTTTTTTTTAACAAAATAATATTAGCATAAATTCATTTTAGAATCATCTTTTTCTCTGGAACGAAGCATGTTTTTGATTAATTTTCACAAAATGTTTCTTTCCGGGTTTTTTTTCTTGATTAGTTTTGCAGAGCGAACATGAGATCTCATGTCATCAAAGTGCAATGTATATAGATAGATTACTGGCTTACACATTCATCGGAATTAAAGAAAGGCCGGCCACAGAGAGCTGATCGTAGTTTTATTTAGGTGGTGGTGGTGGTGGTGTAATTCGTACGTTCATTTCGCCCAGGTCGATGATGACTCAGGCAATATTATTGCAGAAAGCCTCCCAGTTTTCCCTGGTTATCAGGCAGCGTATACGTTCGCCATATGGTGGTGCCTGTCCTTCCATCTAGCTTTGCCATGCTACCTCGGAAAGTGCAGCATTGATTAGCAGGTAGACCTACTTCCAGTGACGAAACTCCAACATAGAATGCTCTGTGGAACAGAAACGGAAAAGATCGACACAGTTGATCGTTTCTTGTGATGCTGATTAGTGTTTAATTGATTATATTGCTAGCTAGCTATGACTGTGTGTCTAGAAATCTAGTTGTAAACATGATCACTGATCCGTTGTAGAATGTTCCGGATTGCGTAATCTGTGCTCGAGGGCGAGGATCTAGCTGAGTGGATCACACAAGCCTCCCGCTGGCCCGGGTGAGAGCAATCACCACAGCAGGCCCGTAAATCCCAACAAGCAAGAGATCGTCGGCTATTGTCGGGGTTGATCGTGACACGGTCACGTTCACTACGATTCCGGTGCCACTTAGTCCAGTTATCTGACTGAGGTTCTGTTTCCATATTAAATCACCGTCGAATGCATTAAATGCGTACAAAAATCCATTCCAAGATGGAAAATATACAACTCCATTGGCGATTGCTGGAGTTGCAGATATGTCTTTACCAGCAAAGAATGTCCATTTTAGACGCAAATTTTGAACTGTCAATCGATTGATTCGCTCCTCTCCCTTTGCACTTCTTGTATTGCCAATATTGCCACTTCAATCACATGAAACTAGAGATCAGAATACTCAATAGTAATTAATATATAGGGAATGCATGGAGTGGAAATTAAGGATAATAGCAGTACTTACAACTGCAGTAGCACCATCCATTTCAGGAAATAGGCATAGAACGATGCCAAGGAAGCCAATGATGCTAATATATTTCTTGGTCTCAAGATGATCCATTTTAGTTGCAACCGGTACCATTCAATCGAGGAGAAAATTAGAAGCTAGCTAGTTCATATATATATACATGAACAAGTATTAATTAGCTAACAGAATAAGTTCTGACTTTCCTCAAGGTGGGCCGAATCAAGACATAGGATGTGCCAAACAACATTAACTTTACTATATATATATATATAGACTATGACGATTCCATATATCTAGGCTTGTTAAGTAACCATCTTACCTATAAACTTATAGATTATAGGTAACGACTCCAAAATATGATTATACTCTAACATAGCTATCCCTTTTGAGCCCATGATCATTTGACTCTAACTTGCAACTTGCAAGCCCTAACAGGCAAGTTTTCAATAATTTCTGGTCCTTTTCAGCCAGCTGGTGGATAAATCTGCATGGAAGTATGTATAGAATGTCGTCTTAGAATTACAAAGCTTCATAGCCAGAACTACTTTAAACCTTCAAGGTGACTAGAACTCAGCTCCTTTGTGAGGAAAGAACAGTTACATTTCACATCATTCCATGATCGTCCAAAAAGCTTTCTGAAACATTTTAAAGACATGTTTCTTAGGAATACATCTTCTTAAACGACAGAAGATGTTTTACTTACACTCTTACGATTTGAATTTATATTAAACATTTGTGTCGTGTTAAAAAAACGATTTTGACAACCTTGTTCTATAAATTCCATCTTATATATTGTCATTTCCATCTAAACACGAAGTGTAACTGATTCCTAATATTCAGCATCTATACATGGTAAGATAATATATACAGCTAATAATAATAGAGTCCTAAATTGCATAAACTTCTCAAATTATATACACGAGTAACATCCCTCCTCCTCAAATTGATGCTGGTAAGTCAATCAGCAACAATTTGCCAGCAAGAAATTGATGCCGCTGTCGAGTCATAGCACATCAGCCACAAGTTTCCTGCTAATTTCAAAATAAAAATAAATAAATTATGTTTTGCTTGCTGTAAGCCAACTTGCACCATGGCTACTAATGACACATAAATGATCTCCATCAATGTCAAATACTTAATTGTGTTCTCTAGCATTTAAATTTATTGTTTGAAGTTTTAGGCGCACAAGTTTCAGAGCTCGTGTATGCAGGAAATACATAGTTATGCATGCTAGCTGGCGTGATGCTGTGATCTGACCTTTCCGAGGCAGACATTGCGTATATCAGTATCTCTGGGAACACTGATAAGAATGCAAAACATTAGATTAGATCCAAAGAAGAAATGTATCAAATCGAGATGAAAAAAAAAAACAAAAATGATTGGGCTTCATCGCCCAGTTTTCGACTGATAAACAGTGTCAAATGCCACCCAGAGTTCCCCCAAACACTTCAGTAAGGAAGGGTTGCCTCTACCCATGAACACGAGAAGAGTAGAATAGCTAGCTAGCCCCAGTGAAGTGGTCAGGGAAACTCCAGGGGACAGATGACGTTCTCTTCGTTTCTTCGTTAGAGAAACACAAGCCTAAACATGGTGAAGGTTTGTCAAAGAATTTATCATGAACGAGTAGGGGACCAAGCAAAGAAAGATGACAGAACTGAACCTGGTCATAATTTGGACCGGATGAATGTTTTAGTCAGCTGGGTGAGTGCATGAGTGGCCATGATTATTTCACAGCATCTTATATTTATCTTTCAGCTTTATTTGTTGCCGGTAAATTCTGCATTGCTAAAAAGGAAATTAAAAGTTGGAAAGAGATCAGCAGAATGGAGAAAAGGGAATTATTCTCTACCTTCCATGTTGCCCGCTATTCTGTCTAGATTCACGCTTCACTATACACCACAAGGAGCTATCCTTACATCAATGCAAAGACACAACAACTTGCTATCCTTGTCTGGAGGCTCCGTTTTCACCATAATAAGGTACAAGGTAAAAAACAATTTGAGTTAGCTGTCAGATGAAGTTTGACATGCAGAAACCCAGAAAAGCAATGATAAAAGAAAGCCGAATTGACCTCAAATTAACAGCACATTCTGTGTAAAGAATGGAGCCCTTCTCCGAAATAATTGAGCCTCAACCTCTATACTAAGATGAGAGAAACCATAAGAGTTCAAGATTGAACCTAGTCCGTATCGTGTTTATCGTAGGGAATGGTCACAAATTGTTCTTTTAAGTCTCCAAATATTCCATCTTTTGTTTTCTTTTAGAAGATAAAAGATGTTCAAATAGGGACCTGTCAAATTGGTGATCAGAAAATAGCAGAATATTTGATCACATTTCTGTGCAATGTATAAGCTCCTAGAACCTGAAAAAGACCTGCCTAGAGAACCTGAAGAGGAAAGGCTGGTTAAAGTTAGCCCTAACCTGCCCACTGTCGCGTCCAGGTTCACCCAGTTCATAGCTAGCCACTGCATGGAACAGCTCCTATAAATAGTATGGCTAATGGCCATTACTGAGCATAAGCTAAAACAACAAGTATTCAGTATTGCACAGCATAGCCCAGATCAAGTATCCCCTAGAGTTCCTCTGAGCACTTCACTGGGATTAATCTTCCATCGGCCAGAAAGAGTTTTAACATTCCCACTGAAGTGTTTGGGGGAACTCCTGGTGTTATTTGATGTTAATAAGTCATCAACGACAGGGTCAGAAAACACAGTTAGCAGGCTTCACGATACTAAGGGAACTTAAAGCAGCGAATCTCTAGGTTTCTAAAACCTGCACAGGTTAGCTAGGGTTAACTTTTTCTTTTGTTTGCGCCAGAACAGCATCCTCGTAGGTAACTGGAGCTTTCACTAGTTTTTTCTAAGTCATCATGATTTGACACAAATATAAGAACCTGTTCTAGCTCCCAAGGAAATCAGCAAAGCCGAAAATGTGCTCGCGATAGGTCCAGATTTCAGTTTCAGATTCAGATGTAGAACTGTAATCAATCCGCCAGAGCAGATTACTTGGAACCACATGTCATTATAAATGTGTTAGTGTCAAGTTTCCAACTCATCAGATTATGAACTGCTTGGAGCTTTCCTAGCAAGATATGATTATGAACATTTAACATACGAATGTGCAGGCTGCTGAATAAGAATTCAACAGAACCAGAAATTCCTTCTGCCGGCATTTTGCAGCCTGCAAATCTGCCCTCTTTGTCAAAAATACCACGTGCAGCTTTGAAACATGAAGAGCCTTTGTTTTTGTTTTCTTTTATAAACTATTTTTTTATAAATCACGCCGTGTTCAATGTTGAAATTTGAAGTCGATTCCGGACCGCCAAAGAAGTTGACGAGTGCAGTACGCAGGAGAATTGAAGATTGAAGAATTGAAGATTGAAGAAACAAATGTTATGATTGAATTCACATTGTAATAAGCATGTTTAAGAGTTACGAGTCAATGTTTTAGTCAATTTCAGCTTATAGTCAAAATTTTGCTAAATAGGAAATTGTAATGAATTTTGGAAAACTAGCCGTTGTAATTTCCGATTCTTTTATAAATAAAATTGATGGGATGGCAGTAACCATACGAAAGATTCTGCCCATGTTCTTGTTGTTTTGATTCTCAAATTTACAACTCTTAAGTTCTTTCTTTTCTGGAAAATTTCCATCAAATTCTGGAAAATTGTTCATTCCCAGAATTTGATCGCTACAGTGCGTGTTTGTGTTCTTTAAATCCACCTTTGTCCGTACAAATCGCTACAGTAGCTGTTTGTCCAATTTTTCCAGAAATCTTCAGAATTTCAACATGGTATCAGAGCAGAATAGGTCTTAGAAAAGGGATTGAAAGTAATATACAAGTGCATAGAATTCAAGGATTGATCAAATCTTGAAAGGGAAGATTGCACTTTTCCGGAAATTCCAGATCGCATTTTTTCGAAATTCCAAGAATTCAGTCAATCAAGAAGTGAGTCTTGAAGTGTTCTTTAAGGACTAATAATTGAAAGAGTTTCTCAATTATTACTCTCGTTCTTTGTTCTGTGGAATCCTTGGAAGGAAAAGAGTGCAAGAAACAAGTTTGATGAGAGATGGATGCATCATTTTCATCAAGAACACCAATCTTCACAGGAGTAAACTATGGAGTCTGGGCAGTGAAGATGAAGATGTATCTTAAGGCTTTCGACTTGTGGGATGATGTGGAGACTGAAAGGGAACTAAATCCCTTGAATGAAGATCCAACAATGAATCAACTAAGATACTACAATGAGCAAAGAGCAAAGAAATTCAAGGCTCTTACTTGCATCCATAATGCAGTAAGTGAGGAGATTTTCTCAAGAATCATGGCATGTGAAACAGACAAAGGATGCATGGGATAAGTTAAAATCCGAATTTCAAGGTGATGAGAAGTCAAGGAGGATGCAAATTCTGAACTTGAAGAGGCAATTTGAAGGGCTAAGGATGAAGGATTCTGACACTGTCAAAGAATTCTCATCAAGTGTGTCCAAGATTGTAAATGAAATGACTCTACTTGGAGAAGAAATTCAAGAATCAAGAGTTGTGGAAAAGGTACTAGTAAGCTTACCCGAAAAATTTGAGAACAAGATATGTTCTTTGGAAGATTCAAAAGACTTCACTTCCATGAGTCTTCAAGAACTAATCAATGCATTGCAAGCTGTGGAACAAAGGCAAGCATTTAGGCAAGAAAACACAAGTGAAGAGGCCTTTGCAGCAGGATTTAGAGGAAGAACTAGGCAGCAGCAAGTGTTCTTCAGAAATCCAGAAAACAGGTCCAGTTCTGGAAATTCATGGTAGAGGAAAAATTGGCCAAATAATCAAACACAAGGCAACAACTTCAATGCAAGATGGAAGGAAAGAAGAGAGCAACTTTCCACCTGCAAGTATTGTCAGAAAACCAATCATCTTGAGTCATCTTGTTGGCTCAAGAATGCACAATGCCGAAAATGTAAGAAGTTTGGTCACATTGAAAATTTTTGCAATGAAGACAATGCAAATCAAGCTCAAGCTGCTGAGGTGGAGGAGACCAAAGAGGAAATGTTATTCACAGCCACTGAAGCACACAAATGCAACAAAACTGAGGTAAACATTCAAACTTGGTCTATTGATAGTGGTTGTTCAAACCACATGTCTGCAACAGCAAGTGTGTTCGAAAACCTAGACTTAAGTTACAAATCTAGAGTTAAAGTTGCAAATGGGCAGTATGTAAGTGTTGAGGGTAAAGGGGAAGTTGATATTGAAACTCTAGCTGGAATCCGAAAGTTTAAGTATGTGTTGTATGTACCAGAAATTGACCAAAATTTGATAAGTGTAGGTCAATTACTTGAGGATAGATACTCCTTGTTGTTTATAGATGGCAAATGCATGATCAAAGATGATCAAGGTGCTCTCTTATTCAATACAAAAATGTCAAATAGATGTTTTAGTTTTGAGAAACAACTAGAACACCAAAGCAACACAACTGAAAGAGAATCTGTTGAAGAGAAAGGCTCACGGAAAATGGCAGGAAAAGATGATGAAAAATATCAGACCATGGATTCTAGGGGGAGTGTTGAACTTAGAGAAACACAGCCTTTGGATTCAATTTTACAGGATGTAGGCTCCTTGTATTGTGATGAGATTTGCAAGTCAATTGAAAAGGAAGAGATCTCATCAGCTGCTCTAGTGGCTGATGAAAGCTTGGATTCTCTGTTTTATGATGCAAATGAAGATTTAGAAAACTCATGTAGAGATGACCATGTTGTTGCTATAGACCCAACATATGAAAAGAAGGTGAATGATCACTCATTAGTTGCTTCAGCCTATGTAAATAACCTGTTGAGCACAGGTGATGATGAAGAATTGGTTGCTGAATTTAGAACCAATATGAAAGACAAGTTCAAAATAAATGAACTTGGACCTTTAGCCTATGTTTTGGGAATAAAACTATCAGATGAAGGCTGCTGTGTGTGTCAAAAGCAGTTCACCACCAAGCCACCGAACAAGGTTGCAAGGAAAAATTCAAAGTTGAGAGCACATCAATGGTGCCGAAAATGAAACTCACGAAGGAAGATGGTGCTACCTGTGCAGATGGCAGAACTTATAGAATGCAAATTAGCAGACTACTCTATCTATCTTTCACTCAACCAGAAATAGTATGCTCGGCTATACTCAACCCAAAGTTCATGCAAAACACTAGTCAGTTACACTACATTACAACATTGGAAAATGCAGACCAACCAGTTTGGTTAAGAAAAGCTTTAAAGGATTTGAACCTTGATCAGTCAACTGAGGGAATATGCAGCTCAGGAATCAAGGGGGAGTGTTGAAATTTGAAGCTGATTCCAGACCTGCCAAAGAAGCTGATAGAGTGCAGGTGCGCAGGAGAATTGAAGATTGAAGAATTGAAGATTGAAGAATCAATTGTTATGATTGAATTCACATTGTAATAACCATGTTTAAGAGTTCCGAGTCAATGTTTTAGTCAATTTCAGCTTATAGTCAAAACTTTGCTAAATAGGAAATTATAACGAATTTTGGAAAACTAGCCGTTGTAATTTCCGATTCTTTTATAAATAAAATTGATGGGATGGCGAGTAACCATACGAAAGATTCTGCCCATGTTCTTGTTGTTTTGATTCTCAAATTTACAATTCTTAAGTTCTTTCTTTCTGGAAAATTTCCATCAAATTCTGGAAAATTGTTCATTCCTGAATTTGATCGCTACAGATCGCGTGTTTGTGTTCTTTAAATCCACCTTTGTCCGTACAAATCGCTACGATGAGTTGTTTGTCCAATTTTTCCGAAATCTTCGAATTTCAACATTCAAGAAGCTAATCCAGTTAATCTACACTCTTACCGGATCAGCCCATGTACGGGTAAAATACTCCCAAGACTAGGTTGAACCCACGACACCGTGCCCTCTTTGGGTTGAAGAGCCTTTGTTAGTCAATAATTAGTGACAATATCTTCTTTTAGACCCAAATAAATGCTGACTTCCTCGGAAAATATTCAACAATACTTTTGCTTCTTTTTTAATTCTAACGTTTAAGATTTTTTAAAATAAAAATTGAAATTCATAATTTGCTTTTTATTTAGTTATTAAAGCACCATGATCCAGATCTTAGCAAGTTAAAAAGTTTTACTCATGTCATGTTTTTTAGATTTTAGAGTTAATAGGTTGACTCGAGTTGAATTTTTATAATTTTTATAAGTTGAATATTATGTATTTTAGATTTGACAAGTTAATACAGAGTTAACTCGAGTTGAATTTTTATAAATTTTTATAAGTTGAATATTATGTTTTTAGATTTGACAAGTTAATACAGAGTTAACTCGAGTTGAATTTTTATAATTTTTTGTAAATTGAATATTTTTTTCATTGGTGAGTTAACATGGATCTCATTGAATTACATAATTTATTTTGATTTGTTTTCTATAAGATTATCTCAGTTTTATAATTCAGATCACTAGTGTAGCATATTTACCCGAATTGACTCAAGTTTTTTATATATTGATAAAAAAAATTAATTTTATCCTTCAATATTGAATTAATTGAGAATTGAAATTTATAATTTATTTTGATTTACTTAATAATTATAATAGTCTGATAACCATGGTTGCAAACTTGACAAGTTAGACTCATATCAATTCAATATATATTATCATTTTATTTTTTTCTTAAAAAAACATTAGAAATACCCAGAAAATGATATTAAAAAGAATGATGAGATCGACTAACAAAGTTCAAGTTCAGACAAGAATCAGCTCTAAAATCGGAAGAAACAAATAAAGAACAGGTCCCAGAGGTGATCAAAGCAGGGCGAGAGAACAGGTTGATGGAAACGAAGCCTCAAAAGTTTGACAAATCAAATCGAAAAGAGACCTGTCCTCCAAAACACGGTAACGCACAGACAAAAGTCATTGAATCCAAAACCAGCAAGCAATAATCATTCGAAGAACCCAAAGCATTTTGAAGAGACAACTGATGTGAAAAGGGAAAGATAAAGAGCCCAGCCTCAAGTCAGTAATGCAAACAACGCGGCAAACAGTTTTATGAGAAGACAGCCACTGAAGCAGTTTATTGATTCAAAAAACAAATTCAAAGACCAGAGAACTATTGAAGTCCACAGTGCGATGAGAGGCAGTGCAATGAGAGTGTGTCCACAGTGTTTCACCCGCATCTCAGTTTCTCTTTTCTTTTCCTGTTAATGTTAATTGTTAAAAGCATAGATCAAGTGTTTCCCAGAGTTCCTCGGAGCACTTCACTGGGAATCTTCCATCGATCTGAAAGAGTATTATCATTCCTACTGAAGTGTTTGGGGGAACTCTCGGTGTCATTTGATGTTTCATAAGTCATCAACGACAGGGTCAGAAAACACAGTAAGCAGGCTTCGTGCTTCGTGGTACAGGGAGAACTCAAGCAACGGAATTTCTAAAACCCCTCAAAATGGTGCACAGGTTAGAGCTAATTCTTTCTTCTATTCGTGCCAGAACAACATGATTACAGGTAACTGATATTTTTCCTTACCTTAAATTCATGGCATGATTGTACATACGTTAATTATGTTTGAGGCTCTATATTTGGTTGCCATGCTTTCACTAAATTCTCCTGTCATCATTGTTTGACACAATTTTAAGAGCCTCGAATTGCTCAGGAGCATTGATGAATTTGGATTAAAAGCTTCCACCAAATCTTAAAAGAATCCAAGTTCCTAAGGAAATCGACAAAGCCGAAAATGCTCTCTACAGGTCCCGATTTTGAGTTTCAAATTCAAATGTAGAACTGTAATCAATCCAGAACAGATTACTTGGCAAACCACATCCCATTAGAAATGTGTTAGAGTCAACTTTCCGATTCATAAGATTATTCACCAGTTGGACCTTCCTACAAGGATAAGATTATGAGCATTTTTACCCCTTGATCTCTTTGTTCTTTGTTCTCAGCTAAATGGCTGAAATATTTCAATTAATTCTTAGCTAAGGGCTAGAATTTTTCAATTGAATTAGTGGGCACCTCTACATTCCAACAATTAATATCAGAGTTTTTTTCAATTTTCCAACAATTAGTAGTATCAGAGCGCTATTAGGATCTTTGAAGGGATTCTGTGAAATACAAGAGATTAAAAATGAGATTTTAAAAGGAACATCAAAGCTAAGGGTTTTGAAGTGTTTTTAAAAGAAGAAAACTGACAGAGATGATTTGATCTTATTAGGGATTGAGTGAAACATGATTTGCCAGCATTTTACAGCCTGCAAGACCGCCTTCTTTGTCAACAAACACCATCTGCAGCTTTGACATTTTTGCCTCTAAATCACTTGCACATGCAGAGCCTTTGTTAGACAACAAGTGACAAGATTTTCTTTTAGACCCAAATAAAAGTTGGCTTCCTTAGAAAACCAGACGGATGACTTGGTAACATCTTTTGAAAACAGGTTTGGTTTGTCAAGGCTTCATGCTAGCAACACTGGGTCTGCTGATTGCTGTACTGTTGAACTTGCCAAGAACAAGGCAATGACATCACCATGAATACACAACGGTCAATGCTTCATTCCGATTAACTGACGTACACCATGGTTTTCAATTCTCAGAAACAAAAATTGCTATCTTAGTTGCTTTTCAGAAAGTTCTTTTGGCTATTGAAACAAAACCCTAGCTGCAAGCTCAGGGAAAGAACAAGATGGAAGGTTGCAACTGATGCCAACATGCCATATAGCGTTTTAAGCATTCACGAGCTAGAGCATATATTGCAACACTGAAATCATCATTTCATTGCAGAAAATACACTCTCTTCACTTTATCAGTTCTTAGTGTTGGAAGTTTACATCATTCATCCATTCCAAGTAAGCAAATAAATTAAAAGGAAAAGAAAGTAATTTTGGAAGGAAAAAAACATTTTTTCTTAGATGTTATAATAGGCCGAAAGGTTCAGGGAGAGGCTCAAATCCATTATCAAAGAAGGTTCCTTGATCAGATTTATCATCAATACTGTGCAGCCAGTTCGTGTTCTTTAAATCCTCTTTGAGTAATATTGCATCATAACGAGAGCTTTCACAGATGTCAGCAGCTTCACTCAATTTTGCAGAGTATCGTCCATCATTTGCTTCACGCCTGATTTCAACAGCCCTGCTAAAGTAGTTTTCATTTTCCAAAACATCTCCATTTTGCAAATTTCCATTGTTGATGGATTCTGGAGCACTCCTGGAACGGACAGCGTGGGTCTTGGGAATGGCAGACCTAATGCTCTGAGGGAAGAGGGTGGTCCCTGAATGCAATCGAGTGCTTGCTGTGCCATTTCTTATGTCCTACATCAGCGAGTTGATATACTGTTAGGATTATCTCAAAACATAGAACTATCTCTTCAAGGCAGAAAAAAATAATGTCCCATGCAACAGAAACCTAACACAAAAATCTCTTATTGCATTAGTAATAGCAGGTAATAAAAGCACCTCTTTCATCCTATGTCAGCTAACCTAATAGACAATTCCATCATCAGTCCAAGATCTCAGCCAAAAGAACTGGCAAATCATCTCAGTCGCATAATTTTCAAGGCAAGGAATTTCAATCAACAGCCAGGGGACAAAATGTAAAAAGATCGTGTTGTTAGTTCAATGGCAGTCAATTAATAAACAGCTTTGTCATTGTTTAGGTTCTATTACAATGAAGTTCGTGGCATGGCATTTTGTGATGCACAGACATTAGCACTTGTAATCAACATGGATGACAGTGATCACGTCAGTCAATTGAGTTCCAGCTCATTAGGAAGCCAGACTGGCAGATTATCAACTTGACAAAAACATGTTTCTCAGGTTCGGTCAAAATTTTCAAGAAAAAGAGCATTCGAAAGTTGATAAATGTTGGCACCCAGCTAGCAAATTTATATCTCATTCAAAATGCATGGGCACGTGCATGCTACACAACATAAAAGGCTAGTTTATCATAACATGGAAGGAAGAGAAACCATACCATATGCCTGATGGCCATATCCAGAGACTTCTTAGATATAGTCCTCCCAAAACCCGTGCTCTCTGAGGCTGTTGATGATGATTTCACAGGTTTTCTCATTCCTAATTCTGGCACATGCAAGACCTTTCGAGGCTCAGGAGCATCAGCAATATGCCCATTACCATGCACACGGCCCTTTCCAGATGGCTCTGTGAGTCTTCCCCGTGAGACAATTGGAGATGAGTGTCTTCTTGGTGCAATCACAGAGCCTACAGTTTCTGGGTTCCCCTTCATAGTTGCATGAACATTTGGCCGGGACCTGCCTGCAGAAAGTGGCCTGTCTGGCAAAGTTGTTCTGAGGTTTGGAGGTGTGTCAAGAGGAAAATCAGGAGGAACAACTGGCTGTTGTGGACGGACTCGAGGGATTGGGGAACTTGGCCGGGATGCTGGTCCAGGAATGCGACCATTTGAAAGAGCTCGTCCAGCAGAAGCTGAAGGGCTTGAGGCAGTGGATGAGGAAGGTGCTGGGTTCCGACGTGTAGGAGTTGATGGACGAGAATTTGATCTAGCGGGTGCTGTACTCAAGTTTGCAGGAACCTGTCCCCTAGAACTTGGAGTTGAGGGTCTTGAATTTTGAGAGGATCGAGTCTTGTCAGTTGATGAGCTGATGGGGGCTGGACGAGCTCTTGATGGTGTTGAGGCACGTGATGGTGTTGAGGCACGTGGTGGTGTTGGGCGGCTTGATGGTGTGGAAGGTCTTGCTATAGATGGTGTGCGGGAGACTGGGGAGGATGGTCTAGTATAAGATGAGACAGAGGCTGAGCTTGTATTTAGGATTGAAGAGGACCTATTTGAGGAATAGGTACTGAATTGTGAAGAAGATATAGAAGGTCGAGTCACTGAGTTGCTTCTAGTTGGCTTTGAGGAATGATAACTCTCTGATTGCGAAACTGAAAGCTGAAAACACAAGTAAGAAATAGGCTTAAACTTTGATAGCTGAACTTGTGTCCTCCCATTATCACAAACAGTTCCTTTTAAACTGAAAACACTCTTGTTTAACCAGAAGGTGCTAGTTCAACAAGCACAAAATGAACTGAAATTGGGGCAAAACTGACAGTAATAGCTAAAAGAAAGAAAAGAAGCAGAGCATACCCTAGAAGCCGCCTTGGTAGTAGAAGCTGATCTAGCCAAGGAACTGCTTCGTGGAGCCACTGAAGCTGGTTGTGATTCACTTCCTTCTGATGAAGGAAAGAGAGGAGTTCCAGGGGGAGTGAGAAGCCTGATGACATAGAAAGAAATAAGTACGGATGAGGGCATTTGAATGCTAGTATTTTGGTTTGTGGAAGAGTTTTTTTTGAAACAGGAGTAATAAACTTAGTCTGCAAACGATCATTCAACACAAAAGGAACATTTAACTATGATGATTTTGAGCCTAAATTATCTGCTAAATCCTTGTCATATTTGAAATGACATTTTTCTTTTCTGCAAGCAAGCACTTTCATGCAAACATTCTGAATCATATGTAAGTAATCATGTGACCTGCCATTGTGAGAGAATCTCCTGATCTCTTTCCTATCCTGTACAACACAATTTCTCATAATTTGAAATAAGCCCAGTAAAGTTGTCTGCAACTTTTGGAAGCAACAGAACAAAGCAGAGTTTCCATTTTGAGTTCACCAAAGCCTAGAACGCAAAATTCTATAAGAGATCCCGAGGTGCAGTCAACTTAAAACTCAGAATTCTATTTATTTATTTACTAATCTTTCCAGCTTTTCTAAACAGAAAGAAGATTATCCAAAGTGGAAGGACTTCCAACTTCCACGACAATGTGAACCATGATCAATCTATGTTTCCTCAAGAATTATCAATCCAACAGACCAAAACATACCCATAACGAATTTCAATCTGTTGAAAAAGTCTCAACTTTGGATCCAAAACTCGAAAAGAATCGAATCTTATACCAGACACGGCCAGCATCAATGCTGTTGACCAAAAATAAAAAGAACAATAACTCTAACATGCAACTGCTAAATCCGGAAAGCATCAGAGATTTACCAATCATAATCATGTTTCCCTCCTTCTGATGATAACAGATCATCGATCCCACTCCTCGCAAGTTTGGCTGATCCAACTGAAAGTCTCCCCAATTTCACTGAAACTGTAATCAATAACCCCACATCAAATCAAAAGGCCATCACATATTCTCGTCCCCGCAAACAAAAAAGAGAGTAGACAAGCAAAATTTTGTGCTGGCTAAATCAAAATGGGAATTTTTAAAAATCCCAGATAAAAATTACCATGAATGTTAGTTTCAAAATCAATAAATAATGAATCAAATCCATTAAATCTAGGCACAAAAGTATAAGGCAACAGCTCTTTTGTTAACAAAAGAAACGGCACCGTTTTGCATTTCTTTTCCTGTTTCCTTGATTATAAGTATAGTGTTCATTAAATATAACATCGTTTTCATTTCCAAATCTCTCGTTCGTCAACAAAACGACCAAACCATCCTCTTCTTCATTCGGGCGCCTCCATGGAGGAATTGCAGGAAACACAGAAAACCATCGAGGGCATCTCCGGGAACAAAACTAATTAAAAAAATCCAAAACATACCATCAGAAGATTCATCGGAGGAGGCGACAGAGAGACTGCGGCGGTTCTTGGAGAAGAGATCCAAGTTCTCATCCTTGTTGTGATTATCTTTAGAAAAAACACCGCCGCCCGTCAAACTTTGACCTCGGCGGTGGTACTGGGATCCCACCGGAATATTTCTCCCTCCCGCTAAGGATTCTCTCAAACTCCCATTAACACTCCTATAATTACCATAATTATTGCTATTACTACTCATCATCATTTCTTTCCTTCTTTGTTCCTTTTTCTTTTTTTCTTAAGCTAAGCTTCTTCCATGGCTTCCGTCAACATCCACATACTATCCTTTCTAAAGCAGCAAAATGTATGTCAAAAAGAAAGAGAAAGAGAATGGTAAGATCTACTGCAAGAGGGAGGGGGAGGGAGAGAGAGGGTGCAGTAGATGCGAAGGGAGACAGTAAGTCACCTAGCTCTTTTTTGTTTCTTTAATGATTTACGTCATGTCAGAGCTTGAGAGTTGAGAGTTGAGAGAGAGTGGGGTTTGGAATTTGGATCTGTGCTGCTTCTTTTTTTTCTTTTCTTTTTTTGTGAAAATGACTTCTTTGATCTCTAAAAATCACCCGGATCTCAAAAGGATCCCTAAAACAATAATATTCATCAATTGGGCCATTATTTATACACATGACCAAATTGATCCCCAGAAAAGATCTAATTAATCACACTGTGCCATTTGAATTGATGAGAACACAGTGTAGTCTTAAGACAAATGAATTATTTTTTTATAAATTCCAATTGTTCAAATCAATATACTATATATCTTTCCGAGGGTCATAAGTGGGTATCATCTTAATCGTGGGGACCCAATTACAATCTGTTTTGTTTAAGGACATAAGCTAGGGGTGAGTGATAATTGGAGGATGAAATAGACCTTTGTCTGCTTATCTTTTTGGGTATGGTCAAAATATAATTAATTAGTGCTTAAGAGTCAGATTGAGGGAGATCGGTGCTGAGGTGTAGTTTTGTTAATGGTGGAGGAAGGCAATTAAGAGGGAATGGTAATTCTGACAGTACATCCTTTTTTTTATTTAAATTATTTATCCATTTTTAAGACATCAGCTCCCGTCTTTATGGCAACTGTATAAATCATGTGACGAGTTGCTGTCTTAGAGGCACATGCCTGTTCCCCAAGTGAGGGCACGTGTCTTTATCTATCAGTAATCTTTTTTTTTCTATAATTTTAACCCCCCAAAATATATTAAAATAATTATTTTTAATATTCATATACAAAAATAATTTAAAAATACTAAAAGAAATTAATTTAATAAAATTAAATTCATTTTGAAACACAATATAAAACAGGAGTTAGCCGATTCATTTAATTATTAAAAATATCATATTAATTCTAAAAAAAATCAATTTTGAAAACTACCCTTTAACATAATTCCAACAGACATATGGAATGATTTTTTTTCTGGAAGGTAATGATATAATTGCTTTTCCAAGGGAGCTAATCGATGACATCGGTCCCACATTATTCATAAATGCTTGGAATTTCCATGGCGATCCATGAATTTTAGCAACTAAGATTGTTTAATCAACAAGAGATCATGCACGGGTCTCTAAATTCACCCCCAACCACCCTTGAAAAATAATAAAAACTAATAAATAAAAAATTATTTGACACTTGATGATTGATTGCTTATAATTTCTCATTTCATGGGACATTGCAACTACCATTGAGAGACTAATTTATTACACTGAGATTCCTCAGTTAAAGTCTTTTTT
Organism: Salix exigua; assembly: GCA_032356905.1. Classification (NCBI taxonomy): domain Eukaryota; kingdom Viridiplantae; phylum Streptophyta; class Magnoliopsida; order Malpighiales; family Salicaceae; genus Salix; species Salix exigua. Next base: position 13,654,557 of record CM063591.1, on the reverse strand, counting down.
ATATAAAAAAAAAAAAAAAACAGAACATTGATTAACCTTTGCAAGTGGAAAACATATTTTTCTGCGTGTGTACTGTCGTCTTATTGACATAATGGTGTAGGATAATACTATTGCTCTGATTCCCATCTGCTGTTCACACGTGCCAAGGATGCCAGGGCAATTACCCCAGCACAACAGCTATGCTGTATACGGTCACCGACATCAACAAATGATAATTTATTGATTGATTGATTGATTGATATTAAAAGAAAAAATCTTGTAAATAGACCTGGATTGATGTTTGGAAGCGGAAGTTTATTTATTTATTAATTAAAAGTATGTATGTAGTAAAAATGTTTATTTATTTGTGTTTTTTTAATTATTTTAATGTGTTGACAAAATTTTTAATTATTAAAAGTGAAGGAATATCAGGTGAGCTTGACCTTTCTTCTACCCTTCTATTGCCTACCTTTCCCTGATGCTGAAAGACGAACACGCCCATGTATTTTAAAGACCTAGATCGAAATTCTCCCAATAACGAATAATTTATTTCTAGCTACAATGATATGTTCTTTCATTACTAAAAACTCTTTTTTAAATATATAATATAGAAAAATAAAATGTTAGAATGCTATAAAAACATATTTTATATCATTTTTAAACTTAATTGGGAACTATTCTAAGAATATATGTATCTTTATATTTTCCCTCCCTGTTCTTGAATGTCCGCTTTTCTGAGCACAAAAAAACAACTAAATGCAGCGCGAAGCATCCGTCCGTTCGTTCCTCTTTTAAAATACTTATCTATTATAAAATATATTTAAAAATTATATTTGACATTAGTATATTTAAAATGGTTGTCTTCTTGAAAAACAATACCATTTGAGAAAGGGATGGCTCGCCACATTGAGCCCAGCAGTTGCTCGTGTCATGTGATGGCTCGTGCTTTCTTTAATAAAGGATCCGACGTACAGGATCAACCTATGTTCTTGACTTTTGATGTTCTGAATTTCCAATTTTATGGCCACGGTACAGAGATGAATTAATACCTGATAATTTCGATTAATTAGTATTTTAAAGTTCTATTAAAGATCTGAGAATTTCAAGCTTGGATTTCCCTCAGAATTTATTATTAATGGTTGAAGAGCTTAGACATTGATTAATAAGCATGTCCCCCGAAACAACCATTTACCATTTACGAGTATAATTGAAAATATATTAAAATAATATTTTTAATTTTTTTTATATCATTACATCAAAATAATTTAGAACACCACATGTCAGTGAAAATTAAAGGAGTAATTGGTTTTAGAATTTGGAAAATTCAATAAGAGATTTAAGGTCAAATTTACTATTCAACATGACCCATATCTCTGCAATGTCACATGCAAGTTAAGGAGAAATCATGGTGGGTTACTGCCCTACAAAGTCACTATCTTGTACACATGTCTCATGAAAAAGGTGATGGATACATCAAGTATTTGATGAGGCCTAAATTTAACACAACAGTTGTTTTTTTTTTAATAATTTTACATTGAAAGTGCATCAAATTAATTTTTTTTTACTCTTGTCGAATACATCAATAGTTTTCTCAATACCGTGACATTAAAAAATTATGATTCCTAAAACCACATATATTATACCCCTATTTCTCATGTCAAATTTACCACTCAACTTTAAATTGATGATCTTAACGGTATTAGTAAAGACCACAATATCGTCTATATATAGACAAACTATAATATATATTTTTTCAACGTAAAAATGTTTATCATATTCATTTATGATAAGAGCGTTTGACTACATTACATTGTCAAATTTTTGATGCCATAGTTTTACATAGATCCAAGTTTTAAAACAATATTTCAAAGTTTATTTTTAGAAATTAAACCAGAGAAAAGATAGCTTGAGCTTAACAAGAGGGGGGTGAATATGATTGCCATATCATCATGTTCTAATAAAAAATAGGGTATGTACATCAATTGTTTTTGCTAGACATCCAGAGGTCTAGGGCTACCATGTTGAGGCTTGCATGATGTTTAGTGTATCTCGGGAATTAGTTGTGGTGCTTTCATAGATTGACTCAGACACCCTGAGTTATAAAAAAAAGGTTAATTTGATTGATTAGATGAAAGATACTTTTATTGAATTTCATTACATTTAGTCTAAAAAATTATTGTTATTAATACTTTTTAATGCATTTATTTTCATATTATTCATGATCGAAACAAAGTGTTATAAGAGATTATTTTGTTATGGATAATTTAATAAAATTATCTCGAGTTATTTATAATTTCTTTATAACTTTTAAGAACATACAAGAGAGAAAAATAAAATAAAAAATTGAATAATAAAATAATAAGAATAAGGATAGTTTATTTATTTTATGTTGAAAGACATGTTCGAAGGGTATCAAAAAATAAAACGACGATGTTTAGAGAAATAAACGAAGCCGCGAGGCCGGCTAAAAAGCTCATAACAATCTTCTCATCCTCTTTCCTTTCCCAGTCCATCAATTTAACCCTTATTAAAGCCATTTTCAATTTTACTTACATGTATTCTAATTTCAATCAATTGAGTCCGATACAAAACTTCCATCCTATTATTATGTTATGTCGAATTTACAAAGCTAGAAAAGAGAAAGTCAGCTAAAGCGAATTATTGGCTAATTTACAAGTCAACAAATCTATTATTTTTTAAACTAATATAATATCATTTTATTGTTTTAAATCAGCTTACTTGGGATCAGAAAATTGGCACTGTTTTTTTTTTTAATATTTTTTTATTTTAAATTAATTTTTTTAATATTGTATTGATAATAAAAATAATTTTTTAAAAATAAAAAAATCATTTTTGATATATTTTTAAATAAATAAAATATTTTCAAATAAATAAACTCACATTTTCAAACACACATTTAGGAGTCAATCCGTTCGATCAATCAAGTTTTGTCGGTGTTAATTACTTTTCTAATTTAACATGAAGCTGGGCGTAGAGCAAGCTTTAGATTGCTGGTCTCCTAGATCAACCCATTGAGCCGGTTTGATAACTAGGGATGGATGTTACATATAGGGCCTTTGACAGTTTTAATTTATATAGGGACGAAATAGACTAATAAGAGATAATATAGGGATTAAAACACCGTTATAGCCTTCCAAGGATTCTTCTTCAACGAGTCAGTTCTCTCTCAATTTTTTTTTCTCTCAGAAACAAAACACAGAAAAATCAGAGAGAGAGAGAGAATGAGCAGAGGAAGTGGAGCTGGATATGATCGTCATATCACCATATTTTCCCCTGAAGGCCGCCTCTTTCAAGTCGGTACGTACTGTAACTAAAATATAATTTCTCCCTCTCTCCTTTTCTCGCCATTAATTGAAATTGAGAATGAGATTTCCGGTGCAGAGTATGCGTTCAAGGCAGTGAAGGCAGCTTCCACCACTTCCATTGGAGTTCGTGGCAGCGATTCTATCTGTGTTGTTACTCAAAAGAAGGTTCCGGTGAGTCAATCACTCCTTTTCCCGTTTCTTCTTTTTAATTCTATCAACTGCCTTGATCTAGGTTTTTTTTTTTAAAAAAAAATAATTGTTTTTTGGAATGTGAGAGCAGGACAAACTTTTGGATCAGACTAGTGTTAGTCACCTTTTCCCAATCACCAAGTTCCTTGGATTACTGGCCACCGGCATGACTGGTCTGCTTCTTTGGCTATTATCCTTTTATAGCAAAAAAAATATCGCACAAGGTAGTTGATATATCTTGAATTTGTTTTAGCTGATGCAAGGAATTTAGTGCAACAAGCAAGGAATGAAGCTGCGGAGTTTAGGTTTAGATATGGGTATGAAATGCCCGTGGATGCATTAGCCAGATGGTATGTTCGTGATTTTCATCATAATTTACATTATAACATTCAGACGGATTCGTTTAATTATGTTTGAGTTTTTCAATATGTGGGATGAATATTTTCTGTTTGGGTTATTAATAGCAAGTAGAGGTTTCATTATAACCGTGTCTGCCAATAATTGCTTAAAAACGAATTTAAAATGCCTGTTCGCTAGTTTTAACTGATGATGCTTGAGTTTGTTTTCCATCCTTGTAATCTCAAATTCTTCTAAATTATTTATTGATAGTCGCATGGATTTTTTTTCTTGATGTACTGTGACCAATAAACTTATATAAGCTTATGATGATGTTTATGTTGTGTATATAGGATAGCGGACAAATCGCAAGTTTATACACAACATGCATATATGAGACCTCTTGGAGTAGGTAAGAGTTTTTATTTTTATTTTTGCTGTTTTAGCTTTTAAGATTATTGTTACATCTACTTGCAGCACCTTCATAGAATGTATACAGTGTGTTTTGTGGACATTTACACCTGCTAGTTGCTGCTGGTGGTCTTATTCTTTTTTTTTTTTTGAAATCTTTCCTGTGAAGTTGCTATGATTTTGGGTATTGATGAAGAGAACGGGCCTCAGCTTTACAAGTGTGATCCAGCTGGCCACTTTTATGGTCACAAGGTATTTGAAAATTTTGTTCTTTTCATGAAAATGTGTTACATTATCGATGCTTTATGCAGAATGTGCTGCTTGTCTATTGTGTAATGAGTGCACCTTTGAAAACTTGGATAAGTTGAGGTAAATATTTCTCCGAAGACACGCTTAAGCTATGTCATCGGAAGAGACAATATCTGATAATTTGTCCATGATTTTGAATTTCACATAACAATGGCAATTGCCTTTCCTGGTGATCTCCTGTGTTTTCCTAGTGTTCCTAAAACCTGGCAACTTTTGTTATTTGCTGTTTAGCTAGGTCAGTTTATTTGCCTTCTATGGTGTGTTTACTAGACTTGGTAGCTGATTAACAGTGTAAATATTAACAATCAGGAAGCGACCTGTTTCTATCACTTAATCTTCCTTGATGCAACTCCTGGGATTATCGACCACATGTTGGTGGTTTATTTTAACTTTGCAATGTACATGATTCCAAGGGAGCATTTTGCTTGAGGAATGTAACATTCTCATGCTGCAGGCTACAAGTGCTGGATTGAAAGAACAAGAGGCTATCAATTTCCTGGAAAAGAAAATGAAAAATGACCCTGCTCTTTCCTATGAGGAAACTGTGCAGGTACTTGTGCCTATTCCCAATTTCTTGGGAGGGACTGTATTTATTTTGTTAACTTATCACGGGCCTCTAATTTTTTTGCACAAGAGAAATGTGCCCTTTGCTTGTCAACTATTAAGTTCTCTTCTTCTTGGTTTGGAGATACTTTAATACGCGTAAGATTTTTCGGGCCATAAAATATGCAGTGGCTATCAAGAGCTTTTAATTTTGCCTCATAGTGCTAAAGAATTTCAGGGGTAGTTTTGGAGTTTCCCATGGTTACAGACTATTTGATTTCCTGGGCTATGAGAGGATTCTGAGCTTGGAAGAAAATAATTCTGAGGATAAATATGATTGTTATTTCGTTTGATTATTTGACTAACTGGTGCAAAGCTGCTTTTATATTATTTCTAATGGGTTTTCTGTTTGTTCCAGACATAACTTTCTATATGAGGTCCTAATATAGCATATTGGTTTTACCGTGCAGACTGCTATATCTGCTCTGCAATCTGTTCTTCAAGAGGATTTCAAGGCTACTGAGATAGAGGTTCGATGTCTCCCTTTTATACATTCTGCAGTTAGTGATACTAGACCACTAATATTAAATGACAGACGCATGTCCCAAAAAATAATAAAACTGCAAAGGATACTGGTATTAAATATACTGCAAAGGCGGATATTAAAAAAATAAAATTAAAGAAACTTCAGTGCAATTTGTCTTCTCTTACGCATGTCTTATGATTGAACTCTGGTATTTCCACTTTTGTTAAGGTGGCTTTCCTTCTGTCAAGTTTCCACTAGAATTTGGAATATTTGCAGTGTCTCCTAAACATGCTTACCATACAGCATGAGTGTGAAAATGCTGCTTGAATACATCTACATATAGAAATAAAATGGTTTTTCACAGTCAGTGTTTGATTTTTGGCAGGTGGGAGTTGTGAGAACAGGTGACCGTGTTTTTAGAGTGCTGTCTACTGACGAAATTGATGAACATTTAACGGCTATCACTGAACGTGATTGATCTACGGATCAATCAGAGTCACTTGGGGAAATTTGAAGTTATGAAAACATTGTTACTTAATCATGGAGTTTGACAGGGAGAGTTAGAAACATTGTTTTGAATTGTATTCCAAGATTCCTCCCAAAAGCTGTTAAATTGCCAAATCACGATACCAATATTGACATTTCTGCAGTTTTCAGTCTGCTGTCTTCCGTGAAATGATAATGGGTTTTATGGCTTCAGTATAGGGAGAACGTTCTTAGTGCTAGTGCTCCTAACTATTTGCATGTGCATGTTTGGTGGATCATGGGCACCTCGAATTGACCGGTGTTTCGGGTCTTTGAAGATTTCCCTGTAGATGCATAGTGAACCGATGCGGTTGCTGCTTTCATGCTGGGTCTAGTTGAAATCTATGAAACCAACAGAAAATAACTCTCTACTATCTATTCCGAGTCACCTGGAGCAGTACCGGAGCTTACTTGTTCTTCCTTCAACGTGAAAGTGAAAAAGTGTTGGTTGGATTCAATGACACCTTTCCAATGAAGATGGTCTTCAGACTTCCCAAGGTGAGTATCCTTGGACTCAAAAGCTGAAGACACCACTTTGCTGTTGGGTAATCTTGCCATCAGCTACCCCCATTTATTATTATGGTTGCTTTCTTGAACGCAGCGTTGACTAGGTTTACCAACTTTAAAAAGGATGCTACCAGGTTTTGAATGGCAAATCTTAAAAATCATATATTTTGGGGATGATCAAAACATTTATGCGATGTTTTTTCACTCCCTGCTCGTATAGATGACAGTTGACAGTCACTTTCCTTGAGTTTCTTCTTAAATAGCATCACCATCATGGTACTGTGCTTTTTTTTAAAAAAAAATAAGAGAGCAAGGGAAGATGTTTTGACATTATTTGAAACTCGATCCGAGTTAAGTTTCAAGCTGACATGTCAGTCAGCCCGAGCTAGTTCCATCCAGGTTAACATTGAATTTAATAACCCTGGCAATCGAGATAAACGAAAATGGCTAACATGGGTCCACAATTGCATATAACTGGTTCAATATTTTAGTTATATCTACAAGCTAGCCTAACTAGGAAAACAAAACAGGAAGAAGCAATAGAATCTGATGGCAGAATTGCTTACACCATTGTTAATTTGCCGTGCTTATCACCGATGAATTATTAACATCAAATGACACCAGGAGTTCCCCCAAACACTTCAGTGGGAATGATAAAACTCTTTCAGGCCGATGGAAGATTCCCAGTGAAGTGCTCAGAGGAACTCTAGGGGATACTTGATCCGGGCTATGCTGTGCAATAATGTCCCTCCTTGTTTTATTTGCTTAGTAACAGTCATTGACCTTACTATTTATAGTAGCTGTTTCATGCATTGACTGCAAGAACTCGATGCACCTGGATGCGAAAGTGGGCTAAATGTATGGGAGGCTGTCAGCCAGAGAATAATTCTACTCTTTTCTTAGATCTCTATCCACCCTTTACTTTTCTGATTTTGCAGGAATTATCTTATAAGATTCCGAGGCTATATGCACCCCCACTAAATAATGGTCACAATAAAGGTTCTATACTTCTATCAATCCTTTATCATTTACTAAAGCAAGATAGTTGATCCACAATGAAAATGAAAATTATTAACTGGCAGTCGAAAGCATTTATACTTCTATCTTACTGTTAAGAGAAACACATCCTATTTCTTTCTTGCTTTGCAGCTCATTATGGTGAAAACAGAGCGTCTGTACAAGGATAGCTCGATGCTGTCTTTGAATTGATGGGAGGATGGATGGTGATGAGGTTGTTTACAAAGACTATAGTTTTCCCAAAGCTGGATTCATGGAAGGATCGGCCACGTCCAGGCTATTATCCTGTTGATTCGAGTTTATCAGTCCTGTCCAGGGATATTGTCTTGTGGGTTCAGGGTATCAGCCCCGTCCAGAGATTCATCCTTCATGGAATGTCAGCAATCCCCTATCCGAGGGTATGTCTTTTTAGGTGCTGTAGATACCTCGGGTCTAATTTGGTGGGGTTTGTAGGGGAACCCAAACTTCATCCCTCATCATATGGCTATTTATTTCTGCTCACAGTACCAGTCTAGAGAGAGCTGCGGGCAGCATGGAAGGTAGAGAATATTTTACTCCTTTTCATTCTGACCTCTTTCCAACCTTTAAATTCCTTTCAGCTTTGCAGAATTTCCCTGCATCAACTAAAGTCGAAAGATCAATGTCAGGGTATATTTATGGTCCCTTCCTTAAATACCATTCATCCAGTCCAAATTCTGACCAGGTTCAGTTCTATCATCTTTTTAATGGCCCTGCCCCCTACTTGTTCATGCAGATGCTGAATATTACATCTGTAAGAAAGAAAAAGAGAGATCGTCGGTTGTGCCCTGTGTTTTCCTTGCCACCTCAATGGGGCATTCCTGATCCAAGCCTACTGAAGCTTTTTTTGGAGGAACATAGCATTGGTGACAGTAAATATTAGGGACATGTCTCCTTGTACTTTCTATTTTAAAAATACACAAATTCACTCCGAAACGGTTAAGTTTCTATCTTTTTTGTACATTTACTTTATGTCTTAGAACACTAACCAAACACAACCTAAAAATGTCAATTGAAACTGGTTAGCAATATGAAGCTAGCAGATTGTGACCATTCGCTTTGTGCTAACATATTTTCTGAAGTTGTTTGTGAGATCAATTTGTGACATCCTCTTATTTTGATCCCATGTTTCGCCCTCGTGTCACAGTTTCCAGGGAAATCCATTTACACAATGTATGGCTCAACAATTTCCCATTACAGCACCATGCCAGCATAAATAAGTCCTTCATATGAGTACAAAGACACCAGCACCATAACCACAGACATGAAAGTGAGAGAGCAGACTAAATGCTAGGCATTAAGGCTTCATTTGGATGATGAGTTTGTGCATGAACGATAGAGAATTCTGCAGTGAAGGGTTATGCTCCAAAACATTTTTATAATATCACTGAGCCGTCGAGCTAGTTAAGTTTTCAATCTATTTGACAGAAGTCATTGTCATATCCCAATGTTTAGTGCCATGATGAATGATGCTTATTATCTTTCATTGATTTTGGCCACGAATTCAGCAGACTAATTACTTCCAATCCTGACCCGCTTAGAGTGGCGCAGCTAGCCAGGCACAAATTTCCACTTCCCACTGTTTCTTTTGCCTCATCTCCCGTGAGGTTTATGCTACCATCAGAAGATTCATCTTTCACCATGCAGGCAAATCGATTTCGAAAATTCCAGGTACAGTATTGATCAGGACCAGCACTGAGCTCTCACTTGGTCTAGCTTCGCGTTGTTGAGCGGTGGCCAGATTGCCTGGTTCGGCAAAGTCAGGGTGGCACAGCCCAGTGCACAGCAACGTGAGGTCGGTTGGCCCTAATAACATTGTTCTGACACAGACTGACTGCTAGGGTAATAACTGTTTCTATGTTTTGATTTGGAGGGCTATTTAACTGGCGGTGCATCAGCATGACTTCTCTAAACAAAAAAAGGTTGACGATAACAACCTTTTCTGCACCGCTTCCTTAATTTATCGATATTCAATCTCAAGTTTCATACGAGTCCATCATGTTAACTCCATTTTGACAAAGGTCAAACTGCATGATTGATTGGATACTACCAGGAGATAGAGGAGAAGTTCACAAGTAAATGGATGGGAAAAACTATCTTATACCAATTAAATTTTATAAATGCATGATTGGTAGATTAAAATAACAGACTAATCCAATCAGAAAGGTCTGATGATTGTGATATGCAAACATGTTTCTCCATTGCAGGCTCCCCATTAATGGTAGGTAGTGCAGTGTCGGTCCTTAGATGACTCATGTAAGTGCCTGGATGACTTGAATATGCGCCGGCCGTCTTTTATTATATTACAATATCCTCTATGCTCATGCTTGGCCGGCTAAATCCTCTTCTTTCATCCATCCATTAAATCAAAACAACGTTATTTTGAAATTATATTTTGATTGGATCCGCCATTTTCTTCTTCTCCATAGTAGACTAATCCAAGAGCCGCGTTGATGCATGCACAGTTGGGTATTGACTTTGGATATATCGTGTGATCCAGGTGTTGAGTGTCTAAAATTAGCACTTGAATATTTAAATAAGAGAAACAAGAACAGCAGGGTATAGATAGGTACGTGGAGGTGATGGCACATCCCATGAGAGACTTGACATGGAGTTGTTAGGTAGGCGCTAGCAATTTATGGCGAGGCTATTGGTGGGGGCGATGGCACCTGGAACATGCAAATCTTCATCGTCAGAGACATCGCTCACCCATGTCTTCTCAGGGTTTCTTGTTTTCAATCGGGTGGCCAATGGCCTCTTCAGCAGGTGCAGTCCTTGGATACACAGAATCCCCAACCACAAGATTTCTCTGGCATAATCTTCCATTTGGTCACCACTTTGGATTAAAAGTCACCAATGCTCGCTCCCGTTGAAAATGGCAAGTGCATTCATGAGAAATTAAGAAAATTAATCGTCAACGATTAAAATCTTCCACGTATTCCATGAACACTATAAAGTTCTGATTATATTACATGCTGCTGCTAAATATAATATTAACCACTGCTGAGCTCGATCAAGACACTCGTTGATCTCTTCTCCCATTTCTCTTCGCTTCCCCAGACTCTGAAATGACATCATATATACTCAATTGCTAGCAAGACTCTCTGACGCAGTATTACTGCAGGGATCTCACAACCGACACATATGGGTACGTTATGGGATGATTCACTGACGCCTGTGACTCCACTTTGGTGAGTTTATGGCTGCTGACTCTAACCCCACTTTTCTACTAACCAAACATGACGAAGCTCTGAACCTTTGATGATACCATGAAACCATGGCGGTTGATTCCTCTTCCACTCTGGTGGGGGCAGGCAGTAGGGGTCAGAATGGCCCTGCCCTGTTCCTCCTCATTACAGTCTTTCTGCTCTCTGACGCCACCCGCACCTAGATATGCATGCACTTGCTGCTTCAGCTCTCTCTTCCTCCCTCTATATATAGCAGGGAAACCCACATCCTAATAGGCACTAGCTTCTTTGTTGTTCAAGGTTCTCTTGCTGACTCCCTTCCCAACAAATTATTTTGCCTTCCCACCAGCAAACTTCGATTCAATCTCGTTTTCGAGTCGCATTTCACAAAAAAAAGGGTCCTAATCTCCTAGTTTTCGACCCGGTGTCCACCCACTTATGGCTTGTGCAATCATAATAACGTTACAGCATAGGTGAGCTTGCTATCTCGTTTTTTGAGCAATTTTTAGCGTCTCCTCTACATATTGCATGTCTAAATTTTGTTTGCTTTCGCTCCCAACCTAGCACTAGGAGAAGAATCTTCTTGGAAATGCGCACGCACACACACATATATGAACTAATCATAGACTTGTAACCATATCCAGGCATAAGTCACCCCACGGACATGCAAATCCTCCTGTGAATGTCATGCCGAGTAAACTCAGTGGAAGGTTCATCCAACCTTCTACCAGAAAAATAAGATATTAACCCTTGACCATTTCCTTATGCAATCTTTTCTCCTAATTAATCCAAAGTTTTGTATCTGATCAAGACATTCAAGTTGAAAATTTCAACTACAGCTAGTATTATAGTTGAAAATTTCAAAATTTCAACTACAGCTAGTATTATAGTTGAAAATACTAGTTGAAAATTTCAACTATAACTAGTACTATCATCTGATCAAGACCTTCAAATAGGAATTTTCAAATATAACGGTAGTTACTGAGTAAAAATAAAATAAAAAAGGGAGTACTGTCTTCTTGAAGACTGACAATCTCTTTATAATTGTAAACCATGGTATGAAATCTATGCTTAGATAAAAAACATTCCTGTCTTAAAGATTCAAAAACATGATTTTGTTGCTGTAGATATTTCTTGTTCTTCCTCCAAAGCCACAGCGTAAAGCTAACTTCTGCACTCAATAAAAAACATTTTGTTATCTAGTTCTGGGGGTCGCCTTTACTTTAAGAGCATGGCTTTGCTTTCAATCCACATCTTCTCCCTCTTTTATACTTAGCCTCTGCTTTCCCTACATGACATCAAGGTTCTAAACCCTATAAAAATACTAAAGTATTAACTTCAAAAATACATGCGGGTGTTTTGGATTTTTTTTTTATGGAATTTATTCCTCACAGGTATAATTAGACTAGGAATCAAGCCAAGCAATAAGAGCATGTTTGTTTTTTGATGTCAAGTTGGCTTTAAAAAAACAAAATAGAAGTTGGAGAGGTGAAGCCTTGTCAAATCTGGTGTCGTGGACCTTTTCAATTCCTCATCAGAGCTTCTTTCTCAGCAGTTTCCATGAAAAGAGAAACACCTCTTCTTAAGTTATTCCTTCCCATCATATCAATGCCACCATACTCTTTTCTACCTCCATATACAAAATTACAAATATCCTAGCGTTTCCTCGCATCATCCCTCCTCACCTACCCATAATTTCCTTCATCCTTCCTGTCTTTTGATGTAAAGGGCACCGCTTGTTTTACAATACTATATGTATTAGCAAGCATGTAAGCTAGTTGATTCAAATCACACTAAGGTGACGAGTTTTCTCGTTAACATCTGTGGGGTGATCTTTTTTTTTTTCACTGATATTTATTTTGTTCTGATCGGAGTAGGAGCAAGAGCATACTATGATTAAAGAAATGATTCACGGATTACGGGAGATGTTGATATTTTTGTTCCTGGCGGTCTTTTCCAAAGCTACTGGGGCTAAGGCTTATTCGCGAGGCGTCATGTTACAGGAAGGCGCCGCCTATTGCCTGAGCTGGAGGTTGGCTGTGGAGGCTAACAATGTGCGTGCGTGGCGCACGGTCCCTTCTCAATGCTTGCGATATGTTGAAACTTACATGCTCGGAGGACAGTATGAAAGGGACCTTGACTTGATTGTGGGCCAAATCTTGAGTTATGTGAATGGGATAGCTCCTTCTAGTGATGGCATGGATGCTTGGATCCTAGATGTTGACGACACCTGCATTTCCAATGTCTTGTACTACAGAGGAAAGAGATATGGGTATGTGTGCATGGTCCTGTCATATGTATGCTCTGTTAATTGGTGCTGTGAGCTTATTAATCAATGGTGTTTGTGTCCTGTGCTGTAGGTGCGATCCATACGATCCAGCTGGTTTCAGGGCATGGGCATTGAAGGGAGGATGCCCAGCAATTCCCGCTGTTCTTGCACTGTTTAGCTACCTAGTTCAAAGTGGTTTTAAAGTGTTCCTGGTCACCGGAAGAGACCAAGAAACTCTTGGCCAAGTCACTCTTGATAATCTGCATTATGAGGGTTTCGTCGGCTACAAGAGACTAATCTTGAGGTAAGATGGTACAACCAACCATTTCATGGTGGCCAGAGTACCTTTTCAGGTCACAAAACTCTGCTTAAGAAATCAATCTTCAGTAGGGCAATTGATTAATCTGGGTGGATAGTTTTCCTTGGATTTGAAATAACATATAGCATATATTCTCCTTCAAAATTATTACTCAAATAGATACACATGGAAGAATACCTGACAGTGACAGGCTTTCTTGTCACACTCCAATGATTGGTAGCATTGACTTCGTAGTTGATATGTTGAGGTTAATATCATGCCAACTATGCTTATTTTCGGATGCCATTTGAGTCAACATCAACGCCAGAAAGCACTCCTGTTCCATCAGAATCATAGGCTAGGCAGAAGGCACGATCCCTCACCTCGATCTGGAACCAAGAAAGACAAGAACCCTTTATAAGCCTGACCAAATTGGCAAGGAAACGAGGCTCAACACCTAACACAAACTGGCCTTTCCAGGCCAAGACAAGTTGTGTATATTGCAATCTGTGGATGGAATTTTTTAAAATTCCATGTGGGCAGGATTTGATGGGCTAACAGATGTGTGTGCATGATTGAATGTTTGCATTACTATTACTGTTTAATGACTTATGATATACCCTGGATCTGTAATTTCCCCCCCCTCTCAATCTCCAACAGGACAGCAGAATTCAAAGGACAAAGCGCAGTGGCATACAAGTCAGAAATAAGAAGGCGAATAGAAGAGGAAGGGTACAGAATATGGGGGAATGTAGGTGATCAATGGAGTGATCTACAGGGAGAATGTTTAGGAAACCGGACATTCAAGCTACCAAATCCAATGTATTTTGTTCCCTGAAACCCAGTGGAACACCACTTCATCTGTTGTCTCTCAAAATGATCTTAAGACAAGACTTGTAACGTTAATATCGTGTTGCCAATGAAATAAATCATAATTCTGTCGAGTAAATGGCAGAATTTTACTGCAAATGAACTTATTGTTATTACCCTTTGAACAGTATATAAACAAGCATCAGCATATCCATGAAATGTTCTTGCCAAAAAACTTGATCATGAGAATGTAAATCACATTTTCTCATAATTTACTGATCTTGGAAGTGAATAAGGTTTACCTGTCAAAACCCATTTTAGCCCTGCCGCCGCCTCCTTGGTGGTCAACTAATAGAGAGAGAGAGAGAGAGAGAGAGCTGTGGCAAAACAGTATGAGCTTTGAGCATCTCAAAGACTCAAAGAGTATTTGGTAGTTGGATGGACGAGCTATACGTGGCATTTTATCTCACGTGTTAAAAATGTAGGAGTCATAAAACGGCACAATCTTGAATCAAAACGGAGACGTTTAAAACAGTCCGTTTTTGGCGCAAGATACAAAGGGCACGTATTACCGTTACAGGATTCGCTAAAGAAGGAAATCTTTGGATTTATTCAACGAAATTTCGCAGAAAAAACGGAGGAACCCCCTTTAACTTCTTTTTTTCTCCCTCGAACAAATTCTTTATTGATTTTCTGCAGCTTCAGCATTTGGAAAGAAAGCCCCAGATATTTGAATTCGAGGTACAGGAGCAAGAAGGAGAGATGAACGATGCAGATGTGTCAAAGCAGATACAGCAAATGGCCAGATTCATCCGTCAAGAGGCGGAGGAGAAGGCCAACGAGATTTCTGTCTCCGCCGAGGAGGTCTCATTAATTTTATTTGTTTAATACGATGCTGTATTATAACTGTTCATGACCTTTATTTTTATTTCTAAATTTACGCTGTCAGGAATTTAACATTGAGAAGCTGCAAATCCTGGAAGCTGAAAAGAAAAGGATCAGACAAGAATTCGTACGGAAGACTAAGCAAGTTGATATCCGTAGGAAGATGTCAGCTCTCTTACCATTTCTTTTTTTTCCCGTAAATCTTGAAATTCTATTGTTCGGATTGTTAATGAAATGTTGTATGATCCTTGCTACGTAGCGAGTACTCGATGCAGCTGAATGCGTCACGACTAAAAGCTCTCCAAGCACAGGATGATATTGTGAATTCCATGAAAGAATCTGCCTGCAAGCAACTTCTGCGTGTTTCGAACAACAAGAAGGAATACAGGAAGCTTCTCAAAGACTTGATTGTTCAGGTAATTCGATAGATCATCGGATCGATATCTTACGAGGAATGGGATTATCATGTGAAACATTATTGTCTACTGACTTGATATACTTTTGTTCCATGTGATCTGTAGAGTTTAATCCGACTGAAGGAGCCAGCAGTTCTGCTCCGATGCAGAGAGGTTGACCGTAAGATTGTCGAGTCGGTTCTGGATGATGCATGCCGCTTGTATGCAGCGAAAGCCCAAGTACATGCTCCTGATGTTACCATTGATACCACTGTATACCTCCCGCCACCTCCAAAATCTCCAGACTCTCACGAACCTTTTTGGTAATAGTTTCTGTTTTTTCCTGAAAAAGTATTTCAAGCTGATAATGTTGTTCTCTTCTGAAACACAAACCAAGGTCACGTCGTTTACTTTGTCCATGCCTCCTTTGTCAATTGCTCTCAAAGTTCCGGCGGAGTGGTAATGGCCTCGAAAGATGGGAAGATAGTTTTTGAGAACACTTTGGATGCAAGATTGGATGTTGCATTCAGAAAGAAACTGCCAAAGGTACGTTTTTGCTCACCAGCTCAACAAAAGGTTTGTCCTAAGTGACTGCTTCATGCTATTGAGGTTTATTAAATGATAAGAAAAGAGTCAGAATAACTTATTCCTAAGGACTAATACTGCAGAAATCATCCTGTCATACTTGCTTTTCGTGAAAGCATGTACTGCGGTGTTAGAGAATAATATAAATCATATTCTAGGGTCTTACCTAAAAACTTAAACTTTTAGGTGAGTTGGTTTTTTAATATGGTATCAAAACCTTATTGACCCAACCGTCACGAGTTTGAATCTCACTATCTCCATTCTATTTTATAAGAATCAAACACTAGGTAAGCTCTGAGGTGAGTTGGTTCCTTAACACGTTGTAGGTAGCTGTATATTCGAAATTTAGTCATTTCATGTGGTTAGCATTCACTCTGCTATTTGTGACTTCCCTTTACAAAAAAACTTCACATGGTTTGTTGCTTGTAATATCACTTCTGCCAGAAAAGTTTCAGAATGACCGAATTGGAAGTGGAAAATAGCTTACTGGTTCTAGTTTTGGAAGTGATGAATCTTAGACTAATTTCAATCTTCTGTTTGTCTCTGTGCAGATCCGAAAGCAGCTTCTTGGAAAGGTAGGCGCATGACGATCTGGATTTGAAATCTTCTGTGATAACAAAGCATCATGATCTTCTTTGTAGAAGTAAAGCGTTTCAGTTCCTGGACTTTCTACTCCCGTTATTTAATAAGATCGGCAAACTTTTCAAGTTTCTTTCTATCAAATTTCTCTCTTCGAGATAGGGCATCATCACATTGTCAAATACTTTTTGATTATTTGGATTTGCCGAAAGAGTGATTGGTAGTCTCTGTTTTATCTCATACGTGGAGATGTCATTCAATAATGTGCTTCATGCGGTTTGAAGGCTTTGCATGCTTCATAATCTGTAATGGAAGCAGAACCTGTTACCAGACCGATTCATATCATGAAAATGCGATCTCAATTTAAGGGCTAAAAAGTCAGTTGGGATAAAATTTAATATTTTCTCCAAAATCGTGAATTCATATACATCGAGAATCGTTGTGATTCCTTGAAACTACAGACTGTGAACTACAGGAAAGCTAGGACATGGAGTGCCGGCGACTCCTGCCAGTTTTCCCCTCCGACCCGCGAGACTTTCTACCAGATTTTGGCTGCCTCCCTCCTCCCGGGCCGCTAAAAATGCCAATCCTTCCGATTCCCTTTGACAGTGAGGTGAAGAAAGTTTTTCCATTTCCTGACTTATCAATCATCCCTTGTTTCATGTACATCTGCTCCTTCTCCAGCTCA
This sequence comes from Salix exigua, assembly GCA_032356905.1. Taxonomy (NCBI): domain Eukaryota; kingdom Viridiplantae; phylum Streptophyta; class Magnoliopsida; order Malpighiales; family Salicaceae; genus Salix; species Salix exigua. The sequence goes on along the minus strand of CM063591.1, from coordinate 13,637,174 downwards.
CTCAGTCTCACCCGCATTCTTGATATCTCAAGCTTCAGTTCTCGGTTCTCCCTCCGCAAAGAAGCGTAATTATCTCGAGGCGACATCGCTGCGCTGGGTATGCCACTGCTGATTCTCTGTGATAGAAACCCGTCTCCTGAGCCTCCGGACAAAGCATTCTTTAAACGTAGCTGCTCAGAGTAGAGGACTTGAACTGTCATCTGCACTGGAAGACGATCATTCTGTGCAGCATGATTGCAGGCTTCTTGTGATAGTTTTTGGCAGTCTATCAGCTTGCAGAGCTTCTTACACTCATGCTCAGATAGCATTGGATGGGCCTGGATAGAAAAATGAAGAACACGTGTGATTTAAAACAGATAAACAGAGAGCAAGAGAAACATCTTCCTCCCCCGACCCCCACGAACAAAGAGGGAAATGGTTGAGATGTCGATTGAGATATTCAAGAAGAAATCAAATATTTTGAAGCTGTCCATAATAAACAAGATTAATGAAACGAGAGCATCTTATTGAAATCCTGAAGAAGCCTTAACAAAGATGAATTTGAATGCAATTAATCATATGGAACTTCCCTCCAATCCTGATTAAAAAATCCATAGAGCTTGCAGATGCAGGCATTCAACCAGCAGGACTGAATACTTGGCATTGAAACTACTCTGAATGCTCAGACAGTGGTTGTTGGCATGATTAAGAAGTGCATTTTATGCCGGTTTTAATGAAAATCTACAGCTTTGGATCACAGAAACTGGAAAAAATACCTTTAAATATATGTCAATTGCTCGATAAAGCCCGTCATCAATCACACGAGCATAATCAGGGAGTATCTCAATCATGGCAATGAATTTCTGCAGATTCAAATATGGATCAGGAGCGATTTCTGAGAGATATGAATCAATAAGCCTCCCGACTTTCAATAACGAACCATGTCCAGGAGATCCGATGCCTTCAGATTCATATCCACAATCTTCATTTTCTTCTTCTTCTTCAACACGCTGCAGAAAATTCACTAGTATCCGATGGATAGTATCGACATCAAATAATGAATCCGCACTTCGGACTGATGGTATAAGAAGATCATCAAGTAAAACCATTTCCAACCTAAAAGCAATTCTCCTTTCAAGCTCAAGCCTGCATGCAATAGCAGCATCCAACATGATGGCCATCCTTAACATCCCGAACAGAAAACTCAATGGAATAGAAGAACTCTTATCTGTTGGCATTAGACTCACAAGAGTTTCTAAAATTATACTCTGATGATTTTCCTCCATGCTAGGACTTGGTTTCATCCTCGCTGGATTCCAAATCTGACACTTTTCAATACCGTTTAATGACATCTGGGCATAATGCATTAGAGAGGCAACAATGCTATCTAGCCGGACTCCTGCAGTTCCCATGGCACAGATAACTCTCTGGTAATAATCAATCCTCAGTACTGAGAGATCCTCAACCCACCACTCTAGACAAGTACTCTTAAGTTCTGTGGATTCACTATTGCAATCTAGATGGGACAGACCTGACACCAACTGCTCCTTGCAAGCATTGATGGAAATGGCCTCTATACATCTGTTTGGAATTTCTACTAACTCTGCTATGGGAGGTAGCAGCTCACATGTAGAGAGGACTTCGACAGACTTTTCAAGACTTTGCACCACGAACTCATTCAGATAAGTCTCCGTGCGGGAAATGAGGTTGTCTTCCCGGTAGTCCTCAGTCATTTCCAGGTATTCTGCAGCGCAGCGCAGATGGGCAACATTTGCAGCTGTGATCTCAAAGTTCATGCCATAACAGAATTTCATGGCAAGTTCAAATGTATGAGGCCCACCAGGTAAGCTGCAGAGCTCCAATTTCGAAATATTTGAGTCTTTTGCGTCGGCAACCATTTTCCGTATCTTTCCACTTCGAGACACAAGGGGGAACTGCAGCCAACAAGAACCCCAAACTCATCACACAAAGCAGAAATTGAAATCATTCCGACGTAGAACACAAATTTCCAAAGCAAAAACCTTACCTTATGAAGTAGAAAAGACTCCCCATCCACAACAATTGTAATGTCTCCTGCAACGTCTGAAAATATACTGTGTGGAAGAACAAACATCTATTATGATGCTGAAGATCAAGGATACTGAAGGACTCGAATCATGGGCCCCTATTGAAGGTCCAGGAGCACAAACATCTATTATAATTTGCGATTTGGGATTCTTTTCCTTTTCCCTAGTCCTTCTTTTTCTAGATGGCTTATAAATTTTAGAACAAAAGAGCCAAAAATGCAATAGATGATCAAACCATTGTCTCCAAAAAAAGCTATTGCTTTCATACTCAATTAGGACTGTACTAATAAAAAAACAAGGACACAAGGAATCTTTGATTAATTAAGCATAAAGAACTGATTAAGTTATTGAAAAAACTCCATAGTTAAGAGCAATTAATGCCTACTCTAGCTAGTTAAAAACAAAGATTAACGGTCATAAAAATACACAGCACCTCCATATCCAAGCCTAATCATAAACGCGCGCGCGCGAGCGCAGAGGACAAAACACAGATCTTTGTATTATAATCTTAAAGTCTTACCACCTAGCAGAAGAAAATCCTCTAACTGTAAACTAAACCATCACGAAGAAAACCAGTAAAACACTTCTGCCACAGCCCACCCAACCCTGTATGCTCTATGCATGCAAATGTGCATATATAAAAAAGTTGAGATGGAGGGAAACAAAAAGATGGGTTGATTACCGAGTAGTGAAGGAGTTGCAGAACTTCAGAGTAGTAGGTGATCTCTTAGAAGAAGAAAGAAGGTTCTCAGACACCATTTTTTTTTCCAGACAAAAATTAAAATCTTAAAGCAGTGTTTGAGCTGAGAGACAGATGATGATGATGATGATGGAGGGGAATATGAATGATAGCCCGTAGTTTACGTAAATAGCCTTGCTATCACAGCTTATTAACGAAGAAAAAGTTGCTTTAGTGCCTGGCCTGCTAAAGAATTTCGAGTTACTGTGACGGTCAGAGATGAGACCAGTATCTGTCAGAGATGATGAGGTTGCCGGGCGACAAAGATTTCGATATCTGAGCACTGGATTTTACAGGACAGGACAGGGCAGGACAGGACACTCGCTAGCTAACATGCTCCTCCTCCTCCTCCTTCTCCTACGTTGTTTAATTTATGTACGGTTCGGGACATTCAATGCCATGATTATGTAGTCAATGCAATGAGTGTTTGCTAAATTTTACATGGAATTAAGTTTATTTATGATGAGTTGTCAGGAGTGTAAGAAAATTAATTTCATTTCCTTTTCCAGTAATTTAATTTACCCCGGTTCTTTATAAAATAAATGGCGAGAGAATTTCAGTCCAAAATTAAAATCAGACCCATTTCTTTTTTTCTTTTTTTATATATATATAGTTTAGCCAGAGAGGTTTAAGCTTCAATTCTATATAGATTTAAAAGAATGTATACTAAATTTTATAAAATTGAATTTTTTTAGCAAAGTTTATTTTTAGATTTTCAACTCACAAATAATAAATTTTGAAAGTATCTCCAAAACACACTAATGCTAATAGAAGAAGAGACTGTTTGGGAGTTCGGTTCATTGAAATGTTATTGTTTAGAAATCAAAGTGATTTTATTTTATTTTAGAAATTGTTATTCAAACATTAAAATTATCTAACATTACTATATTTTTTTAATTTAAAATAAAAAATAAAAATAAATTTTTTTTAAATTTTTTCATACTTTTGCCAAAAACAACAGAAAGCTATTGTTCATCTAATTTCAAAAGCAAGAGTAATAAGAAAAGTAAGTCATCAATGCAATCAGCTTCACATGTATGATGTTTTTTCTGCTTTTTTTTTAAAAAAAAAAAACATAAAAAATAGGTTGTTTCTTAAAAGAAAACACTTTTAAATAAAAAAAACAAACGGGTGAGGGCAATTGCGTGAATTGCATGAAGTGGAGGGGTCTGTTTGGAGCGGAATAAAGAAAGTGTTGAGGAAGGGCGTGGACAGATGGCGGCACGGAACTCAATAAAGAGAGCAATTATTAGAGAGAGAGTCTTCTCCAAACTCTCTTTTCTATCATTCATTGAATTGAGCGAATAATCTAATCCCAAAATATTCTCTCCTCACTTTGTTTGACCCTGCCACGTCACGTCTGCAAACCTCCTTTTAGTCCCTAATATCTTGCTTCACTGTCGTCTTAGTGCTCCTATCAGTTTTTTTTTTTCTTATCAAAATAAGGGGTTCACCACGTCATGAGATGAGATTGTTTAGCATCAACTGTATTTAGGACGAAATTGACAGGTTTATAAGTTCAGGACTTAATTGACGGTGAAATAGCATGCCCACTCCCCATTGCAGACCATTGTCGGCTGCCTTGGGACATTCACGGGAGGCCTTCTGAGTTTGCAGGCCACTGCCCGATTGGTATCTTAGCAATCATTGGCCCACCATTTACATCACACCCGAGGCCTCGGTCAATGACACGCGTAACACTTAAATGTTTTTTTTAATAAATAAATAAATATTCATTTAATATCAATGTTTTAAAACAAATCTTAGCAACTGAAATTGATTGTCAGCTTCTGATCACTTCCGGAAAAAAAGATGAAATAAAAATTTCATATATTAATTATTTATTCTATGTATATATAAGTAAGACCATCATGCATTACAAAGCAAAACTGATATAACTATAAGAACTGCATTGCTATATTAGGTATGATTTTGTACTCGTATGTTTTTGTAATGTATAATTAATAGGATCTTTTACTTATTTTATAATTAAACTGTGTGCCGAATATACTATCTATTTCTGTGCTTTTTGAACGACGTGTGCGATGATTTATGGTGTTCAAAAATGCACAAACGATATCTGAAATTATTCTCCGTCATGTCCTCTTCCTTTTGGTTCGACGCGTGTGATTCAACGATTGTTGGAGACGTGTTAGTGGTCGGTTGAAGTTCCCCCCCTTTTCTCTCTCTCCTGCATGAGCATGTACAAGTCAACCCCCGCTGTTTATTGAGTTTTCTTTTTGGTCCCTGATCTTTTTGATTGTTTTGTATGGTCCTTAATCTTGTTATATGGATTTTAATTTGTTTTAATTTTCCCTTCAATTCAAATTGATTATATATTGTAGTTTCATTTCGGTCCTTAGTCTTTTAATTTCCAGTTTGTGTTAAATTCTTTAATTTTTTCAGTATCAAAGTTTATATTTGTTTTAATTTTGTCCTAAAAACAAATTTTCTTATATATGTGTTTTTCATTTTGACCCTTATGCTTTTAATATTTGATTTTTATTTTAATTCCTTTATTTTTTATATATATTTCTTAAATAGTTCCTATTTTTTCCATGTGTTATATGTAAATGCTTTTAGTTTTTGTTTCCAATTTTTATTATTTCTTCTGTTGTTAAGGTTTTTTTAATGTTAACATTTTAATTTATGCTGGTGATCATTTGAAAATTGATATATATATTATTTTTTTCTTTGTTTTTTTTTAATTTTAATTTTATTTATTCTTCAAGTCAAATATATTTTTTTAAATCTAAAAATATTTATTTTTGTTATGTCATTTTTTATTTCTTTTTTTTATTAATATTGATGGGTATTCAAATTTCTAATTATTATAGATAAGAGATTCAAAATAATGATAATGGTTATTTGTAAGTTTTTTTCTTATAAATATGCGAGACTAATTATATATTTTGATATTTATTTTATATTTGTGCCTTAATATATATATAAATGACCTACTGTTTTTTTAAAATAATAATTTACTATCAGTATTTTGAAATACTTTTAATATAATAATATGAAGAATAAATCTTGAAAAAAGTTAATTTCTTTTCTTAACAATAGTTATGGTGTCGTCGATAGTAGGACAAATAATAATTAAAATATTAATTATGCATAATAATATTTATGATAATAGCTATAATAATTGTGATAAAAATTCATTGGTCAATGTTATTTTTATGAAAAATAACTTCGATATTTTTTTATGTATGATATTTTAGATCTTATATCATGAAAAACAAAAATGAAACCACAGTTAGATAAGACATATAGAAAAATTGTGCCAAATTATCTACAATACTAAAAATAAAAATTGCCTTGCCTTTTACAACAATCTGCATCAAATTTTTAACATGTAACAAAATTGTTAATGACCCTATTTTTTTTAAAAATGCTATACATTTGAGCTAAATAATCGACATAAATTTTTTAAGATTATGCTATTGTTATATGTATTTATTTTTCTATAGACAAGACATTTAGAATAATGATAATGATTATTTTTTGGATTTTTTCTTTAAAAAACAGGAGAGACTAATTATATAGTGTGATTGTTTTTTATATTAACATCTTAATATATATAAATCTAAATATATATAAAATAAACCGACTTTTCTTTATAAATCCCACATTAATTTAATCTCAGTGTTTTAATTTTTTTAATATAATAATATGAAGAAAAAAATCTAAAAATCTAAATCTTTGCTAGAATTTAGATGTTGTATTTTTGTTACCTGTTAAATAAATTATTCATCAAATAGTAAAAAGATGCCCAATAAACAATTAGTATGTTGCAGGCAACAAATAATATATCTTTAGTCAATTTGATCAATTATGGTTTTGCTACCTACCAATTAAATTATTACCAAAGTAGTTAAAACAAAATCACAAATCAAATTGTTTGCTACGTAAAACAAATTACCCATCTTTGCTAAAATAATAAAATAATTCATGAATCAAATAAAACATGCACAATAATTAATCAGTATAATACATAGAGCACGTGACTCATTTTACCAAATTTTTTCGATTCTAACTGTACAATCTACTGATTAAATAATTATTAAATCAATTTTAACAGTAGCAACATTCATTCACTTTTGGGCCAAAAAAACTCATTTATAAGATTTTATTAATTATAATTTTATTAAATAAATATTAAAATAACCAATTACAACACGCACAAAATTAATCATTTTTCTACATAAAAAAAAACTAAACACAACATGCGGGCAAATTAACTCGTATACTAGTTATAAACTCAAATAATAAAATATTTTTGAATATTGTTTCTAATATAATTGTTTTTTTAAAATTTACTATGACAAATGAGAAGGCCTATACTCTAGTTTGCTTTAGATATTTTTTAGCAATTAATTTTAATTTAAAATCTAAATTAATATCCATAAAAAATTAATTTAACCACTAAAATTAAATTCAAATCCAAGCATTAATAAAAAAAAAAACTTTGGACAAAACAGAGAATCAAAATTTGAAATGAACGTCCGTCACCGTCTATCACAGTGACAGTCACACAGCACAGCCTCATCACCTTCCAGTCTCCAGCAAAACCAACCGTCTGCTCTTCTCAACGCGGAAGATTAAAGAAATGCTAACTCTTAACGTCGTCGCGCTCCCTTCCATGTAACTACTTTAAAAAAACTCTTCCTTTCAAACCATCCGCTGATTTCAAGTACAAAAGTTAGGGTTTTTGAAGCTACCCTAATTATTCAAATTTTGCAGATTGCCAATTTTTTCAGCTCAACCTTCTAATCATCAATTCAATTATCTACTTGCAAACACAGGTGTGTTCCTCCTTGCCAGTGCCCTAAATTTGCTCCTTTTCTTTTCTCCTGCTTAGAAATGATTTCGAATTGATATATATATATATATATTGCAGGGAGAAGAAAGCTTAAGGTTACGAGACCCAGGGCTAACTTTTGGGACTCCATAAGATCTGGGTAACATGAATTGATTTATTTTATTTTATTTTCATTATTTTATTTTATTTTATTTTCTTGTTTCGCCGTGTAATTGTGGTTGTGTTATCGCCTAAATCAACCCTGGGAATATATTACACTGTGGGTCCGTATTGAATCCGATATGTTTTGAGTAGGAAAGATTGGTTGTGTGAATTTATGATTACTAATTGAAAGCTATGGAGGGTAAAAGATTCAATGATTATGGTCTCGTGTGAGGTTGTAGGCTATTGTTCATTGTATGCCGGGTTAAGTTTTTGGGCTTATATAATTCGTCTGTCCTACTCGTTAGTCTTATGTAATGGGGATGTTTTCATTGTTTTGCTGTATTGCAGGTTCTTGAAGGATAACTCGACACAAGTTGTGGAATCACCTTCTACGCTCCAAGAAGAGGAAGAACCACAGCCTGAAGAGTTTGTTCTTGTGGAAAAGACTGAGGAAGATGGAGTGGTTGAGCAAATAATATTCTCTTCTGGTGGGGATGTTGATATTTATGATCTGCAGACCCTGTGCGATAAGGTAACTGTGTCTCTGGTTGATGCCATTTTGGGTCGCAATCTATTGTCAGTGAATCAACTCAATGATGAATCAAATAGCGGGCTCATATTTTGGCCAGGTGGATTTTGTTACAAAATGATTAGCTCCACAATGCATGTAGCTGTTAAATTCACAATTTATAAATCTACCCAGAAGAGTTTTTCTTGAATCTGGATTCTGACTTGCAAAAAGCCAGAGTCTAAAATGATGCTATCATATTGGGTTAAAATAACAGAAGTAGGCCAACTTTCAATGAATGGAAGATATAGGACAATAGATTCAATGAACTATTATTGGTTGATTGCTACTCACATCACACATTTGAAATGTGCCTGCTTTCTTTCTAATTTTGAGGGATCACCATTTAAATTATTGGTAAAACATTTTTATTTTGTAATATACATGCGAAATCCAAAATCAATAAAACAACTAAAATCATTGCTTAACAGGTGGGTTGGCCTCGAAGGCCACTGTCAAAATTAGCTACAGCTTTGAAAAATAGCTACATGGTAGCCACATTGCATTCTATACAGAAATCACCTGGATCAGGTAAGTAGTAGATATACTGCAAGTCATCCCGTTTTATGTAAATGATCTTGTTAAGTTAAAATTAAACTTATTTCCACATCTAAAATTATTTTGTAAACATCTTAGTGTACTTGGAGAAGTTATTTGACAGAGGGGAATGAGCAAAAGAAGCTAATTGGCATGGCTCGCGCTACATCTGATCATGCCTTCAATGCTACAATTTGGGATGTTCTTGTTGATCCCAGCTATCAGGTATACTCCATGTTACTTGTTCATAGATAAATATGCTGACTTGCTGATGCAGATAATTAGAACGTACTGTCTTCTGTTATGCAACAATTGAGTCCATAGATGCATGCATGGTGGAATTTTCATCCATAGTTTTCTGCACGAGGAGAATGAACCTTGATTTTTTTTTTTTACTTTTCTGCCTGCCTTTTTCTTGGGATACAAGAGCAGATTATGGGAATGATGATGCTTCCTACAGGAATCGTTGATTTTATAGTCATGTTAGGAAATATTCTGGTGGCTGAAGAGGGAGAGAATGAGCAGTAGTAGTGTAACGAAAAAGGCAGGCATTTGGAATGGATAGCAAGTAGTACCTAGCTTTGACTTCAGCTACAGCATTTTTCCAGATTTTCCTCTTTTTTTTTCTTTCATTTTCTTGGTTTATGAGATGAAAAGGTTAAAATTTCAGAGCATGGAAACAAGCAATATTGGATTTGGAATCATTTACTAATTGAATGAAATCACAATCCATCTGCTATAAGTGCATGTACCAATCAATTCTGATAGTGAGATATTCTTATAGTTGATTCAATACTATGCCAGCTAACGTTGCTTTTTATAATTGTTTTATATTTCTTTCAGGGCCAAGGACTTGGTAAGACACTTGTTGAAAAGCTTATTAGAGCTCTTCTACAAAGGGACATTGGCAATATAACACTGTTTGCAGATAGTCAAGGTATAGCAATCTGCACAGTAAAAAGCATTGTTAGTTCATTAATACTGCATCACCATAATATAAAATCTGTTAGATCTTCTGCTACTTTTAGATATTGGTACCTTTCACCTGGATGTGGGGCAGTCGACTCAAATATTTGCTTGCATGTGCAACTGCAAAACATTTGATTCTCTTATCTTTCAGAAAGGGTCAAGGATTGATTGAGGGGAATGTAGATTGTTTCTTTCTTCCACTGCTTGCTTTGTTTCCAATATTTAATGCAATCTTGCCTGATGGCACTTATTTAAGCTTTGGTCCTCTTATAATATTAGTACTCTTGAAACCATGCTCTCTTTTGATTTGGATTAGACTATAAATTGACTCTGGGATTTGACATGGATATATTTGATTGCCATTGCAGTAGTAGAGTTCTATCAGAATTTGGGATTTGAACCTGATCCTGAGGGCATTAAAGGTATGTTTTGGTACCCGAAGTACTAGTTGGCTGGGGTGAGGACAGGCTTCTTTGTGCTTGAATGTAACTGATTGATCTTGCAAATTGCGTTGGCACAAAGGACTTGAGAGAGCAAACCCACTTGTAAGCCCACATTACATGTAACTGTAAACCCACTTGACTTTGATTGTCATGTATATCACGGAAATACGAGGCAGTTAACTTTCCACTGTTCAAGAACAGTTGGTTTATTCCTTCATCTCTTGCTTCATGCCACATGACATTTGAGGATAACTTTCCCCATTTGTAATTGTATTGTTTTGGAGGTCACTATCAGATGTGTTCATACATGAATCCGTCAAAGAACACTATCTGAGTGATCTCATCATATCAACTTGTATAGTTGAACCAACATTTATCTCATTTATAATCTGGTTGATTTCATAAAACAAATACCTTTCGCATGGAGAGAGACAGAGATGACGATTTCTAATGTAAAACTGTTGATCTGGTAAATGATGTCCTCAGCTCTCCATGATAGGTGTAATTATCACCAATGGCTTGTTTTCAGACTGCATTGACTCGGTACGGAAACTCATAAAATTTTAGTTTCGTACGATCCCTTCCATGCCACTAGACTTGTTTAGGTTAGTTTGACGTGGTCCTTTTGACTTTACTGTTAAACGGGATTAAAATTTATCCACGGGCACTGTGAGGCAACATTTTTGATGCCTCCCTTCGTTTGTTATAGTGCTTAAAATAACCCAGCCGGGAGGACTTAATTGCACGGAAATATATTAGAAAAGGGAGAAGACTTAGCGATGGAGAAAGGTGCACAACTCATAATATATAGATTTTGGATAAAAATATAGGGAAGGGAGGTGCTCTTGTTTCATGTCAAGCAATGATATCATGGTTAGCCCTACTTGCCAATGACACGCAATATCCGACCCAAGTGTCGTGTCGAGGCCTTCAAAGGGGGAAATCTCATTGCCTGTAAATATATAAATTGTAAAAAAGAAAGAAAAGTTTCAGTGCATCAGCAGAAGCGACTATGAAAGTCTAAAAGGGGTTGGGGATCGAGCAACTCAAGAATATGAGGGGAGAAATTCAGGGGAAAATTAATAGAAAATAAACGAGAAAAGAACAGTAATTATAGAAAATAAACGAGAAAAGAACAGTAATTATAGAAAATAAAAATGGTCCACCATGTTGTTTGGCGCCTTACAGTGGCTGAGACAGCAAAACCTACCACTCCATGCTTGGGAGTTGCCTTGAGCTGTAGTTTTTTCTTTTTTTAATGCTTATCGAACACCTTGACTATTTTGCAAATTCTATATAAAAGAATGACTCAACCACTCTTGTAGCCTGCTTTGTTCTTGCAGTTCTTATTGTCTCACAATCCCTTCGCTGCATGAAAGTGAACTTTCTTTGTTTCTTATTTACCAATATCCAGTAGTCTTTCTGGTAAGCTTTGTTTGTTTCATGGCAATTTACTTCTTTCTTCCATGCTGATCATACTGGATTTGATTTCGACAGATGTCGAGGCTAAGGTTCTGTCAGTTCGGAGCCATTATTGCTTTGTTCCAATGTTACCTTGTCATGCTTTCTTCGGCCCAGATGACTCATCCATTGGAAGGTTCTCTCCTCTTTATCCATGAACACACTTATAAGCATGTGCATGGTTGATTATGTGTCTCCTGGCTAACTTGTTATTTTCACTCCGGGATGATTCTTTCCTCTGCACGTGTTCCAGCCAGTGCTTTGCAAGCAGTTCGTCGGAAGCTCCAAGACACATGGGGCAATCTCGATGACTGGAAAAAGAGCGATCCTTGCACGTCGAAGTGGACAGGAGTAATCTGCACCGGGGTTAAAAGCGATGGATATCTTCACGTCGAAGAATTGTATGTTGATTTATACCTTGATATTTTCTGTTATCTTCATGTAGATTAAGATCATGCAACGTTTTGATTACATTCATTCTGACAGGCGTCTGCTGCATAAGAATCTCTCTGGAACCTTAGCTCCTGAACTCGGTCTCCTATCATATACAAAGATATTGTGAGCCAGATGATCATACTAGCATGCCTTTAATACAAGTTCCTTCTCACCAAAACTCTCTGACCTTTTCTTTTTGCAGGAATTTTATGTGGAACAATATAAGCGGCAGCATCCCAAGAGAGATAGGGAAAATGACTTCCTTGAATTTTCTGTAAGTCGAGATATTTGGAGTTGAAAAAAATCGTGTATCTCTATAGAATATATAATATAGACATCTCTATTTACTTTATTATTTAAATACTTTATAGGAAAAGATTCATAATTAAAACTCAAAACTAACTGATGGAATCCATCTAGTATTAAGATTTCTACATTGAAAGTCCTAAACCAAGTAAAAAATAAATAATTGAAAATTCAAGATTAACCAGGAAATTAATTAAAACATGAAAAATATTAACTTTTTGCTTCAATTTGATCCATAAACCCCTGAGATAATTGCTCTACATCAATCTCCTCTAGAAAAATTCGTCCTGGAGTTGAGTTTAACATGAAAAATACTCATAAAGATCAGCAACATTGAAGGTCTTTGATATGCCCATATCATCTGGAAGATCAATAACATAAACATTATCATTGACTTTCTTGAGCACCTTGATCGTACCATTCTTCACCTACAGGTTCCTGATGGAAACCTATGTATCGTTGCATAAAACGTGCGTGCGCACACACACATATATATGTATAGTACTTACCATACCATTCTCTATTTGCAGGCTTTTGAGCGGAAACCAAATATCAGGTTCTTTGCCAGATGAGCTCGGTAATCTCCCTAACATAACCAAGTTTCAGCTGGACCTAAATCAAATATCAGGACCACTGCCCAAATCGTTTGCAAACTTGAACAATATCAAGCATTTGTAAGTGTCTTTTTCATTAGGGACAAATTCTTCCCCTTCTTGCATGTACTCATATATAGATGCTTTCTAATTGCAGTCACATGAACAACAACTCGTTCAGTGGTCAGATTCCGCCAGAACTTGGGACCTTACCTAAGCTGATACACTTGTAAGTCCTGTTACCACTTGCACTTGCATTCAATGGATTGATGCTTTTTCATGAAGCTGCTGCCACTGTCAGTTTGAAGCAAATGAACCTAATTTTGCTTTCACCTTTTTTTTTGTCACTTGCTGTTGCCAACGTTTGCAGCCTGTTGGATAACAACAACTTGTCAGGCTATCTTCCACCAGAACTTTCAAAGATGCCAAAGCTGACGGTTCTGTAAGTCCCATCTCATTCTAAATTCCGTCTTACAACAGCCGCGACCTTTTCTCCTATATCACTTTAGCAGTAAATTTGAAGAGAAGCAATTCTGGTAATGTTATCATCCAATACAATGAAATGGCTTTGGACGTACCAATACTGTTAATATGCCAACAGGTTCACTAAAAGGCTTTAATTTCTGTTTTTCTGATCCTCCTTAAGGGTTTTTCACTTTGAATGGATTATGAAAATCAGTAAAAAATGTGCACTTCTTCTAAGTGTAGAAGGATGACTGACTCCAAATCTTTGCAGCCAACTTGATAACAACAACTTCAATGGAACGGAGATCCCAGAGTCTTATGGCAACATCTCCACACTGTTTAAATTGTACGCTCATCTCTATACTTCAGCCTTTTACTTCATTCATGAAAAAGGATACTGTAAAAATGTTATTTCAATGGTGAAAAGCATATGGGCATCTGTCACACATGCATAGAGTTGCGTTTTAGAAAAAATGATCTTGTTGAACTGCTATTCTCTAGAACTGGTTCTTATTTAACACTTTCACATTGAGCTCTGCAGGAGTCTTAGAAACTGCAACTTGAAAGGACCTGTTCCCGATCTGAGTGGCATACGACGCCTTCTATACGTGTAGGTCTTCAGGCAAAATTTGATTATTTCGTTTAACCATCATTATTCGTTACAAATTCTTCAAGCATGTAGCTTTCCTCGTTACAAAGTACATGTGCTTGTATTTAATAGGCGACAGTAACAGTCATATTTCATGAACCACCTGCGATTGCCTTCCTTTTAAACTGCTTGTTGTTCCTTATATGCAAATAATCATGTCTAGGTAGAGTACTTGTCTTAATCTGTTTTAGAATGTTGACCTTTTCTGATGTCTATTAACAATTTTTTTTCCAGCGATCTAAGCTCAAATAAGCTAACCGGAAGCATACCAACAAATAAGATTTCTGATTATATCACAACTTTGTAAGTTACTGAAGTCCAAACTTGTGGAAGTTACTGTGCTTTTCAGCTCAAGCTGTCTCTACACTGAGCAATATGCTTGTTGACATGCATGCATAACTATATTCATGCTTGTTTGTAATTTGTCCATCAACAGCAGAGGTTTTGCTTCTAAAATGATCAGTAATTTCTTTTAATTGCTTTGTGTTGTTGAAAGTTCTTTTTTGACTCGTAGATCTGGGAGATGGTAATTCTTTCTACTAGAGAAAACAAGAGCTGAAAATGGCCAGAGAGAACTATGAAATAGAACATTAACTTAAGAACAGTAGCATATCTTACAATAGCAGTGGTGCAAGTTCAAAAAATAAATAGCAACAAAAGAAAAAGATAATTCAACTGGTTTAAGACTGGCGCACATGTATAAAAGGGATTGTACACAATGAAAGAGGGTATGATCCAAATCCCATGTGGTGAAACCAGAAACAAACCACCAGATTTGTCTTCAACTCTAGAATGATTTTGATATGTAGTGTAAAATATTATATATTCATTCATTTGAGTATTCATGTGAAAATTCAAAATCCTTGCTGCTGCGGTTAATATAGTGATCTTTGTTCTTTCTGCCATGACAAAGTAATTCACAACGTTTTTGAATATTGCAGCAATTTATCCAACAATAATCTCACTGGACCAATCCCTTCATATTTCTCAGGCTTTCCTTTTCTCCAAAAACTGTAAGATCACTCTGCATTTATTTATGCACTTCTGTTATATTATTGGTACACACTATGCTAGCGTGGTTAAAATAATCGTAAATTATGAAGCTCTGTGATTTTATATGTATGATACCAGTTGATAATGAGGATAATATTTTATCGCAGGTTGCTTCATAACAACAATTTGAGTGGTGATGTTCCCTCTAACTTTTGGCAGAATTTGAATCTTGGTCCAGCTGCAAAACTCACCTTGTAAGACTTAATTACAGAAAGCAGCCTTTTCTGACTGCATTTGCCAGTCTATTTGTTCTTAATTATTGCCATGACATATCCTTCGTTGTGTCAATTTATATTTTTTTGGGGGTAAATTGCATCAGGCACAGCGATGAACTTCATGGCCTGCCTACTTCTGTATCTTCTACCTAAACTTGTTATGCTGTGCAATACTTGCAGGGATTTCCAGAACAATTCACTTACGAATATTTCAGGCCCTATAAGCCCTCCTGCAAACGTTAGCATCAAGTGAGATTTGTTTCACCATATAACATTTTCACATTCTGGCCTATACATTTCGTTTTACTCCTAAAAATGTTACTGCATATGCATAACCTTGTTTTTGTTTTTGTTTTTGTTTTTGATAATACTTTTCCTTAATCTAAATGAGATAAAGACCATGTCTTGATCATTTGATAGTTAAGTCTTTTTGCAATTATGATTAGATGTTGCCTTAGATCCCAAGCAGTCACTCACTGCTTCAACTCATTGAACCGTGTTGTTTCATCACATAACTCCATTCACAAGTAGTGGTTGCGCTGTGCTGAACTATCCTAAACAAAACCTTGTATCATTATCGTGCCAAGGAACCCCGTCCATCATGAACTTGTTATAACATTGTATGTTTCATGCCTTAGGTTTTTTGAAATTAGATTTGGATTTCAGAAATTATATGATGTTTTGCATTGCTGAAACATGTAAATTCTTGCTTGTGACCTTCTCTAATATACAGAATCATCATTTTTTCACTGTGCCTGCGGTTATATACGTGCACGAATAACTTTCCCTCCCCCCAGCCCCCGATCTCACACTTATATTAAAATAAATTATCTCTACTTAATCAAGTTATATAAAAAATTATATTTATTTTTGTATCCCTGAATCACATGCTTTTGGAATTTAGTTTTAATGTTTCTTTCACTAGACTATGTCGCTACAATGACTCTAGTTACCATTGTGAAATGTTCAGTGAGAGCTTCTTGCGTATATAATACAGGAAACAATATGTATCTAAGTTTAAGTGTGGCAAATAGTTTTAAGAGTATTAATAACTGGATATCCAGGCTTCAAGGCAATCCTGTCTGTGAAAGAGCAAATGAGCTAAACATAGTCCCGTTTTGTGGAGTCCCAACTGGAGATACTGAGGCTCCTGGAAGCTCAAATGACTTGCCTGAAGGCTGCAAAATTCAATCTTGTCCCTCCAGTGATAATTTTGAATACGTCCCCGAATCTCCTGTTCCCTGCTTCTGTGCTGCACCTCTTGGCATTGGATTACGCCTGAGAAGTCCCAGCATATCAGAGTTTCAACCGTATAAATTCCCATTTCAGCTTTGGATAACCTCCAATCTTAGCCTGAACCCTTACCAACTAGTGATCGACTCATTCATTTGGGAAGAAGGTCCCCGGCTGAGGATGTATCTGAAAATCTTTCCTCCAGCTAGCATCGATACCTATAAATTCAGCACAAGCGATATTCAAAATCTCACGGACCAGTTTGCTACATTTTCCCTTGTCGGCGATGATAACTTTGGCCCATATGATTTACTCAATTTCACGCTCCTCGGACCTTACAAAGATGGTACGTCTCTGGAGCTACATGTTTTTCACTTCAAACACTAATTTTGTATCTACATTTTATGATAAAGTGAATTGCAGTGAGTTATTAGTAGTGAGTCTAGTGACTAGAATTGCTGCATCTTCCCCCACTTCTATTCTATAAACTAGTTTGTTATTTGATCAAATGCATGACCCAAGAAATACCGGGGGAGGTGGTGGGGCATTTTTTTTTACCAGACAGATTATATACAGAAAACTTACCGCTTCCATTGTTTTGAAAGTGCTAGTGAATCCCAAGCATCCAAAATCAGGAATGAGCAGAGGTGCCCTCCTTGGAATTGTCTTGGGAGCCATGTCCCTCATAGTTGCTATATCTCTGGTCACTGCATTCATTTTCTATAAAAAGCACAAGAGATTCTACCCTAAACTTTTCAAGAAAACGTCAAGTAAGCCATTATCTTGTTTTGAAATTTGCTCCCCAGCTGTCTCCATCAAAAAGGATTGATGCTATTTTTTTCCATGCAGCTCAAAAACTTCCATTTAAAACTGAAAGTGTGAAGGAGTTCAGTTTTCTAGAACTCGAAATGGCAACAAATGGTTTTGATACCTCTAAGCAAGTTGGGCAAGGAGGCTATGGAAAAGTGTATAAAGGAGTTTTAGCTGACGGTACAATAGTGGCCATCAAGCGTGCACATGCAGGATCTTTGCAGGGTCAGAAAGAGTTCTTCACTGAAATTGAACTCTTGTCACGCTTGCATCATCGCAACTTGGTGCCATTGGTTGGGTATTGTTTTGAACAAGGCGAGCAGGTACGCTGTGGGTAACAATATCACTTCTTGTGATATGATTATGGGATAACAGCTACCGACTGAGAGTCATTTTAGCTTCCCAGCAGTTGGATGCTGTTGAAAACATCCTAATCTCCATGCATTAAAAATGTCTTTCTAGGCTCTTTGTGCTTTCTCTTTGTTTCTTTTGAAAGTTCTGGCAGTATCTCGTCAAAATCGAGTGCCACAATGCCTATCATCTACTTCAAAATCAACAACTTAACATCTTGTCATTTGTGTATTCTTCGCAGATGCTAGTGTATGAATTCATGCCTAATGGTTCCGTTGGACACCTCCTCTCTGGTAAACATTTTGTACTGTGCAACTTGTGATGTGCTTGGATTAGATTCTTCCTGTTGTTTTCTTTTTGCTAACATTTTGAAGAAAATTTTGTGGATTTGTATACAGAGATTATACTGAAGCCTCATGTTCATTTCTCATTTGCCCCCTTCATTCTCTTCTAATCAGTCATTATCTACACAAGGAAATAAAAATAATAATTTATATGGAGTATCTGAAAGAGAATAGGAAGCATTGCCAGCTATAGCATTAGCAGGAGTAGGATGAGCACTAAATAAGGCATCGAAGTTGCTAGCTAGATGTCACTCTAAGTGTGTATATGAACAGGTGATTCTCATCTTGGATTTCACCCATCGAGGCAGATCTCAGGAAGCGCTCCAGTGCCATAATTTAATTATCTTTTTTTTGCTGCTATGTCATCATCTTTGTTTGTTTTAAAAAGGATGGAGGGGTTGAGTGAAACAAAATCCATGGTGTAGAAGCTCAACTGTTTCTTCTTGTATATAGTCATATTTGACATTTTTGATATGTGATGTGACAGGTAACTTCAAAAGGCCTGCAAGTTTTTCTATGAGGATGAGTATTGCATTGGGTTCAGCCAAGGGTATACTCTACCTTCACACTGAAGCTGATCCGCCTATCATCCATCGAGATATCAAAGCAAACAACATATTACTGGACTTCAAGTTTACAGCAAAAGTTTCAGATTTCGGAATTTCAAAGCTTGCACCAGTACAAGATTGCGAAGGAGCTGCATCTCATGTATCCACAATCGTAAAAGGCACACCGGTATGTAGCATTCTATAACATGATCAATTTGAGTTGTGGATTCTGAAACTCTCTTCAAAGGATGTTATAACCTTTATCTGTAATTTGAATACTATAGACAATTAAGACCATGCATCACTATAAAGCATGCATGTTTTCAATGTACAAGAAATCGCACATTTTATTCTTTCCAATTTCCCAGTTTCTTGGAAATTTCTATAGCAATCAGATCTTTCTTCTACTTTGATATATTTATCTGACACGGGAATGCACTGAACTCCATGCAGGGATACCTCGATCCAGAATATTTTCTGACTAACAACTTGACAGAGAAGAGTGATGTTTTTAGCCTTGGAATTGTATTTCTTGAACTCTTGACGGGGATGGAGCCTATATCTCATGGCAAACATATCGTTCGAGAGGTACATAATAGTTCATCATAAATACCATAACGTAAACATTTGCGTACTGTTTTTAAACTCTGAAAATTTGATTCTGGCTAAAACTGAGCAGAATTAATAGTGGATATCAACAATGTAGAACTTATCAATTCTTGTTGCATGAACCTCTGACCCGCATTAAATCTGTTTCTATCAGTACCTGCATGTAAGGATCTCATATGGAAAAGAAACTTCGAAGTTAATTTCACAATCTATAACCTGGAATTCTTTCAGTAATTCAATTGTGTTTGCCTGTCTAGTCTCATGAAAAAGGGAACTATTCTGACATTACTGTTAATATTAGACTCGGATGAAAATCTTTGCATCTATTTCTCGGCCATAGCAGTTTTCTTGTGCTCAATCACCAACATCAGTAAAAGTAGAAGTTTGCAGTGGAGCTAGCACAAACAATGTCTTTTTGGATAGGAGGTGAAGTTGCGCTCTTCTTCATCAGAATCTAATGTTTATGCTTCTTTTATTTGTCAATGGCAGGTTAATGCAGCATGTCAATCTGGAATAATGTTCTCCATCATAGACCAAAAAATGGGTCCTTATCCCTCGGATTGTGTGAAGAAATTCATGGCATTGGCCCTAAAGTGCTGTCAAGATGAGCCTGCTGAACGACCAGCAATGTTGGAAGTGGTTCGCGAGGTGGAGAATATATCCTATATGCTGCAAGAATCTGGCCCCATTTCATCAGAGTTTGAGACATCTGGAACGCTGGAGGTGGATTCGCCGGCTCTCTACACTCCAGGCAAACCTTCCGCCTCCTCCGGTTTCCTTGGAAGTGATCTAGTCAGCGGCGTATTTCCCGTGATCAGGCCCCGCTGATTGATTATGGAAACACCCCATGTATATAGCCATTCTGGTGAGTCTACACACCTGCTGCTCGACATGTGAGGCTCAGAATGGAGTTTGGTGCCATATATTACACATCTTTGCAAGTATTGAACTGAGTACAACTACAGTTGTGAATTAAATTTGATGATTACTAGATAATTTTGAAACTTCCAATTTAAGAAAAAAATCTAAGAAAATATAAAGATGTGTATTATGATAGTTTTTTTTTTGCATATAATTATGAATTTTATTAAATATATATTATGGAGTTTCGGTGTGTTTTTGAGTTTTTCTTTGTTTGTTTGTTTGTTTGTTCTCTTTCCTCTCTTGTCATTGTAATTTATGATAATAAAATTATATATGCATCCGAAAATGATCAAATAAAACTTAGAAAACAACAATAATCATGAAGGGTTGCATAAAAAGAGTGTTCCTAATGTTATAATCTTATTTGAAAATAATATAAAAAATAAATGGTATCTAATAAAACAATATCAGATATCAAATTAAATTAAATTAAATTAATTAAATAATCCATTTGCTAAACACATCCTCATGGAGAGTATCAACGCCAACCATCCATTAATCATAACCAGAATTATATTAAACATTCAGTAAATAATAATAAAACCTTGATTTAAGGAGAAAGATATTATAAAATAATTAAATTTCTGAAAGATATTTTATATTTTTTATGTATACTACTTTGAATGTTCAATTCGACAACGACTAATATCGTAGAACCATAAAATTCCTCACTATTTATTGAGCAAGAAAAGTAATACTGCTTAAAAGAATCCTGAACGCCAAACCTCACGGATATGACATGCATGCTATTATTTGCCACAAAGTAAGTAAAAGCTGTGGTTTGGATCATTTCGGACGTCCCCCTCAGGAAACTGACCAGCTGGTTCACAGTTTGCGTGGTTGACGATATGTTTAAGCGTAGTCAACGTGCCCGAACCTGCTGTCGTGATCATCTGCAATGGTGCCTGAACCTATAAATGAAACAAGTGAGGTGTCTTGTCTGATCTCCCACTTTCACCTGTCTGAAGCCGATGGAATGGAAGTGGAGTCAACAATATTGAAGACAAAGCGCCATCTCAATTCTCAAACATGCCACAGGATTCCAATATCTTTTACTATCATTACCCCCATGAACTTGCCTTCCCTGTATTTATCCACACCACGATGCCTGCCTGGCTTAACATCATTGTAGGGTTCCAAAATATTTTCTTATCCTAATTTACATAGTCTTCAACAATATACCCATTTGAGTTCAACCATATACTTAACTGGTATTAACTAATAAAATCCCTTCCTTCAAGTTTGTAGATAATTTGATTAGGCTAATTTAGGTGAAAAGAGTGTTTTTTGCTGCTTGCTTGGTGCTGGATATGCTTGGGAATTTGAAGGGATTGGTGAGAATATGCAATGTTTACTTAAAGTGGCTGGTTTGTTTTATGTAGGCAATCAAGATGTCGAGGATGAGATGTCTTGGCTGTGTTTTCGTTCTTTCCTATTGTTACTCGGTGCTCCAAACAGATGCACAAATTACAGATCCCTCAGAAGGTTAATATCTGTCCAGAAGTCTTGATGATTTTCTTACAATTTATTGGATCTTTGTTTTTTCTTCTTCCAATATTCACATGATATGTTGAAGGAGATGTGATGCTTGTAAACTGAGCTGAAGTGTGTTTTACTTGAAACTAATGCTAAAATTCTCGTTGGCTGGAGGAGAACAAGAGAGCATACATAGCAGGAGAGCATGTAGAGAGGAAAACATCTCACGAGCGAATGACAATTAATCTCCTCGAACTAACCTTTTTTTTTTGTTCTCATAGTGGCAAATCTGAGAGTTCCTTGCAAAAGACGAAAGTCCCTCATCTTCCCTGCTTTGCAGAATGAAGTGTCACTAGGCAAAACATCATTTGGTTTTGTCAAATATGTTCTTGCGATGTCCAGTTTTGCTACTGTTCTGCTCTGATGTGCTCCTTTCCCTGCCTTTTTGCAGTCGCTGCATTGATATCAGTCAAGAAAAGTTTGGTTGATCCTATGAAGCATCTCAGTAGTTGGAGTAGGGAAGATCCTTGCGCGTCCAACTGGACTGGCATTTTTTGTTTCCACACATATGGGAGTGATGGATATTTGCACGTCCGAGAACTGTGTGTTCCTTTTGTTCTGCATTTTACTTTTGCTATTATTGATTTATTTTTATCCCTCTGATTTCAATGAATAAATAAAGTGTAATATGGTGCAGAAAAATCTAGCAATCCGCTCCAGTTGTTTACTTTATTTTTACGAATCTAAAACGTTCCCGAGATGTGTTTCCTCATTAATTTACAGAAATTCGGTTATGATCACTTACCTGTTTCAGTTTTGATGCAGGCAGCTACTGAATATGAATCTTTCTGGACATTTAACACCTGAGCTCGGCAAACTTTCTCAGCTTATAATATTGTGAGGCACAACCTAATTTCTGGACAACTCTACAAACTGCATGTAACTATTTCTAGTCAGTCCTTTTAGTGATCTAATGCCATTTCGCTGTGCTGCCCATTGCAAGGGATTTCATGTGGAACGAACTGGTTGGCAGCATACCGAAGGAGATAGGAAGCATTTCATCTTTACAACTCCTGTAAGTTGGTTTCATTGTACAGGTTCGATATCCTTGTGAATAAGAAAGTATAATGCAAGAATCATCTTAAATTATTTATCCGAGCTGTCTTCTGTTCTTAAGTTCAATTGATAAATGTACGTAGCTTAGAGAAATTCTTATGCTTAATATATAGAAGAGGTTATAATTAAGATGTTGTAATTATGCTGAAAATGTTCAATTTTGGTGATGTTGTTTAAACTTGCGCGATTCATTCGGTAAACAGGCTCTTGAATGGCAACAAATTATCAGGTTTTTTACCTGATGAGCTTGGCTATTTATCGAAATTAGATCGACTACAAGTGGACCAGAACTATATTTCAGGTCCAATACCAACATCATTTGCCAACTTGAGCAGCTTGAAACATCTGTAAGCTAAGCTAAATGTCTCTGCAAGTTTCCCTAAAAAGTTTAGCTTTTTCTGACGCCAGTTATCTTCTTGGATGTGATTTTTGCAGCCACATGAACAACAACTCAATCAGGGGTCATATCCCACCCGAGCTTTCCAAACTATCCACTCTTCGTCACTTGTAAGTTCATATCGAAGCTACTCTGTTTTCATTTCTTTCCTCCAACAATTCTCTTGATGGTCAATCCCGGCCGAATGTTGTTGGTTGGCATTTAAGGATATGCTAAACAATGTTTCACAGGCTTTTGGATAATAATGATTTATCTGGGGATCTTCCACCAGAATTATCAAACTTGTCGGAGTTGCGCATACTGTATGTTCTCTTATCACCTTATGTTGACCGTTATTTAGCTAATTACTTCATTTACCTATCGTGCAAGGTCATTTCTCTTAGAGCATGCTCTTAGTTTTCAATGTTTATGCATTTGATCGATAGTTGGTTGTCAGTAATGGTTTCAGTCCTGGAAAAAACTTGGCAGCTTTAACTAACATGTGTGTTTCGATTGAGTAAACCCATTGATAGTTCCCCCCCTCTCACCATGCAGTCAGCTTGACAACAACAAATTTAATGGCTCTGGAATCCCAGCTACCTATGGAAACCTATCCAAATTAGCGAAGTTGTAAGCCTACTTAATTGTTTGTGCTCTTAATCAGTACTCTCTGTTTTCGATAGACAAATTGGTGTTTAAATCTAGTCACTAATAATGGTGGATTTATTAAATTCTTCTCTGATGTTCGCCAAATCACATTCGACTCAGGGAGTCGGCAGGCTTCAAATGTTTCGCCATTGTGATAAGCTGATAATTTTACGTTTTTGTTTCCTAATCTTCTTCGACGAGGTAGAAGTCTCCGAAATTGCAACTTACACGGAGCCATACCGGGTCTTAGCAGCATACCAAGCCTATTATATCTGTAAGTGGTATCTGGATTTCATACTAATTAAAACACAATTGTTGCCTTTGAGTTAATGTTATCGGGTTCCTGTCGCAGGGATCTAAGCAAGAATGAGCTCATTGGACCCATGCCACCAACACTTTCTGATAATATAAGCACTATGTAAGTAAACCAAAGTATACATGTAGGCTGTTCTGTTAAAAAAGGGAGATAAAACTAGCAATTCTTGACTTTACAAATTTCTATCAGTGAAATTTGATCTTCAATATATTAACTGAAACAATGTTACAAGGAGAAACTCATTCAAAACCTGTTTATAACCTAATTAGTTGTACTTGAAGGTATTCCTATAGTTGAAACTTATTCTTGTTTGATGCAGTGATCTGTCGGATAACCATCTTAATGGATCTATACCAAGAAGTTTCTCAAATCTTCTTTTTCTGCAGAGACTGTGAGACTCCATCTACATGTCTTACTTTTGTACTAAGAAATGAGTTGCTTACAGTAGTATCTTCAAAGCATGGTTTTCTTGGATGATTTCACTTTCAGACCAAGTCAGGATCCTAGTAGCAAGGTTTATGTGTTAGATAATTGATTAATCTTTTAATTCTAGTAATCTAATATATTCTTCATAACAAAAATGGATCACCTTCAATAGATTTGAGAATTCTGAGATCCCTAAGTAAGTAATTTTGTTCTTAGAGAGAGAACAATCAATCTCATCATTGAAAGGTTGATGAGAGGTCCTTAGACATCACTGAAGAAAATAAATGCATCATTACTTTCAATAAGTTAATTCATATAAAAAACAAATTACATTCTTAGTCATTGATTATGATACATTTTTATTGTCTTATGAGGTGCTGGTATCCAATTTTTGTTGAGATCATGGTCTCAATTCCATAGATGAGGAGAAAAAAGAGGTTCTCTGGTATAAGTTTTTTGGGAGCTTGACACACTTCTCCATTGATAGTTGCCAGAGAATCTTGCATGTTTGATTGAAAAGTAGTTTTTTTTTTTATGGTATTAATAAGTAATAAATATTTTTTACATATTATTAATAAAAGATAGATATCTCCTACGTATCATTTTATGTTAAGGGACATTGATAAAACACGCTGATACATGTTCATTGATGATTATACTACAGGTCTCTCGAAAATAATCTGTTGATCGGTTCTGTGTCAGCTAACATGTGGCAGAACATGTCGTCCACTAAAAGTGCCGGCCTTACACTGTAAGAGCTGAAAGAAGGAATGAAATCAGTCACTTTCAGAATGAACTCTTATATTAAGGACTCTGCAAGATGCAAAATACTGCTAACTTCTGTTTTTATGCATATGAAATGCAGTGATCTCAGGAACAATTCGCTTTCAAGCATTTTCGGAGAACCGAATCTTCCGGATAATGTCACCCTGAGGTAGTGTTTTCGTAAAGTAATTGATACAATATTTTCTCTTCATCCTCATCAAGGCTCTGGAAATAGCTTCAAATAGAAAAGCAAGGGTTCGAATACAAACCTCCTGCTGCTTTTCAATTGCCACAATGATGTTGCTACAGATGGAAAATGAGACCGATACTTCAGCATATTATGTTTTTTGTTTTATACGCATCAATCAGATTCTCATTATCTTAGTGCTAGCTTTTATTCAGGCTTGGAGGCAATCCTATCTGCCATGATGCTAACGTACGAAACATTTTCTGTGAACCTAAAGCTGGAGGAGATGAGACTGCTGAAAGGACAACAAAGTCAACAGTTTCATGTTATGATCAATCATGCCCAACAGATGACTTCTTTGAATTTGTTCCATCATCTCCAGAGCCATGCTTTTGTGCAGCCCCTCTCAGAATTGGATACCGCCTTAAGAGCCCTAGCTTCTCTTATTTCACACCATATGTTAATCCATTCGAGAAATACGTAACGCATTCTCTTAACATGAGCCCGTATCAGCTGTCCATTGATTCCTTTTTCTGGGAAGAAGGACCTCGTCTAAGGATGTATTTGAAGCTCTTTCCTCCAGCTAATAATGTTCATTTATCAAAATACAATTCGTCAGAGGTTCAACAGATAAGAGATATATTTGCATCATGGCAATTTCCTCCAAATGACTTCTTTGGACCATATGAGCTCCTCAACTTCACCCTACTGGGACCTTATGCACGGAGTATGTACTGTTGCTACTTCTTTCAGGCTAAAATGAAATGCCAAATCCTTAGCTAAATTATGTTTAATTAACCTTTACGCCCTTATGTTTAACTAGCATGAGTTAATAGCCGAAGAATAAGTATTTGAGATCAGATAAACAAGTTACCAAAGATATCATGCCTTAGCTTTACAATTAGTCCTATCCTGCAAAAGGAACATCTCTCGAGCCTGAAAATCTTCCGTTAGCGTTGAAGTTACAGTTTTAACTAGGTAGTCGGTGCCCCTGATATATAATAATCCTGGAAAGACGAGTTCAATCGTATTAAATAGCTCTTAAGATCGTTTTCTCTCAATACTTTCATAATAGTATTCGTCCATGGTGATATAAAACATTTTCTGAATTACAGTTCATATCTATGAAACTCTTGAACATAGACTGCAGGTTTAGCATTCTCTAATTCACTGATGGGTGTGTGCTGTGTGCCCCGTTATTTTTTTTCCTCCAACAGTGAACATAAAGAGGGTATCAGTAAAGGTGTTTGGGCAGCCATAATACTAGCTGTTATCGCCTGTGCTGTTGTAATATTTTCAGTAATCACAGTTTTGATTATTGTAAGAAAACCCAGATACAGTCAGAGGCTTCCAGGAAAAGATCTATGTAAGTTTGTCATTGTGACTAAGAAGTATTGGTTTCTTTTAATATATACTTTCATATCTGGCTGTACCTGAAGAAGGTATATGAGACTATTTTGTTATTTGCAGCCTTAACAGAACAGATGAAAATTGATGGAGTGGAGAGCTTCACTTTCAAAGAAGTAGTCTTGGCTACCGATAACTTCAACAGCTCAACACAAATTGGTCAAGGAGGTTATGGAAAGGTATATAGAGGTGTTTTACCGGACAAGACAGTGGTAGCTATAAAGCGAGCTGAAGAAGGATCCTTACAAGGCGAAAGGGAATTTTTGACGGAGATCAGATTGTTGTCAAGGTTACATCACCGGAATCTAGTTTCGTTGATTGGATATTGTGTTGAAAGAGGGGAGCAGGTAATATTTCTAGGTGGTGGGTATCATTTTATATAGTTTTTGTTGGAACGTATTTTATTTCTTTCTATCCCATTCGTTTTGGAAAAATCAAATGAGAGGGGAAAAATTCCTGGTATGCAAAAGCATCCTGAAAACACAGTAGGTTCCTGGAAAGGATCTGTTGTTGCTTTTATTTGGCATGCTTTAGGTTCCTGCCATCGAGTTTTTCCAGGGCAATATTATCAGCTCATTCAGAATGTGAATTGAGCCTGGGATTAAATTTCATTAATTAGTTTCAAATTTCTAAGAGGCTTTCTTTCTCAACCAAGTTCTTCATTTCATTCTGCTTATTGAGCACCAATCGAGTCTCGTTCGGCCATCTTATAGAGCGGTTTTGTAAATACTTTTTCTAAGAAATTAGATGGATGTGATATGTTTATGCATCTTTTGAAAATTTTGATTGCTTACTTGTTGAATCAGCTTGCTTGTGTTCTTTGTCTATGCACAGATGCTAGTATACGAGTTCATGCCGAATGGTACCTTGCGAGACAGGCTGTCTGGTATAAAAACCTGCTCTATTTTTTTTTTTTATCTATCTGTTATCTACTTCATATCTCCATGATACTCTCCTAGAGAGTTTATAATATTCTTACAAACCTTTAGGTCTTGTAATCCCATGTCGTTAAATGCTGGAATGAATATAATAGGTTGAGAGTTAGCAGAAGGTGTGGTTTATTACATGTTATAGTATTGGATCTAGACAATTCTCTACTTCATTTTCAACGCCATAGACTATTGTAATTCCCCGATTACTATCCACACACTATCTTTTATTCATAACACAAAAACCTTTTAATGTGCTGGGGGATCTCAAAATTGAAAGCTGTTTTTGCATGTGGCTAAAGACAAGGAAAAGCTCAACTTTGAAACAAGGTTAAGCATTGCTTTGGATTCAGCAAAGGGGATCCTTTACCTCCATACCGAAGCAGACCCTCCAGTATTCCACCGAGATATTAAGGCTAGCAACATACTTCTGGACTCCAAGCTCACTGCTAAAGTTGCCGACTTTGGACTCTCACTTGTGGCTCCTGTCATGGATGATGATGGATATCTGCCTAATCATTTATCTACAGTAGTGAAGGGAACTCCAGTAAGTTTGATTCTATTACATGGTATATATTCTGATCATGATGCTTCAAATTCCTTTCAAGTTGTTTGTAAAATGTGTTCCAAAGAATTAACAGTACAGATTGCAGCAAATCAATTTCCTTTTTGAAGTCTCTTCTGATTGTTTTGAATTTGTCTGTTCCACCATCATTTAGTACTAAAACTCTTGGTTTTTGTTATTGAATATGCAGGGATACCTCGATCCAGAATATTTTTTGACCCACAAGTTGACAGACAAGAGTGATGTCTACAGCCTTGGAGTTGTATTTATGGAGCTCTTGACAGGAATGCAGCCAATATATCGTGGAAAAAACATAGTCCGCGAGGTACTGTATACGATACACATTGATCCTTCGGAGACCTTGAGTTCTCTTCTTCGAACACTGCATCAATTCAAAATATTGATCTAATATCTTTTCATTTAACACAAAATCTGGAATCAGGTAAATATTGCTTGCGAGTCAGATATGATGTTCTCCATCATAGACAGCAGAATGGGTTCCTACCCATCTAAATGCATCGAGAGATTTGTAGCTTTGGCACTCAGGTGCTGCCTTGACGAGCAAGACAAGCGGCCAGCAATGCTGGAGGTGGTCAGGGAACTAGAAAACATTCTCAGAATCTTGCCAGAAACAGAAACTGCAGAAATAGATTCTGCTTCTGCATATTCCAGGAAGACCACACCCCCATTTTCCGGCACGTCAGCATCGTCATCTTCATTCTACGCTAGCAGGGATGTATCCAACTCGTACAGCCACCTGGGAAGTGATCTCAGCAGTGGTGTCATTCCCACCATACCGCCTCGTTGATATCTCATTGGCTCAGGGTTGGAAAAGTTTTTCAACGAGACTCATTCGTCATTGTAGGAAAGACAGGGCAAATATAATTACTTTTACATCTTCTT
Organism: Salix exigua; assembly: GCA_032356905.1. Classification (NCBI taxonomy): domain Eukaryota; kingdom Viridiplantae; phylum Streptophyta; class Magnoliopsida; order Malpighiales; family Salicaceae; genus Salix; species Salix exigua. Next base: position 13,607,794 of record CM063591.1, on the reverse strand, counting down.
GAAAATAAGATGAGAATAAGAGGATCGGATGATTTGAATTTGCTGAACTGATTTCTTATTGATATTGAGTAATCTATTTATAATACAATGTGTGTAACCGTTATACTACAATACAAGAACCTGTCACAATCCTGTACAGAATGCATGCTAATACTATGACAGAAAAGGAGAATAAATACACACAGTACAGCAGCACAAATATAGTGTGCTACACAGGACAATACACATGACAATAACACTGCTCTGCACCTCTGCATCCAGGACAACCCTGCTGCTCTACAATGCTGCTGCTCTACACTTCTATCCACAATACAATTACTTGATCACTCTTGATGACGGGGAAAAATGTTTTTTTTTTTTAATTTAATTCAATGAAGTTTCTGGTTTTTTAAGTTTTTTTATCAAGTGCAATTGCTTAGATGCTTCTAAAATTATTATTTTTAATTTGTTATGGTTTTATTACCTATTCTCTTAATATATATATAGACAGACAGAGAAGCACCTTGATAGAATAACCAAGCAATAATTGAGTGTGGAATCTTATCACCTTCACTGTCATCTCACATCGAAGAAAGTTGACTTTTGAATTTTCTTCGTAATAAAAAAAAAACACAAAAATTAAAAGTTTGACTATCGCGGCACGTGCAAAGAAAAAACGGTTACTTTTTTTTTTTGTCTTGTGGTGTCTGGAGGTAGAAGCTATCATGTTCGAAAAGCGTGTCGGGGGAGATTGAATGCCATGTCTGGTCCCTGTATTTTTCATTTGTTTCTGGTGTAGTCCATGTATCTGTTTTTTCTCTTATTACGATTCTTCCACCTCATCTTTTAATGAATCTTTCCTCTTAAATTAATCCCTGTAGGTTTATACTACTCAAGTTTTGTTATTATCACATTTGTTTTCCTATTTTCAGTTAATAATGAAATACTAATTTATTCAATAAACTTTTAAAAATATTTTCTTTTTTTCTCGATGACGACTCGCGCTAGAGACTAATACAAATTATATTTTACAACCTCACCTAACAGCTTAAATTTTTAAATAGGGTAGTTTATTGATAGCTTATAAAGCTACTACTCCTGCATCTGCTTTCAAACCCTGTGATTTCCCTCTGGATAATATTACAAGAAGGAGAGCATAAAATGATCAGATTATGAAAACAAACAAATAAATAAATACAAATACACAGATAACCCTCTACTTCAAGGACTCTCTCTTTTTCCAAAATCATAGAACATGGTAGGTGTGCCTAAAAAGTCCACAGCTGTCGCAGTAGACGAAGCCCCCACCATGTTTTATTCATATCTACTTCCACTAAAGCTTGAGAAGGTATACGTGATCACATTCTTATTTTCAACACCAACATGGTCTGATCTTAACACTCAAATGGAGTGGGAATATAATATCAGAAAAAAGATGTTGTTGATTGCAAATAACCTTTTAACTTCATTTATTTATTGCCCTTCAATTTTATAGGATGTGATTCATCTCTTCAACAAGAGTAGATTCTCGTGAGATTGTAGATAACGACAACAGACAGAACATTGATTGTCAATGTAGACTACATTAAAGAAAACGGTAACGTGAAGTGCAAACTCTGTTGAAGTTACATGTTGTCACTGTTGTGCATTTTATCCAAATACTCTACTTTAAAATAATTGAAAAAACACGGAGTAATCTATATAAAAATCAAATATCTTGAGACTTCGTCTCCTGTAATCTTGCCTGGTTGCTAAAATGGATGGAGCAACCATGACGACAATGCCATCTCACATATATATCGTTTTCTATTGCTCAAACTAGATTCCATGTATTATCATTCGTCCCCCCCACCAACTAGCCAGACCTATGCTATATTTTTTTTCCTGCCCACCAAGCTTAGCTTGCTTCCGTTGCAGAATTCTAACAACTTTTGATTCTGTGGTCCTGAGGTTTCATAGCTTATCGTAAGTTTGGATGTCAAAAGCAATCCCGCTATAGTGTGGTCATATTTGACTCGGTTTCCGGTACGCTTCTTCTTTTATCTTCCTTCCTTTCTTCTTCTTCTTCTTCTTCTTCTTCTTCTCATTGAAAAATGTGGATTTTTTAGACTTTTACTGCTGGGTGTCTGTTCATTGTTAGTTACCAAGATTATGGGGTCTGACTATTTTTCTTGTTTGGTAAGCTGGATATTTTGGGACATTAAATCTGCAAGCTTGGTTTGAGTTTTTTCCCTTTTCCTGATATGCTTATTTGAGTGAAAAGACTGTATTTTTTTTTGCTTATTTTCCCTTGAATTTGAAGCTGGAAATGAATATTCAAAATGTTTAGTTATTTTGTTTGGTTTTTACCTAGGGCAGGAAGATGTTGCAGCTGAGAACTCACGGGTGTGTTTTTCTTCTGTCATATTATTACTTGCTGATCCTGACAGTTGCTCAAGTTACAAATCCCTCAGAAGGTTAATTTTATCTTTCCCCCGCACAAATTCTCAACTTGACTTTTACTTGAATGTTATCATGATTGCGTTAGACAAAATGATCCTGCGATACGTGGTGCTCCTTTGAGGCTTCTAAAATGGGTAGAAATGTGTGTGCTTAAACTATATAATTAAGTTGTCTATTTGGAGAATAAGAAAACAAAACTAGACAAGGAAAATTAGGCAAGTTGTATTCAAGGAAAAGATTGCATCTCCTCTTTGAATATGTTATTGCGACCCCCAAAACGTTTTTTAAGGTTAGGCAGGGTCGGTTGCCTACTGCTTTGCTCTAATCTTTTCAATATTGTGCATTTTTGCAGTCAATGCATTGCTAGCAGTCAAGAACAATTTGATTGATCCTATGAAGCATCTCAGTAACTGGAACAAGGGAGATCCATGTACCTCCAATTGGACTGGTGTTTTTTGTCATCATGCAACTGGGATTGATGGATACTTGCATGTCCGAGAACTGTATGTTCTATGGATTTTCTTATTGTTCTTCTTTTTGACCCTTGGTGTTTTGATGAATAAAATCAGAGAATTTATTTATTTACAGAATATAATGAGTGATGCAATCATAACTTTGGCTATGAAATATTTACCATTTGTCAATTTTGATGCAGTCAGCTTCTTGATATGAATCTTTCGGGAAATTTAGCACCTGAGCTAGGCCAACTTTCTCAACTGATAATAATGTGAGTAGCCATATTTCTGGAGAATTTACTTTTGAGTACCTGAACATGTCTTGCTAATCCGCTTCTGTTGATTCTAAGACCTCTTTCTGTTGTGATTACAAGGGATTTCATGTGGAATAAATTGACTGGCAGCATACCAAGAGAGATAGGAAATCTTTCATCTTTGATGCTACTGTAAGTTGGTTTCATGTTATTTCATTCTGTCTGCGGGTTGTTGTCCGCATCTGTCATGGTTATAGAAATGGATATCTTAAAAATGAATCTACACCAGTATATGCTTGGAACTAGTTTAACCTCTTGCAATGTATTATTATCTATGCAGGCTGTTGAATGGAAACAAATTATCAGGATCTTTGCCTGATGAGCTTGGCTATTTATCGAAATTAAATAGACTCCAAGTGGACCAGAACAATATTTCAGGACCAATACCAAAATCATTTGCTTACATGAGCAATATTAGACACTTGTAAGTGTGTCTTCAAGCTAAATCCTTCTTTGAGTTGCGAAGAGAATAGCTTTTGTCTGCATATATCTTTGAGTTGCATGTGATACTTGCAGGCACTTGAACAATAACTCAATCAGTGGTCAAATTCCACCCGAGCTTTCCAATCTAACAACTCTTCTTCATTTGTGAGTCTTACTGCATTGATTTCCCTTTTTTCTCTAATATATTCTTATTTGAATGATCCATATGCAAAGTTTCCCTTGATTGAGAAGATGAGAAACAATCTCTGCAGGCTTTTGGACAATAATAATCTGTCTGGGTATCTTCCACCAGAATTATCAAAGCTGCCAGCGATGAGGATAATGTAGGTGCTACTATCACATTGTCTAGAATTTTACTTGAGTCATTATCACATTCGGTCATTTCTCTTGTTGTGTGATTCTTTTCTTTTATGTACATACATTCTATGCGTATGTTACTTAGAGTAAATTTTGTTGACAGTTCATTTATTTTCCTCCTTGCAGTCAACTTGATAACAACAACTTTAACGGATCTGAAATTCCAGCTACTTATGGCAGCCTTTCCAGATTAGCAAAATTGTAAGTTCAAATAAAATTTGTCAGGCTTCGTGGCTAGTTTGCATTCAGAGGAGGTATCTTCACACTGTTTGGACTATATGAAGTCCTTGACATGAATTCTGATTGTGCAGATTTGCACCTGGATAGCTGATTTAAAGATTTTATTTATTTTCATATTCATGAACCGATGTTTCCTTATGGGCCGTGCTCAAGGGTTCTGCTTTTGTGTTTATATAAACATGAATCAAATGACAAACTTGTGATGCATAAATTTACACACACAAAAAAGAGTGCTGATGATGACCTTTTCTCTTTTTTTTAATCCTCTTCGACAAAGTAGAAGTCTCAGAAATTGTAGCTTGCAAGGTTCTATACCTGATCTTAGCAGCATACCAAACCTATACTATTTGTAAGTACTTTCTGCATCTGGTAGTATTCTCATCCTATCAATTCCATTGAGTTCGAGATTCATATCTATTCTTCCATCATATGCACTCATGGTACTCGCATATCTAATTTGGCTTGCAGGGATCTGAGCAAGAACAACCTTGGAGGATCTCTACCATCCAAACTTTATGATACTATAATAACTATGTAAGTAAAACCAGGTTGAAAAGGAGAAATAGAACTGGAAAATTGGAGGCTGTATAGGTTTGCACTTGTGATATTCAGTGTTTGTAATACCATGTTACAAGTGGAGCTTCATCTACTTTACAACCACTGGATGACTTAACTAGTTTGTCTGTGTTTGAAATTTATTCTTGTCAACTGCAGCGATTTGTCAGGAAACCATCTTAGTGGATCTATACCTGGAATTTTCTCAGATCTTCGTTCTCTTCAGAGACTGTGAGCCTCTACCTACTATTCCACTTATTTTAGCTCTTGAAAAGATCATAAAAGCATCTTACTCATGCTCTGAATGTCTCAAATTAGATGCTCTTATTTGCAGGCTGTGCACAATAAATATGGTCTAAATGATTTTATACTGCAGGTCACTTGAAAATAATCAGCTGAATGGGTCTGTGCCAGCTAACATTTGGCAGAACATGACCTCCACTAAAAGCTCTAGTTTTACAGTGTAAGAATTGAAAAATAAATGTAATTAGAGTCATTAACTTCAATATTAATACAAGAGTCTCTGCAAAATGCAGAGTATCTATCAGAATAATATTGACTAATTGCTATGTGGACCCCGCAAATGCAGTGATCTCAGGAACAATTTGCTCTCAGGCATTTCGGGGGCGTTGAATCCGCCAGACAACGTCACCTTAAGGTAATATTTTTATATTATAGTGAGCGCCCACCTTTTTATTTTCTGTTTCGCAAACACATGCATCTGATCTCTGGTGGACAAATTAGATGTGCGATGTAGAAATATGCTGTAGCCTTATCGTCCATTTGAAGAAATAGTAAGAGCAACACTGGAATTTGTCAAATACATGGGTTTAATTAAATTTGTCTATTAGATGGATATGCGTCCTCCATTCCCCACCTTGCTATTTGATGATTCCAGCTTGTGTTTAAGATCCGTGAAATCAACGATGAAACATACCTCTCCATGCACACAGGTTTTGGATAGAAAGCTTCATATAGAAAATCAAGGGTCCAGTATAGGCCTGCAGGTTGATTTACCAATGTTCTTAGCTATGAGGATTAGGAGATATAGATCAGAGAATATAAATTACTCAAAATATCAACTTGATGGAATTGAGAAATACCTTTTATTTTAATTTATATCTCAGTCAGATTCTGATCATTTTAGCAGTTTTTGTTTAGGCTCGGAGGCAATCCTGTTTGTGATAATGCAAGCATAGCCAACGTAATCCAGTTCTGTGGATTTAAAGCTGGAGGAGACAGGACTACTGAGAGGTCAACGAATTCTACAATGACATGTCCTGTTCAAGCATGCCCAGTAGATAATTTCTTTGAATATGTCCCAGCTTCACCTCTACCATGCTTTTGTGCCTCCCCTCTGAGGATTGGATACAGACTTAAGAGCCCTAGTTTCTCTTATTTTGATCCATATGTTTTTTCATTCGAGTCATATGTGACTAGTGCTCTTAAACTGAATCCATATCAACTGTCAATCGATTCCTATTTCTGGGAAGAAGGTCCTCGTTTAAGAATGCATCTGAAGATATTTCCTCCAGCTAATAATATGCACTCAAGCACGTTTAATGTATCCGAGGTTCTACGAATAAGAGGTATATTTACATCATGGCACTTTCCTGGTGATGACTTATTCGGACCATATGAACTTCTCAACTTCACTCTAGTGGGACCTTATGCAGGAGGTATGTATTCCAAATTCCTACTTTTTAGACTGCATTTAACCTTTTCAATTCTTCATCAAATGATGCCAAATTGGATTGTGTGCACTGTAAGTCTACCAAACATTGGTATTTGCATTGTTTGTGCTCCAAGAATTGATATTTGAGAGCTTGATTTATTGCTTTCCTCAAATAACTACAAGTACCAGAAACATAACTGGCTTCTTTTCATAGTACTTTCTTTGCAAAATAAGCATTTCTTTTTCTATAAGTGAATTAGAATGTCTTCAGCCTGAAACTTTTTAGTTGTATTAGAAGTGACATGTCATAGCATCTATGATAATATCATTTTGTTCGAAATATTTTGATGACTTGTATACTGTTGCTTGAAACTTGTGCATGAAAGTTCAATGATTTAAGGGCCAACTTATCTAAATTTGACACTTTTGCAATTAAAGATTGTAAAGTTTCTGAAATAAAAAAGTTCCTCTCCTGCTATATGCCCAACTCTAGTTTCCATCCACTGGTAGATGCATAGTCTTCTCTCATATACAATGCTTAGTGAACTCTTTGATGTGTACTGCAGGCAAGGCTAATGCCTATATGGTCTGGGTGTCTTATTGGCTTTGGAATTTATGTTCTGGATTGATCACATTAGTTTGCTTCTTATCAATATATTTGGTTTTAATGGGTGGCTACATAATCATATGCTTTTCTTTTGCAAACAGTGCAATTCACTAAAGGGAAGAATATCAGCAAAGGAGTTTGGGTAGCCATTACATTAGGTTCTATTGCCTGTATCATTGCAGTAACTGCAGCTGTCACACTTCTTATTGCCAGAAGATATGCTAGACAGCATAGAAAAATGTCAAGAAGACACATGTGTAAGTTTCTTAATGTGACTGCTAGAATCGGGTTCATTTAATAATATTTTATGTCTGGCTATCCCCGGAAAAGGTGTCATGAGATTCTTTTCGTGGCTTACAGCATCGAAGGCATCGATGAAAATCGACGGTGTGAAAGGCTTCACGTTTAAAGAAATGGCCATGGCTACTGATAGCTTTAACTGCTCAGCTCAAGTTGGTAGGGGAGGTTATGGAAAAGTTTATAGAGGCATTCTTTCTGGCAACTCAATCGTGGCCATAAAGCGTGCTGAAGAAGGATCATTACAAGGCCAGAAAGAATTTTTGACTGAGATTAAATTGTTGTCAAGGTTGCATCACATAAATCTAGTTTCACTGGTTGGATATTGTGAAGAAAAAGAGGAGCAGGTAATTATTGTGGTGCTGAAATTAAATCTTATTTTAGATCATCCTGGCTTGCAACTTTGCAAGTGTTTTCTGACCTTTATCTTTGAAAGAAGTAGCAGAGGTTCTTGGAAGGGACATATTGGCTCTGGCCATTTAATTCTTCCTGAGTAATACTTTCAAGATGACATTTTTTTTTTTAGCATATTTCAATGAGAATGTTAAAAATAGGCAAGATCTCCTTTTCTGTCCCTTGTTTAATTTGCGAAGACCAACAGCATTACTATCTGGGAAGAGTCCATATTGATCATACAAAACATCAGGATCGAGATGCTATTAAGTTAGATTGGTTATGGTCCTAGTGTAGTAATTAGATGTACTTCCTTTTCTGAGTCATGCCTCGCTGTAGCAAATGAACTTAGTTTTCACTCAGTCATCTTCTAGAAATAGATCTGTTTTCTTTTATCATCAAAATTGGAAAACTTGACTTGATTACGTGTAAAAATTCACCTGGTTGTCCTTGTTTCTTGCGCAGATGCTGGTGTACGAGTATATGCCAAATGGTACCTTGCGGGACTGGCTTTCTGGTATGGAAAATTTATGATTTTATGGCTCTTCAATATATTCCATGTCTCCATATTATTCTATACAGAATGTTACAATAGTCTTACAAACTTGTAGATCATACATGTCATCTATCTCTAATTCCTGATTGAGTCATAGGTTTGTAGCTGAGCTAATCGTGTTGCCTGCCTGTTTCGAATGACTGGCGATGCATTGTCATAGTTCACCAATGGACTTAAACTTAAAAGATCCTATGTGTGGCACATGAAACAGTTTCCAGTATCATTCATTTCCGACTCCATGTTTTAGGATTTATTAATACATTATCTGTTACTCTTTGGTTTAAGATATGATATCTTGAACGCTCAAAGTTGATGGCCACTGTTTTATGCAGATAAAGCCAAGGGAACGTTGAACTTTGGTACAAGGTTAAGAATTGCGCTGGGTTCAGCTAGGGGTATTCATTACCTCCACACTGAAGCACAGCCTCCAGTATTCCACCGGGATATCAAGGCCACTAACATACTATTAGACTCTAAACTTACTGCTAAAGTTGCTGACTTTGGACTCTCACGTCTCGCTCCTGTCTTGGATGACGAAGGGAATCTGCCTAATCATGTATCAACAGTAGTGAGGGGAACTCCAGTAAGTCTTACTCCATTATATGCCCACTTTATCTTTCTCTCTTTGACTTTTGGAATAAGGGGAAAAAAGAAATGCAAGCTCTTATGGATGAGAGAAGTATGAATTCTGCGAGGTCTCTGATCATGATTGGAAATTTTTATCTTGTTCTCTAATCACTTTCAGAAAGAAAGTGAAGAAATTTCCAGAGGAATAACTAGCTCATATCAAAAACCTTTCTGGTATGTCCAGAAGAAATCTTTACTGAAAATTCATGTTAGCATGATTAATTGTGGATCGATAACATGTCCCAATATTTAACTACCTGGTTAGCAAAATAATTGCCATGTCCAGATGGCCTCAGAAATTTAAGCTTCGTAACTTGTTTTAGTCATGTGGATTGGATAAAACTGAGCTGCGCAGATTTTGGAATCCCCTCCAAATCCTTGGATGTAACTTGTCTATCACCATTAGATGCCATGAAGCGTCATTGACCTCATTTGAATAAAACTCCTGATTGTCATTGTGCATGCAGGGATACCTTGATCCAGAATACTTTTTGACCCATAAGTTGACGGACAAGAGTGATGTCTATAGCCTTGGGATTGTGTTTCTGGAGCTCCTGACTGGTATGCACCCAATATCACATGGCAAAAACATTGTTCGCGAGGTACTTCAATGAGCTCTTAATTCAGAGGTCTTGAGTTCACTTCTTGTATACATATACTAGTCACAACTCACAACGGTGTCAGCTTTACTTGAACTTTTCAACTATAGCTTATTTTGATAGAATAACTTCTCATTTATGATGCAACAGCAAGAAAGGCTAAAAACCAGGGAATTGAGCTAATACCGATATTATGGACTCCGGTTTCAGGTACACATGGCTCATCAGTCTGGCATTGTGTTCTCTATCATAGACAACAGAATGGGCGCTTATCCATCTGAATGTGTTGAGAGATTTGTGGCGCTGGCACTCAGCTGTTGCCATGACAAGCAAGAAAAGCGGCCGTCAATTCAGGGTGTGGTCAGGGAACTGGAAACCATACTCAAAATGATGCCAGAAGCTGATGCCATCTATGAAGAATCCACTCCCACATATTCCGGCAAGTCAGCATCACCGTCTTCATTTAACTCGAGCCAATATCTATACGAAAGTTCCAGTCTTCTGGGAAGTGATCTTAGCAGCGGCGTTGTTCCCACCATCAAATCTCGCTAACATCAAACAAATCCACAATGTGGAGTTTAGTTAGGTGTTAAGTGGGCTTGATGCCCTTTCCTATGCAACACAGAGACATTCCGGTACAAAGCGGAGAGATACTAGCAGTTGTTGAATGAGAGTTGACCCATTTCGCAGTCGATAGAGCTAATTGCAAAAAAATAAAATAGTTCATTCTTTTTGTTACTGAAAAAGGAATCATCCCAGCATTGTCATGATGACAGCAAATCAATCTTCCAGCATTTCTACTTTCATTGAATTTTTTTTCTCTTAACCACTTAGATTAACTTCTCGATTTATGACTTGGAGTTTGCTCAAGTTGTATTTGTAACTTTGCTATTGGATATGTCTCAACTGTCGTATGCATCAGCAGTGGGAAGTTAAATATTTGTCATGCTATGTATACGACCAAACATTGCACAAGTAGTGGAAGCAGTTAGTCGATACATGGCAAATCCTGATAAAGAATACTAGAATTCTATTAAAAAGATCTTAAGATACATCAAGGGTACTTTAGATGTTGTATTATATTATGGAGGATTAGAATCTACTATCAGGTTTTAAAATTATTCAAATTTTACATACGACCTTTAGAAAAGAAAATCAACTCCAAGCTATATGCTTATAATTGCAGGATGAGTTATGAGACGGGTCTCTAAATTACAAGTTATTTTTAGTTTTATCCACAACAATAATTAAGTATATGGCAGTTATCCAAACTTGTAAGGAAGTAATATGGTTGAAACAAAACTCATGGATGACCTCAAACACAACATTGCTTACTATAATGCTTCTATACTTACTATTGTGAGAGTATGTAAGGTGTTTATTACTATTAGTAGAGAGATTCTTAATTGTTCTCCTACTAATAGAGAGTGGTTGTAATTTCTACATTGCTTACTATAATGCTTCTATACTTACTATTGCATCTAACAAAATTTGAGTGAACCATGTAAATTCTTGTGTGCCTCATTTTTTATTTTACCTTATTCTCTTGAATGATCCTAACACTTTAGCCTTTCTGTTGGTACCCTTCTTTTGTTTTTCTTCTTTTCACATGCATATTAACATAATGTTTTGAATGTCAAATATTGTGTTTTTTTTGTCATGTCTTCTTATTTGTTTTGGTTATTTCTCCGTGGGTTTTTCATGTTTTGTTTTGTTGTTGTATTATTCAAAATTTTAAGCGATAAACTGTAACTTTTGTGCAATATTGTAGTTTTGTTTTCATGTTTGTTGGTGTCAAGATAGGATTTTTAATGTCAAATTTGAATGGAGAGTTGGAATGACTCGGTTTATATGGAAAATAGATTTGCAATGTTTAGAGCGCGTAGGTTTTTTATTTTTTTTGTTGTTTGAAACTCGTGAGTTTAAATCCCTGATGTCTTAAAGTGGCTTTATTTGGTTTGAAACTCTCCATACAACCATAAGAAACTCTTTATTCTATTGTGTTGCTGAAATGCTATATATTAATTTTCCAGTTGATTATCAACTCGATGCTTTTTGACTACGAGGAGGAGAGGAACCTTGAATTAGTAAAAACAAGCTTTCCTACTTTCTTTGCCATATAAAATACAAATTGCATGAGTTGGATTTTTAAAATTTGTAATGTTTCTAATTGATCGGTCAATGGTTGCTTCTTTCCCTTTCTTTTCTTAGCAGTTCACGTAACCCCCATAGGAAAATCTCATTTATTTGAATGGCAGGTAACAAACATGGGAGTAGCAAGCATAGTAGTCGAAGATAAGATTCATCTTGGAACACTGAGGGAGGGGCTCGAGGAATTTTCTGAAAAAGGTGTGATGCATCTGAGAAAAACAACCGAAGGTGGTTGAAATTATCACAAAATCCAAATTCATTTTTGAGACTGACAGATCAAAGATTGAACCCTTTTTTTAGCATGTATGCTCATATGGAACCTAAGATTATGGCATTGAGATTGTTGCTAGTCAATGATTGCATCTGGCAATGTGAAGTGCAATCAACTGCCAGACAGCCGAAACTCAAATATTTCACAAAAATTCCCCCGAGTATTAGCATTAAATGATAATACATGTACATGAACAAGAATTGGAAGTTCAGGGACAAGTTCAGGGACAACAATGATCAAACTGAAACTATAAAGGTAGATATGACCAAAAACTCAAAGACAAGGACTATTAAAATGTATTTCACCCAACTAAAATATGTGTATTCATCACCAAAAAGAAAAATTGGAATTGGAAAAAAGAAAAAGAAGTTTCTATGTAAAGACAAGGAGTTGGTGGTGATGTTATAGACACATGTATGGATGTCTGTAATACCAACTTTACTTATGTCTAGGATTTGGGTTTGCTGGTTTTGATAAGAAAACGACGGGCTCTCTCATTTGATTTATTCTTAAAGTATAAATTCTTCCTCCTTAGGAATCTAAGCTGACACTCTTCTGCCTCTGTCTCTGTTTCAAGAATCCAACACCACTTGCTTGATTCCATTTCCTTGAATTAAGCCCGCTATCCATTTTTTGGGGTGAGTTTCTTTTGTTATATGTGATTGTGAATTGAGGGGTCTTAATTTGATTCATGAGTTTTTGGTTTTTGTTTTTTAATTGAAGTTGAAGACTTTGCAATTCACGATCAAAATCCTTTTCGGAATTTTGTATTTAATTCGAAATTTTTCATCTTTTTGGCGTTTGACAGCACAGGAACCAATTGGATTCTTGTAATTTTGAAAAGTTATTTACTTTACTTTTGATCCTGTCATTTTCTTGGCCCTTGGATTTATTGCTGACTTGAGAGATCAAATCGTTGACTTGAGAGGATCAAGAGAGCACATCTAGATTTATATAACATCATTTGTTTACCAAGTTTCCAGGGCCTTGTTTGTGATTATGTGCCTAGCAAAGTGCATTGCTTTCGACGCTTTTTTAGGGATTTTCTGCTGAAAGGGTTTAGAAGGCCACCTCAATTGCGTTTTATTTTATTTTTTTAATCTGAATTTCTTGTTTTTATTTTGTATCACTAAATATCTGTGATTCACATTATGGCGTTGGCTTATACAATTTATCTTAACTTTCGGCAGCAACAAGCACAGTTCCTGGCACAGCTCGGACAGTATTGTTTTATATTGTTAAGACAATGTGGGAACTTAATTGATTGTATTCAGAAATCTCCGGAATGAAATTCTTAAAGAGTATGATTGCCAAATTGGTACAGGAGCTAGGTGTACAGGTTAAGGAGGTGAAATTTTTCAGGGCTGCATGCAAAGAACCATGAAGTTCATATTAAAACAAGCACTTCTGTTTTTTCTGCTCTATGTAGTGTTCTCGGCATGCATTTTGGCGGAATCTGATAGTGATAATTCTGTAAGGTTAAGATCGGCTCCTCATAAAAATGTGAGAAGCATTGTTATAGATGGCAGTGGTACAGAAAACGCAGATGATTTTGATGTTACAAGTGGTGGGTTGGAGGAGAGAAAGGGTGGTTATAACAGAGTTTCGATATCTACAGTTGCATTATTTACGTTGGCCATGGCTGTTGCCACTGGTTTAGGCGCTGTCCCGTTCTTTTTTGTGGAGCTAGATCCTCATTGGGAAGGGTTGTGCGGTGGGATGGCTGCTGGTGTTATGCTGGCTGCTAGCTTTGACCTCATACAGGAAGGGCAAAGCCATGGTGCTGGCAGTTGGGTTGTGATTGGGATTTTATCTGGTGGAATTTTCATTTTGCTGTGCAGGAAGGTAATGAATCTGCTCTTTCACATTTAAATATGAAGTTTTCTTCTTCCATCTAAATCTGATTTTCTGTTTCTGGGCTTTAGCTCTTTCTTTAGTGTGGGTTGGGATACATCATACACCCTTTCCCTTTTCCAATGTTTCATAAGGCATACATTTTTGGTCCTTATTGATGAGAACATACATTCAGTAGTTGTTGATAAGGTTCCTATTCCTTTCTCATATATCACACTTTATTTGGGAGCCCTTGACGTTCATACATACATTTGTTCAAGAATCAGCAAACAATTTGTTTGTCTATGTTTATTGATTCTATGCTGTGGCTTCAGTCTACATGTTTGTTTGGATTGTCATATTTGCATGTATAATTAACATGTGCACATTCTCCCATGTTCTTTGTTTTTGATATCTCGATTTCTTGTTTCAGTTTCTTGAACAATTCGGGGAAGTAAGCATGCTAGATATTGAAGGTGCTGATGCAACTAAAGTTGTTCTTGTTATTGGAATCATGACTCTCCATTCATTTGGGGAGGGTTCTGGTGTTGGTGTCTCTTTTGCTGGCTCAAAAGGCTTTTCTCAAGGACTTTTGGTAACTTTGGCCATAGCCGTGCACAACATACCGGAGGGGTTAGCTGTGAGCATGATGCTTGCATCGAAGGGTTTTTCTCCGCAAAATGCAATGTTGTGGAGTGTAATCACATCCTTGCCTCAGGTAACGCATTAGACTTGATAAAGCACGTGTGTAACTCACCTTGAGAAAGCTAATATATGATTAGATCACTTTGTGAGCCTTATGAATCATTATTATGAAATGAACAAGAAAAAAAAGCAAATCATAGAGTCAGCATTTTTAAAAGTAATATGCATTTATCATTAGAATAAGCCTCGGATAACTTCCTCATCTCTTGTAGTTTTGTTCGCTTCCTATCAATGCTTCATTAGGTTAAGGGCTTGGAGGACCCTCCATATTCAAAATCAGCTTCATATTTGAGGCTTGTTGTTGGCTTTAATGTTACCTTTGTTGGACAAATTGGTTTGTTCAAATCCAACCTCATTGACTGGTTTGTTCTCCTCGGGCCTCTCCTTCACTTTTGGAAAATGAGGATCAAGACATGGGTTTGACAAGAACACCAACCTTATCTAAGGACAGTGTCAAGAAAGAGATCTGGCAAATATTAGAAGGTTTCTGGTTGAGGGTGAGGAATTTACACTAACAAGTAGTTGGAACCTCTTATCCAACAATGTTGTGTGTGCGAGGGGAGCAAGACTCTTCATTTTTATAAGACCATTTATTTTCCTTCCAGAATACCCCTTTACGATGCAAAATTGATCTTTCGCATATAGGGAAAAAAATTGAGAGCCCTTTTCGAGGTTCATTTATTTAAATCTTGATCATGTAAGACTTGAGATCTTGATACCCAACAAGCTTGTATTCAGATCATGAAAATGGGAAAATATTCAACTAGAATTTGGTCCATCTGGAAACAATTCTCTTTTAAGTAACAAAAGATATGCAAATAACAAGTGGTTATGGGGTTGACAATATTTTAATATGGATGTTGTCAGCATTCTTGATTATTTGTGTTTACTTGATTACAGCCCATTGTAGCTGTTCCTGCATTCATGTGTGCTGATGCATTTAGCAAGTTCCTCCCTTTCTGCACAGGCTTTGCAGCTGGATGTATGATCTGGATGGTTGTTGCGGAAGTGCTTCCTGACGCTTTCAAGGTTATTTGTTGTCTCTCTGGATATATGAATACTTGGTTCAATACATTTGGGATTAGATTAGGTCTTTGCATTGAGTATTCAAAATACATAAGTCGTTATGTATATACATTGACTTCCCCATCACAAATCCACATCCCTGCTAATCTTACCTAAGACTTGGTACATGCATGGGAGTCGATACATGATAAATGCAAAGAGGCAAGAACTGTGTTGGAAGATAGCAAGAATATTTATGTTTTACTAGTTCGTTCTCATTGGTTTTTTCTTGGTCCTTCATATAATATAACCATATGTTCATTGACTAATTAGATAGCTTCCAATAAATTTTTCACAGAAACATGTCTACCATTTCTAGGCATACCTTTTAGACTCAAGTGGAACTGCTGGACACTTTATGAACAGAAATAAGTTTGTTCTTTATCCATTTCATTTAACAAATGACTCCACCGATTCCCCTTGAAGAGTAAGGGAACCTTGAATCCGAAATGTCAAAAGGCTTCAAATAATAAACTGAATTTGGCTCGCTATTTTTATTTGTTTACCTTTGTTTTATCACAAAGTATGTTAATTTTTTCAGGATTAATGTATTACAGGAAGCCTCTCCTCCTCAAGTGGCATCAGCAGCTACAATTTCTGTAGCATTTATGGAAGCTCTCAGCACAGCTTTCGAGAATTTCAGCCATGACTACAGGTGAGTTCTAGGCACTTTGGGTGTGGCCAGAAGTAGCAAAATTGCATTATGTTTCAAGTTTCCTTGTCACGTGTCACATTGACATGTGCACTTGACTGATATTGGATTGCAGTCATTGTATGCCATAATTGCTATCTCCTTTTGAAGCCCATTATATCTTTCACTGACCAGGTTATGATGCAATTTATATTATACTGCAGTTCAGGACATATTAACGACATTCAGCTTCAGCACCTCAATTTTAATAAGGAAATCATCTCTCCTAGGAATTTCATGTAAATGAATCAATAATGATCCAAATAACTGCTTTTCGCCGTGTATAGTAATCTAAGCCAATCAGGTCATCTTGATTGCATGGAACATTTTGGCCATCTAAAACCTTTTGCATGCATGCTTTAAAAATTTTCATTGTGCATGTAATTGCTTTATAAGCTTAGAGTGTCAACACCTCTGGTTATGAGATGGAATTGTGTATTTAGTTTCTTGTAACACAGCCTTGATCTGCTTGATTCGAGGGGTTTTTTTAATAAGTAGAATCTATATTCCCTCCCTGCTATCAAAGAAATACTCTTTCCAAGAAGTTTGTCAGATTACGACATGTCAATCCCAAATGCAACCTCGCCATTGTGGAATCTGTGCTGATTTTGGTCATTTTGTTGCCT
Organism: Salix exigua; assembly: GCA_032356905.1. Taxonomy (NCBI): domain Eukaryota; kingdom Viridiplantae; phylum Streptophyta; class Magnoliopsida; order Malpighiales; family Salicaceae; genus Salix; species Salix exigua. Next base: position 13,590,912 of record CM063591.1, on the reverse strand, counting down.
ATTTTTGCTTGTTTTCCTCATTTTGTATTTACTTGTGTTGCCGGTTTCATTTCTGTATATTGCAGTTCAGAAGATGCTTCAGGCTTCTTTGTTTCGTTGCTTTTTGGTCTTGGGCCATTGCTTGGTGGCTTCATTCTTGTTGCATTTGCTCTTGCGTTCCATCTTCAGCATGCCCTTCTCATGGGTGCAGCGTCTGGCATTGCCTTTGTCCTTGCTGCATGGCGACCTATGCAGCTGCTTGTGTATTCAAAGATGGGGTTTTTCCCCCTCGTATTTTTGCTTGCACTGGGAGCAGCATTTGTTCATGTTTCAAGCTCCAGCATTTTGAAAATTGCAGGTCGCAAAAAGGCATCAGTGAGCAATTTACCAATCGTAACGGGCTTTCCCATGAGTGTTCACACCCTTCAGTCTTTCTTGTCATGTGGAGCGGTTGCCTTCCATGCATTGGCAGAGGGGCTTGCATTAGGAGTGGCTGCACCAAAAGCTTATGGGCTTGGTCGGCACATGGTCCTTCCTGTCTCTCTTCATGGACTCCCTCGTGGCGCAGCTGTTGCTAGCTGCATCTTCGGTGCTACTGATAGCTGGCATAGTGCTTTAGCAGCGGCAACTTTGATTGGGTTTGTGGGTCCAGTAACTGCTATAGGAGCAATACTTGCAAGAATTGACTACAGTGGTCTGGATCATGTGATGGTCTTTGCATGCGGTGGATTGCTCCCTAGCTTTGGAAGCATAATTAGAAGAGGAGTAAGGTTGGATACGCGGAGAGGAGGTTTTGGGCTGGCAGTTGGAGTGGGGTTTGCTAGTTTATGTTTAATGTGCACTAAGTTGGTTTGCATGCACACACCTTACTGCAATTCTGCTCCTGAAGCTGTCAGATGAGATGATCTCCGGTGACCTTCAACGGCAGAGGTAGCATGCATATGCTGCAACTAGCACTTCGACACAAATGATAGACACAAGCATGCATGGATAACTTGTATAGTAGATTGTGGAAAAGAGGAGATATAAAGGAAACATATGGTGAAGGATGTGTCCTCTCATGTTGTACAATAACTTTTTTTTCTTCATTTTTTGCTTATATGAAGGAAAGAAATGCTGTGGAGTTCGCTGATTGCATTGGTCTGAATGTCTGATTCACTGTTTGAGTTGAGAGACGAGCTCCTGTGAGAAAGAATCTATGGTTGGATGCGTGCATTTATCAGGGATGGACGAGCACTCTAGTTTGAATCTTGCATTCACCATTTCCACTAACTATCAAGAGGACATTATGCTAAACACGAATCAGAACCCATTGGCACAATTAAATTAATACGATTAGACGTATAACTCAATGGTATTTTGTAGGACAGTTGTCTAAAAATGGTTCAACAATGCTGGGAGTTTGTGAATTAGGGGATTGGCTAGCTATCAATTTCTGGTTGCCAGGTACAGAGTTAAGAGTGGGCCATTCAATGCACAAGATAGGGGATCTAAACTTGATGAAACTTATAGGTAGCATTTGTAGATAACTTGCAGGGTGGATTAGAAGGCATGCTACGTACTTACAGATGGGCACATTTATAACTTGACGATGGAGTTTCAGTGCCATCTAGAATGATTACATAGATACTATAATTTTTTTGCCATGACCCATCACTTCACCCTTGTGTTTGTCATAAAGAAGAGGGTGAGAAATCTATGTTTTCAATACAGGTCGAAAAACAGTGTTATAAAAGAAACACACGAAGGAAAGGAAGACTATTTTCCATCATGAACGAACGCACAGAAGGCATTTAGTTTCTTCTCTCACCAACACAACCATCAAAAGTCCATAACTTCTTGCTTGCCCCACCCACTTAGCAATTGCCAAAAAATCTCTTTGGATGATAACGAGCAATGCTTATGGAAGATTTGCAGAAAACGAATACTATATAGGTCAGTTCCCTTCTCTATCAAACATGTTCTTAGTTCCCCTCTCCATCCAACATGTTTTCCTTGCTTTGTTCAAGGCTTAAAGCAACTTCCTTTACCTGATAGTGGAAACACAGATCATCCACACAAAAATATTAAAAAGATGAACCTCTTATTTGAACAGAATACGGAATAAAAGAAGAATTCAACATATATCACTCTCGACCTCTATAATTGATGTGATACTTTGATATTTGAGCCTAAAACTCCTGCAAAACACCATATTTCAAGAGGGGATATAAGCAGCAGGTTCACATTCAGTTTGGCCAGCATCAACAGATCATGAATCCCCCAAATGCGCCTAACATCTAAGATTTCCACTAACCCTGGATAGACTCTATTGGAAAACTTATTCATATAAAAAACGTGGATCAAAGACAACAAAAGTAAGCATTCCTAAACAAAAGTAACCGTGAAAACTCAAAAAGTTCATCACTTGAAAGTCGACTGATTGCTCTGCACCTCCTCACCTCCATCAAGCAGTTTCTCCTTCTCCGGAGCAGCCGATCCTACACCGTCAGCATCAGGTTTCGATTCTTTAACACTCTGAGACCCCGTCATCCTTGCCAGTAAGACAAAGGTCATCCCACCAAGAACATTATTCAAGCACCTAAGAACCACAACCGATGACTTAAACGCAAACGGAGGAAGTCCTTTGGCCAACAAAAACTCCGCCCCATTCAGTGATTGGTACCTGATATTGCTACTGACCCCCATATGAATCGCCCACGTCAAGGCATTCAAAAGAGTCGGAGGTGGTTTATTAGGCGTCTCAAAGCTCGGATCCATCGTTTTCCTCATCTTAATCAACCCATTTGAAAGCTCAGTCCCTACCAAACCAGCAGCAAAACCAACAGCGGCAAAAATAGTTCCTTTATAAATAAGAGTACCAAGCCTACTCATCAAACTATAAGCACCTGGCTCAAACATATGACTGGTTGGACAATTAGCGAAGATCGCAGGCAATGTATGACTAGTAGCCGCCGCAGTCGGCGCAAGCAAATACATCAAAGTAAAATTGAGTATGGCACCAACAACCAAAGTCGAAAAAACAAAATCCAACTCGTTAAGACCAAAATTCGGCCGCGAAGCCATATCCCCAAGAATACAGGAAGACACTCCCACAACCTCCTCCATCAACACCTTAAAAGGGAACTGCGGGTCCGCCACCACCCGTGATCTCCACCCATTTAAAAAAAGACCCAGAACCCCAAACCCCGCCGACGAAGACGATGAATTGTCAGAGCTCGAATCACCACCACCACTTCCACCATCTCCACCGTTACCACCGAAGGTTCCTCCTGTTCCACCGCCACCGGCATTGGAAGGGGTGGGTGGCTTGGAGGGGAGGAGGCGGAGAGGGGGGCTAAGAGGGGTGGAGAAGGGGAAAGAGAGAGAAAGAGAATTAGGGTTTGTGAATCTGGGGATGGTGTAATTAGTAATGCATTGCCTTGAAAATGCAGAGAATCGGAGCTGGGCTGCTGCCGTTTCCATTTTTTTCTGATTTTCAATCAGAGCTAAGCTAGGGACTTTGGATGGTGAGGATTTTATTTATTTATTTATATCATACCACTATTTAACTAGGTATTAGACCCAAGTTTTCTTAAATCTTAATACAAAACAATTTTAAGGGCAACGCAAATATTTTTAATAAATTAAAACATATTTGATACTTGAGTAATTACTCAATTGAATTCATTAAACTTGTTAATTTAAATAATTCAGATAAAAAAATACATAGGTATATTTGGTATTGTGATTGCTTGTATGGTTGTGTTTTGAAAAAAAAAAAGTTAAAAAAAATCATTTTTATTGGCTTTTGTTTAATAGAGTTAAAGTGTTTTGTTAAAATTGATATTGAGGTTGCCGTTGAGATTGAATAAAAATTAGTATGATATGTTTGATTAATCTGCTTTTGACATTGAGATTTGGCTGTAAAATGACCTTGAAGGACATAAATATAAAATACATATACATGTTTATGCATGTGTTATGAATTACTTTCAAAATTTAATTATAATTATGACATAAGAACATTAATATTCCTTACACATTATGGTAAATAATAGCATTCAAACATAATATTATATGTTTACGATTAATAAGTGTCTTTTAAAACATCACAATCACTCGAGACGATATATGTCATAGATAAACCAGCGCTCAACAACTAATTTCTTAAATTATAATATAAATGAAGACAAATATAAGAACTGACCACTCAAACAATTCATTGTTAAACTTAAGAACTACAACAACATCTATTAAATTAAAACATATTTAAAACAACTGAAATGCAAATTGCCACATCTTACCATGGTAACAAATTTGAGGCATAACACTGAGTTCAACCCAACTTCAAAGACACATCAAATCGAAGCTATTAAATGTATAATTGTCAGCTCATTATTTTACACATTTAACAATATATAAATAATTTAGCAAGCATGTACAATAACATAACATATTAAATGTAGCTAGCACTTTTAAAAATTAAATAATTTAACACTTTAGAAACACATATTCATATCATTGTGATTAAGCATTTTTACTTTGCGCATACATTCGTTCCAGTCATTTCAACTTCTCGTCAAGACATCCCATACTATTCCACATTTCTTTTTTTCTTTACAAACCTAGATATCCAATGGTGAAGTCATGAAATTCATCATCAATTGACACTCCAAGTATTGAGTGAAGCTCAGTCATAACCTCAGGAATACTATAACTTGTTGATCCATATACGAAGAAGTGGAATCACTCCTAGTCAACATGCTTTCAATAAACTGATATCATTTTGAAAGTAGTTAAACGTCAATTTCAGATGTTCTTTTCTTTCTAGCTCTCGACTCATAAAAGTCTCTTTCTTTTCTTTTGCCACTACTCTTTGTGTTGTTATTGCTACTCAACATATTCACCCCACCAACCATTTGAGAAATGCCATTCAAAATTCAAAATCTCATCCTCGTATGAATCTCCGCTTCCTTTTTTCAAATTAGTGTCATTCATATTGACTTTGTTTATGTCCAAATCAATTTCATTACCATCAAGTACTTATGATGATGGTGCCCATGCAAATTGTCTAATAGCAATTATATTGGAATATATTCTATCAAATTTCAACTTCAAAGATGACTCAATATCAGCATGTCTAAATTTTTTAGCTTCTCTGATTTTCTACATAAAATAAATACATATCAATAATGAAACATCTTGTAATTTATTTTCATAAAACATCAAAAAAGTTATGGAATAGTTAGTTTGACAAAGATTAACCTGATTTTTTTTTATTTTCACCACTCATCGCTAGTCAATATTGTACCTAATTCATTATTCCAGCCCACACCAATTTCAACAATCAATTTCGCACGTATCCTCGAATTCTTTTTACATCAATTCCATTTGTGTTTTCAGTTGTGTTTAGTTGAACGTATTGCCAATTTGTTCTTTAAATGATGTTATCATAAGTTTCCAACCCATTTTGCAGAAATATGACTCAAGTCTCATTCTCATATTAATAGCATTAGGACATAGATCACAAAATATATGCAACATTTATTTATTCCAAGCAGTCTTGTCCATAAAACTCAAGACCTTCCCTGATATCTTTTAAAACTTTCAAAATAATTTAAAAACATAAAAAAATTAATTTAAAATATAAAAAAAATATATATTATTTTTTTCAAAAATACTTTAAAACTAAGTGGTAAACAGGTACTAAGCACTAAGCAGAAAGGTTGCTATCGATTTGATTCAAGGCATCTATTTAAAGACAGGAGGGGTGGGACGTGGAGGTGCCCATGCTTGGGACATAACATAAGCAAAGTTATTGATACTGTTTTGTTTTAAACGAGACAAAACGACGTCGTTTTCTTCTCGTTTTAAATACCGGCCGGTACCGGTCAAATACCGCCCGAAACACCCCGGAATCACACCGGGTGTTCCGTTTCGGTCACTATTCCCGCTTCTTCAATTTGCTATTTTACACACACACACACACACAGATATATATATATATATATATATATATATATTGTTTGAGATGTATTGAAAATATAAAAATTAAAATAATAAAAATTAAAAAAAATATATATTATAAAAAAATAAAATTGTTATCAATTTTGATTTTATAAAAAATAAAATTATATTTTTTTCTTTTTAAGTTTTTTCATACATATAATTAATTAATTATATATGAATAGTACAACCTCGAAACGACACACCGAAATGCTCCGAAACCGAAACGTTTCGTACCAATAGAAAAAACAAAATGTCATCCAAAACGGTATTGACAACCTTGAACATAAGACAAGCTTTAAGGGCAGTTTGTTTGTTTTTGTATTGACAACCTTGAACATAAGACAAGCTTTTAAGGGCAGTTTGTTTGTTTTTGTGGACGCTTCTAGAAAGTTTTGATTTTTTTTTATAAATATTTTATATATAATATTTCAATGTTAAAAATTATTTATAAAAAATAAAATAGAAACAATTATCACAATAATAACAAGCACCACCACCCAGTCGGCCATGAAATTTTACTTGTCTCAACTTTTTTATTTGATGAAGAGCTATCCTAAATGGGAATTTCTTTATATATATTAAAAACAATCAAATATTTTCCTTGAAATTTCCTTTATAATATTAGATTTATTAAGAATTAATCGTCAAACTCAGCATCTCTCTTTATCTACCTCGAGCTATCCGCGATTATAGGTTGGACCATGGCCCTAGCTTTGCTACTTTGTTCCACGTCATTCCAAAAGAGTGGGAGCCTCTGGCAGAAGATTGGAATACTCTTGACGAAGAACAGACAGAAGGGGGGGACCACAAATACTCACAAGTCAATATTTTATCACACTATTAATGTACGACACCTCCAAGACTCAGATCCATTGCCTTGAAAGATCTAACACTTGCAACCTATACATACATGCACCTATATATATATATATATATAAACTTGCAACATTGATATATAAATATATATATTCCACACTCCTCAAGAATAAATGCAATGAATATATTCAAGTTTTACACAAAAAACTGACCTTAGCAAACCTAACTCAAGAACCAACTATATAATTCTTGTTTTTCTTTTCCTTTTTTTTCATTTAATGTATCCATTTCGGTCCCTTTTGTCCTGGGAAAAAGCAAAAGAAAAAAGAGAAATCCCCCGCCCACAACGAGCACCAGCAAGACTGTTAGCCTAATAATCCTTGTGAATCTGTGCTGAATGGAGATGTGTTGGCTGGCATACTCTGGGCTTGAGTTTCTGATATAAACCAATGCAGACAGGAGTAGGAGTACACATGAGCTCTCGTCAACGTCCTGTTTTCGCACGTTTCATTCCGCTTGTATTGAAAGGGGAGACACTGCCACTTGGCCCTGGACTCTCTTCTCTGAAATTTGAATTTAGCATCGCTAGCTCGCGCAACTGCTGCCTCTTAATAAAATCTTGTGACTCATCCTGCAGAGAAAAAGAATCATTTTACAGAAACATGGGGAAATGCTTTTCAGGTTTAATAAACGGGGGGATGTCATGAGCCAGCACGCCGTTGGTGGACACATGTTTCAGGTTTAACAAACCTCGATTATGAACTGAAAACCTACATTGTAAGGACTACCATTTACCAAAGAGGATGAACAGGCTCCAATTATTAGATTTGCTGCTAAGCACTAAATTGTAGTTCAAATCATTCAGAAGCCATTGTGATAAAAGATTTAGAATTTCATAAAACTTTTAAGCAAAAGTGCAAAGAATGGAGGCAGATACCACGGGTTTGAGCAGTTCTTCTATAATTTCTTGTGCCTGTCTGAGTCTTAAGTCTACAATGTTGGCAGGTAAGTCGGCCTCGATTAAAATATGAAGTGGATCATTCAAGTGCTCATAGCCCGGTCTACCCCTTAGCTTCTCTTCCTTCAGGATGGTACCAGATGAAAATAATTAGGAGCAAACTCGAATGGCATAAAAAAGGATAAGATTCTACTGGTAAGTTTGCTTTATTTTATCAATTAGTTTTGGAAGAATCATCATTAATTAGGGAAAAAAAGATTTCAGTAACACTAAAGTGAGAAAGAGTGTGTAGGTGAACACTACCTTGTCAGGATCCTTGATTGATCCTTTCCCTCTAATGTACACCCGGCAACCTGTGGTAGCCTCCACCCGTTTCAGTGAATTGCCTCTAGGGCCCAGAAGTCGCCCAACAAAATTGAACTAAAACAAAGAAGAAGCCAGTAAATGTCACCATTTAAAAATTCTATTTCATTGAAGGAAATTTTGAAGATATGCTCAACCAGTAAAACTTTGCAGGATAGCACCAGAACTTGGTGCAACTTACAATACATACATTTGGATAAGTATCTACTGGAATTTCCAAACGCAAAATTCTCTTCACAGTAAATGAACTAGGGCTTGCAGGTGCACCTTGCCAGTCCATGGTCATTCCAGGAGGTCCACTTAATCTCTGCATGAAGAATTTAACAATATTGGTGTACCACAGAAGTGGAATCACAAAGGATCATTATCAGAATTGTTAATAGAAATAATAAATTGAACTAGACAGAATATCCTCTTCAATCTAAAGTTTCTCCAAGTCATCAAATTAGTAGTGAAACTATAACACTACTTATCATTATAAAAAAAATACTGGGAAAGGAAAGTGCAGCTCTGTTATTAACCCACAAGTTAAATTAATGACACTTGTTATCAACCTATTACAGCCCTTATGATAATCATATAGTAAGATGACCCCTCGCCAAGATTATGATAGACATATTGGCTATCCTCACTTTTTATAATTATACTACAAACTTACAAAAGTTTGGATTTAGTTAAGGAATCCTCATTTAGATGAAGAATATTGAGATGAAAGCTAATTTGAGAAAAGAGGAGTGTTAGCATATAGGTGATCACAACACAAACAGCTATTCAAAAACATATTTGACATGTTAAACATGTAGGATTTTCCTTCCTTGAATAACTGCTATTTGCATAGGCAGCATGATCTTTTAATTCCAATGGTAAAACAGTTGGGAGATGCCTTCTGTGTTAATTTGAACTTGTTTTCAGGTAACATTTATAGTATGATAACAAAATTTGACGATAGCATGACAGCTAGGACCGGTTGTCATTTATCTCAAATTGACCAGTAATCTAAGGTGACTGTTTTCACAACGGAATCATCATCATACACATTTCTACCAACATTATAAGCGAGATAGTTGGGACACAGTTTTGTCATTTGGGTCATCAACTCTTGTTGAGGAAAATTTTAAACAAAGATTTCACAAGTGCTAGTAAACTTGGTGCAACATGAAAAATTATTGGCCAAGGTCTATTCATCAAGAAGAATCATGTTGTCTATTAGCTTCTCTGCATTTTTTAAGTAGGCATAAACCTGGAACATACGATGTCAAAGTCTTATGTAAGATGAGCTCTTAGGGCTTTTAGGCATGACATGATATAAACTATCAGCTGGGTCCCGATTCATGTGTGAGAAGCTTGATCCAAGTTCAACCCCACACCATTGAAGTAAATGTTTTGCGAGCTGATTTTAAATGCATGGCAAAAAACTTGGATTGTAGTTGGTGCAACACCTGAAGAAATGATTCAGATTGAGGACTTAAAACTAGACAAGGTACACACAAGTATTTTAGGTTCTCCAGGTAAAGATTACTGAAGTAATAGCTTGGCTAAAGATGATACTAGAACAACTATGCCATACAGTTTAGGAAAAACGTTTCTCTAGCTTATGGGAAAAACATAATAACATTGAAAATAATAATAATAATAATAAATTAAGGCATTGAACCGCCAGTAAGTCTGTCTTTGTTATTGATTTCTCAAAAAAGAAATAGGTCATCAAATTAATCAGCAATGCACTAAAATATCCATTCTTGGTAGCATACCAAATTCTCAAAACAATAGCAACAAAAAGCTATAGAAAAACACACATGGAAAAGGGAAAATTCTCATTACATTCTTCATTTATGAAGAAGAAGAAATCAAAAAATGAAGTTAAATCGTTAATCCTACACAAAAACTACTTGGTGGCATTCTAGCATCTTGCAATGCTATTAAAATGCAGAAAACATTTTTCATGAGAAGTTGTAGTAACGCCCATTAGAAAATGAAAATGAAAATGAAAATTCAAACCTTTTCACTAGTTACCTCATCTACCAAATATACAGGCAGGAATGACAGTCAAATACCAGGTTAAGGCAGGAACCAAAAACGAGAGTAGAAAAATGGAATGAAAATTTGACAAGAAAAGCAGCAATTACCTCCTGAGGAAGACCATTCCAGCCACCTAAACCCGTCCCACCAACATTGGAGATAAGGTTTGAAGAAGCCATTGGGCTGGGACTTCTATGCCGTAGTCTGTCAAAGTCTCCAAATCCTTGGTTGGACATCATTCCTGAAACCCGGAAAATTTCTACACAAAAGAAAGCATTTACTTAAGAGAGAGATCTGGATTGATCTTAAAATGAAAAATCACTAAATTAAGAATTGAGGCAACCCAAAAAACAACTGGAACCAAAGACAAGCAAAGTAGGTTACAAGGCCATTTAGGTCCAGAAACACAAGCAAATCAAAACTAGACCACACTTGCAAGCAGTTCTACACGCACCTCCTTGCAAGAATGCACCTCGTAAGTTGTATCTCAGATACAATGATAATACCATGAATACTTTTGGTCAAAAAAGTTAAAAATTTTATACTTCAAATCAGAAAGGGAGCCATTAGAAGACAAGCTATTCACACATTTCATGTGCCTATCACAGTTTTCTCCACAGAATCATTGCAGACCAGTTAAGGACTTCCTGAGCATGAACTCAAAAGCTCTCAAATTTGCCAAACACAGATCTTGCACACATTCCCCTGTCGTGATTGTAGATGTTTAGTGATTCAGAGAAACAACCTATAATTAGTCAAGACTAACCCTTTTATATAGGTTTATGCCTCTTTTCATGCACTCAATATTAATCAACCCCCATGGTAGCTATAAGGTTTTTAGATGGCGTCCAAGTTCATGCTGCAATGCTGAACTGAACCAGACTGGAGATGTTGAATTGTTAAAATCAAATGAACTAAAACAACTATTTCCTTGCCGTCCAGCCAAGATTACGAACACAATCTCACGATCAAGAATGAGACAGCGAAATAAAATACACATCCGATACACTAGCCAAAGTAAATAGCAGTGAAAATCGGATGGTATGAACAATCAAACACATCTAAACAGATAAAGAAGCACATTGAAAAACCAGAGTGATGAAATCGAAGAGCATATTAGTTTAAGAAGAGAAAATAAATCCAGGAAAAATCTAGATCCAAAAACGAAAGACTAGGAAGCGAACCTTGATTTAACAGCCGGCTGCATATCGGAAGAATTTGCATGAAAGGTCCAAGCTTTTGATGCTCTGCTAGTAACTCTGACAAGTACTGACTGCAGAAGGAAAGTAACGATCAAAACAACACAAGTCTCTACACAAACAATACAAAAGTGAACAAAATTAAGTAAAAAGACTGGAGTCTTTCCCCTTCGTTTGTGCAAGAGAAATGATGCAAGAAATAGCTAAGCTTGCATACCTGTCAGCATCTGGGGTGCTTCTAATCTGAGGAGAAGCAGCTCTTGCAGGTGAAAAGTTGGGATTATACAAGCCTGACATGGATTTTTTGGTTTGCTTTTGTGAGGTTTTTTGTTTTCTTTTTTGAACAAACAAAAGAATATTAAGACTGGAAAAAGAAAAGGCCAGGAAAGAAAGGTAAGGGTTTTGTTGCAGAGGAAAAGGGAGAAACACAATACCATCAATAAAGGAAAAGTGAGTTTTGTAATAATAATAATCATCTCCCCCGACAAAAACAAAAACAATTATCTATTAATATTAATATTAATATATACTCCCGATAATATATCAATAATAATTTACTCGATGGTAGCTGCTGGCTTTCAGTTTCTTTGATATGCTCTAGTAAAAAAGTATTCTATTTTGAAATAATTAAATTTGTTTTTTAATGTAATTTTGATATTGATTTCAAATTCATTTATCAAGTTATGTAAATAAATAAAAGAAAAATTATAAATTATTTAATTTTATAAAATAAATCATTCGTGAATAAAGAAAGGGAAAAAACAGTGATTTTTTGTAAAAAATATTGCCTCGCTGTTTATTTTTTGTGCGTGCTGAAGAGAGAGGGAAGGGTCTTGAGGTAGACACGTGTAAACCATGCAGAGAATCAATCAATGCCTGCGTTTTGTATTAACTATTAAAAGGTTCCCCACGACAAGTAGAGTGGCCACTGGCCAATGCGATTTGATTATGATATCGCCAGCCCAGTCTGAGCTGGACTGGACTGGACTCCCTCTTCACTTTATTTTACATAATACAATACTGCGTCGTTTGAATACGCTAGAAATGTAACTGACAGTGATTTCTTTTTATTTTGATATCTTAATATTAGAGTTATTAGGAAGATATAAAAATAGATATTAATTTTAAAAATCAATCAAACAACAATATTAATAATAGCCTCTTTGTTTCTAATTTGTTTTCAAAAATATTTTTAAATATATTAAAATACCACTTTTTTTCTTATTCTGATTTTCTCAATCCAAACTGGTCCAGATTATTGGTTGGATGGATCTGCCCGACCCGCCGAGAATACCCGGCTCGGGTAACAAGAGAACGAATTGGAGCGGATGGGCTGGAAGTATAATAGGTACACAGCCATCCTGTCCTGAGGGCTGGACAAGAACAAGAAAGAGAAGAGAAAAGAGGAGTGGATCAAGAAAAAATGGGATGGAGATGGGTAGAAGCAGCATTGCCGTTAGGAATCATAGCAGGAATGCTTTGCATAGCTGGTAACGTTCAGTATGTCATCCACACGAAAGCTCATGGCCGTCCTAAGCACATCGGCAACGATATGTGGGACGTCGCTATGGAGAGAAGGGACAAAACCCTCCTCTCCTCTTCCTCCTCCTCCTCCTCCTAGTCTGGTACTCCTCCCCCTTTTCTTTTTCCCCTTTAAATTATTTTGCTCGTTAACCAGGTTTTCAGTTGAATTGGAGAATTAGGGTTTTTTTTCAATCTCAATTGAATTGATTAGGGTTTCCACTAGCTTCCAATTACTTATCAGAAACAATGCCTCCTCCTACTCATTCCATCCCCTAAGTATTCGAAAAGGTTGCCGGTTTTTTATGATGCTTGCTTAGAAAAATGTATAAGAGGGAAAATTATGAATCCACCAAATCAGTAACAGATACCTATTTAACTCACATTCCAGCTGGGCGTTGTGCAGGCAGAACTGATTGGAAAAACTTGACAGCGAAATACAAGGGGTAGCCATCGATCTTTCTTGTGGTGCTTCTGGGTTTGCCAATTTTACGTGATTGATATTAAGCTTCCATTTATGTTATTAGAAACATGGTTTTCAAATCATGATAGGAGTCAGATACGAGTTGATTTTTAAAACCATAAGGTTAAATATTTGAGGGGTTGGAGATTCGTATTTGTCGACTTCATGCTTCAGCTTGTGTTATTGAGAAATCAAATTATGTGTTTTCTACCATATTTGTGTAGCTTTAAGGAGAATGATATGGTCGCTAAAAGCTTTAGTATCACCCTCCCTCCAGTCACTTCTCTCTTTGTGATCTTTATTGTTCATTTACTCAGAATTTTTATTGTCTACCTTTTCTTATATCTATTGCAGGAAGCCTTTCCCTACAGACCCCAGAAGATGAAATAAAATGCGCATTCGATATCCCAGTTATCCAAGGAAGTCCTATGGGCAGTATCAGTTTGATCTTCCTTTTGTTTTGCATGTGAATTTATGTCAAGCAGTTGATCTTATAAGACAAATATGCAGACTCTTATCCCCTGTTTTTAACTATGGTAATGAAATTGGCTGTTTACAGATTTGTTGGTATGATAATCCATGTTACACTTTTTTGGTTATGTTTGCTTCTTGACTGCAATAGTTGAGGATCCACTCCATGTTCATTGCTCATGAAATGCTTGTGTCTGTGAGATTCATTCCTAGAGTTTAGAAGTTTTCATAGGAATTCCAGGTCTAATGTTTTAAGTGCGTCATCAAATTATAGAGGTCAAGGACAGTTAAGAGTTAGCAGATTGCAGTTTCTGCTGGTTTGTTACAGCTTTGCTGGGCTTGGAGATCTTAGTAATACGCGCTCGTAATAAAGACCATTAGTTTGGAGTTGGTTTCTAGCCACGTCCTTTGTTCTCAGCTCAAGCAAGCAAGTGTATCAGCCCAAGCTGGTCAAGATACCGAGATAGATTATGATAACAAATATAATATAATTTATTTAACATTAGACCATCAGTTTGGAATTGCACCCCCCCCCCCCCCGAGAAAAAAACATTTGTTTTTGCAATCAATGTATTTTTTCATCTTTGATATTTTTTTTTTTGCAATCAATGTATTTTCTTAAGAAAAAGTATTCTTTAATATCATATTTGTTTTTTTATCGGGCTATCCTACTTTTATGATAAAGATTGTGAGTTTGGCAGGTTAACCCAGTTGGCTAGGGTTTTTTTTCTTATTTTTTTAATTTTATCTCGAGTTCATTGATAATTAGACTTCATGATTTGTTTTATTTGCTTTCTATTAGGTTATTTCGATCTCTTAACCAAAGAATAGAATGAGTTATCACATTATTCAACCACCATGAAAAATACGTCATTAACAAGTTAACCTGAGTTTACTCAAGTTGTTTTTTTATGTTTTTTAATTGAAATGATTTGCTGAGAATTAAGCTTCATAATCTTTTTTGATTTTTTTTTATGGGAATATCTCAGTTTTATGTTTTCTATGGTTTGACTTGTGAACATGGCTAGCTAGGTTTTTTTCTTCTCTTTATTTCTTTTCAATCTCATCTTTTAATATTGTATTAATCGAGAATTAAGCATTATGATTTTTTTTCTTTCTATTAGGTTATTTCAATTTCATGACTCAAGAATAATACTTAACGGGTTATCCCGAGTTGACTCAAGTTATTTTTTTGTGTTTTTTTTTTAATTTAATTTTTTTCTACTTGTCTTTCAATATTGAGTTGGTTGGGAATTGAACTTTATAATCTGTTTTGATTTGTTTTTTATGAGAATATCTTAGTTTTATGAACAAAGTCATAGATTTTTGTATTTTAACCCCTATTAAATTATTTTATTTTTTATTTTCTTTATAAGAGTTTGTCTCGATCTTGTATTCTTCGACATTGAATTTGTTATTTATTGGGTTGTTTTTGCTCATGACCCAAGTTACAAGTTTGATAGGTTAATCAAATTTTTTAATTGATTTTTTTTCTAATTTCATCATTTAATATTGTGTTTGAATGAGAGTTAAGTTTCATGATTTATTTTGGTTTGATTTTTATGAGGTTATCTCAATTTGATAATAATGTTTAACTTGTTAACTCGTATTGACTTGGCTTATTTTATGTATATTTTTTTATTTAAAAGTTTTATCATTCAACATGGATATGACATGATCAATTAGAATTGATCTCTTCAATTTATTTTAATCGGTTTTTATATGGTTATCTTAGTTTCATTAACAGATTTATGGACTTGGCAAGTTAATTGGACTTTGTTTTGTATTTTATTTTTTCTATGATGTTATCTTAGTTCATGACTCAAGCCATGAGATCAGCGGATTGAATTAGTGTTTTTTTATGATTTTTTTTAATTACTTTTTTTAGTCTCATATTGGGTCATGAACTTGAGCTTTATTGATTTATAAACTTTATTGAAATGTCAATCATTTAAGAATTGGTAGCCCAAGGGCCTACTGTTCCTTTTCTTTTCTTTTATTTATTTCTATGTTTCATTTATATTTGGAATTTGTTGGGTTAATTTCTATTGGAATCAAACGATTGAAATGATTGTTTTTTAAATGCCTAACACTAGCATAATTTTTATATAATAATATTTGGTATATGCAAACGAGTAATTATATCAGATGCAGAGCACTGATCCATGCTATTTTATCTTATTTAATTTATTCTACAATCATTTTAATTCATATTTTTTTTATTAAAAAATAACATTTTTGTTCAACAACACTACATGAGAAGTTGACAAATCCAATCTACTTAGAATTTAGATATCTCGAAAGTGATAAAGCACAAAGCCCACTTCTATCTAAACTGTTTATATATAAATGCATATACAAAATCGAACCCTTCCCAGTCTCTTCGTGGTGTAAGGTGTGGTTGTGGATGGAAGGATATGGTTCGAGATCTCACTTGCTTACTACTTAATCGTCCTGTTCAAATCACTGTTATCAATCAAGTAAATTGATCCAGTTCCATGTGTTATTGACAAACTAGAGACGAGAGGTTCTTTATCTAAAGCCACACCTTGCCACCGTTGATGTCGCAGTCACAAAATCTCCATAGAATCATTCAGATCCCAACATTAACTTCAAACTTCAGTCAGAGGAAAGTACTCCTCAACACGACGACGATCATTGGAAAAGGCTTTTGATGGCAACAAGGAAGAAAGGAACTGCACAGATGGATATATTGAGGGGTACTGCGTTGCATGTTAGTTGTTAGTTACAAGGGATGTGACTCCCTGACTCCTGAGCTAGACACCGACACCACCACCACCACCACCACCATGCACACGCACACAGACAGAAGCATCTTCTTCACTGTCTTTTGTCGGCGGAATGGCCTTTCCATAGGCCTGTTACTTTCTTCTGATGATTTCGAAGACAGAAAAAAGGGGCAGGATCCCTTGTGTTAACAAATAATCCGGTACAAGTAATGCTGGCGCGCATTGTTGTCTTGTCACTGCTCTCATTGATTTTCCCTGCCTAATTAAATATGGGTGTTGAGCACCATTATTGTTTTCTTGATGCTATCCTTGTTCTTTTCTGCTATTTCCACCACCGAATCATGTTTTTTTTGCTTCAAGGAATAAATATACTTAAAAACTAGCGATGACATTGACAAAACTTGTTTTCGGAACTTTAGGGCACATAACATTGAATTCTTTAGCATCCGGTGGACATTCAACTAAAGACAAGCACCGCACTTCCACTTTAAGAACAAAGATCTGAACAATTTGGATCGGATCAAAGCCAGTGGATAAACAGCTGCTGATGGTCATGGGGAGAAAGGATCCCCTCGCCATTTGCTGTCTAAAGAAGATTACTAAATTAATTGACATCTGAAAAACTCCAAGACCATATCAGTGTAGAAAAGGGCTGGCTGTAAATCTGGAAGCGCACTGGTTACTTTCGAGTTGACTGAGTGTTTTTCTCTGGTATGGCCAAACTTTTATGGCATGAAATACATAGCATGCACGCACGCACGCACATAGTTATAAATGTAAGAGAGTAAAGAGTCTCTCCTTAGTCTCTTTCATGCATAGAGATACCTACACCAGAAGCAGTAAGTGTAGGGCTCCAGGCCTCCAACTACAATTTTTCTGATTTCCAGTAATATATGAAAATGCCAACGTGGCCTGCCCCATCTTTTATTGCTTGCATACGATTCAGGGTGTGATGACCTGTGATGGCTTCAGGTCATGAATAAGACTCTGCCATTACATTGCCTCATTCAATCTAATATCTTTATCTAATTTTTTGTTGGCTGGACACACAAATGCAATGGAAAATGGGATAGGAAGTTTAAGAGTAAGGATGTAGAGAGGGGAATCCGATGATCAAGAAGTCAAAGACACTTAATTTCTTGAAAAGAACAGGAAAAAGAATTTCTTGGTAGCATTCAATTATCAAAGAAACATTTCTAAGCAAAACCCAATCTCAAGCTGATGAGGAAAATAATTTTTTCACTACTGTCACAAGAACGCGCAAATGGAATCAGTGTAGAGTGTGTTTTCCTGGTCTGCTGTGAGGTTATAAAATGAACAAAGATGAAATAAAGCTCCAAGAAAACACTCAAGCCTGATAATAGATAAAAAGGAAAGGGACTCAGCTGGAATAGCTGAAGCTATTGCTTGTTAGAACCAAATCAAGCTTAACCTCAAGTTATCATGCACCTAAAACTGGGATTACTGATAATCTATAGGCGGTGTTATTAGAGAAAAACACAGAAAACAATCTGTAATGGAAGGCACCACAGAAATTTTTATTCCTTGTCAATGGGAAAACTAAATTCAACACATATAAAAATTACTTTTGCCTAAAATGCACACCACAATGAATCATAAGACTATAGAGGGTTTGTGAGTGATAACAGATTTACACAAAAATCCTATATTACTCACGCTACAATGAAAAGCCTACCAGAACCAAACAAGACGAGGGAGAGGCCACCGCCAAAAAAAGATGTGGATGGAAGAATATTTGAATACGGGAATGGAGCTTGAATATGAATGAGTGTGGAGAGGAAGGGGCCGGGGACTTGTACAGGTGGGAGGAGTTATGGCACATACTCATTCTCAAGGGTCGGTTGTGTTCGTGTAACCATTGCTGCTGGTGCTTTCGTTTCCCCAATCGATGTCATCTGTAAGGATTCCCCCACCTCTGCAGCCCTCTCCATCTGTTGGATCTTCTTCCTCCGTTTCAACTTCTGTGCCCACAATACCAAGCATGACAAAAACACCAACATCAATAATCCACCCAGGACAGACCCAACAATTATCCAAACCTTTTTAGAACTCTTCTTCTTTCCCAGTCCACTTGGTGCAGGACCAGCATTCGGAGGAGATACTGGTGCTGGAGAAGGGACGACAGACTCAACAACTATTGAAAAATGCCCTTGTTGGGTTGTTACGCATACATTTCCAGGAGTCACATTGCTAAAACTTGGAAGGCCGTTTAAATCAAACACCACACACTTTGCGATAGACCCAACTGGAGCTGACTGCACATCCGGGAATGTGATATTTAGGGGATCGCCAGATACCCTAATGTCCAACACAGGCAAATTCGTTGCGGATAAGTTTGAAGCATTGTAGACGAGAAGTCCCAAAACTGGAGCAAGGTAAGTATAACCAGGCAGCTGATAGTATGTGGAAGACCAATTACCCAAGTTTTGGTAGACCAAAACAAGCCTCTCCACATACGACAGCACCACTACTCCTTTGGGAATCCCAAACTCTTTGTACATCTTAACGCCTTTTCTTCTCAAGCTCCCACTCCTAAGCCTCATGGCAGCAACCTTGATCCCAGTCAAATTCGAAGGAACAACCCCGTCGTATGGAATGCCAGTCCTAGGACGAACAAATGCTCTATAAGCATAGTCTTGGAGAAGAGCATCTAGGGCAAGCGCGCTCTTTGTTGACTGAGCACTAAACCCCGGCAACCAGACGATCAATGTAAGAAGAGAAAGCATCGCGAGACTTCGAAGAAGCCCCATCGATGCTTTGGAGTTTTGGAATTCAGCAGAACGCCACTCGGAAAACCTTGCAAAACCCAAAAGTAAAACCACCCAAAAGCCAGCCACCACAATCTCTATCCTTAAGAAGAACCCCAAATCCGAACAAGAAACTAAAAAATCGAACTTGAAGAGCTATTGCAGCCAAATTCTTCCAAAGAAACTTCAACAGCAATAAACCCTCAGAATTGCAAATCCTTAGTTGGTGGGGCAAGTCTGTCTATATCTCTCTTTCTCTATATCTACAAAAATAAAAAATAAAAATGTAAGCAACGGATACTGTATAAAGGAACCCCAGTTGAGAAAAAAAAAAGCAGCTTTGAAAGGTTCAACGGTGACAACCCTTTATATATTTTTTCCCTCTCTGTTGGAATTGCTTGTACAAGACGCTCTCTTATGGTAGACTCAAATCAAACACAAAGCTTCGCGAATCTTTGCAGCATTTTCTCAATCAGACTCAAAATTAAAGGACCAGTCTTCACAATTACAGCAACTAATTAAAGGTGCTGAAATTAATCAAATCCCGTCCGCTGAAGAAATGACTGGGAATTAATACACATTCCAAGTAAAAACCATATAATTCCAAAACTAACGTGATTCAGCCACAAAGATGGATACTTTTTTATTACCTGAATTCCAAATTCCAAATTCCAAATGGGAGTTGTACTTGACAGAAATCAGAGGTTGGTTATTGGCTTTTCTTCCTCAAACCATTCAGTTGAAGATTCACATTAGCCAAACAAGAATCTTGAGATAATAAATCATGATTAAGAAGAGTAGGCAGCAACTGTAAAAGGAGGGACCTTTTCAACAAAAACCCATCTGCATTATGATTGAATCAGGAGAGTAACACAACATAAAAATCAGTTTTGCTTTTGGAATTGACCCCTACACTCCTCTCTATTAGTTCATATATGGAAGATAAAAAAGAGGAGAGGGAGAGAGTGAAAAAAAGAGTACGGTTAAAAGGAGAAGGAAATCTAAAGGCCAAGAAATAGATAAGCTTTGTAGATGATGATGAAGATGACCCTGTGTGGAAAGAGAGACAGGCAGGCAGGCAGGCAGAACTGGAGGATCAATTTTTCTACTAACAATAGTGCTTGCCTCTTCGCTGTGGCTGCTGCGGCTACTCTAAACACTAAAAGAGTGTTTCTTGTTGTTGGTGAACAATCAAAATAATCACAAAAAAATAATGTGTGTGTATATATAATAATTATTTTGATTTACAGATGTGTAAACACTTGCCAAGCCCCCCAGCCCACCCCCACATGATTGTTCTTCCTTTTTGTTACTACTTTACCCATGATTCTTCATCTATAGACATACATGTCCCTTGGACCCTTTTCTTTTTCTTTTTACATCTTGAAGTCTCCCAAATTTCAATCTATAATTTCTTTTTACAGTAAAGAAAGTATTCTCTATTGTATATTATTTTCGTATTTATTTATAAATTCTCTACCACTAGATTCAAGTTAAGGTGTTGTTTGGTTGCGTAGGTTCTTGCACCATGTTATGGTGCTAAAATCATATAAAATTGTGTGTTTGTTTTTATACATAATACTCTGTTTTCATTAGCTGGTTGAATAAAAAAGAAGTGCGAAGAAAACTCGTTTGGGAAAACAACAGAAAAGGGAAAGCATGGGGTCGTGTTCAAGCATCGATGGAGAGGGCAAATGAGGGGGTTAGAAATATCAATGCCATGAACGGACACAGGAGGAGGCTTATTCAATGAGAAGGACTTCTCGGGAAGACGACAGGATAGCCCTTCCAGTCATCCACATTGTGCCAAAGAAGAGGGCATTTATGAAGATCAAAAGATATTTACGAAGAGAGTTGGAGTCCTCAGTTCCCGAGAAACTCTCCTGTCCCGGATCCCATCTACTTAGAGCATCTCCAGCGGGGAGTGTCATTTTGGAGAGGCAAATCTCTAAAATGTCACTTTGAATAGTATAAAAATGATATTTTTGTTGATGTGTGTTCCAGTAGTAAAAACTATTTTGAAGAGCCATTTATTTTTATATTATTTTAAATATAGTGTAATTATTTTGTATGTAGTTTAATTATGCAATTAATTATACAATTAATAAGAATACATTATATATAATTTAATAATTGCTTTTAAAAAAAATTCAATAATATAATTATTAATTTTTGTATATAATTGTTTACCCTTTCTTGATGTATTTTTAAATAAAAACAAAAATAAATATTTTATAATATATATATATATATATTATAATATAAAATAAAGGTGGCTCCACCTTTACCTTCTCTGCTACAAATAGCAGCTCAGGGGGTGCCATTTTTAGATGTCAAAATAGCACCCCCGTTGCAGTGAAAATAAGCAATAGCAACAGCCAAAAAAATATTATTTTATTTTTCCATGCGGGGATAGCATCCACGCTGGAGATGCTCTAACCCTCTGATCTGATGGAATTTAATCCATTTTATTTTCCATCATGATAATTATTTTTCAGGAGACATATCTATTTAGATGAACACTGGGCTAATAAAGAAACAAGTGTGAAAACAAGATGTTCCGTCGCCACAGCGTGTTGTTCACACTGTCGGCACAGCGTCTGGAATGGACTCGCGGTTGCTCATTGCAATCTTGACCTCATATTGTTGTCAGCATTATCTAAAGAAGATCACAGGCCCCCGTCCATTCCATTTATTTTTTTTATTTTAAAAAATTGTATTTGCATATGTTTTGAAAATGTATTTGGTTTTAAAATATATTTAATTAATCATTTTGTATATTATCCCGTAGATTTAACTAGCTAAATGCTCCATTGGCGGAACAAATAATTTTTACAGCTGTTAAGATTAAAATATAATATTTATAAGATTTGCTGGA
Source organism: Salix exigua (assembly GCA_032356905.1). Lineage (NCBI taxonomy): Eukaryota > Viridiplantae > Streptophyta > Magnoliopsida > Malpighiales > Salicaceae > Salix > Salix exigua. The sequence goes on along the minus strand of CM063591.1, from coordinate 13,568,736 downwards.
TCAAAATTAAAATATAAATTACTTTAATATAACGAAATAGATTAACATACTCTATTATAACAATAGCAACAACAAAGTCTTAACATCTATAGTTATTATTGTTATCAATATCAAAACAATAAAAACTATCAAGTTTTACCGAGGAAAAAGATTAACAAACATAAACAAAATAGTAAATAAGAAAAACAATTAAAATATTACTACTACTACTATGAAAGAATAAATAAATGAATGAAAGACTAAAGAAATCGTAAAAACTTTAACAAAAGATCAAACAAAAAATAAAAATAAAAATTATCATTGTTATTACTGTCAAAATAATAAAAATTATCAAATTATTCCAAGAGAAAAAAACCTAAAAACATTAACAAAAGAGTAAGGAAGAAAAAAAAATTATTATTATGTTAATAATGGAAAAAATAAAATAAATGAAAGATTAAAAAATTGCCCCGCCGGTCTTCTGCTTATTTTATTATTTTTCAAAATTAGCTAAATACGGTTATGATCTCTTTTTTTATTATCAAATTATACAATATGCGTAATGATCACGGAGCCTCTCGGTCTGACGGTGTTTTTTGTCGTTTTCGGGGGGGGTCCCGTCAAATCACTGTTCAAAAAAAAAAATAGTGGACGAACTCGCGAGACGCACGGATGAAAAATAGTGAGCACACATTGAAATGTCTTAGTTATTTTAGTTTATTGTGTAATGTCTAATGTATAATGTGGTGATATAAAAAATATTTTAATTTTCTATACCTAAAAACAGGCAGAAAAACACAATAAATGCTCATTTGTTCCACGTAACATGAATTCTTTGAAACGATAGAAACTTATTTAAAAAAATATTTATTTATCATAGACAGACATAAATGAAGATCGTGAAATTCATTGCAGCTTCAAACATCATGATCGACCAGGATGTCAGCACCTGAAATATTCAATTTCATTCAGCAAATTCTCACCCGGACAAAACAATTATCATAACCCCTTTTTTTATATATACCTTTATATATAAAAAAAAAATAGAAACCTTACTAGTACTGTATGGGAAAATTAAAATAATATATATATATATATATATAAATAGAAACCTTACTAGTACTGTATGGGAAAATTAAAATTAAAAAATCATTTCTTTTAATATAAAAGAAAAAAGTAAAATCAATTAAGAAAAACATTCATATACATTGCTACTAACTCCGAAAAAGGCCCGAACATGAAAACCTCACCTTTTTCTCCACAAACAAACACAAATTAGAGCGATCAATTCATTAAAACGCCGTCATGCCAGCTCACTGGATCATGCAAACCATAAACCCGTCCTTGCTGGACCGCACATCGCGACTGCTAAAAGCAAGCAAGCCTCGGATGCACATGGATGTCCCGAATCTGATATCAAGACCTTCTCGACGGGCTATTCATGGCGACTTCCTCCGCCGTACGTTCTGCAGTCGAAGAAAAAAGGGAACCCGGGCAATTTTTCGAGATTAATAAATAATAACTTGATATCTTTTTAGAATATAAGCTTTATTTCCGATTAAAGAAATAAATTGATCCCGGAGGAACAACTCCGACCATAAAATTCCCGGTGTGTTTTTACCAACCAGAGTGAATGCTCACGAGGCACCCCCGTCGTCTTGCCAGCAATGCAATAATTAGTGCGCGCGCTCTTCTCTGTCTTTGCTTTGTCGCCGACGCCGCCCCCGTTGCCTCGCCAGCCCAGCTTTCCTCGCCCGGTGGTTTAAAGATCTTTCAACAAACATCTTTTGTCTTACATGGTTGTTTTTAATTTTATGAGTCCTCCTCGAGCTAACCTTCAGTCTTCTTCACTAATATTAGCAATTATATATTTGATAAATCAATCTTATAATACCATAACATAGGACAAAACGGTAACAACCAAGTTATCTCATTACCATTTTGGTTTCCGTTTGCTTTTTTATTGGTAGAAACGTTTTGATTTTAGAATATTTTGATGTATCGTTTCGAGTTGTATTGTTCATATATAATTAATTATATATATGAAAAAACTTAAAAAACAAAAAAAAATTAAATATATTTTTTATTTTTTATAAAATCAAAGTTGACACAATTTTATTTTTTTATAATATATATTTTTTAGTTTTTATTTCTACATTTTCAATAAATCTAATAAACAATAGTATATATAATATATTTTTTTTTATATATAGGGGTGTGTGTATATATATATATAATATGGGTGGGCGGGATATATATATATATATATGTTAGTGGGCGGGAGTGAGCTCTGGGTGGGAGAGGAAACTGAGAATTAATTTTTTCCCTCAGCCGAAACGGAATACTCGGAGTAATTCCAGAGTGTTTCGGCCGGTATTTTTGACACCGGAAGGTATTTAAAATGAGACAAAAACAACGTCGTTTTGCCTCATTTTTTCGCCTGATACGAAATGTTTCGGCCAAAACAAAACGGTATCAATAACTTTGATAACAATACCATTTCCTAGCACTACCCTCCCTCCCTTTCCTCGCGCTTTTCTTATTTTAAAATTATTTTTCTTTTGCAATATTGAAAACATTTTTAAAAAAGAAACATGTTATTTTTTAAATAAATAATAATGTTGAAAACATTCATTTCAACATTACCAAGATGAGATCTTAGCGATTAAAAACAAAGTCTTTGTCGCATTTGCCCCTCTCCATTCTCTCTCCCACACCCGTCTGTATATGCATCATCGTCACCGTAGATATAGAGGGAGAGAAACAAGAAACAGATAAATAAAATACCCACCTTTTTATTTTCATTTTTTATTTTGTCGCTCCAATTATCAGAATTTCCTGATCGAAACATAATCAAGAAGAAGAAGGCTTCGATCGATTCTTCCTTCCCTCCTTCAATGGCGATAGCACAGTAGTCGAATTTCCGATGCTTTCCTAGGGTTTGTCGAATGCCGCCTTAAATTTCATCCTTTCCATATTTCTAGCCCCCTTCCTCTACGGAGTTTCTCTTTCGCAGGTACTATTATTCCTTCCACTATCCTTTTTTTTCTTGCCTACAGTTTCACGCTTTTTCGATCATTTTTTGTTTTTTAATTGTTTTTTTCCTTATTTGATTGATGATTTGATAGGGTGATAATAATATGAAATATATGTGATGGTTAGGGTTAGGGCATCATCTGCTGCTCATACGGTGATGGAAGGGTCAGGGAGTATTTCTGATCCGCACAGAGGTGGAGGTGGAAATAGTAATAGTAGTAACAGTTTGACTTCCTCTTCGAGGTGGTATGGAATGCTATCACCTTCTAGTATTATTCAAGCGCCCATCTCTGCTTTGTTAGAGTATTCTGGTCTTTTAAGAACGACTCGTTCGAATCATCAAGAAAATGAGTCTTTGATTCCTGGTGGTCTTGGTGGAGGGGGACTTGGTTCTAGTAGACTTGATGATTCGTCGGCTTCAGCGGTGCCTAATAATGGAGAGGTTTCCATTAGGATAATTGGGGCGGGAGAGCATGAGAGAGATGGTTCAGGTGGATTGGTTGTTGGGCAAGTAGTTGGGGCACAGAATGAGGTGTTGGGACAGCAGCAAATGATGGGTGCAGATGCTCTTCAGGGTGATTTGAGGAGTGATCGTGGAGGAGGAGATGCAGCTGATGGTACTGGTGCTCAGCAGAGTTCAAGTGTGAGCGGGGATGGGGAGGCTGCAGATGGGACTGGGGGTAATGGAAGGGATTCAACTTACCAGAGATATGATATTCAACAAGTTGCTAGGTGGATTGAGCAAGTGCTTCCTTTTTCTTTGCTTCTATTGGTTGTCTTCATTCGCCAGCATTTGCAAGGTATTATTTGTTTATTGTTTTATTATCTTAAATTCAGTGGTTTGTGCCTTTTAGATTGCTACATTAGAATTAAGTGATGTGAAAAAGAAAACTGAATGTGTGAACCATGTGGGGGAATCGTATTTTGGATTGGTAATTCCCACCAACTAATTTTGTGGCAAAAGCTGGGCGTGAATGGATGTTAGTGTTTTTGAACCTACAAACTTTCATTAGAGATGGGATGCAAACGAGTTGATGATGGTGGATGAGTAGCTTGCATGTGGTTTCCTGGTCAATTAGCATATGGTTTCCTGGTCAATTAGCAAGTTCTCATGAAGCCACAAAAAACCAAACCCCGATGGTTTTTTGGAGTTTTTTTTTTATTTCTCCTTGCTTACCATTACTTGATGGGTGTTGCTAGCTACATTTTCCGTTTCATCAATTTGATTTATGACCACTGAATTACTTGTCTCGTTCTCACATGCTTCTCATATAATTAATAATGAGTCTTCTAGAGGAGAGAATTTCTGATGTTCTAACCTATTGGTAGCTCACTCTTCAGATTAATCTGTTATCCATATAGAAAATAACCTCTTTTTGCATCCTTGTCATTACTGCTCTTCACAAAACAGTTTCACACACACACTCTAACCAGATTTATGAATCTTGCTGTATGGTCAATTAGATTCATTTGGCTTACCAGATTTTGTATTTTTTTTTTCTTGTCATCTCAAATTTCTTTTTCCTATTGGCCGTGGTGCTTTGTTTGTGGAACAAGACATTTTCTGTTTTGTGGTGATGATTGGATTGGTTAGTTGATCCTATCCAGTACCTAGTGTTAACCAAATGGAGAATCATAGGAGTTCATTGTGAGAGGAGAGAAGAGATCAGAAGGAAAGAGGATTGGAGAAGGGAAGAACAGCTGATACAAGGACTAGGAGTGAAAGGAAGAGAGTCAAATTCTGAAATATGGTTTAAAAATCGACCTCCTAAACATGAGCTTTTAATTTTCCATTTAATGGAGCTGGATTGAATTCTATTTGTATGATTATTTGGTGGATTCTTCCTGGGGTTGCTACTGTGGTTTTCATTCACATTATTTCGAGCAAGCCAATTCTCTTAACTGGAGAGGTGGCAAGGCTGAATAGGAAAGGGGCCGACTGATGAGTGCCTTCTTAGCCTTTTTCTAAAGGTCCTCGTGTGAAGCTATCATGGCTGGCTACATACAACTATAGCCAAATCAAGTTGAGATGGATGGATGGTCAGTGGCCGCTGGGGCACTACCATAGGAAAGACAGCCCTCGCTAGCTAACATAGAAAGATATTCCCAGATAACAGTAGCCTTTATTTGAATCTCTTCCTAACCAGGCCATGCTGAATAGGGCCACCATGTTGGGATAGGAATGGCTCAGCCCACATGCATCATTTGATGAAAGCACTCCAGTCACCTCCTCGAAGTGGCTTGCCAACCATCTGTTCAAAGGACAGAATAGAAGGACAGGATAGTTCCCAGGAAGTGAAAAGCTGCAATCGACGCTGCAAACCACATTTTGCTTTAATCTTATCACATCTCAATCCTCTTCAATTGAATTCTTTGTTGTCTCTTGTTTCATGCTTCTCATGTATTGAGACTGGATCTTTTAACTAGAGAAGAAATGTCTTTTGTGCTGGCATTCTAGCTTGTTACACTTTACGGTAATCCAATGTCCATATACAAAATAACAATCTTTTCAACTCCTGTCTCCCCTGATATCCTTAACATCAGTTGCACATGAACCCTCATCCTGTTTGTAAATGCATGTATCTTAATAAAGGTCGTGTTTTTTTAACCTCTTTCCATTCCGTTCATCTCAACTGTTGCTGCCCATTTTTTCTCTAACTGGTGCTTGTACGAATAGCCTAGTCAATGCGTTGTTGTTTTAAGATCATTAGATTAGGTAGTAGCTTAAAGAAAGTCAGACAAGAGGAGCAGGAGCAGAAAATTGAAAGGAAAGAGGACAGGACTCAAAATCCAGGGATTTAAAATTAGAGAGAGATTTAAATACTCAAACTATGATTATAGACAGAGTAGTGCTGAGATATAAACGTTCTTTAATTGAGGGTATATAAGTGTAATTCCTAACTACTGGACACTATAAAAGATTGTTGGGTTCAATAATAAGTTTAAATTCGCAAGATGTTCTTCATGATTTCTAATGGTAGAAAGATGGAAAACATTTTTTTCATCACAATAGATTAAAAACAAAGTTGATAGATCTTCTGCTTTCTTTTCTTCTTCTATCTCTTCTCCTCTCTCTTTTTTGTCCCTGACTTCTATGCCTTATTGAAATCAGACCTCTTATCTGCAGAGGTATGATTTAGTGTGATGTTGGTATATTGAAGTTTGGTGTTGTTCTTTAATTACATTACTAGTTGTTGTCTCTCTTTTTTTTTATAAGAAAAAAAATCATCGTAGAAGTTTGAGCATGTTGAATTCTGGCCTTCTTTTCCTAAAAGTTTATTTCTTATTTTAAAATTCTGTGACATTTCTCTTTATACAAGGAACTGCAGGTTTCTTTGTTACGATTGGGATTGCTGTTGTCATGTTCAAGTCTAATGATATTCTACGAAAACAAACAGCTCTGAAGGTATTTGAACTTCTCTACATATACTTGTGCTTAGTGAGAATTTGAGCGTTTTTAGTTGGATTAGATTATGATTTGTGAGCTGACTGTTGGTCTCTGCAGGGAGAGAGGAAAATCTCTGTGCTGGTTGGCATCTCGATCGCATTCATGGTCCATGTGGTTGTTGTTTACTGGTGGTATCAAAATGATGATCTTCTGTACCCATTAATCATGCTTCCTCCCAAGTCTATACCTCCTTTCTGGCATGCTATTTTCATCATCCTGGTGAATGGTATGTTTACTGTTTGCAAGTTATTGACATGCATCTCTACTTCTGATTGACTGAAGATGCATTTTGTTTTAAAAAGCAAATCCTTAATGATTATACTTTGTCTCATACTGCATGCATTGTTAAGTTTTGCATGGAATACACAGGAAAACACTTGCATGTAGAGGGACTCTCTCAGTTTTAGGAATATGAATATGACTTCCTTAAAAGTTATTTCCCCTTAATCAAGTACAGTTCCTATTATGTTCTTGTAAGCAGATGGGATGTTTTGAAACTTTAAGCCACTTGCTATTATTTTCCTGTTTTTAAGAGGGTTTTTATTGTTCTTTTCCAGATACTTTGGTCCGACAGGCAGCAATGGCATTCAAATGTGTTCTGTTAATCTATTACAAGAACAGTAGAGGCCGAAATTACCGCAGGCAGGTGAGATATTATGTAGCAAGCATGTGTAATATATTTGGGTTTTGTTCTAAAAAGGATCTAAAAAACGAAGCTGGCTGGGGCTGGCTCCCGTCCACTAAACAGATGAAGATCCCAATCAACTCTCTCCACCATTCTATTCAAGTTTTAGGCATATACCTGTACATATATCATGTACTTTTTAGTTTCTGACCATGGTAAGTGTCTCTTTTTAGGGTCAAATGCTTACCTTGGTTGAGTATCTGATTCTGCTGTACCGTGCCTTGTTGCCTGCACCAGTCTGGTATCGTTTCTTTTTAAACAAAGAATATGGGAGCCTCTTTTCATCACTTATGACTGGGTTGTATCTAACGTTCAAGCTCACTTCTTTTGTTGAGAAGGTATACTGTTTTGTGATTTATTCTTTCTGTTTCCTACTTCTGTTTGCCTCTTTTTTTGCGTATATCTGGTTGCTATGCAATTAGCCAGTAAACTGAATGGCTTGTCCCTCCTTAGCTTGTGCTATCATTTCTATGACCGCTCTCTTTTGGGTTGGTGTATTGCAGGTGCAATCCTTCTTTGCTGCTTTGAAGGCGCTATCACGTAAAGAGGTGCACTACGGGGCACATGCAACATCAGAGCAGGTACTGTTGATTTCTCGTTTCTCTTAGATTAGGGGCATATTTAGAACATTGTGTGCATGTCCACATGCAAGTTTGCAGTTATTTTCCTTACCTTTCTTTTCACTTTTCATAGGGCCCAAAAACATCATAAATAATCAATGCTCATTTATGTTTTGATGAAACAAAGAACTCATGCTTATACTTTGGCAAAAGGTTAAAAAAAGCACAGAGAAAGCCTGTTAATAGAAAGCAAATTGATGTATCAAGCCTAGGGAAAATTAACTAAGATCCTAAAAAGTCTTGTAATTTCAATTTGCCATTAATGAAAATACCATGTCAGCATTACCCCCACCCGGTTTATTTTAATGACACTCTCTCCCTTATCCTTGTTTTGTTGTAGTTATATTGGAACCTTTGTATATAGTTGACTCCCATTAACTAATTATTTCATTTAAGCTAAAAATGTGAAATATGTAATTGTTCTTATTCATGAAAAAGCCAAGGATAGTTCGTTTATGACCTACATTTTTTTATTTATTATGCCTTCATAAAATTATTTTGGAATTTGTAGGCTTTCTTTTATGCACATGATATAATTCTATTTATAAGATCCAATGATAGCTTTATGATGAATCATCCTATCCCTTGTCATTCATCATTTCCTCAGATTGCCCAATGGATTTGTGATTATTTTGTTGGCATTATCAATTTAATTGCTCTTTATCTTTTATAATCCTTTTCTTGAGATTATGTGCAATGGGATGTCACACCCACACCCACACCCACACCCACACCCACACTTGTATGTTAAATATTTTATATTCTCTAGATTTTGTTGTTGGTTCTTGACAAGTAGATAGGATAGTTGTCTGTGCATTTTAAGTCATCAATGCTATAATGCAGGTCAACGCAGCAGGAGATATGTGTGCCATATGCCAGGAAAAGATGCATGCGCCTATACTACTTCGATGCAAACACATCTTTTGCGAGGATTGTGTATCAGAATGGTTAGTTTGTACAACCCAGTGCTGCTAGCAATCTATTTTCTGTTAGCTGAACATATAATCTGCTTCCACTGAAACCAATTAGCCAACTGCTGTTGATTCATTTGTTTTTTAGCTGAATTTTTATACGTGTGTTTAATCTGAACCGAGTCTGTTTTCAGGTTTGAGAGGGAAAGGACATGCCCCTTGTGCAGGGCTTTGGTCAAACCTGCAGATCTCAGATCATTCGGTGATGGTTCAACTAGTTTATTATTCCAGATGTTCTAAAAGTGTCTTACTGTAGAAACCATGAGTTTTGCTGCTTGGGGGCTCGACACACATACCCAAAGCGGTCTTTTTTTTCTGATCATCATCATCTCACCTATACACGTATATGTGGCTGTATTTGGCTCTGGCTTGCTCTCATTAGTTAGTTGCCCAAGAAAAATCAAACTAAAGAAAGGAGGTGGAACTTGATTGGCTGTCCATTCGCGAAAGGATGAGTGTATCTAATGGCCTTGAAGACTCAGTTCCTCGAATGACTAACAATATATGTATATCATCCTCATTTGCCTTGAATGGAAATTTTCTTTCATTTTTATTCTTCCTTCTTCGTAAAACTGTATATGCTTCTATTCTCAAGGAATGGATGAATGCCCTTGCTATTTGGAGTGCTTGAGTTTTATTTCTAAACATATTAACCTGGCTGGTTGAATGAAGTGTTTAACTTTATGCTTTGTGTTAGTGGTTTAAGCTGGCGTTGCACCTGCCAACCAGCAGCCCCGAGTCCTGGCTCTATGCAGGACGTAGAACCCTCCCCTCCGTAATGGAGGGGATCCCTATCTGCACTTCCATGGCTGAATATGCCGCCTAGCAGCCTGCTCGCGTGGCAAGATTGAAACCTCCGTGACGGGGTCATGCCCTCGGGGGATGAATTATGGAAGGAGTCTGTCTAAACCAGATGAGTTGATGATGGGCCATAAGATGATGCATAACAATTTATTTAATAGACCAAACAAGTTGCTCATCACTTCAAGTTTGATGTATGAGAGAGGAAAATCAGACTTTATTTGATAACAAATACACAGCTGCACCCACAAAATTACATGAACAAAACAATAAAGAATGCCTCCCAAGAAGGAAAAAATCTCCCCAGAACCTTGGCTTCAACCAGCCACATAACCAAGAAAAAACATATATATATATATATATATATATATATATAAAAACCAAACTGAGACAAAACACTATTGATGCCAAAGATGAATAGGACTACTTATTCACGCCAGAAGACACTGATGAGGATGTTTTTACCTTGTCCTCCTCATGTATTGGAGAACAGTTTTCATCTTCCTCGTTCGCAGGGATATGTTTTGCCTCTTCTTTTTCCTTACATACAGGCATACCTGCGCTCGGGGGGGCATCTCTTCCCGCGTCTTCTTCCACTTCCTTGAGCGCAGGTGCACCTGCACTCGCCGGGGCATCACTTTCTGAAACCTCCCGTGTTTCTGGTGGCAGGTCAGGGACAGGGTAGATTTCCTTTTCAGATAGTGAAGGTAATGTGGTCTCAGAAGGTGAGGTGGGGGAGGGTGGCGAAACAGAAAGCATCCTCGGAAAGGGATAAACTTCTGAAACTTCTTCACTGCCTTCGTCCAAATAAACAACATCCTGCATTGTGAGTTGATGGTATTCCACAATTTCTCTCAGAAAGCGGTTCTCACGAGCATAGACAGAATTGTCATGTGCTAGACGGGCCTTCTCAGCCAAAAGTGTCTCCATTTGAAGGCGGATCTGTCGTATCAGAAATGTCAATCAGATTATTACAATTGTCACGAAGCAGAGGCGTACAAGTATCTTTGCTTGACGATATGAAGATCAACATTGCAGATGAAACATGAAATACAAACCAGGACAAACAGCACATACTGGTCTTACGTAAAGAACCTTTTCAGAAGAGAGTGCAAAGTAGTAGGAAGAATGCATTACCAGATCATCATCGTCAGCAATGCTGCCCTTTTCACAGCTCTCCCGAAGGATTTTGTTCTCTTCTTCAAGCTGCGAACACCTTTGTTTTGAAAAAGTCAGGTCTGCTTTAACTGTTTTCAGTTCCCGCAGAAGAAGTTTTGCTTTGGCAGCAGTAGCCATTGCAACCTGTGAACAAAAGCAAAGGCTAGTCATGCATTTCACCATCTAGGAGATTGAAACTAAGCCCACAACTTTGTCTTTTGCTGAAGCTAATAATTTCAAATCAATGCTGATACAAAATTCATGTCCTGTTTTTAACATTTGATGTAATTATTCTGAAGTTGCTACAAGGTGAGTCCATTCAAAGCCATTATTACTGAAATCTTTAATTGTTTTTTCAAGCCATAGGATAGAATCTTAAGTCACCAAATGAAAAAGAGTAAAAATATGAAACAAATTCACATTTTCCCCACAGCTGCGATAATCTATCTTGTTTCTAGAGACCTTCATATTTGGCTACATGCTGCGAATAGTAGTTTAAATTTATTGAGTTGAGAACTTAAATCTTATTTGATTTCCAAATAAAAAAATTAGAACATTTCCAGATGAACCAGTGGCCCTCAAATACAAAGCTGCCACCTTACATCGCGAGATGCCTTCAATTGATTTTCATGGTTCAGTGGTTGTGTAGGCTGTTGCATCCATGAACTATTTTCACCATGAACTTGATTCTGTGCCTCAGGACCTTTTCGCCTTATTTGCAGTTTGCGAGTTTCTTGGATGATATCTGCAGTCTTATTTTCCACAATAGTGCGACCTTCCTGGGAAAGTAACCAGAGATATTGAAGAAAGATAATAAAATTTCTATACTTGGTGAATATTAAATGTATGACTTGTTTGTTCCAAACATGTAAACCCGCGAATGTACTTTGTTAGAATCATTGTCACTTAATTTCATCAATTCTTCTGTAACCTACCTAATCAATCCAGTGTTTCGTAAAAGAAGTAGATAAAAAATACCAGATCAATTCAAATACTCCTCCATGCAGAAAACCTGAAATTAAGTTTACATGTTCACTGATGTATTTAATAGGCTTTATTATATCCACTCTCATAATTCTCAGCAATAGAAAATGGAACTAAAACAGCAGTAGTCAAGTTGGAGGACTGTCCTCAGGATAAAAGTGGTAGAAAGTAGGGAAAGATAAAACCCTTTTGATGCGTTGCGTATACCTTCACAAGTTAACAAGCTGGCTACATTAAGCAATCCTTGCCTTGCGCAGGTGATAGATATGAAATCATGAGCTCATCAAGCCGGATCAGGAATAAAAACAAGTTAAACAGTAAAAGTACAGAGGATAATTTGCCTAGAATTGCAGAGGAAGCAAAACATACCTCGTAAGCCTTTTCAAAGGTATCACCAATTTGATTAAGGGAAGAGGTAATCTTATCCAAGCCCTTTCGTAATGTAGGATTATCCATTTTCCTAAGACCCTCAGGTGTCCGGTATGAATACTGTAAAAGAAACAAGAATATTACAACAATCATTTGATCACCATTGCTCATTTATTTCCTGATTTTCTTCACTTAGATAAGTGATACTCAAATGTTTAGTTGGTCATCACCTGAGCATCTGCAGAGGTATCTGGCATCTGGAACCTGGATCTTGCTGATGTTTCAAATTGTGGAGACAATTTATCTTCCTCAATAATTGCTTTTGCTTTCTGAGCAAGAACACCCCAAAATCCCTTCGACTCATTTGTTCTCAGTTTGTCTTCATATGCATCGAACACCTAATGTTCAGGCATCATACCCTCATCAAATTTACAGGGTAAGAATAACGTGGAATGCATTTAGTGATGCAAAGACATGCAAGCCAATCTGTCATCATTTTACAGCAACCATTACCAATCATGCCAACAAGGGGCAAGGGCATCAGTCCAGTCATAAGAGACTCGAAGATTTAGGCTCTGGAGATATGGGTATGTAATTTGGTGTCCCCTATTATCAAACTAAATATATATATATATATCATCAATTCATGACTTTTTTCAAAACCAAGAGAGGAGAAGCATAGAGACTATAAGCATAAAAATTTATTAATCCTACCAAAAACAATGCCATAAAATTATCAATGTTTCTAATATATATGCTTATAATGTTATTGAATACATCAAAAAATGAAAGATCAATAAAACTGAAGCAGTGATCAGAACCAATTTTATGTAGTCATGAAATGAAAGTGGATATATAAGATCAGTTTAGAGATGCAGACAAGATGAGATCCATTTTCAATAATGGCAGAGAAACAAATCCTAAATGTAACAGAAGACGTAAAAGGGTTCTCAATTGAAAAGACGTAAGGGAGACCTTAGATCTCTGAGAGATAGAGCCACCAGCATATGCAGAAGAAAGGGTAAATTCACGATGAGCAGCAGATGCCCTGATAGCCTGAGCAGCCAGAGATGGAGATGGAGAAGATGTTGAAAGCAAGGTGTCATCATTATTACTACTATTTTTGTTGATGTTATCATGGCGTCGGTCATGTTCTGGTGGGATATAAATCTCTTCTTCGAACGTCGATGCCCTAGTGCTTCCATGTCTTCTCCTATAAGCCATTTCTTTTTAACAATAACAACTTGTTCTTGGCCGTTACAGCCACCGGAAACCGCCACGATGACAAAGTGGAGGTGGTGATCACGGAAGAGGAAGATCACCAAAGCCCATAACCGTCTCTCTGTTTTTGGATTTGTCTAACGAACTTTTACTTTGTATTTTTTGGTTTTGTACCACAAGAACAAGACATAATTTATTACCTCATGAGGAGTGCTAGTGTGACAACACTTGTATGCCTTTTAAGATACCCGCACCCTTCGATTTTTCAAGTTTTTGCGATCCAATGGTCTGCATTGACCGGGAGTTATGCCCCTTCCAAATATACTACTGCCGGTTGCCTTGCTTCTTTTTGGAGGGGGTAAATTGCCAAATGAGCAGTTGAACTTGTGTATGACAAAGCTACAGTTTTGTATATTTTGAATACTCAACGTGCGAGGCTTACAGCTCACAAATGCATCTTCTACCTTTGCATTTGCAAGACAACTCACATTTGTTGGAAGAAACTAGTCCAACTGTATTACTGTCACTGTCCATCAGAACAACTTTCCAGTTATGAGATCTTTTATTTTGTTGCTTGTGCTGGGTAGAGGTTGTTTTTTAAACGTAGTTTTATTTTAAAAAATATATTAAAGCAATGTTTTTTTTATATATATATTTTATTTATGCAATAAAAGGCTTTTTATTGTAAAAGTTTTTAGCTCAGATAGGTAAGTTAGCAACCTTTTTAACAGATAGGTGGTCTAGACTCTAGAGCCCCAGGATTTTATAGGGTCTTCGACGAGGAAGAATTTCTCAAGATGTTTTACATTTCATTTTTTTTTTTTTTTTGGTAAAGACATTTCATTGATTAATACAAGCTCAAACCAAGATTGAAATGAAGGCTTGCTTGGTAAATGATGGGACTGGCATAACATCTTTCTCAATAGAAATTGTTTAATAATAGTTAATTACAGAACAGTTCCTAGGAGGCTGCAATCATTGAATGCTTTTACAACAAGAAGCTTTTTCTTTGATGCAATGCATTAGAAAATTTATGTACAAGTTGTAAAACATGTTTCCTACCAATGAGTTCTTCATGTTAAAATTACAGTATGTTACAGCTGAAGAGCCAAGTTAGTAGGCTGAGTATTCAAAGAGGAATGTGGTCGGCTGTCATTGTAAGTCTCGCCTATTCTTTTTGGAAAAGGTCCCTGCATACCTGAACCATGCTGTGAAAATCTATTCAGCTCCAGAGAATTTATCTGGTCAAGCCGTGTCTTTAAAAATGGCAGATCGAAGATGAAATGACCAGAAGCAGGTGCAGGTTGATTGCTTGGATTCAAGGCTGGGACTCTCTCAGATGAACCACAAAGTCCATGACTTGGACCTTGAGTAGCATAGGCTTGCTCATCACCGCGACATTGAGTGCCTGCAATACGTGTACTGCCACCTTGTGTATTGCCCATATTTCGATTAAAACTTGACATGCCTGTGGTTTTTAATGGCCATGAAGATGGTGAATAACTGTAACTATCACTCGACCTGCTTTCCAAAGCATTTGACCCAGAGTCCTTGAAACCTAAATCCTGTGATCGTGGTTTGTTATCCATCTTGCCTTCCCCCACTTTCCACCTTGCTGAATCGTCATCATTTATACTTAAATCAGCACTTAAGAGATTCAGATCTCTAGCATCAGTGACACATGAATGTGAACCTTGCTGAGGGCCTCTGTTTTGACTTTGGTGAGGCTTTTCATTCTTTGGGACATTGGCAACATCCATTTCTTTACCAAACGAAGCTTCACTTTTAATGGCACCAAAGTTACTGTTACAATTACAGTTTGGTGCCACTTCACTTGAAGTTCCAAGCAAGCTCAATTTGTTACCAGCATAAGCTCGGCCTCCCTTATCGGCATCAAACATGTCTATTCTGTCACCCTGGCTTACATTTTGGCAAGCAGCAGTGGTTGTAGCATCAAAAGTAGGTTGATACTGAGCAGAAGTTGATGCTGCAAAATTTTGAAAGTTTGGAGTCTGGAGCCAAAAGTTTGAACCTGGAGTTGAAAAATTGGCAGCATTGTTCAACCATCCATTTAACTTGCGTCTAGCAACCATTTGGGCAGTTGGCCCCAAGTCTTTGACAAACAACAGTAAGCTTTCACTGTAGGACGTATCCTGCTGATTCACCTACATCAAGCGAGAAACCCCATTTCATCAACTAATTGAAAGCTAGCCATCCATGTTATCAGGAAGCATAGATAGAACACAGAAAACTCTCTTGGGTAAGTCACTTACATGCACTAGTGGCTTTGAATTACTATAAATTGATGAAGTAATTGGACAGTTCTCATTGAGGAAGGACATCCATGGTTTATATGTAGAACGCCTATCTGTTTCATCAGAAGATCTTTTACTGTCTCCAGAACCTGTTGAAGAAGGGCTAATTAAATAATGCTATGAAGTTTGTAAGATTCTACTTCATGGTAAGAATAAAAAATTTCTGCATCTCGGTTTCCCTATTGCAGGGACAAATGGCTTCATGCATTTGTGTACAATCTACATTGAAGCACCTCACAGAATTGGGGTATGGATATTCCTGAGTTTGAAACCTTCAGAATTGCATAATCTATAACCAATTGTGTAGTGCGAACATTCTAGCCTTTTTCCATGGGGAAGTAGATCTGACTATGACCTTGTGTCAAAAGGATAAAATCATAACCTAGCGAATGTTTTGAGTTCAAATGCAAGGGTACGACAAACCACAGAAGGAAAGCTAGCTCCTTCTGGACAGAGAATGTTTCTATCCTTTAATGATACAGATTCCAAATATCAACAAATCACAGATGAAGAGCTCCTTGGATTTTCAAAGCAATTCCTTAATTTCTAGGTCAACATTTAACATATCCTGTGCATGTTTCTGCTCTTCCCTAAAATGAGTCCTTAAGGAATTTGATTTTGAGAGGGTCAGAACAAAATTCACGTCTTACCAAAAAATACTTTGTCATCTGTTGCATCAGAATGAGCTGTAATGCTCAAGCATCCAGAGTTCAATCGGATTGCTCTTTTAAGACTTGATGAGCAACTTATTAAAGATGGGGTGGGTTTTGGAGATACATGGACTGACGCATTACTTGATTTTGAAATCGTCTCGACCTTAGGAGATGAGCTATAAGTTGAACCCTTGGCTTCATGTCGGGGCCTTCCACCACTTCTCCTTCTTGTCCCCGAGAATTCCAGATCAAAATTCTCAGGGTCAGTTTTGAGAACAAGGAAAACCTTCTTTGCTAATTCATCTATGGCACGAGCCTGTAAAAACCAACCTTTGACATTCAATTGAAGTGAAAATTTCATAATTCATCTAAGCAGAATATTTGAATATGAATCACATTTCTTTGACAGGAATCAATATCATACCTGTCTGAAATAAATGGTGGAAGAGGAATTAAAGTGCATTGCATTTCCCGATATTAGAAACACATCACGCTGCATAACAGTCAAATTTAGTAATCAGAAAAAAAAAAAGATATTTCTTGTTCAGAAGTTATACTTTCCACACATCAACTTTGTAAAACAAACGTGCTTTCAAGCAAATGTACATTTAAAACCATAAATAGAGAGCTAATACTTGATGCACGAGCAAACCTCAAATTGTTCAAGACTTTTATACATTCCCTCGTGTAGTTTAGCCCTCATGGTGCCAAAATCCATAGGCTCTTTGATGATTTCATAGTACTCCTCAACCTTATCAGCAGTAATTCCATCAATAAAATGAACAAGGACAATTTCATGGGATAAAAAGAAACTTCTGGTCAAATACCAACCTCGCTTGGGTCAACTGGTTCTGCAAATATTTCATGGGTATCTCTCCTAATACGGAAAAATAAGAGAAAAAAGTCAGAACAAGAAAGAAAACCGTTTTCAACCAGCGATAGACACTCCCCAGTAATAATCTCGGCAGCTGTGTAATTTCCCCAATTGCAAAGATAAAAAACGAAGTTATAACTGGGGATTTAATAATGATCTTAAATACTTAATGCATACAAGAATCACTCAGTATCTAAAATGATATAAATACATTTGAGAAAATATCCACCTCTGTAATATGTCAATGATATGCTCAAGTATGCGTTTTTCTGGCACCCACGATGTACATGGCGAACTAGATGGTTGATCTGATGCAGGAGAAAAACTAGAGTCACAAACAGAGAAACTCGAAGATCTGATATACAAAATTAAGTGAAACACGTGAAGATACCTGGAGAATCAGCTTGTCCTTTCTGTTTTGGGCTATCTTTATTCTGCAAAATGGGTTCATCTGGTCCAGAAGGGGATGTGATGTTAGTGTCAATCAAACTTTAAAGCAGCAGGCAGTTTGCAACAACATTTTAACGAAACAAAAAGGCTTACCACCGCTGATTGGATGATCTTCATGACTTATTTCTCTGTCATCCGATACATCACTTGACTTGGGCTCCTGAAACCAAACTCAGGGAACAACGAAAAGTTATATCAATCTATACAACCTCTAGGACCATGAGGAGAGAACTAGAGGAAACAGTAAGATCAAGCACATCTTGACAATCACAAAATTCTGGTTAGTTACTAGCACTCCATAGAAAAAGGTTTGGCATATCATGATAATTTTTTTTCAATTTGAATATAACATAACAAACTCCCATAGAAAAAAAAAGGTAAGAATGCAATAGAAAGAGACGAAAAAATTCTGAAGGAGGAATTGCAATAAAAACAACAAAGATAATAATGATCTAGTAAGCCCATATGCTGTATTTGAGCTGAAATGCAGGGTGGGGCCAATCAACTGCCACTTCCAATAGCACAACACTGATTATTTTCATGAATTTATGTCGTCATTAACTTTCACCCATACAGGAGCCCTCTTTGAAACGCCCCAGCAACTTAGAAGTTAGATCCCAAATAAAAGAGTAATGACAATTGGTTATATTGAGCGGGAGCCAGCAAAAATACTCATCACTACAGATAACTAGCTCCATAAAACAAAGAATTTGATGAAAATGATAGTAGCTACCCCATCCCTCCAACAACCCCGAGTAAATAAATATATAGAAATAGATAATAAAAATAAAAGGAAAGGAGGCAGAGGATAAAAACCTGTTGGGAATTGGGAGTAGAAGCCACATCTTGAAGAGGTTTAAGCTTCCTCTTTTTCTTAGCTCTTGTCCTACAGACTGGACCCTCATTTTGGTTCTCCTTTTGCTGGTCTAACTCCTTGTCTTGTACCTCGGCAGCAGTACTGGTACTAGTGCTAGTAATGCTCCTAGTAAGCCTAGTTTTTTTAGCAACAGTGGTCCTCCTTGGTGGCCGAGCCTTCCATACATCCAAAGCAGATATCCTAGGACTCCTTCTGTGTCCCTCTCTCAGCATTCTCCCACTCTTCATTTTTGTATTTTCCTAGCCAACAAAACCAAAAGAGAAACAAACCCACATTGTCAATTTTGTAACTTTATGTCTACTCATTTCAAAGAAGACAACTTTACACTCAAATAATCACAGAAACCCACCTCAAGTTTGACAAGAACAACAGCCCAGATTTCTTTTTTTACCCAGCACGGAGCTTTATAGAAAGAGACGCAGGGGGTGACGAGACAGTGAGAAATAAGAATGGAAAAGAGTGTGGTGCATTGAAGAAGTACAGCTAGGAGGAAGCAAAAGGGGTGTAGTTTTTTGCCATTTTAGCGAGGGATACGCGAGATTTTCAAGCAAGGAAAATGCTTGGAAACCCCATTAATTGATTTGTTTGCTGTTACTTTTTGCTTCTGATTGTTAATAATGAAATCTTTTCTTTACAAAATAAAAGAGTAGTGGCATTTGGCAGGTGATTGCAGGATGCTCCTGTCATCAAAGAGTAATGACACACAGGATAAATTATTAAAAATCTTTTACATATAATAATAATAATTGAAATGAAGGGTTCTTGAAGGCTTGTGCTCTGCAAGGAGTAAGGACCAGAGAGAGGGAGGGAGGGAGACAGAGAGTGTGGGGTTACACGGACCGCAACCAGACAAGAAACGAATCAGCTAAACGAGACTCTTCACTTTTTTTATTGATTACTTGAAATAACAGTTTATCTTTCTTACTCTCTTTTCGGCCGTCGACGCTCGGGAGGCCATGGGCCGATACTGCTGTCACGACCTGATCACTTCGACCTTTCAGGCCCATTATTTTCATAATGTAAATTGGAAGGACTTTTAGTAAATTGGGGAAGGTAAACTTTAACCGTTAAAAAACAAAAACAATTATTTTTTACATTTAATGAAAATAATTGCACATACTACTTTCCATGCGAGACCTAGTTTAATGCTTGGTTTCTTTCTTTTTTAAGATATGATATATAAGGAGAAAAAGGTTTTGCTTTCAAGAGGGTAGACAAAACTACTAGATCATCATCCTGTTGTGTCTATTTCAGGTGAATTAAATATTATCGAGACCATTTATTATTTACTTATTTAATTGCCCTTCCATTTTATTTTCAACTATTTTCTATTCATATTGCCTTTGATTTTGACATTCATCTTCTTTATGCTCCCGTTTTAAACCATTTTTTATGTTATTATTTTTTTTTAAACAAAGAGAATCCTTGAAACCATGTGTTGAGGTGTTTTATAAATACGACAGGAATTCCGTAGGGCGGGTAATTTATAAGAATTTTCAATTCCTGAGAGACGAAGAATATATATATATAAAAAAAGTGATTGGAAGGGGGGCGTGGTGTCTTAGATAAGGAAAATATATATTTTTAGTACCTCAGATATTTTATTTATTTACCAATTAAGTATTTGAAGTCTTATGTTTTTCAATCAGGTACCTTTCTTTGCCTCTATGATAATCAGTTTTTATTGGCTACTAAATCAGGTGGTGGACGTTAACAAGGAGTAGAAATGATAATTAGTTAAAGACTTCATTAACGTTGCTAATGCTAGATAATTAGCTGCTGTTGGGAGGTCAGAAGTACACCTCCTGCGTAGTTACCTTGGATATTACAGAGGACCAGTTTGGTTGCTCTTATCATCATCAATTTTCAGTCTTCACCTCTCTGTTTAAAGACGACAACCCTGCATCATCAGAAGTAGTTTTACTTGTAGTTGTTGCAGTGGTTGTCCTTTCCTGTCGGGATTTCCCATCTTGCTTACTTCTATAAAAAAAGAGTGTCTTTCTGTCCTGGGTCTTCTGGATTTCTTCTTCTCTTTTTGCAGCTTTCTTTTTAGATCCGTTCCATATGCATGATTGCTGTGCTGTGGCGCTGTTGGATTCTTCCCTTCTTATCTGAAGACGAAATTATTCTGCTTTAGCTCTTGCTGTTGGAGTCGCTGCTGTCAACACCGATTTCTTTCCTCTTTCTTGTTTTCTGTGGTAATCTTCTTACAAATTTGTTTTCAAGTATTTCCCAGCTGTGTAGTGCCCCCCCAATTAATCTCGTAATTCAAGTTGGCATCCTTCATTGTTTGTCTGTGAATCACTTACTACAGTGCTGCTAATTGGAAACAAATCACTGCAAAAGAAAGAAAGAAAACAAGAAATTGCTCTCTGTGTCCCTTAGCTACTGGTGGTTGTAATTCATTTGATTGAAATACAAGAAGCTCAATTTTATGCAACCAAAATCCACTTTGCCCTAGCTATAGCTATTGTGTTTAGGGTACAATAATCAAAGCTAAAATGTTTTGAGTGGTGCATATGCAAAAACCCCTTCTTTTCTTGTTCCTTTTTAATTTTGGCATACTTGCTCTTGTAACTGATGAGAGGATTTGGGTTTTGCTTACTGGGTTTGGAGGCGATGTTTTCAATCAACTACTCTTAAGATCTCTATTTCATATGCCCTCCCTGTTCACAGGATTCAATCCATTGCAGCTAGGGACATGCTCTTTCTAATAGAGTTTCAGTTTAATTCAGCAGATTTTTTTTGTATGAATGCTCAACAGATTTATACGAGTCTGTGAACAACTACTTTGCTAAACCTTTTCATATTATCCTTTGGTGGTGGTGGTGGTTTTGTTGAGGTTACTTAGTGGAAGTCAATTCCTTTTACATGATTATTTTATCAACAAGGCGACAATAGTGGTTTCCCCCATTTCTTTATGAAATTTAATTACAATATCTCTTAGAGGAAAATTATTGTGCATGGTTTTGGTTTTAGTTTATTGCTCAGATCTTTTTCAAGGTGAATTTGTTGTATTTGCTTTTGATCAACATCAGCATAGCGGGGCTACGGTGGATGGTAAATTTGGTAATCAATTCACCCATTCATATGTTGCAGTGCAAAGACTTGCTGGTGTAGAACAAGCAGAGGGAATTGAAGGAAAACATAAAAAGTAAAATCAATTTCTTTTCCACTAACCTGCACTTGCGATCCTACTTATCTCTCATGTTTTTCAACATTTTTCTTCTCCTTGGTATAGTTTCAGATGGATAGGGATTCACAAAGAACTTTACATGATGTGCCCACATCCACTGTTCATGGCCATTCTACCCTCCCAGCAGCATGTGCTCTGTGTCAAAGAATTCTAGTGCCTGATGATGATGATCTTGAGATTGTCAATATATGTGGGGACTGTAAATTTTTGCTGCTTGAAGATCTTGAGAGGCCCACTCAAGACTCTCATTGGAGGAGGCATCATAGTGGAAGAAGAACCAGGTACAGCAGCGCTGAGTTAAGTGAAAACCTTTTCTCTCAACAATTTTCTCAAGTGGTTGATTTGGCTCGGCAAAACCGGTCCACTGTTCATGAGAATGGGGTCCACTCTATAGATGGTGATAGTTCTGCTAGGTTGTGGCAGAATACAAGCTCCCACATGACTCCAAGTAGTTCTCAAAGATGGCAGAGTCTTTTTTCAGATTCTGAAAATGAGGGTTTTGGTAATGTGGATTCTCTTTATGGTGAGAGTGAAATTAATTTCAGATCCAGTAGGTACCAGGCTCTCCATAGTGAGAGTGATGCCAATTCTTTTAGTGCGTATGGGGGGGACTCTGATGCTTCTGTGGATGGACACAGTGTCCTGGACCAAGAAATGTTTATTCCAGCAGACGAGGGAAGCAGTTTTGACAGTGATACCGACATCGATCCAATGCATGCTGGTGTCCTCCAATGGAACTCTGATGACCTGGAAGAGGAAGAAGACGAAGAAGAGGATGGTGACTGGGAAGAGGCTGATATCGAGGAAGATACAATTGACTCTGTAGAAGCAGGAGCTCGACTTCGAAATGTGCATGTTTCAGGTGCTAGTGAGATTAATGGCCCTGTTAGTTGGCACAGACAGCTCCATTCACCAGAATTTGAGGGCCTGAATCGCTGGAGAACCAGGCAAAGTAGACAAGCACATAACCATGACTTCTTTACTAACTTGGAAGAATCAGAATCACTGCAGCACATTTGGAATTATGAGTTGGCAGATTATGTGACAGGCTTTGGGGATTTGCTTGAAGCTCTTACTCGTTCTGACATTGGAAGGAGAGGAGCACCTCCTGCAGCTCTATCTTTTGTGAATAATCTACCACTTGTGATCATCAGCGAGGAACATGAGAGGCACGACGGTGTAGCTTGTGCAATCTGCAAGGATCTTTTGCCAATTGGAACAGAAGCTAACCAACTTCCATGTCTTCACCTATATCACCCTAACTGTATATTGCCATGGCTGAGTGCACGAAATTCATGTCCTCTCTGTAGGTATGAATTTCCAACTGATGATAAAGACTATGAGGAGAGTAAGCAAAACTCTAGTACAAGAACGGGGATCCATGATGTTCAGCAGCAGGAAGTTAGCGAGGACAGTTCCTCCGATGTCTCAGATGAACCTCTTGAACATGGTCAAAGCAGAAGGGAACTCCTGGATGTGGGCCCGCCCTTACGTCCTTCTGGCAGAGAGGGCAGTAGAAGCAGGTGGCTTTTACTTGCTGCTACTCCCCTTGTTAGCCTTTTGGGTATTGTGCTTGTGATGTGGTGGGGCAATCCTCAAGGAAGGCGGGCAAATAGCCATGGCAACTTCCCTGAGCGAGGCTTGTATCAGATTCAAGTTCCTGGCTCTTCCCAACCCAACCAAAAGGTTAATGAGAGGAGAAGGTGGTGGTATTTTTTCTGAGGCGGTTTGGTTGAACATGCTGACGGTTTTCCATGCCTGATTGAAGGTGTTTAGTAAGGCTGTGTTTGTTTCCGCTTTCTAGCAAACAAACGGGGCCTAAGAGTGAGAGTCATTTCCGCACTGGTTGATTCTGGAGTGATGTGCATGCGTTTCTTAATTAATGGTTTGAATTTATTGCTAAGAAAAATCCAAAAGGAGGGCCTCGCACAGTCAAACTTGCTCTTGACTGGATCTCCTTTCCCCGTGTTCTTTCGTTTAGGGTTACCATTAGGCAATATTTTTGATGTTTCTGTGCTCATCAGTTTTTTTATTTATTTCCGCGATGGCATGGCATCAGAATGGGAGGGGTCAGCCTGGGCTGCTCAGCATCCTTTCCTTGCAAGAAAACGCAAGTAGCTGTCTCGAGGCATCACAAGTTTCTGCTTCAAATGATGAGTTGGGAGGTGATTCAGCTTTACCTTTTTTTGTTCGAGTGAGAAAATGCACTGGGTATTTTTGTTTTTGATGCATCATCTGTGTTTGTGTACATTTTTAAAATGCTTTTAGCTTGAAAAACAATATCAAATTTATATATATATATATATATATATATATATATATATATATATACTGGTTTTGATGTGCTAATATAAAAAAAATAAAGAATACTATGATATAGTTTCAAACTAAGATGCATTTAAATGCCTACATTACAGCCTCGAATACACATTCAATATTATATGAGAAGTCGTGTCCATATAAACTAGTTGTGTCCAATTGCTCATCTTAAAACGTACAAATTTAAGGATGCTTCTGAAATGACTCTAACCTTCAAATCTCAACGAGGATATCCAAGCTTAAGTTGGCTTAACTTCATTGCGAATCCGAATCCGAATCCGGCTGCATCACCATACACATTAATGTGGTTCTCATAACTGAATACTTACAGGAACAGAAATACAGAAAAAATTCTGAATCATAGGACAGCTGATCAATGAAGAACAGAATCAAATTGAATTTAAATAAGTATTTTGAAGATCCTTCCTGCAGATCTCATGAACATAGGCTATGCAAACAATAACTGCTTCCATTGAGCTTGTAGCACAGTGGGTGACAATGTCCGCCATTGAAGAGATCTCAGGCTTGAGCCTCACAGAAAGAACTATTTCAAGTTTTTGGTCATGTACTTGGCTATTGACCTGAGCAGGCAGTAACATAAATTGCACCTCAAGATAGCTCCATGTCAGCAATGGTTTGATCATCAGTTTCAGAAGAGTATGTTGAGATAAAGGGCAATCCATCCAGCCATTGAGAAAATAGCAAAAATATGAACCCAAAATAGGACAGCAGCAGATTCTCTTCCACATCCTCTTAGATTGGCCACAGCACCTAGAGACAGGAAACCAAGTAAAGAGATGCTACCCTTCAATATCATTCCAACAATAATAACATTGATTTCTAATCCCTGCTTTCAAATTAATTGCTTTGGCTGTTTGACATTTTAAGGAAGGATTCTTCCATATCTTCCCTTTGGCTGATTTCTATCCAGTTAAATACATTCTTCGTACACCAGAACAAGTACAATTAAAAATTAATTGCTTTCTTTTTTCTCTTGCATATCATGAACAGTTTCAAGAAGGCCATGGAGATGCTGTTCCAAATAATAAGATTGATTATGAAATGCTAAATTTCTGGTTGATTAAAAGTTTTACTTTAGATTGAAAATGTATATATGAAAGTTTCCTGGAAAGGAAACAAAGATTTACCAGAAAGGACAGATGTAGGCATCGTATGCTGCAGAAGCAGAACAAACCGAAACATCTTATCACCAGCAGGAAGGAAGCCAAGCTTATCAGCCAACATAACAATGCCAAGTCCAGTAGGTGGCACCAAAACCAACCGACCAAAAATGATAGCAGCAGTTGTCCGAAACCCAAGTTTAGAACTTCCCGGCCCTGCAGTGAAACAAAAGAGCTTTGACTTGAAATGCACTAAGCTGTTAAACTGATAATCTAAATTTTCAACAAAATCACGAGGCCATTACTCTGACAAGGCCGTTACTCTGAATATAGTTAATAAGATGGCACAATATAGTAACAAGAATATTGTTGGGGAAAAACTCACCATCAACAAGATTGCCTCCTAGTGCCAACAAAATGCATGGAATCATGGCCTCCCTGAAAACCAGAAGCATCAAAAGCATTAGCAAAACCAACTAGATGCCCTTTCATCATGCAATGAAAAGGTAGCTTGGCAAGAATGAATCACTACTCATGTCCGGCACCTTAAATAAATTATCCTTGATTACTTGAAGGGAAACCATACATCAGACATGCAAGTCAATCTTCATTTTCAGAAGTTACAGAAGCAGATGGTTTTGGTTCAATTAAATTAGCAAGGATTGCAAGTAACTCCACCGTGTTTGTGGAGTTCACATGTATTCAATAGATACATGATGTTCAGAATGAATTAGCATAACTAACTACACAAGCCTTACAGTTCCAAGAAGATTCAATTTGATGTTCATGCCAGTTAGAATAGCAAATACTTGGTCATACTCATCACAAAAGTTGAGTATCAATGCTACTTTCCACTTCCTAGTTCTTGTATTACTTCGATTGATTTGACATGTTATAATTCAGATGTAGGCCCGTTGAGTGCGTGGGCAAATGTTTTAAATCCCAGGTCTAACAAACTTCACAAGAGCTTTCAGAATCTCACTGTTTACATGCTATGCAATTTTCTAATTCCTTAAAATTATATTTGATTCACTAACTCCATATATGAAATTACTTCGCATTATAACAAGGATCACTGTTCTTTCCTTTATTCTTTCTTTCCATAGAAACTTGTCAATGAGTCTGGTGCACATACGCAGCAAACTTGGCATGTTCCAATTTGCTTGCAATCAGAAAAGCAACCAACCACAAATAACAAGAAATGTTTTGGCGTAAGAGGGCAAGCATACCCAAGAATGTTGCAGCTGTCAGTGAAAAAGAAAAGTGGAGAATCAGTTGTAAAGATCAATCGCTTAAAGAACGGAACTGCACCAAGGAACATAGCTAGGATCTGCAGAAAACATGTACATGTGAAAAGGAAGGTTAAAAGAGGAGAATAATAATAAATTAAAAAAGAAAAAAAAACTGTTATCCCCGTTGCTTCCTTTTCTCCTTTTAATATAATGCACTCTGCTGGAAATAAGGGTTAAATCCAAGGCTTTTGACAAGAACCAACTTTACTAAGCCAGCTCACAATGCCAATTAGTTAAGAAGTGGAGCTTGGAACTTCAGTCCATTAGAGGACGGTGAATTATAAAGATGATTGTATGCCAAACAATTATATTAGCACAACCATGTTCAGGGTTATTTCCTATTCTGGCCATATAAGATGCGCCAACATGATATTATGTGAAACCAAGTGCCAGCTCCACTTTTCAACAGCATTCTTACAGTCAGGCGATAATGAAATATACCAAAAATATTAAAGTTTCATAGCATCACTTAAGAATTTGCAAAAAAAATACCAAAAAATAAAAAGATTAGAGAAAAAGGTGAACTTACAGAAGCAATGATAGGGGGCTGAAGAATTTGCTTGAGCTTCAACTTGTAATAGAGAAAGAAAAGAAACTGTTTGATCTGCAACAACCAATAGATAATGAAATTCAAGTCCATGCAGAGAAAATATTGATATGATAAAACACCACAATCAAGTTAAAAGAGGACAAAGTTCGTTTATCACGATCTTTTATAAAAAAAATTATGGTGTTGGGTCACATCTTAGTGAAAGCTCTAACAGAAAACAAGAGCACTGATCACCAATATGGAGAAAAAAGGTAGGTTAGCCTTAAAACCACTTTAAAAATCAGTAAAAATCTCTCATAAATACCAAGAACCATAAGTTTCAATGTCATTAGTTGTGAAATTCATCTTAGTACCATTTTCTTGCTAAAAATATAGAAACTTAAGAGCAGATTTCAATCAGTCAACACCAAATAGTGGATAGCATTGGTACAGAAGGTCAAGTTATTCATCCTTAAGATAATCATGATCAGGAAGTTTTATTGCCGACTGTTTATCAAATAAGTATAGCACGCAAACATAACTTAATTCATACCTTCCCTCTCTTTGGAGCATCTGACTCTTCCAGTGCCTCCTCCTGGGCAAGCAATGGAACTTGATCCAGGGGAGTATCTTTGGCTGGCTTCTTGATGGGAAGATCTGGTTCATCAACATCAAAGTTACCTTCTGGTGGAGGTGCCAACATGTTAAATACATATGTGTATAGAATGATTGCACCAACCTGGCATGCATCAACCAGAGCTTAACCAGTCAATTTCTTGAAAAACGAATAATATATAAAGACATGTTTAACAAGAGCAAAAATTATTTCCTTAATTTCCAGCTTGTTGGGTGAGATAGCAAAAATAGAGTAGACAATCACGGAATGTTAAGGGTTAGTAATGAGAGAACCCCCAAATTTATTTCAGCAAGAAAACTGTATTTATCACAAAGGATACCATACATCTAAGGGGAAAAAGTATGCAAGTTAATTTATTAACACCCAAAGGACAGCATGGTTTCTCAACTCTGGTCACTGTAGCATACAAGCAATAGCAAAAGACTAACAGACAGATGCTTGCGACGTACCCACTGGCCAAACGAGATGTATGCAGTCCCATCTGTGCTACATTTTTCCGAGTCACCAAAAGGGTTGGATGCATCTCTACATAAAGCTGCAATCAAGACAAGTGGCACATTCCCGATATTCCCTGCACGTTATAAACAAAGGTTTGAAAAGCATGAAGACCAGCACATTTGAAGAGTGAATATATATATAGAGAGACTGGAGTTTATGTACTTAGAAATTTAAAAACGCAGAGATTTTCAAAATTACTGCATAATATACACATTTGTCTTTGAAACCTGCAGATGCATTTCGCTGCCCAAGTGGCAGACAAATTAATGAGCATGGCATTAAGATTTCAAAGAAGTGGCTCACCAATTCCGATTTGTATAATTGAAAACTTGAAGAAAGGATAAGGTGGCCGGACGATGGATGCAACAATAAAACCTATTATCGAGCCACAAATGGAGCTAAGAACAACATTCACGGGAATAAACCACCTGCAATCAAATAGACAGCGGCTGTATTAACAACAAACCCTGTTACCATTTCTTAGATGTAGTAAATTGAAAAGGAAAGACAAGAAATAATTACCACTCCAACATTTTCTGTAAAGTGACAGCTTGACCAAGTTGAGAAAATATCAAACAAGGAAGCAAAAGCGAAAAAACCAGCTGCAAATAAAAACAAGTAAACATGGTTGTTTAAAACAGCTGAATAGCACTGTATTATTACGAAGTGTGTGATTTGCCGTGATAGTTTGAAAGGTAGGTTTAAAAGGAGCTTCAAATTGTAGCTTATTTTTCTTTCTTTCTTTTTTCATTGGCACACCGTGCAAACACTTGGAAAAATAAGCAAGCCCGCCACACAAACAATCGGAGCCTTAGCAACGAATCAAGTAAAAATAAAATTAATAAAATTGGAGGTCGTTTAGACTTACCCCATTTAAGAGTTTCCTTCCACTAGCAGGCAGGATGTTAACACACTTGGAGGCCATAAGAAATCCCAAGAAGCACATGGTAAAAACTTTGGCGATGGGCAGAACAGCAATTTTGATGGTGCCCCAGAGAGTCTGTCCCCCTCCCACCTGATTTGCTCCCATGGTGTCCACGGCTGATAAAAATCTCTCCATGGTGTTTTCTGCGATCCCCGATCGCTTCGCTCATTCACCGAGTCTGCTCTGCTCGGACAGTCCTTTACCTGTGTCAGCCGAGAGAAAAAAATCTATATTAAAATCCATTTCAACGAAAAAAGAAACACGCTGGTCTAATGAATCCTCTCCCTGTACTATTAGAGTAAAAACTTTATGCATGGAGGTAATAATCGACCCGGCCCGATCCAATATACTATGATTAATTGAATAAATTTCTTAAGAGACAGAGAAGAAGATTAATAATATTCATAAAAAGAGCGTACCGATTCAATAAAAAATGACAGGGAAAAAAGGAGAGACGGCGTGTCTCCTTCCTTAATGAGTGCAGGTTCTCTTCCCTTGGGCTGTTAGAAGAAGAGAGAGAGAGGAGCAATCGGTTGAAAAGAAAACGAGAGACCGATAGATTGATGGTGGCACAACAGGATTCCAGACAAATGAACGGACGTCGTATCAATCAAAGGAAGTGAATTCCTGTACCTGTCCTCTTCCTCTACCTCTGCGAATGAAAATCATACAAAGAAAAGATGAAGCGAGGGAGGTGTGGGGAGATGAAAGACGAAAGGAAGGCTTCGAAGAAGAATCGAACTGATTTGTTGCGGAGGAGGAGAGAAGGGTGGAAGGGTTGTTGGCTGTTGATAAAATAAATAAATAAATAAATAAATAAAGGCACGGACTGGCTGTTGAGTGCTGCATTCCGTTTCTTTCCTTTTGGCCTTGTAACGGTGGGGAGGTCGGGCGGTCACGCAGTCATAAATAAAAGGGAGGGCACGCCCGTAATTTGTTGCAATAAATTATTTCCAGATATCATAAAACATAATTTTTTACGACGAACTTGGGTTCTGTCTCCCTTCTCTTCTCAGTTGTCACTGCATTTTGTGTTTTTCTAGTTAGTTAGTGCATAAGAAAACCTATTAATGATGGATTTATATTTATACGAGGGAAGGGTATTTAATAAACGAATTTAGGAATGAACAGCATCCGAGGTTCATTCTAAAATTACCATTGTTGCTTGCGTCGTGCCACATGATTTCTCCTGCACAAACACGATTTTTCTCTTCTCTATTTTTGTCTCTTTATTTCACGGGTCCCATTTCCTTTTTTTATTCCTGTTATGCCCTTGCTTTTGCTTTGACACGATGCGAGCTGATTGATAGTCTTTGAAAACTAATGAATTGACTGAGAGCAGAGTGCATGTGCAGGATGACCCGAGAGAAGGGCAGATAGCACGATCCACCATGTCACCGAGCAGGTGCTGCTGCTATTATATATATAATTTTGATCTGTTTTGTATAAAACAAACAAACAAACAAACAAAATAAATATTGGACACCTGTCTCTCATCGCATCAAGGCTCTCCTGGCCACACGCACGCATCTACTACAGGGATTAAATTTTAAAATATCTAGATGGTGACGGGATTTACTGCTCACCCTGTCGGCATCAAATAATCCAAGGGCGAACCAATCCCCATGGGTTGATGCCGTAATTTAATATGTTAGTTAATAGCATGTTAAGCTTTCGTTTGAGTTGGAGTTGTATCGCTATTTGCTGTCGATCCCGGCTAGCCATTGGTTCTTTCTGATTCTCATGATCGCCCACAGTGTTCCGAAAACACTGGCTGTTGACTGGAACCCCGCACAGCAACAAAGTTCCAGTCCAGCTATTTGCTTAATTTGTAGCCATCACGGCTGATTCAACAATCGTGAATTGAATTAGCCTCGGCGGAAGTTCAATTAATTATCGACATGATAAAATAGATATCGATGGTTAAGCCTCTAGCTACGGCTGTCGGGGCAAGTCCGTCTTTAAAAGAGCTTATCGAATCGTCTTCTGTCTCTAGAACCATCTAAGAACGTCGAGATGAGTGGATTCTTCTTTAGTTTGATTGCCGTCGCCGGAATCCGCGCTGACTTGACGAGAGGGTTTCGAGCAACCGATACCGCATTTGAGGCTTGATTAGATAGATATTCGAAGGGAATCCTATTTTAGATCGTCAGAGCAAGAATAAGAGCTTCTCTCTCTTTGATTTCGATTGTCTCGAGCAAGGAGACGGGACGGGTTTGAGAGTTCGTTAGTTAGTTAATGGTGGTTCTATTTCTAGGAAGGAAGAGACTCTCGGGAAGCGTGCACTAAGGTCAGTCCGGTTGGTTCTTTGCGCCTAGTTTTGGCGTAGCCCATTCAAAATAAAATTGAATTCCCGATCAATATTTATTGTAATAACGAGGATTGTATTCAATCTGTATCTGATAGTATAACTTTTCAACTCTTTCTTATAGTCTTTTCTATTAAAAAAAACAACTAATTTAAATATATATATATATATTCTTTAAAAAATAAATTAAATAAGCAATACCACACCGGCAAAATCATGTCCCTGTCTCTTCTATTTCGTCCGTCCATGTTATTTTCTTGCTGGCGTGGTGCGTTTTTCTGCTGGGGTCCACTTATTTTTTCCAATAGTTATAACTTCACCCTTTTAGTTGCTGGTTTTTCAATTCAATATTATTCAATCATAATTTATCAAATATTGTATTGTCCAATGGGGTCCTCGTTATTTGAATTTCTATTTTTTATCATTGGCTCTTCTTCTTCTTTCTTTTTTGCAAAAGTTGCTCCGATGGTTTATAATTTTATCCTTCAATTTAAATGGATGATATTATGTTTTTCAATTCAATCCTCATTGTTTTCATTTTTTTTTCTTGACTATTTTTAAAAAGTTATTATTTTGATTTTGATTTCCAGTCTTCCCCCCCTTTTTTCTTCTTCTATAAAATGCCCTTCATTAAATATAAAATTTAATTTATATTATAATTTTGATCCTCATCCTTTTAACTGCTATTTTTTTTTAAAAAAAAAGAAATGGTATAGTGAATTTTTTTCTCCTTCAAATATATTTTTTTTTATTTTATTTTTGGCTGAGTAATTCAAATATATCTGATCACAATTTTTTGCTTGATGGGTTTTTATATTATTTCACACCCGAACATTAACTTTTGAAGAAGAAGAAGAAAAGGTTATCCCGCCCGCGGCAAAGGGCGGTGATCAAGGCCAATCTTTCTAAGCGTGTTTCTTTCTGCAATGAACCCTCTCTCTCTCTCTCTGTTTCTCCAATCCCCACTCGCGTCTTCTAATCATCAGCCAGCCAGCAGCGCCCCCCTTTCAGTTTCGATGCTGTGCTGCGAGTGGAGACCCTGCTGGATTACTGTTCTCTTTGTTTTTTTGTCTTTAAAAGCTGCCATGCCCTACTCCTATATGGATTTTAACCTCAAAACCATCATAATCTCAGATGTAGATGTCAAATCAGGTTTGTGATTTTGTACAAACTCCAACATTTTCTTATACAAGTAGACTCCATTGCTTGTAAAACGAATTTTGTATTGCGAGCACATGTTAGCTTGAATTTGAGATTTCGTGTACAAATCACAAATCATTTCCTCTCACGCCACCCTCCTTGACGACATCAACATGCAAAAAGAAGAGACTTGAAAATAAAATCACACGATATTTGGAACAAATGATCCCTTACAATGAGCAATAGCAGCCTGGATTGAGTTATCTTTAGCGCATGTTTTGTGATCCTGGTCTCCGCCGGAGAAAGCTTGGTGAGTTGGGGAGGATTTTGTAGAGGTTGGACAACTTGTAGATTTCCCATCTTTCCCGCCAACGGGAGTGCTCATTGCATCCACGTTCTTCTCCACCACTCCTGACCTCTCCCCATTTCCGAAAGGTTTGTTTGAGCTGCTGCTGCTGCTGCTGCTGCCTTGTCCTTTTCGCACCAACCATTTGTCGAACGGCTTCATTAACTTCTGATATGTTCCAATGTTTTTCTTCTCTCGGGGAAAGCTGGTTTCTTGGCAAGACTTCATAACTGATGCGAGCAAAGTTCGAATTTTCAAGGTTTGAAATTTGACCAAGAACCTCGTCATGATGCCACTACTGTTTGTTGCTGTCTCCTTCGATCCTTTCGTTCTGCTTTGATTGAATCAACATGCCAAGTACCCAGTGATTATTATACTATCAAATGCCTGAAGTCGCCGTCGTCATATACAAATAAATATAAATTATTGCAAATAAAATGCATACCCACATGGCTGTATATTAGTTGCCACATTCTGAAAAATGCCATAAAACTCGAGATACTAACGGGGAATAAAGCTATCCTTTATCCATGTTATTTCCGGACTTATCTCTTGAGTTGCATTTGGTTAGTGCAGAAAAGACTAAGATCTGAAATCATAGACTAAATGGTAGTGACGACTCAAGGTCCATATGCACATAATTGTGACCAATGGGCCTTTTTGTTTTTCTCAAGTGATATTTTCTTAATGAATAATACTGGTATCCAACAGAAAATTGTGACCATTTCTCGGAAAAAAAATGCCATAAGAAAATTGAAAATGAAAATCAGGAAATATTGGATGATACCTGGTGCGTACAAGCTCCAATTGATTGTTGTTAGCCGGACGGCCATTTTCATCAATGGCCTCTGATGATACCGTCGGACTGGGATTTAACATAATGAGAAAACTGTTAGCTTTAGGAACTTTCCTTTTATTGGCCTTTTGGATTCTACAAGTAGAATTAGAAGCCTCGGACCCCATTTGAGTATCCCATGGACCACTCTCCTTGGAAGGAGAAGAAGAGTTCATAGTGAATGTTGTTGTTGACGACGACGAAGGCGACGGAGACTTTGACATTGTCGCAGCAGACTCGTACTCAATGCTGGATGCTGGGGTGGAGGGTTCTTGGAAGGGAACACTAGACGAAAATGATATGCGTAGCTCCATTTCCTCATCAGACCAGTTATCAATATCTCCACCGTAGTTCTTCTGTTGGATATTGGACGGTTCAAGGGCTATCTCAATGTAGGATTCATCGTCGCTTTCATCGGAGAAAATGGACTGGAATGATGAGGAGTTGAAGTCATAGCAGCTGCTGAATGAGAAGCTCTCTTCTAGCTCTCGATCTCTGTATGTGATACCTGCCATGTTAGATAGCTATTCCTTGGCTAATCCCAGCAAGAGCATTGAGATAATTGTGAAACAAAAGATTCTTGACATATTTTGAGGTATTTATGATGATCATAAACCTATAATAGAAAACGAATCCCTGCAGATAATAAAGATCAGAGGTTATTGGTATGAGGATGGAAAAACATGAGCACGAAGGTACTTAGGCCAAGGTAGATTTGATATGATCACGAAATTCTGCTAGTTAGCTAAGCTTTAACCTTGTTGCTATTGGTTTGTGGTTGAAGAGTCCATGTCTAATATTGTCTTGGTCCAAATCAGACAACGCCAATGGTTATATTATTTGAAGAGTCATCCTTGTTTTTTTCTAATATACCATGAATTAAAAGTTTATAAATGGGACTTGTATTATTGGTTTAAGAAACATCAAAATCCCTCGACCTCCGTGATTCAATATTCTCTTCTCAGAAGAGACCAACCCATCTTACGTTTGCAGATTTGGTTGTCTGCTACCCTTGTTTTTCAATGCTGTTATAGATGATGACCTCTTAACCCATCTACTTGCCCTCTTGTCCTCAATATATCGTGGCACAGCTTCCATTCTTATACACTCAACCAGACTTGGTCCATGTGTTGGCCTTTACGGTCTCCGATCCCCGGCGAAGCCAACACTTACAGTACCAGCAGCTCGCTAATCTGACTCTAGTAATTGCTAGTTGCAATCTCGCAATAACTTGTAAAACCGCAACTTAATGCTAAAACTTCCCGGGTGAGAGGAAGGGGAAGGGACTGCCTTGTTTAGCTTTACACCATCTCGTGATGATGCTTGGCAACATATCAAAATGCTTGTTTCGTATGAATATGAGCCGATAAAAGCTGATTTCTTTGCTGAAACAGGGTACCATGTCCTCAGAAAAACTCCAGGAGCAGGAGGATCCCCCTCCGGGTGCCTGGTTTTGAAAATGTGTGCTAAAACATAATTGAACAACCCCATTAATTTTCTGTGTTTGTGATGTTGGAGATTTTGAAACTACCTACCTGTGTGGGCCTACGATTCCTTCTCATCAACTTTCTTGTTTGTTCCTCAATGTAGTAATCAAATTGACAGCAGAAATCAATCAAATGAACCCTGGATTCAAGGTAGTTAGATGACGTCTTCTAAATGGAGCTACCATAGATGCATGGCTCCACCCTGTGTGTTTTATCCGGGCCATCTTCTCATATCGCTTCAAGAATCATAGTTTTTCCTGGATTCCTGCACTAATTTGGTTCATATTTTTTCTGAAAACATCAACAAGCAAGCACAGCACAAACACACAATGTGGACCACTGATTTTGTCTGATCATAAAGCTCCAGGCAATGTAAATCATAAGGGATTTATCACCTACTTTAAATCTCCATCTTGAATGAACAAATTCACCAAAACTTTTAAGGGGTTCTCAAGCCATCTGATAGACAAAGAACAGTCAGGCTGCGGTGTGAACACCATTAACATATTTTATTTTTTCTGATTTCCGTGTCTAGCTAGTTTTCTCCTTTTGATTATTCAAACGTAGATCGAAACTATATATATATATATATATATTGTATTTCTTAAAAAGAAAATGATCAAAATTTGAAGGTCGCCGTTGCCTATCCCCTTCTTGAAAGATACTTTGTTTTTCTTTTACGGGAGATTGTAATAAATGTCGATGGCAGAATATTGTTGACAAAATCGAGAAAGAGCTAGCTTAATCACAATCTAGTCTCTAAAGGTCAACTTGAAACTGCTTTTTGAACAAGATCAAAGCTTTGGGCAATAAAGAAATAAAACTTGGCTGTCTCTGTACAATGTGCTAATTTTCCTGGAAGATGCCTAAGCCAAGAGAGAATCCTTACGCTCAGGCACATGGATCTAAGAGCACGAGGAAATAGCAGACACCGCATGATGGGATCAAAGAGAAGCAGCATAGAAATACATTAGAGAGCAAATCCTGAAACATCAAAATCAAAAATGATACCTTATTGTCACATACAAACATGAAGTCTGAGCATCATTGGTTGAGTAATCAAGAGAGCGAAAGAAAGGGGATGAAAAAAAGATTTTCAGGGAGAATTAAGATCACGAATCAAGAGCTCCGAACAAGAACGCTCCTCATCATGTCCTTGAACTCAAAGAAATCAACACGACCATCATGGTTGCTGTCGACAGTGACGATCATCTTCTGAATTCTGTCAATCTCTTTGGCTTCAGGCAACCCCAACTTCCTCAAGACCACTTGCAATTCATGCGCTGATATGTAACCATCGCCATCCTCGTCGAAAACCTTGAAAGCCTCTGACAAATCAGATTCCTCCATTCTCACCCTGTCTTGATCTCCGATATCGTTCGTGGACGCCTCCTCCTTGGCCGCGTTATGATCGCAACCGAAGAAGCTGCTGTCCAGTGATTGATGAAGGGACACAAAATCTTCGAAAGAAAGGCCTGTGCTGTCTGGCTTGATGTGGGATTTGATGGTGAACTCAAGCTCCGAGAAGTCAGCGTCGAGGCCAAGAAGGCTGAGTGCCTGACTGATTTCCTGGATGGTGATCATGCCATCGCCATTCTTGTCGAAAAGATCAAAAATGCGGCGGAGGCGAAGGGAATTGAGACTGGGGCTGCGTAGTCTAAAGGAGGAGGATTTCTTGTGCGTGGCAGAGGCGGCGGTTGCTGCTGCTGCTGCTTCCATAGTTTGTGCTATAGATCCCTGGGCTGTTTCTGTTGCGGCAGCAAAAGCTGGGTGCTGATGCAGGCAGGGGAAGGAGGGGAGGATCGATGTGGGCGGCGAAACTGGTTTGTTGCTGAAGGGATTTATTGCATGGCGATGGCGTTGTCAAGCAAGACTAAGCGCGTTCGTCCTGGTATTTCTTTCCCACGTCATCCCGTAGACTTCAGGGTTGACAAAGACTAGATCCATTTGCAAGTGAGAAATATTGTTTTTTAATTATTATTTTGTTAAAAAAAATCATTTTCTTAAATGTTTTCAAACTGTTTTAATCATAGTTCAAAAAATGGGGACAGATCCGCGTTGTTTTTGTCGTTTTTGTCTCGATTTTAATTCTGGTCCGTTTTGAAAATTTCGATCAAATTCTGGCCGGAACAACTCAGTTCCGTTCCGGACGTGCCTTTGGGGGTTCAAAATCAATTTTTTTTTATTTTTTAAAAATTATTTTTGACATTTATACATCAAAATAATTTAAAAACATCAAAATATTTTAAATAAAAAAATTCAAATTTTAATTATATTTATTAAATTAATATTTTTTCATATATATATATATATACATATAAAATTAATTATATACATATGATATCAACAATATCAACGACTGAATATTAAATTGAAACAACGGACTAATAACTATGATTTTAATACACTGGTATTAAAAAAAAAATTGCATTAATTTATTTAAAATTGAAAAGAAAACACTATTACAAAAGGAATAGTAGGACCCATTCATTAAAAAGCATGAATTTCACCGACATCCCACGCGTCACACAGCTTCGTTCGTGGTATGGCATGGGAAATTTCGAAGTCATAGGTAGGATAGTAGATACAGCCATCAAATCAAATAATGAAAGAGCTCGTGGTCCCATTGCACCGTGGGCTGCTGTGGTCCACACATTACAATATTGCTTTTCTGCTATGGAGAATGGGAAACGATTTTAAAAAATCAGCCACAGGGTTTTCTTTTTCTTTATGAGGTGGCGGCCTTTCCATGGATGGCCCAGCCGCGTGGTGGCTATGGCTCACAGATGCCGAAAGTAGACCATCTCCACTGACTTGGGCCTAACACTTGCGCAACGCGTTCGGCTAAGCCCCCCCTCGCACCTGCCCACCTACCTCCTAGACTCTCAATTCTCTGTAGCGGCTCTGCATTTTTTTTTTTTAGAAAAAAAAACATGTCGGCTGTTTTTTATATAAAACCTCAAGTGTATGTTAACAAATCCATGTTCATGTCTTATTAAATAAATCAATAGCTATCAATACCAATAAATAAATAGATAGAGAAAAGCAATAATAATAATAATAATAATAGGGCATGCATGGATGAAAAAGATTTTGGAATAATGATAATAATGAGTAATGTAGAGTTTTTATTATATTCATTTTTATTTACTATTTATTGAATATGTTTTTCTTAAAAAATATATATTCTATTTAATAAATTTGATTATTCATAATTATAATTTTTTTATACTCAACTAAATTTGTTTCTTACTTTTTTGTATCTTTCAAATTAAAAATTAAAAATTTTGAAATAGCTTTTGAAATGGAATGTGATATGAATGAGGTGGTTCACTTCCCACGCTCGCACCAACTGGACTCCGACCCCAACTCGAACTCAAGCTCAACCCAGCCCACCACCCCTAGCATGTTTTTCTGTCCCGGGAACAAATAGAGACTTTAAAACAAAACGCTGACGTTTTCCAACCTTTCACTTCTTCTGCCTTCTCAACTCGCTCCGCCTCCGCTGCAAAATCATACAATTTTCTCTGTCCAAGTCAGGTAAGGCCTTATGTCAAGATTTCCGATTTCTAATCTACCACACGTTCCGCTGCTGCCCATCCACTTCTCTCTTCTCTCTCATAGAAAATAAACGACGTCAGTGCCTGTGAAAATCTTGTTTATTTGGGGTTTTAATTAGGATTTGAAAGATAGGTTACTGGTTATTGTTTTAGTGAATTAGGGTTTTAGCTGATTAGGAGTAGTAGTTGTCATTGATTGTTTTTGCTCTTGCTTACAGATATTCTCATCTGCTGTTTGATTACCATGAATTCTGAATCTTGCACGGACCAAACAATCAAAACCCATGAAGAGCAAGCTAGGAAGGCCATTGTTAAACCATCTCTAGGTCCTGTCACCCCTGATTCTGTCAAAGAGACTGGGGATTTTCCACTCTCTCCAGCCACTTTAGTTAAAAAACTGCCCAAAGCTCTCTCCTTTACTACTATAACCAACAGAAGTGAGGACCATCTCGACAACTTTAGCAGCCCACGAACACCCAAGGATGGTGTTTTTGACCCTTTTGCTCCTGGCCATGAAGACAAAATCCTGGCTCCTCAGTGCAAGAAATACTATGATGAAGCGAGGGCCAGTGTTGTGCGCCGGCTTAATTTTACTTCTTCTTTCAGGGCCTTGAGAAATGAGAGTTTTGGTGATGATGTAGAGTTCTTATCGGATGAAGAGATGTTTGAATCTGTGTATGAAAGTTTATTGGAAGCTATTGTTTTGAAGCAGACCGAGGGTGCTCTTGAAGAAATGACAAAACTAGAATGGGATTCTGATGACTGCACAACACCTCCGGCAGCTTCTATTCTAACCGGAGTTCCTGATACTTGTCCCGCCGCTCCTCTGAAGCGAAAAGGTAAATCTAGGACTATTGATTTGGGATTATGCAGAAAGCTTGAGTTCTAAAGGGTGGATTACCTGTGCTTATGTGATCTGATGAGAGTAGGATGCAGTGCTGCCAACTAATTTTATAAGATTTCATAATGTATTCTGTATGAGAGCTGTTGACATATGTGCCTCTAAGTCATAACTTGTGGTCTATACAAATATTATTTAACTAGGATGATTTGCCTGACAAAGATCACAATGTAGTAGTAGCATTGTATAGGAATTCTTGACGCTTATTTACAACCGTTCCTTTTTTAAGACAGCGACAAGTGTACTTTTTTTCATCTTCTTATGACTCTGCCAATGGGAGTTTCTTATGTTGTATCTCATGATGTGAATTGTTGAAATTAATAAATAAAAAAATGCCCTCACTTTTCCTTTTTGGAGTTAAATTAAGCTTTGTTGTTAATGGTGCGAAAGCATTACATGCTTGTTCAGAGTCATTTTTAAGGCAAGATATGAAATGAAGAGTGCCTCATGTTTGAGGACATTTATTAAGATATCCTTCTGCCTTTTGTATTTCACCACTTCAAAAAATGAACTTCTGCTGAAACGCGGCACCACTCACTACTGTTTAAAATATGGAATGCGATGCTTATTTCTAACCAAGTATCGATTGCTGTGATAAGACTGGTGATTGAAGAAAGTTTGCATTCTAATAGTAACTGCTAAGTACTAATTCAAAACTGCTCGATGTGTGGAGATATAACGAATTGCGTACCCATTGGTAGCAAAAATGAACAAAATATCAGTAGCAGTGCCAGACGATTACAATATACAGAAGTTTTTCCAGCCTCTACTCCCTACTCTCTAGAAGTGGCTGACAAAAACACTCAGAATATACGCACCGCACAAGAAATGGGTTTTGATTCTCTAAAACGATTGAAACTGATGAACAGAATAAAACTAATTTACCATCATACTGGCTGTTTCCTATGTGTATGGTGCCCCAAGGCAAAGCTGAAGTAGCGTGGTCGTGGTAGGGATGCCTGCTCTAGTTAATTTAATTAAAATTTAGTCTTGCTCTTGCATTCCTGGCTTTGAATCTTCATGGAGGGAATATCAATGGTGAATCGACAATCAGATGTTGCGACGGCATGCTTTTTGAATATCTTCAGGAAGGTGACCCTGCCTGGGATTCTCGTGCGTGTATCCATAACAATCTGTC
This sequence comes from Salix exigua, assembly GCA_032356905.1. NCBI lineage: Eukaryota > Viridiplantae > Streptophyta > Magnoliopsida > Malpighiales > Salicaceae > Salix > Salix exigua. The sequence continues at coordinate 13,528,063 of CM063591.1, read as the reverse complement.
CGGCTAGAACATCACTGATTATAGCTGACGTGTCAGTTGCCATCTCAGCCACCTGTATAGTCAGCCGGGAAGGAAGTGTCTCGGTGCCCTTGGAGGGTATGAGGCCCGGGTACAAGTCAGCTTCCCCCACCTGGTCGCCTCGATACAGAAGGTAGCTCTTTCCAGGGCCGTGCTTGAAGCTGGCATGGTTAGGATTCTTGACGAGGATCGTTAGGTTGAGGGTGATGTTAAGCTGGATATTAACAACAGGGAATGAGATGCGAGGAGAGATGCCTTCGAGGGTAGCTGATAGCAGCTGCGTTTGGGGCGCTTTAGGCTTGAAAACTGTCAATACCAGGATGAGAAAAATAATGAATAGCAGCAGCGGCAGGAGGAGAATTACCCCACCAACAACGAAACACCTTCTTCTAGCCTTGGGACCATGCCCTTGGACGTCGTTGGTTTCTGTCATTGATGGCTTTAGGGTTTGAGACTGAAGGGAGATAAGGGACATATAGGGAATCCATGGAGTTATAAATACAGGCCACAAACAGTACAGGTGGGGAGGAGGAGGAGGTATAAATGCGTGGATGTGCCAGCTACCTAACTGGGTGTTGGGGGTTGGAGGCTTTTAATAATCTCCCACCATCATCGCCCCGGCCAATCTTTTCTTTTCTTACTGTCGCCTGTATTACTTTTGAAACGTGGACCAGTTTGATTTGTTTTCACGCCATGATCCATGTACGAGCAGGCAGACATCAAGAGAATTAAAAAAATAAGAAGGGAGATCCTCACACCCAGAAAGTTAGTAGTAGTTCTTTTCACGAGATGACTCGATCGGTTTCAAGCAATAATAATAATAAAAAAAAAGAGATCCGTTCTGAGCTCAGCACTTTCATGCAAAGGGGTTAAGCTCACTTATCTGATGCGGCCACACTCACTTCTACTCTGTTTTTAAAACCATTTTAATTGCTTGATGATGAAGTGAAAGAACCAAGTAAGCAACCCGCTTGGCATTTCATATGCTGAAATTAAGCAAGAGTACGGGCCATGAAGCCTGGAAGATGCCGAACAGTTACACGTGGGCATGGTTTCGGCAGTTTGATGGTACTCTGTAATCAAGTGCTTATATGAACAAGAACAATTCAGCTACCAACCACTCTTAATTGGCAATTGCTTGGCGTGAACAAAATGTCATCCTATATCTGTGCCATGTGTGGCGCCAGAATAAATGCAGATTGGGTCAATGCTTCAACAAATTACACACGCAAAGAGGGCGACTTGCTGAGGTTTGCACGCCTTGTTGCTGGAGATGCTAGGCACATGCAGGCATTCGACGAGTAATACACTCTGAATCATCCATTAGCTTTCCACCCCAAAATCATGGGAGAAGGTCCATTCCTCTCGATGGTAAATCATATTGAGGCGATCATAGAAAAAGAATTACTACGACGGCTTTGATCAACTGCTGCCTTCGATATCAGAAAGCACTTGAAGATGAATAGTTTTTGCTTCAATCAGCTAGCACAGGATTGAATCACGCGGGGTAATTTATCCTCGCCATAGCTGGAGAAACAAAACACATCTCTAATTCTAGTCTCAAAATACCATATCGGGAAAAGAAACAAGAAATCATGAACAAGGCTTCTCCAGAAAGCTGCAGATAGGCGCGAGTGTGAAAAGAAAAGCAATTGCTTTCAATACCTTGCCATAAACAAACATAAAACGCAATCAAGAACTATGTCTGCTTCCGGCCAATCCAACAGCAATCAGCATCACAATATGATGTTGCTCTATTAATACATAACATCTCAATGGATCAACAAGAAAGAGAAAAACTAGCACTATACTCCTAGACAAGAAACAAGAGAGAGGAAAGAAAAGAACAAAAGGGTTCCTACAGTTTTGTCTTATACTTGCACTTTTGGTCCCCGATTGTTCTATTAGAAACAAAAACAAGAAGATCGCAGGTACTGGTAGAAGTGATGTGTACATTAAACAGATTAAAAATGCTAGCTTTTCCAGAAATCTTGGTCAGGGTATTAAAGGGTATAGCACCAGCCATGAAATCGGAATAAAGCTGTGAATCGGACAGCAGCCGATCTGCCATAATTGTAACGGTTACGTTTAAGGGTTGAGTTTTGTCTGCCAAAATCTTACCCGCTGGAATTGGAGCTTCCCCAACAACTTGGCCTCTATAGTTCAGAAAAGCAGAGCTGTTCTTGTACTTGACACTCACCTTGTTTGGATTCTTAATAGAGAGATCCACGTCAAGAGTGAGGTTTACATCCACTCTCAGCCTGGCTGTGTCGAAAGAAACCTTGAGGTCACTGATGGAGGTGGAATCCACGGTGGTTGTCGGTTGTTTAGGCTTGAACACTGTTAACCCCAAGATGAGCAGAAGCAGAAAAATAAGGAGGATCACAGCTGCGGTCACCCCTAGACAAATGTTTCTGCGTTTGTGTTTCTTAGGAGATTCAGCCTTCATCACAACAGCCTTTGACGATTCCACATCCATTTCTTTTTTTCCTTCTGAATTGTCTCTTCTTAGGATTTGTAATTTCGAAGGGGTCATGTGCATGCCTATTTATAGTTGCTAGAGAGCTTCTTTTATTTATTTATTTATTTATTAATATATATATATGCAATGAGGTGTTATTTTATTATTTGAGCATTTTTTTTATATATTCAAATGTCTGAAATAATCAAAGAGGGTTTGATATTTTGATTGACAAAAGTTTGACTTGTTTTCTTAATTTTGTGGATTCAATTCTAAACAGAAGCAAGCAACTTGAAGGTTGGAAAGATGACATAGAGGTAAGCTCTTTCTTTAATCATCTTTTTCAATTATTCCATGCTTGATCAGAAAGAAAATAGAGTGATTTCTTTTGATGATCAACGGTATATATTGCAGTCAAAATATAACATTATTGGGAGTTCACCATGTTGAGAGGCAACAGCGAAAGAAAGATTAGTAGTAGCATGCTCTTTAAATTATTGTTATTATTTTATTATTATTATTATTATTATTGTTATTTTTTAATACCATTTCATGAAAATTAATTGAACCATTATCATTATCATTGTTATGAGGGAATATTTCCCCTCCTATATATATCTTTCTTGTCATGAAGGAATAAGTTAAAAAAACATGCAAGCAAAGTATAATGAAAAAACCTTACGTCTTTCGAAATATCTCTGAAGAATATTTTTGTAAAATACTTATCTCTATCGATCGAGTAGCTTATAGTAGGTCCTCGATCTCTGTTGAAACATGATTTGGAGGACCCATCAACAGCTCCTCTCTCTCTCTCTCTAGATTTTGTCTAGTCAATATACAAATCTAATGCCAGAATCATACAAGGTTTTTAAACCTAGCTAGCCAGCTAGGTAGCTAGAGAATATAAAATATACAACTCATCCTTCTCGCCCGTACGTCACCTGTCACTCAAAACAGCCAAGTCGCCAGTGCTGCTGTCGTTCCCCGTTTTATGATGCGAGGGGTTTTTCATGAATCCGTAATTTAATGGCCACAATCAGGGAATTCATAGTTAGAGCAATTCTATTATGAGGTATTTTTAAAATGCAAATGATAGAAATAGTTTTTTGAATAGTGTATGAATGGCTCTTGAGGTAATGGTAAGAGTTATTTTTTAAATTTATTTTAAATAAAATTTAATTATATTGTATATAGTGTAATTATACAATTCATTGTACAATTAATATGAGTAAGTTATATAATTAATTGATTATTTTTGAGAGACTCACTAACAATAAAATTATTATTTTTTTAAAAAAATGAATTTAATTATAATTAAAAGATCCAGAATATTTGAAAATACTTATTATCTTTTGAGTGTTAGAAAAGGTACAAATAAAAGTTAACACATTAACAAATAATCAATAAGTTCTTACATAATTAATTAAAAGATATTCCATTACACATATTTCAATGATTTTAACTACATAATTAACTGGACCTCCTTTTTGCCATAATTTCCACCGTTTTTTCTTCAAAATATGCTGTAGCCAATGGATTTATTGTAGAAGTATCCATTTTCATAATCTCCGTTTCTTGTTTCTCTTGCTTTTGTTTAAGCAATTCAACATTTTGCTCCAACATGATTTTTTTCTCTTTGTTTTTGTTTTCCTCAGTGTCAATAAAGATTTTATTCAATTGCTGTAACATAGTTGATACACTTGTCTCCCCAACTTTCTATTTTCCTTGTCTGTGTCTAAGTCGCTCCTTTGCAGCTTTCTGACCAATTGGTCTATTTTGGTAAACAAATGTACCACTGTCTTCTCCTAAAGAAACAGAATCAGCGATTGATGGAGGTGAAGTAGATGGACTTGCGTTTCCATGATTTTTTTTGTTTCTTGTTTGACTTCTGATGAAGACTTGCACGTTCAAATTGTCATTTGTGTTCTTTTTTCAAGATAACCCAACAATATTTCAGATGAAATCATTTGCCAACGACTGAAGCATACATTTGTTGAGCACCATTAAGCTGGAAAAACAAATTCAATAAATGAAACTATGTTACATAATAAATATGTTAAACAACTTATTTAATATGTAAATGTTGAAAATAAAACATTACCCTTGATTCTTCAGTCGTTCCACTTTGTTGACGGGTTTCAATTTGGGTAACAAACCTAACAAATTTTGCAACTTCTCTATTTATTTCTTGCCATCTATTTGAAATACTTATTTGGGAACAATTATTCAGGTTCCCTCCATTCTCTTCAAAGCATGCATGTACTCGAGCCCAAAATTGTCTTGTTTGTTGATCAACTCCCGTGATTGGATCTTTGCTAGTATTTAACCACGCAGATACAAGTAAACAAGTTTCTTCTGGTGAGAAGTTTTTACTTCTTTGTGATTTTCTAGTAATATGAACATTAAAATCACTTTGTTGAGAATCAAATTGTTCAGACGCACTTATAGGAGAGTTAGTGAATGAATTTCGCACATTTGAGTCCATCTGCAAAAAATATATTGTCTTATTGCTCTTGTCGATCTAACTGAAATTTTATTACAGTATTAATAAAACTAATAAAAATATCTATTTACGAATAAATGCACACCATTTCTAAACACAAAATTAACACAATTTAAACATCTAACAGTAAATTTAAAACATGTAATTAAGCTAATTGATTCACAAATTCGTAATTTATCAAATTCGCATAATTATTTTTTTACTACATATTATTATTAATGACCTCCTTTTAATTTCTTAAATATTATTATTAATTACCTCCACAACAATTCTAAATACAAAATTTACACAATATTTAAATCTAACAATACATTTAAAACATGTAATTAATCTAATTGATCAAAAAATTCATAATTTATTAATTTCATAATTAATCAAAAAAATTATTTTTTTTACTAAATATTATTACCCATCTTTTCCCTAATATACCCCCCCCACACGAAACCCTACCTATTTCTACCCAATCCATTTCATGCGCCACACACCATCGTCCCTGTCCCTCGTCCCTCTCCCTCTCGGCATTTCATTTTCAGGCGTCAGATAAAAAAAGCCCTCATCCCTTATCCCTCTCGGCCATCGTCCCTATCCCTCTCCCTCTCGGGCATGTCCCTCTCCCATAGTCATCTCGCCTCCGTCCCTCTCCCTCTCGGCCATCTGGCCTGTGTCCCTCTCCCTCTCCCTCTCCCTCTACTCTTTCCCCCTCTCAAATAAAACCTACTTGAACAAAAACAAATAGATTAAGTTAGAAAACAAACCGATGAGATGCAGTGAGCAGAAGATTTGACACGAAGTGATGATGCAGCTCGTTGGATTTGTGGTATTTTTTTTTATTTTCCTTGTTTGAGTTTGCTGTAGAGTAATTGTTCTTGCAATTTTTCAATTAATTGGTTTTTTGTGGGTATGTTGGTTTGCTTTGTTGATTTTACTTGTGCTTGGCTGTGTTGATTTTGCTTGTGCTTGTTCAGAGCAGTTTTTATTGTTAAAATGCCAACGGCCATATTTTGGTTTTGGCTCCCCGGCCAAAACCTGTGGGGATGACTCCTGAAAATAGAAGAGGCATTTTGCCTCTTCATTTGGCTTTCCCGTTGGAGTGCCAAATTTAACAAAAAAAAGTTATTTTTTAAAAAAATTGACTTTACCTCATCTGATCTACTCCGTTGGACTTGCCCTTTATAGGAAGCTGGAATACAAGAGAAAGCAACCAAATTCATGATCAGCATAATCCATCAGGAGAATCTTGTTTGTCGGTCATTCGTCAAAGAATCAACTGAGCAGGAGCCCATCGATCCTAGGCAGTACCAGAAGCAGCAGCTTCTAAACAATCAATCCCAAGCAATATGATATATATATATCCTCGTACCTGACCTGTATCAAGAAGACAAGCTAAGGCTGTCACCTTGCATGTGGATTCATTGTCATCTAAGCAGTCACTTGATGATCACCGTACCCGGGGCAGGACGCTCCTTGAAGCGAATGGCAAAAAAAAAAAGCCACGAAAAACAGGTGATTTCTGTTGCTGATAGTGAGATCCACCACATGAAATCATTGTACTCTTACTATTATTAGTATTGATCTGGATCGGTCTTACACTCCACGAGTCAGTCGGGTGAGTGTATGTATTGATTGTTAGGTGATTTTGTTCAATGCTGACACGAATGTGTTAGGCGGACAACAAACTATCTGAAGGATTGAAAGTCACGACACGGTCCCTCAAGTTTCACAGGTCGGCTACATCGATCCCAATTCTCTGTGTATCCTCTCCTCGATCGCCCCATCAGCAACCCTAGCTAGCTATTTTCTTATGCGCACACATATTTATAATGGCGTGTTCACGTAGAAGCTCATATCTCAATTTTATGTATTTTTAGTTTATTTTATTATATACAAATACTATTTTCGAAATCACCTTTCTTAATTATCTAGATAATGTTCTTACTTGAATAAAACTCCAAAGCGATTCAATGAGGTTCCTCATAAATTCGATATATATTATTATTATCTGAGAAAAAACATTAAAAAAAAAAGACTTGGAAAAAAACATGGACAGTTTGGGAAGCTAGATAGAGGAGTGATATTGGAAAATCTTAAAGTTTGGAGGTATATAGTAGTAAGATTGATGAATCTATAGGGACAGAGACGAAGTTTGACCTGGAACAGAAAGGAGTGTGCGCTTCTTAATCTTCCGTCAATTATTATTGAATGGGGAGGTCGGATGCCAATGCTCCTCCCGAGCAGGATAACCGGGTAACTGACTGACCACTACTGCACCCCGTTTAGCATTTACCACACAACACAGAAAGAAGGCAATGGAGATGGAGAAGACGAGAGGAGGAGAGAGTGAGGAAACGGAGAGACGAAAATTGATTTTACTGGAGAAAGTGAAGGAATGCCTTTCACAGAAACCAGATCAGAGACGAGAGGAATCGCCGATACTGTGGGCAATGGACGTTGTGAAATGTTTAAAATCGTTAAAAATGGAAATGCCAAGCCCTGACTTGGCTGAAATTTTAGTCTCTCATCTCTGTTTCGATAACAACAACGCTTCTATCTGGAAGTTTCTACAGCAGGCTCTTTCCGTTCGCCTCCTCTCCCCGCTTCATGTCCTGTCTCTCCTCTCCTCTAGGTATACTTAATTTTTAAGAATTTATGTTTTTTTTTTTAATTAAGTATCGCCACTGCTACTTTTTTAATTGATTGATTGATTGATTTCAGAGTGATTCCGAATCGACGGTCTCAACCGGAGGCCTATAGATTGTTCCTGGAACTTTTCAGCAGATATGCGTTTTCGCTTGATACAGCTGTTGACGATGCTTGCAGAGACAAGTATGTTTCTATTACTGTGTTAATCCTGTTTACTTAATTGAATCGAAGGTTAGGGTGCAGGCATCAATAAAACATATTTATTTCCTCCAATTTTTCTAAATTAATAAATTAAGAAGTATTCATCGTTAAAGTAAGAAGAGGAGAGAGGTGATTTTTTGTAATGTTTAATTACTTGTTGAGTATTTGCTGCCAAATTTTAATTTCTATAGTACCTGTCTGTGGAAATATTGGTGGTTAGGAGGCTGTCTGATGGTTTTTACTTCCTGACTGTGCTTCTGTAATGTGCTTGGTTTAAGTGGCAATTTAGATTTCTTGTTGTCATTTTCTTTATCCTGGTTTTGTGGCACTATTCAATACACTAGCCGAGACGTTTCTGAAAGAATCATGCTTTGCTTGCTTTTTCAGGATAATTAATTCTGTTGATTCTGCTCTTCAACTGTCACGGACATATGAAGTTCGCCTTTCAGAGCTTGGACAGCTGTTGGTGCTGTTCTTTTTTACTGTTTTTGTTGGATTGATTGATAGCACTTTTGATGATATGGGATTACAGATAAAATCTTCAGATATACAAGAGGGACCATTTGGAGTGGATAATTTCCAGGATATGGACATGGATTCCAGAGGGAATTTTAGTGCTGAGAGAAATGAGCATCGTGAGCTTTTAAGGGAGAAAAATACTAACATGGCCATGGAAGTGCTGGCAAAGCTTATGGAAAGCAGAAAAGCTGTAGTTCTGCTCCGCCTTGTACGCCTTAACATGTACGGTACATTTAAACTTCTTATTTACTTTGCCTCAGAACAAGTATTGTTGGTTCCCATGTAGAAAAGAATCATGGGACCAAGAAGAAAACATTGCCTCTCTATTTTACACATGCTATTAGAACTATGCTCACATCTATACTCTCCTTAGTATAATTAAAATACTAAGGTTGTAAATGTCTGAACCATGTACATTCACATTTGCTACACGCCACCTTTTCTACAATTGTTTCAATGTTTTCCTTCACAGGCCTGAAAAGTTCCATGGCCTCATGCAGAGGCTGTGGTTTTCTGAAGCCAATAAATTGACATCCTCAAGTATGAAGCCTGTAAGCCAGTTTTTTGAAAGATTGTCAGCGAACATCTTTAAAGTGTGTGATTTTGAATACCAGTTAAACAAGGGTCAACTCGCTCGGATGCTTTCGGATATCAGACAACCACATAAGCGGCTGTCCTATTGCAATTCTGAATCTGTACAATCTGCTTGTTGGGCTCCCTTTGATATTTACCTGGAGCACATCATGGATGGGAAGCAACTTCTTATTACTTCAGGAGTTAGTATGCTCACAGGTAATGCTCTTGAAGTTACATGAGCATTATCTTGAGTACTTAAAAAAAACTGCTTGGAAGTGGCAATGACATGTTTTCTGATTTGCATGTTATAATTGCAGAAACAATTATGTTGCTTCAGGTTTTTAATCGGGCAAGCTGGCAAGAAACCTTCCTAGCACTCTGGCTTTCTGCACTTCGGCTTGTGCAACGAGTTGAGATCTATCTATCCTAACTTTTTTCTTGTAGGACATATGCATCTACGTGTAGCTGAAGCTTATTCGATTTCATGGCTTGCTGCAGGAACATGACCCTCTGGAAGGCCCTATTCCGCATCTTGAGTCCCGTCTTTGTATCCTTTTGACCATTGTCCCCTTAGCAATTGCTAATATCATGGACGACGAGGCCAAATTTTGTTCTTCTTCACTTCAGGGAGATGCAAAATCTGGGTTCATGGAGATTGATGGACATGGATATCAAGTGGACGGGAAGGGTCAAACTTCAAGAAAAAATGGGCTTATTTCATCTCTCCAGGTCCTTGGACAATTCTCTGGGATCTTATGCCCTCCAGCATCAGTTGTTGGTGCAGCTAATGCTGCAGCGGTAAAGGCAGCCAGCTTCATTTCTAATTCCAAGAGTGCAAAGTGTGGTTCAGTTTGTGGAACACACAGCGATTCTTATATAAATGCAGGTATCTTTGAAGTATTCAGTTCACATCTAGGATGATAGAAAATTCTGACTCTGAATCCATACTTTATGGATTGAAGTGCACAGATATTTGTAACTGGCTGCTGCTTTACACAGTATCTTGGCAATATTTTTCCTTTTCAGGTGGTAATTTGAGGCATCTCATTATAGAAGCTTGCATTGCAAGAAAATTAATAGACACATCTGTATACTATTGGCCTGGTTATGTGTCTGCATCAGTCATTTCATTTATAGATTTACCACCAGTTCAAAAATCTCCCTGGGCAGTATTTATGGAAGGAACGCCATTCAGTAATTCTCTTGTGAATTTGCTACTTGCGACACCTGCTCCGAGGTAGAATAGAAAGTTTTCCAATTAACCTCCAGTTAACATACTTGTAACTGATCTCCTTCATTGCTCTTCTGTTAAAGTTTAGCAGAGATAGAGAAGCTATATGATATTGCATTAAACGGGTCAGTGGAGGAGAGGTCAGCAGCTGCAAAAATTCTTTGTGGTGCATCCCTAAGCCATGGATGGAACATTCAGGTTTGTATGTGTACTGTGTTGATGACAAAAATTCCCAAGTTGTTTGTTCAGTGACCATATAGAAAATAGTAGTTCTTAGCCATTATATATTAGTGATTTATACATATGTTACAATTCTCGAGTGTACTCTTTGCTTTGATCAATGCCTGCCAAAGGAAGATGAACATGCATTTTTAGATTTGTTGACTTGCTGTGGACTAGGGATGGAGGTGCGTTTACCAGTGTTTCTTTATTGAAGATGTTTTTTTTCCACTTTTTTTCTTTAATTTTATGTTTGCCAGGAACATGTGCTGCGCTACGTGGTGAAGCTTCTTTCTCCTCCTACGCCTTCTACACATACTGGACAAAGGAGTTACTTAGTTGATTATATGCCTATGTTAAGTGCCATCCTTTCTGGAGCTTCATCAATTGATACTGTCCATGTGCTTTCTTTGCATGGTTTGGTAGGTGAAGTACTGTTCCTTTTTATGGTATTTACTCCTCGAGTATGCATTGACTTTAGACTCTTTCCCAAACAAAGCCATTTATTTATCCATACTGGCTCTTATTGGCTTAATATCTTGCCATCCAGCCTGCTATTTGTCTCGAATCCATTTGCTGTTCTCAGGTGACTGTGTCACATTGATGGGTTTTTTTCTTAATCATAAATATAATGAACTATTAAAGAGCTATATGGGCTGCTTGGCTGGTCAAAGCAGTTTTTTAGCAAGATTATCTCATTTGTGTTAGCCCAAGGTCAACATGAAATCAAATGCATATGCTGAAGCTGTACCAACCAGTGCCTTAATCACTCCATGAATTTGCTGTTCTTAGACACCCATTTTTCTTGAACTGCTGAAATCTGTTTTGAAATTCTATCGCCTCTTAGACGCTCAAAAAGTATTGCAAGTTGGATCTCCTTTGAGTTCTGATGGATCATTGTTTATGTTCATATAGATCCCTGAAGTTGCAGCTTCTTTGATGCCTCTTTGTGAGGTGTTTGGGTCTCTTATGCCTACATCAAATAACATATCAAGCACAAATGATGAGCCCTCCATTTACATGGTTTTTTCTTCTGCCTTTCTCTTTCTTCTGCGTCTATGGAAATTCTACAGACCCCCTATCGACCAGTGCTTGAATGGAGGAGGAGCCATTGGAGGTGAACTCACTTTGGAGTATTTATTATTATTGCGCAATGGTCGCATTGCATCTCACAATTATTCCGCCCAGGATGAATTTAATAGCGATCAGGGTCAGCATGAATATGCATCAGATAAACCTGAATATGTTGATTTTTATCCAAAACTGCGAGCTTGGTATTGCCAAAACAAGTCCTGTGTTGCTTCTCCTCTTTCTGGCATTTCTACTGGAAATCCTTTTCATGAGGTTGCTAACAAAATCTTAAACATGATTTACTGGAAAATGACTAAAAGTGGGTCCTCATCCGGGAATTCTTCAACAGCTACTAGCAATAGTTTATGTGGGTCCCCTCCAAGTACTGCCGAAGATCCTTACCAGAGGCCCATGCTTCCTGCATGGGACGTGTTGGAAGCCACCCCTTTTGTTCTCGAGGCAATTTTAACAGCTTGTGCTCATGGACGACTTTCTTCTCGGGACTTGACCACAGGTTAGTCACAAGTCTAGCTTTAGTTGTTGTAGAGGAGTTTTTGTTTGTGCTCTGGTTTTCATTTTATTTGTTCTGGTCAGGGTTCAAACCATCTCCTTGATCTCTAAAACTCCTGTCTTGTTATTAGAAGAATAGCAGCTGTGCTATCAATATTTTTAAGTATAATCGAGTCTCTCTAATATGTTCCCCTCTGGCTTGCATAGACTTGAGAACTCCTGAATCCTTGCAGGCCTAAGGGACCTCATTGACTTTCTTCCGGCCACTCTTGGAACCATTGTCAGTTACTTTGCTGCAGAAGTCACTCGAGGTATATGGAAACCAGTTCCAATGAACGGAACTGATTGGCCTAGTCCAGCAGCGATCCTTTCAGCTATTGATTCTGAAATAAAAGAAATACTTGCTGCTGCAGGCATTGATATTCCATGTGGTTCCTCTGGTACATTTCAGCAAATGTTTTTGATTTATTTATTCCGGTTTACTATTGCATGGTGAATTTTAATGCATTTCTTATCTGCTGTTTTATAAAGACATACTTGCATGGAACTGCTCAACTGCTCATAAAAAGACATGCACCTAAAATAGCAACAAAGCTGCACTGTATCTTGTGTGAGGATATGTGAACCTGTTTCTGAACTGGTGGGATTTGATTTATTTATTTTCTTAAGGGATGTCTCCTAGTTAGGATTTTTGCTGATTCGTGAGATGGGCTCTATCCTGCCTTCAATCTTTTTGCATGAAGTGATTATGCCCTCATGATACAGTCATGCTCTCTGGTTAAGACTCTGCACCGTATCTAGATTCAAGCCCAAAAAATTAGTACTTCACCAGGCAACCATCTCCATCTCCATGTCTTTGTATGTAGAAATCACTTCCTAATGATTAAACAGGTCCTTCTTGTAGGATCACTGTATTTACTGTAAGGTAATTACCTTGGTCAGTTAACCTTGCCTTTGTGGGGGTCCTTACACGGTGCAGACGTTTGTAGAGTGTTTGTATGCTTATATTGTTATGTTCTGGCTTATCTTCTCTTGTTCATGGACTTCTTATAATAGGTAACTCAGTCAGTGATGCACCTGTTTGTCATATTTGGATGCACATTGTAGATTAACAATGACACGTATGAAATTGTCATTCGAAGAGGAGAATGCTAGTGTTTTGCTCGCTAAATCCTGTGTGTAATCTCTTGCAGGGCAATCACCTCCCATGCTTCCATTGCCAATGGCAGCTCTGGTCAGTTTAACCATCACTTTCAAACTCAACAAGAGCCATGAATACATACATGCCGTAGTTGGGCCTGCCCTGGAAAATTGTTCCTCGGGTTGCCCTTGGCCTAGTGTTCCTATAATTGGCTCTCTGTGGGCCCAAAAGGTCCGTCGCTGGCACCACTTCATAGTTGTATCATGTGCTCGCTCTGTCTTGAAACGAAATAAAGTAGCTGTTGCCCAGCTCCTGAGGAGTTGCTTCTCATCATTCCTTGGATCACTGAATGACTCCACATCTTTGTTGAGCAATCAGAGCAGTGTAAGTCGTCTACTGGGCACCATTATTGCAGCTCCTGGGGTTTCTCCGTCCCTCGCACCTGGATTCCTGTACCTTCGCTCCTGTCGGACTATAGTGGACATTCAATATGTAAATGGTGTGATCATAGGGCTTGTAACAGAGTATGCAAGGGAACTAGCCACCAGATGGACCAGGATGGACTCCTGTCGCTTGAAGTCTAGTCAAGCATCTCTATCCCATGCAGCTGCCAAGGCAAGGGAGGTTGCCATGCTGGGCGCGAGCCTGCTATGCCTGTCAGGTGGGATGAATTTGATTCAAGAGCTTTACCTGGAGACTATCCCAACATGGCTTCTCTCATCCAAAACAGAGAAACTTGGTGAGGTCAGTGCGGTGTCCCGTATATTGGAAGGGTATGCAATGGCATACTTGGTGGTTATGTCAGGCTCAGCTTCATGGGGCATTGGGTCCACACCACCAGCATGGGCGATGGCTAGAAGAGCGCGAGTGGTCGGTGTCCACATGGACTTCTTGGTTCGAGTGTTGGAAGGAAATATTTCACTTGGCTGCCATCCAGCCACATGGAAAGCTTATGTATCCTGCGTAGTGGGTCTAGTAGTGAGTTTTGCTCCGGCATGGATGCAGGTCGTGAAGCTGGAAACGTTGAGGAAATTGGCAAGTGGACTGAGAGGGTGGCATGAAAGCGAGCTGGCTCTCTCTCTGCTTGAAAGAGGCGGGGTTGCAGCCATGGGCTCCGTCGCGGAGCTGCTGAATGTAATTAGTTGAATTTTGAATGCAGTGTCCATCCTCTGTCATTTGCGCTCTGAATGAAATTAGTAAGGTCCGTCTAATGTCGTTAGAAATTGGTGTCTTAACACTGCCGTTGTCCGCGGCTCAGAATGTCTGACACTGTGTTAAGGGATACCTCCGTGGCAGGCTGAGCTATCACCTTTTGGAGAGTCGGTTAGTAGTTGAATGGTGGTATGGTAGCCACCTTCATGATCACGCCGGGAGGTTTTTTTGTCCTGAAGTGAATAGTTATGGGGTCTCCAGATGTTGATCGCCTCCGTGCATGGAACGATCACTGCGAATGCTATCATGTGTGTTCCTCCTGTGATGGCGGAGAGAGGCCTGCACTTCCTTGGGACTGTTTTCTTTCTCCTTCGGAGGGGGAATTGACAGTATGCATCGAATATTATTTATTCTTCACCTCGGGTTAGAAAATTAGCCAATCTTCTTCACACAAATCCATACCCTAGTGGGGAAAAAAGCATACAAGTCCAGGCAGGCATGAACCTCGTAGGGGCCCAGGTGGGCAAACAAGATTACTTTTTGGGTGGTTAAGATGCTTATCTTTATAATCCTCAAATCCGTAGAGTAATAGCAATAATATAATATAATATAATATAATGCCTCCCTTCTATCATTATTGGAAAAAAAAAGAGAGAGTTAATATTATCCGCCACCTCATTCCCAATCCAATCTAATAACAAAGTGCTGTTCAATGGTAGAGCCAACATGAAAACTTTTGAGGGCCGCCAGGATTCTAAATATTTTTTATAGGTTACAATTTAAATTTTACTCTAAAATTTAAAATTATTCAACTGAAAACTCTCATTTTCGGGTCCGCGCCCTGCAGCCTTCCACACTCTGCAGTCTGCACTGCTGCTCATTCGTTAAAAAGCTAGTTGTAACGGTGCGAAGAATTTTTAAATATTTTTCACTTAAAAAAACCAACATTAATATAGTGAAAATCAACGTAAAAACACACTTAACCCACCCTTCGAATAAGAAGTACTCTTCTAATATTACTAAGCGGATAAGTTTAAAATAAAAGATGTTTTTTTGGCCGCAAGAAATATTAATAAATAAAAATAACCGACATTACTATCATTATTATTATTATTATAATAGGGAAGGGAAGGAGAGGGGTTTAAATACGTGTTCGGCGGTGGTATGTCAACTATATTATTTTTTAAAGTGTTTTGAAATTTAAAATAATATATATTTTTTATTGTTAAAAAAACATTATTATTATTTTTTATTATTATTAAAACAAACACTTATAAAAAAGGTTAAACAATAAAACAAATACCCCCTCAGTATTAGAATTTAGAATTTCAAATCCTTCATTCCTCTTTCCTCTCATCATCATCATCGTCGCACTCGATCTCTCCTCTCTTTCCCTCTCCTCCCCTGAAGACATCATTACTCTTCTAGAGAGAGAGACAGAGAGATCGATTTCTATTCTCTAGGATTTGGTTTTCCAAGCTCAGAAGCATATTAAAATCACAGAAGGAGGAGGAAGAGGAAGACAGATAGCTGGTTAGGGTTTTTTCCTCCTCTTCTTTTTTATTATTTATCAAAATCAATTCAAATTTTGAAACGAAGAGAGAGAGAGAGAGAGAATTGTCGGAAATAAAATAGAGAGCGAGAGAGGGAAGATGATTATGGAAGGGTCAGGGAGGAGGATATCAGCGGCGAATCCGAGGCCGTGTTCCGGGAGAAGGATATTAGCAGCGAAGAAACGGGGTCGTTCTGATGGGTTCTTGAACAGTGTTAAAAAGCTTCAAAGAAGAGAGATTTCCTCCAAGTCGGATCGTTCTTTCAGTATCACCAATGCCCAGGAGAGATTTCGCAATATGCGCTTGATGGTAGTACCCTCCGCGCTATACTCCTCCTCTTCACAACCTAATTTTGCTGCTTTGCTTTTTAACCATCGAAATTTGTGTGCTCTGCTGCTTTTGTTTCTGCTAATTTTTTTTTTTTGAAACGTTTGGTTTGAATTCTTTATCCAGGAAGAATACGATACCCATGACCCCAAGGGCCATTGCTCGATGGTGCTGCCCTTTTTGATGAAGAGAACTAAAGTTATTGAGATTGTGGCCGCCCGGGACATTGTCTTTGCCCTTGCACATTCTGGTGTATGTGCTGCTTTTAGTAGAGGTACTCACATTCTGCCTTGATTCTCATGCCACGCTACATAGAATATACTTGATATGTTTTCTTTCTCTCTTTGTGAATGTGAAATACTATGATTGCATCTTATCTTATCTAATGTTCACTATTTGAAACGCAGAGACAAATCAGAGGATATGTTTTTTGAATGTGAGTCCTGATGAGGTCATTCGGAGTTTGTTCTACAATAAAAACAATGATTCTCTCATCACTGTTTCGGTCTATGCTTCGGATAACTTCAGCTCCTTGAAATGCAGATCGACAAGAATTGAGTGCGACTGTGCTTCTCAAACCATTCACCTTTCTTTGTCAACTTCAGCCTTACATGACTTGTGTGTGTCCTAATTGTGTGATGCTAATGATGCTGTGTATTTTAAATGTTTAGGTACATTCGAAGGGGTAAGCCAGATGCAGGTTTCCCACTTTTTGAGTCTGAGTCCTTGAAGTGGCCAGGTTTCGTGGAGTTTGATGATGTCAATGGAAAGGTGTTAACATACTCAGCACAAGATAGGTACCGTTTACAGTTCATCTGCTACTTGGTCATCAACTACATGTTCCCGCAATCCTACATCTAATATTTTGTTATTGGTATCTGTGATCAGTATATACAAGGTATTTGACCTAAAAAACTACACCATGCTGTACTCCATATCAGATACAGATGTGCAAGAAATCAAGATCAGGTACCTCTCTCTCTCTCTCCGTGCGCGCGCGCACGCGTGTATATGCATGTATGTGCACATGTCTAAGATGCATCGTCATCTTATTAATTATAAGATAAGACGCTGTTATTATGATGGTGGCTTATGCCTTTTTACCTTTTGTTAGTGTTCATGCATGACAATGAATTTTACTTGTCATGGCAGACAATTTGTATAGCCATTCATTTAACTTTCACACACAATACTATGATTCTCCTTTTCCCTTCTGGAACGTGTCTGCTTGATTGGCCCTTGATTTGTTTATTCTGCATCGTAAATATCTTCTGACTTAACCTGTGTCTGGCTTCATCTGCATCAGTCCGGGCATCATGCTATTGATTTTAAATAGATCAAGTGGCTATGTTCCTCTTAAGATTTTGTCAATAGAAGATGGTACAATTCTCAAAGATTTCAAGCATCTTCTTCATCGAAATAAGAAGGTGGACTTCATTGAGCAATTTAATGAAAAGCTTCTTGTCAAACAAGAAAATGAGAATCTCCAGATTCTAGATGTGAGTTACCTTTTTTTTCTTTTCAGCATCAATCTTTCAGCTTGTCTTGCTGCCTGCTCCATTAGTTGTATCTTCTTTATGCAGGTTCGACATACTGGTATTAGGGAAGTTAGCAGTACCGACTTCATGACACCATCAGCATTTATCTTTCTGTATGAAAACCAGTTGTTCTTAACATTCAGAAATAGAACTGTTGCTGTTTGGAATTTTCGTGGAGAGCTTGTTACTTCATTTGAGGATCATCTCTTATGGCATCCTGACTGTAACACAAATAACATTTACATAACAAGTGATCAGGATCTTATCATTTCGTATTGCAAGGCTGATTCTGACGATCAATGGATGGAAGGAAATGGTAATTTTTCATCATCATTTTGGTTGGAAAATACTTATGCATAAATAATATGGTCGAACTGGATGAGGTCTAGAATCCTTTGTTCTCCTCTCATTTTTGGAGAAAAATTCTATCTTAATTCTATAGAATGCAATCATTAAACATAAAACTGAACATGTTATTATACTGGAATTTGTCTGTGTTTTTATTTGTTTGATTTAAAGCAGATAGTATACATTTTGTTTCTTTCAATTCTAGCATCACTGCCTATTAACTGCTGGAACATTGTCAGATACTTTCAGGCTGACCAGCAAGGTGTTCTCTGGGACACTGATGGTCCCATATGATTCAAACGAGCTTACTATAATTGTGAATCCCTTGTGAATTCTGTGCTTTGGTTTGTCATAATAAATAAGCTGCTTAGAGCTTTGTTTGTATAGGATCTTTTGGGAGTTGCCTTAATTGTGATGCAGTGGACAACTTTTTAATGGGCAATTATCAAATCTCATTGTCTGATTCTGTATGCAGCTGGTTCTATCAATATCAGCAATATTCTGACAGGAAAATGCCTAGCTAAGATAAATGCCACCAATGGCAGTCCCAAGGATGAGGAATGCAGCAGCAGTACAGGAAGCTCAAAGCAGAGCCGCTTAATGATGAGAAGTACAGTGGCAGCGGCTTTGGAAGACATCACTGCTCTTTTTTACGATGAAGAGCGCAATGAAATCTACACTGGTAATAGGCATGGCCTGGTTCACGTGTGGTCTAACTAAAGAGGAGTTTTCATTATTTTGATTTAGAAACTTTGAAACTGCAAGAAGGGGATGCTGTGTCATGTCTGCACTGTATCATTAGATTGCATCCGATTTATATGTATCCGTAGATATTCTTGAGCTTTCATGTAGCTGTTTGTACATCAGTATATAGGTTTCTTGATTGAGATTCAGAGGAGGTTTAAATCTTGATTTTGTTTCCCTGTATACTACTAGATTGTAGTTTTCTAAATTCTGCTGTCACTGTTTGAATTTATTTATTTTTTTATAGAAAAAAAACATAATTATAAGCAGTTTCCCTCACAGTAAATCACAAAACAATATCAAGATGTAATTTTTGATAATTTGACAAGATCCATTATAATAACTTGTTCTGTACAGGTACAAGCACGACTTTTCTTCATCTAATTTCCCGAGGAAACTTATAATAAAGTGTGCGGAGTTTTGTATTTGAAATGTATTTTTATTTTTAATAACAACACATTAAAATTATATAAACTAAAAATATTTTTTAAAACATATAAACGAACCTAAAATTACAGCAAAGTTTAAATGACAAGTCATGAGCACATGTTTTCCCGACAAGGTGATAAGAAAAATGTCTTGTCCAAACCAACTTTCATTCTCAAGCAACAATAACAAGTGGGATAAAAAAAGAAGATTGAAATTTACGAAAGCTCCAACACATTAAAACAACCTCGTCACGTACGTGTTTACTACGCAGCGTTTGCGATGGCACAAGGCATCTGATGTCATGACTACATTTGTGGTAATCTTTCATATTATAGATATATCCACTACACTTGTGGCGGTTGACGAAATTCTTTTTTTTATAAAAAAAAGTAGATTATTGGTTTAATTGATAATTCTAATAAAAAACAAATATTATTGTATTGAAAACAAATTTGATAAAAAAAAAGTAGCAGCAAGAAACCAATGTGAGCTGAATAAAATGATCAAACAACTTAATTTTAAGCATGTTTGATATCCATCTTTATTTTTGTTAACGTAAAAGCTCACAAACTCATAGACCATGAGACTTATTTTACTATTACAAAAAACCCATTTTTATGAATAGTTTTAAAAGCAGGAGTGGCTCCGGTACCGTCGGACTGAGTTTTACGGGCACATTTCGAAACAAATCATTCCATGAACTTACAAAGTATCTCTCAACAAGAGCACTTGGCGCTCAGAATCGAAAGAAATAATGGATTTAGTTCTGCCAAGAGAAGTGATGATAAGAGCATATAATGATAAAAGGGTTGAAAATAGGTCGAGCCATTTTTTGAAATAAATGGTGCAAGAGTGGATGGAGCTCGATGCTTGGCGCTCGTTAACTAGTTCTATTTTATTTTATTTTATTTATTTATTTATTCATGAAGAAGAAGAAGAAGAAGAAGAAGAAGAAGAAGAAGAAGAAGAAGAAGAAGAAGAAGAAGGGCTGCGTGCTTATTATGAGAAGCAAAAGGTAGTGCTTATTGCGTGCTTATTATGAGAAGCAAAAGGTAGTGCTTATTATGAGAAGCAAAAGGTAGTATTTGTTCTTTAGAAGAAGAAGAAGAGGAAGAAGAGGAAACGCAGGCTGCCTAATCTAATGAGCGGATTGCATAGGGGTTTGGCAGGTGGCTTCAACAAAATGGATGGAGGGAGTCAGCAGGTGGCATGTATGTCGGGAGAAAGTTGATTCTTCACCCTAAATATATCTTCCTTCAACTCTTGCGCTTTTGTCGCTATCTCCCTCTCTCTCTATCATCCAACAAGTCAACTTTCTCTTTTCATGTACTTATCAAGAACGAAGGGATACTTCTTTGCATCCTCAATTCCTTTCCTTGCCTGGATATTGTTTCTGCGTGCGTGCGTGTGTTATTTTAGTATAAGTTCGGAGGCCAGACAAATTACGAAGAGAAAAAAAAGTGAGAGATCAAACCTCCATTGGAGCAGAATGATGGTAGATAAACGGAGGAAGAAGGGAAGGGTTGGGATGGAGGGATTGGAAGGGCTGATCCATAGGTTGTTGGAAGGGAGGAATAATAGAGGGAAACGCATTCAGCTGACTGAACCTGAAATCCACCATCTTTGTGTCACCGCCAAGCAAATCTTTCTTGCTCAACCTGCTCTTCTTGCATTAGAAGCTCCCATCAACATCTGTGGTACATCCTTTTCTCCCTTCCTTCCTTCCTTCATGCCGTCACCGCCCCCTTTCCCATCTTTTATTCGTCTGCCTGTTTAATCAGAATCCCTCAATCAATGGCCTATCCTCTTTGTTTGTGCAATTTACATATCAATTTGCTTGCCTTTTTGTTCCATCTTTATGTTGTCCATTGACTATAACAAGCATTCTATCTTCATCTGCAATTCTCATCTTCCATTTCAGTCTTTCAATTACTATATTAGATAGATGTTAGTAGTTGTCTCATAGAACTAATTGATAAGGCAATGTTTGGCAAATTGACCTGCAAATGACACCCTTTTGGACTCCCATATCTCTGCACAAGAACTCCATGCAGATCCTGTTTAATACTTGATACATATATATTGCTGTTAATATTTTGGGTGTATGCAGGTGATATACACGGGCAATATCCAGATCTCTTGCGATTGTTTGAGTACGGTGGGTTTCCACCAGATTCCAATTATCTATTTCTTGGAGACTATGTAGATAGAGGAAAGCAGAGTATAGAGACAATTTGCCTTCTCCTTGCTTACAAGATCAAGTTCCCTGACAACTTTTTCCTTCTTCGAGGGAACCATGAATGTGCTTCTATCAACAGAATATATGGATTCTATGACGAGTGCAAGCGTCGTTTCAGTGTCCGTCTATGGAAAACCTTCACGGGCTGTTTCAATTGTTTACCGGTGGCTGCAGTGGTCGATGACAAAATCCTATGCATGCACGGTGGACTCTCACCCGAAATGGAAAGCTTGGATCAGATCAGAGCCATAGAAAGGCCAGTAGACGTGCCAGACCAGGGCCTTTTGTGTGACCTCCTTTGGTCTGATCCTGATAGAGACACCAAGGGCTGGGGAGATAATGATAGGGGTGTCTCCTATACCTTTGGAGCCGATAAGGTCACCGAGTTGTTAAAGAAACATGATCTCGATCTCGTGTGCCGAGCTCACCAGGTATTCCTTGATTCACATCTCTTCAGATCAAGTCCATCACCTTCCGATTCCTGCCCTGATACCTGTACTAGGAATAATAATGTAATAAATAGCCTAAAGAGTTGTTGGATTGCCAGGTAGTCGAGGATGGCTATGAATTCTTCGCAGACAGACAGCTGGTTACCATATTCTCAGCACCGAACTACTGTGGAGAGTTCAACAATGCAGGTGCACTCATGTGTGTCGATGCGAGTTTGCTCTGCTCGTTCCAGATTCTCAAGCCATGGAGAGGGGGGGAGGTGGATCCTGAATAGTTCCCATGCGAAGGGAGACAAACGTCGGATGCCCAGAAAAAGACAAAAAAGAAAGACATCTACCATCCACCACAGACAGTATTCTATCTAGTCCTCTGCTGCTGCTTCCCGTGTACAAATTATAGCAAGCACCAGGTCAACCATTGTGTTTTCTCTTAGCAAGCTCCAACTCTCATGTGCATGATTGCCATAATCATCTACAATATAAACATCCAGTTAAGAAAAGAATACCCAAATATCATCTAAATTGCATTCCTAGTGACCCTATTCTCTGTTGTGTAAAAGAAGAATTGTTTCTTATTCTATTAAAAAACAAAACAAGAAGAAGAACAAAAGTTCTTATCAATTGCGAAGCTTCATACCCACTGCTTCCGTTAGTTACCCAAAGCTTTGTTTTCTTTTCTTTTTATATATATATTTTTCCTCTTTAGATTTGATTTTGTTATGCCACACATCTTGCTATATTCATAAGCTGAGACTTTTTTCATGTTGTTCGATATCAATCTCAATTATAGGCTTTTTTCTGTTTGGTTTCTGGTTTGAAGGTGGGAAATTGATTCACCAAACCACCAAGAAGAGAGCTAGCGGACCCAAGTGCTCAGTTACTGTCAAATAAAATAAAAAATAAACATTTTTGAGGGTTTTTTAAAAGCAACTAATTACATAATTATATTATATATAAAGTAATTATATTATATTTAAAATAATATACAAAATACTTTTGACTCTTCGGAATGATTTTTATCATTGGAATACATTTCAATATATAAAAAATATATTTATACTATTAAAAAAATATTTTATCAATTTAGTTTATAGTTGTCAGTTGATGACATATCTCAATTTTAGCTTTTTGAGCAATAATGTTCAGATACACATGATTTAATTTACTCACTGCAACAAGCATAATATATTTATACTGCAGAACCTTTACCATTGCACAAGTTATCTACTGGAAGACAGTGATCAGAACTTTGTAATACATTTACATACAATCAAGATATGACAGAGGCAACTAAAAGTCGAGTGCATGGACGCTCCATCACACTTCATTTCACTAACGAAAGTCAACAATTATAGCACCTGGACCCATTCCTTCAACTATGAACATTTAATTATCATGTAAAACATGGAAGGTTAAATGTTACATCACCAAGACGATGAACCAAACATATTTTAGATATAAAGGTATCTAATCCAAGAAAATGCATGATGGAAGCAGGAAGCTAAATCTCCCAGAACCTTGTAGCTTCAGAACTGCGACTTGTCAAGGCTGTCGAAAAAGGGATGATCCATAGCTGCTTTGGCCGAGATTCTTTCAGCTGGGTCGTACTTGAGCATCTTCTGCATTATCCAACACAATATGATGTCAGAGTGATAATGGAAAACGAAGAAGAGCCAATGTGATAGATCAGTAGCCAGCTTGGCAACCGTTGTTGCATGACTAACCTATTTGGTAAAGAAATTTATTAGATTATCTTAAAAAAATCAAATTTGCATCTTCTTACTCACATCATTTATAAAACTTTATTTCATGTTCCCATCCACATTATTGTCAACAATCCTGCTCTACTCGTTACTTTGAGCAAAATAGAGATTTAAGAACATCCATAAATCCTGACAATATTCCAAAACAGTACGATCTGCATTGTCATTTGTTAGTGTGAGCATATCAATAATATGACAAAATCAACCATTTGAGAAAAAATATTTAAACCAGCATAATCCTCATCAGCGTATAGTACTTCTTGGCCAAATTTCAGTCGTGTCACCATTGTAAGCTATACTTTGATAGTCATCAAATATCAAGCTGACTTGATTCATATCCAATATATTGAATGGAGTGATTTATTTACAACAAGGATATCCTGTTTATGGTCTAGACTAAGAGGAAGGTTTCTCATTCTAACTGATATGGGACAAAGTAACTCTTGGGTTGGAGAAGTACACCTATCACATCACAATTCTCATACAGCTTTAAACATCATAATTGTATAGATCAATATGAAACAAACTACGGAAGAGCAAAAACAATTCCAGCGCAGAAGCTATGGCAAGCGCTACACATTCATATTCAATTCAAGCCAACACGACAATTCAGCTATTGAGTGCACTTTTCCACCCATAAAACAAGAAGCCAACAATTGGAAAAAAGCATGCACTTAAAGCTTAGTAGAAGTTACCGATAAGAGGTCCACCCCTTGAGGTCCAAGAGATGGAACAGCTCGTGCAAGGTTATGAGGTTCCCATCTGGGATAGACATGCCAATCTCTAAGAGAAGTAACTCCTGGCCACTGCTCTTCAGTTGGTGTTCCTAACAGCCTTGGAATTAATCGGTAGAAATTAGCTTACGGTAAAGTGAATAGGCCACTTTTTTTTATCTCTAAAGCGCAACACTAAATTAAATTAAATGAATAAGAAGAAGCATACCTGAAAATATGAAGCAACTGTTGAAACTCGGAGTCTCCAGGAAACAGAGCTTGCCTTCTCGACATTTCAGCTGGCAATAAATACAATAAGAAACGAGACATTCATCGCGCATCAACAAGAAAATCAAACTGATCACGTAAGATTATGTTACCAAAGATGCAACCGACGGACCACATATCGATAGCGATGGAATAATGAGTGGAACCAAGCAACACCTCAGGAGCCCTATACCAAAGAGTGACAATCTCATGGGTATAACTCTTAAGAGGCACAGTAAAAGCACGGCCCAATCCCAAATCAGCAATCTTAAGAATCCCTTTCTCCTGATCAAGAAGAAGATTCTGAGGCTTGAGATCGCGGTGAAGCACACCGTGGCTGTGGCAGTGAGCAACTCCCTTGCAGAGCTGGAAGAGGAAACTCTGGATGAGGGAAAGGGAGAGAGGTCTAGGGTTGGGACCTTTGCGGTGAGAATCGATGAATTTCTTGAGATCCGTATCGAGAAATTCGAAAACCAAGTAGAGATTGGACTTGGATTCGTCGCTGGAATTGTTGGCGTCAACGTGCTCGACGGAAAGGAGGCGGACGACGTAGAGAGATTGAGAGAGCATTTGAAGAAGAGAAACTTCACGGAGAGCGGTAGGAGGGATGCCTTCCTCATCCATTTGGAGCCTGGTTTTTTTTAGAGCAACGAGCTGACCTGTTAGTTTGTCTTTGGCTTTATAGACTTTGCCGTAGGTGCCTTCCCCTACCTTCTCCAGTTTCTCATACTTTTCCATTTTTCGAAATCTGGATTGTGCTGGTGACTGATGGTGATGAGGGGGAAACCCTAAATTATTTTATACACACAAATGGACAGGAGGAGGAGGAGGGCTTCCACGCAGGAGCAATAACGGTCATTTCCCTCTGTTCGTAGAGAGACGCGCTGGTGCTTTATTTTGAAATTCAAATAAGGAAGAGAAGGAGGGGGCGGGTCGGGTCCAATCCAACGGACAGGGTAGGAGCGTGCGGGGCGTCTACCCCCTCCTGCGGAGGTCAAAATATTTAATTTTTATTTTCCAACAACTTCAATCACCACCATCATCATTCGCCATGGTCGGCTGGTGATCCACAAATTAAATTAAATGCAAAACCCCGACTAAATATCTTTGCTGGGGGTTCCAATATAGTTTCCCTTCTATCCAAAACTATATATTAAAAAGTTGCTTTTTTTGTATTTAAAATTATATTTACGGGTGTTTTTGATTTGAGAAGAGAGCAATGCCGCCATTGAAATTACGATCAGAATGGAAAGGTGTCATTTCTTTTTATTTTATTTTACTGCAATTTAAAAGACATCGCAAGTAGATAAGTAGTTTCCAGCAGCAGCCAAAACAGACAATGAACCATTTGAAATACAATTCACCGCGGGGGCAGAATCTAAAATGTTCTCTCTCTCAAGTCTCAACTGAGAATGGATAGCAGCAGCAGCAGCAGCAGCATCATATAACTTATTTCAAGATTGCTGACAATACAGTGTACTCAACAGGCTTCTGCAATTATAGTCGCCAATAATCAAAATTTAAGGGATGCTGATGCGTTTTGATCAAGCTTCCCTTCTCCTAGTTATCCACAACTTCAATGAGAGTGGGCTCATAGTCGCTAGGAGCCTCAAATCCATGAAGATTCATCACAGTTGCAGCTACATTGGCAAGTCCACCGGTGGGAACATCATTGCGGAACCTGGCACCAGGGGCCAATCCAGGCCCTCCGATTGCAATAGGCACCTATACAACAAGCAGGCACATTTTATCAGTTAACTCTAATCAATTCAAGGAAACAGAGAACAATACGCCATGAAACCACCATTGTTGCTGCTAAATCCAATCCTTCTATGGGGGATAATACACGTTATTGTTACTTACTGGTTGAAGAGTGTGCGAAGTGAGTATCTGAAGGTTGCCATTCTTATCTAAAAGAGGTTTGCCAGACTTATCCCTCTTGACCATGTCTTCAGCATTACCGTGATCAGCAGTAATTACAAAGATTCCACCAACTTGCTCTATTGCATCAATGATCATCTGTCGTAAAGCATTATCTCCAGTCAACAAGAAGGTAACCAAATGCCAGGACAAAAGAAAAATATAGCATGCCAGGAATTAGGAAGGGACAAACAGTCAGAAATTATACAAGCCTCACTCATCGAAAATGCACAGTTACTAATTTTATGCTCACAACTCAATCTATGATGCATTGTGTATAAACCTTTTATCCACCATAAGAATTAGTGATACCAGATGGATCAGCAAACAAGTTAGTCTGAAATAATGATAGCACAGACCATACAACAATCAAGTTCAAAGAAAAAGAAAAGAAAAAAAGATCTAACAGCAAGGAAGTTGTACCTTAACAGCATCATCAGTAACCTTGCACGCCACGATTGTGGCCTCAATGTCTCCAGTATGTCCCACCATGTCACCATTTGGTAGATTGACACGAACCTATACAATCATGTGAGACAACATGTCAGTCACAGGTTCAACAAGAAATGAGATTCCAGCAATCTCTTTTGCCTTCATCTTTGGTTGGACATTGAAGGTAATTCCAGCAATCTCTTCAGCATTTATCACATTACATAAGGCATTAATTACCTGGTCAAATTTGCCACTAAGGATGGCGTCCCTTGCCTTCTCAGCAATCTCTTTTGCCTTCATCTTTGGTTGGACATTGAAGGTAATTCCAACATCACTTGGAATTTCCACATATTCCTCCATTTCTTGATTAAAATAACCAGAACGATTTCCATTCCAGAAGAATGTGACGTGGCCAAATTTGACAGTCTCACTGTTGTGCAAAACCCAAACACATGTAAGAAAATATCTAGGACTTAAACTTTCCAGAAGATGTTCAAAGAGGATAAAAAGATTTATGCTCAGCATACTTGAACAGACAATTTATATATCTAGTTGAAGTAGCAAAAGTGTCAAATGTTGCATCACAAATAATTAGCAACCTAAAGAATCTGTTATACCTTATACCTTCATAAATATGCAACTTTCCTATGCCAAAGTTAGATAAAGGCTGGAACCAAAGAGTCAAAGAGTCGTCAGACAGAATAATTGCATCATCCAAACAACCATTACTTGAAAGAAACCAGCATATGATTTATCACAGAACTTACTAGCCTATAAGATGTGAGCTTACAGTGAAGCCCCCTACCGACTCATTTTTAATCATTCAGCCAAAATATGGTTCCAAGTGATTTCACTTGTTAATTCAATTGATTTATAATCAAGTTATTTGCAAACTAAAGCAATTGATTTATAATCAAGTTATTTGCAAACTAAAGCAACTAAAATAGCTGAGGATGCACACACATGTAGATACAAGAAAATGAATATAAAAGGTTTGATGAAGGCAAAGACCATTCTAGGTGCAGGATAACAAGTTGATCTATCAATGGTTCTAGCTCACCTGCAAGCAAAAGTGCGAACGCCGTTGTGCACCAAGTATTCACCAGATGTTCTATCTATCTCAGGAGGAGAAACAAGGTAGTGGCCTGGAAGCTTCAACTCGCCATCATATTGAAGCATTCCAGCATAATGGATTTTAGGAACTCGAACCCGATCAAATTTGTCAAAATCCTCATATTCAAGCGCCTTAGCAAGCATAACCATGCGATCTGCTCGGAAGTTGAATGTGACAACAGCATCACCATCCTTAATTGGTCCCACAGGATTTCCACTCTCATCAACAATGACAAAAGGAGGCAAGTACTGGTCATTTGCCTTGGGTTCTTCCCTCAGTTTCTTGACAGCTTCTACGGCATTTCTAAACTTGTATGGGGCTTCACCAAGAACTTGAGCATCCCATCCTCGTTTCACCACATCCCAATCATTCTGCAGAAGATTTACAGAAAGTGTTCAGACATGCACAAAGAAATGATGCTAAATCTATAACACTAAAGAAGCACAAAGACTGATATCTATAACATCATTTATAGAAAAGATCATTTTTTTAAAAAAATATTCCCGGCTTCTAAAGGAAGGACATCCATATAGCTTTCAACAGGACCATAAACTAAATCCTCCTTGATTAAATTAAAAAAAAGGTTAAGTCTTTTGGTAGTTGATGCCTCTCCCATCCAAGGAAATTTTTAGTCCCCCAACCTCTTTTACGGTTTTACCCTCGCCTTATTAAAAGAAAGTCTTCATTGGCATCATATTGGTTTGCAGCAGCATCATTAATATACGAACTACATGTCACTAGTTACCACCCATAAATACCAAATTGGATAAGAATGATCCATTCCACCCCAAAATCTCAGTTTGATTAGATCCTTTTTTCCTGTGTCCAAGTTGCCCCATTTGGAGGGAAATAGAGGTTTTTTAGCCCCCAAAGATGTGAAGATATCATGTAAGAGTTGAGTTCCTATAGAAATTAAGTAACAAAATATAGAGCGGGAAAAAAAACATGGATTCATACAAGAAAATAACATAAAATGTGGAGCATCACAGGCATTCTTCTCCTTAAGAAAGAACATAATTTACAAGCATACCTCATAGCGATCCATTGTAACATACATGCGACCACCACCGGATGCAACTTGTGCGTCAAAACCTTTCTCACGTAAATTTGACAAGTCCTTCTCAAGAGTCTCCACAAAGCCAATGCTTGACCCATCTAAAACATCACGGCCATCAGTGAGAATGTGAACACGGATTCTTTTAGCACCATTATCAACAGCACCTTTTAGCAACAACTGTAGAAAGAGGAACAAAAAAAGGAGAAAAGGTGTTGGCAAAAATGCTAATATGATTTCCATAGAACAATTCAAGCAAGATAAGGAAAGAATTGTCAGTTTCGTACTAGTTAAAAAGACGAGACAAAATGATATTATTTTTACCCCGATTTAAATTCTTATCCATTCCGGATTTTTCAGTTGAATATCAACCAAAACGTTCCGGTTTCGTTTTGCCCATTCCATTTCGGCCAAATAATATTTTTTTAAAATAATAAATAATTTATAATATCAATAATATCTCTTAATCCAACCGTTAGATTGAGATGAAATTTTACTAGGAGGCTCTTGACATATTTATATATATTATGTTAAAATTTCAAAGCAATCAGAGCATATAATGACCTTGCGAGATTGATGATGGTATTCTCGTAATATTATACATGTTTATAATTTTGTTCAGAAAAATCATTTTATAGTGTCTTTTTTAGATTAAATTGCACATTCTAAATAATTTTTTTTTGAATTTGAACTATTTTTTTTGAATTAATATATTTAATTATATATATATATGCATTAACAATATAATACAAAAACAACACCGCAAAACATTATAAAATCGAAACATTTCATTACAATTGAAAAAACAAAATATGACAACCTTGGGAAAGACATAAAAAACAAAACTCACCTGCAACTGGTCAAGCCTTGAGTGGACACCACCATCACTCAATAACCCAATGAGATGCAAGGTGCCTTTGTCAAAACATTCCTTAATGTACTTGAATCCCTCTCCGTCGTAAATCTTGCCCGAGGCAAGAGCAAGATCAACAAGCTTGGCTCTGCATTCACAAGTAGATAATAATTTTTAAAAAAATAGAAGATAAGTGAAGTGAAGAGATCAGTTAAGTGAGATACCCTTGAGCAAAAATGCGACCAGCACCAAGAGCGTTGTGACCAACTTCACTATTGCCCATGTCATCCTCACTTGGAAGACCAACAGCAGTACCATGGGCCTTAATCAATCTCCATTTCTCAGGGGCAGTCTATCGAATTCCAAGCAACAATCATTTATCATTGAAACTGATGGGTGCAACTACTGAGAATAGTTGATAGAAAAGGAAGGAGAAGAGAAGTACAGTTTTGAAGGAATCCATGGTAGGAGTATGGGCAACGTGGATGCAATTGTACTCATCAGGTTTAGCCTCACCCCAGCCATCCAAAACCACCATAGCAACCGTCTTCCCCTTCGGAAGCCTAGGATGATCCGCCAATTTCCATGCGTTTTGTCCCGTGCTCCCCATTTCTTAACTCTAACTTCTTTCTGATTCAATAAAAAAAAATCAATTAATTAACGAATAGAGGAAGAAGCGCTGCAATCATGCTATGCTATGGCAATGGTGAATGGAGGGAGATACCTGACAATGGAAACAGTCTCGGAGGAGAAGAATCCAAGGCTCTTCTTTACTTGGATCTGATATGATGGTCAGAAACCACGTCTATGGCCGTTTGGTTTCCAAAATACTCGTCCTCCTATATTGGTTTATAAATTAATTTAGACGCCGTTAAATCGCTGCTTTGGAGCAAAGCCACCAGGGGTAGCATTTCTCTCTTTCAATTTAATTGTTTTTTTTAAGTCAACAACTCTTTAAACCATCACATTGAGATGTGGGGGACAAGAAGAGTTTACTCGAAAACACTAACCGATCGCTCTCTAGTCTCTTCTTCCCTCCTCGTGAATCAGCGCGATTCTTCTCGAAGTTTCTTTTTTTTTTAATCTAACCATTTCCGCTTGACTGTCAAGTGACAGAATATTCCTCGCGGCTCCTTTAATTATACCAGTACCCCCCGCCATTCCATGCATGCCCCCGCCCTTGCCTTTCTTTTCAATACCATGTCTTTCAAATCACATGTTTTTGTTTAAAATATTCTTTAATTAAAATTTTTATTTTTACTTTTTAAACACATGTCAAAAATACCTTAAATTCAGGATGAAATCAAGGTCTGAAAAACTCAAATTAGTCGAGCGTGGTGAATTTTATACAAAAACAACAGAGATTAAATAAATAAAAAAAATATAACAAAACAGAGATTAATATCACTCACAATTTGTATCTTCATCTTAAGAGAATTATTATGAAGCTGTATTCGCATTGAGATAGCTTCGCCACCTAATTACTGATCAATTATTATTTATCATGAAACAAAACAAAACCTATTAATACATCACACAATTTTTTTTTTAGGCTTACAGAAAATCAGATATAGAGAAAGACTTGTTGAGTGGCTTGGATAGTTGGAGTGGAAATAATGTTTGAATATAAATGTGTTTTTTTACTAATTATTAATATAAATATATACATGATCCCTTACCATATGATCACCGAAGAGGGCAGGTGCGCATGCATGTCGACGACACACCCACGCATTGTTCACCCACCCCCACACACAGAGGGAATTGACTCCCACAAGTGACAAGTATCGGGCTAATTATTCGTCTAAAATCCTGATTAGGCATGCAACATGATGCCTAATAAACACCTGCGTCCCGTATGAGTGTATAAACTTGCATCTATCTATCTCCCTTGGTTAAGTTAACTGAATCATAAATAAATAAATAAAAGAGTGTTCGATCAAACTAGTGTATGATTGTTTGTGTGTTGGGTGTTTTATTCTATATTATAAAAATCATTTGCATTAATTGATTTTCGTTAGAGCATCCTGTTAATATGTTAAAAGCAATCCTGGATTTTTATGTTAAATCGAGAACTTATCCTAGAATAAAAATGAGAATGTTACAAATATTCTAGAGAGAGATGCTCTCCAATATATAAGAAGTAGAGAATGAACAACATGAACCTTTGTCTTGAAGAGTTTATTGTGTTTTATAACTCACGAGTCTTGCTTTTTTTAAGAGTGAAGTGTAATTTTATATTCGTGATATTTTGAGTTGTATTTTACTTATTTGCTAAAAGATGAAGACATGACAAGCTATGAGAGACTTTAATACATCGTTAGTGGGGTATAAACTCGATTAATTTAACCTATTTGCTGAGAAATAATTTCTCAATATATATATATATATATATAAAAGAATTGATGACATTATATTTAGATATTGTCGCAACCTCCTGTGAGCGCGGCGTCGCGACGATTCCTTCTGTGAGCGGGGGAATTCATGTTAGGGTTTTATCTTTATTTTTATGAAAAAAGGAGTCACCGCCTAGTATTATGGTTACTAGAAAACCTAAACTGATCTTTCATATACTCTATGGCAAGGAACTGGTTGCGTAAAACGAAGGTTTTAGCACTCCTAGTACGCTTTACCTGAGGTAAGCTACTTGGTGTTTTGGTTTTCCTTATAATTGATATGTTATTGATCTTTCAAAAATATATTGGTTAAATTATGATGACGTATTATTCCCGTAGAATATTTTGAATATTTACCACTTTAAAGTTTCGTTATCCAAATATTTACAGTGAATAACAATGAATTATCCCCCCTAATATTTTGGATAATAACTCCTTTTGGATTTCTTTACCCTAATATCAACAGTGAATAATAACGAATTATCTCTGCCAATATTTTGGATATTAACCCCTTTAGGATTTATTTATCCAAATATCAACAGTGAATAATAATGAATTATCCCCGCCAATATTTTGGATACTAACCCCTTTAGGATTTATTTATTCAAATATCAACAATGAATAATGTGAATCCCAAAAAATAAGATTTTTGATATTTTTGGAATATTGGCCAATACCCTTTGGATTTTACAAACATATTGTACAATCCAAAAATGCAAGAAAACAAATTTTTGTGTTTACAAAATCCTTGTTAAAACATATTTTTTCTTTAAACTCTGAAATAATATTTTTTAGAAAATGAAATATTCAAAATATGTTAGCGTATTGGTCGTATGCACAAAAACCACACATTTTATATTTTAAAAAAAAGATATATTTTTTTATTGCAAATTTTTGTATTTTTTTTAATTATCAGTGGGTTGACTACCACCCACACACTAGGTTGGGTTGTCAGCCCGCCTACATACCGGGCTTAGGCCCACTTAATCTCGGACTTGGCTACCAGCCCACTTAATCTCGGAGTAGATTATCAGCCCATTTATTCCCGGGCTGGGCTTCCAATCCAAACAGGCCGAGAGCCTAGCTTCTCTCGGGTGGGGCTTCCAGCCCACGCGGGGAGTGAATTAATTCACTCCTCGCATGCAACAAAGACGACGATGAATATCAACATGGTAATTTTTGGAGTGTGACGAATGACGTACCTGTTAATACATTTGGGTAGAGGAGGTCGATGTGGTTTTTCTAGTCATGATGGCATCAGAAATGGTGGCATGTGGTGACCGAAGTGAACGTCAGAAAATGGACGGGTCACATTGCAATCAGTTACTGTTGCCTTTGTTACCTTTACCTGAGACCGTGATTGGGTCGCCAGAGTTGAGTTGGAGATGCTGGTGACGACGGGGTGGTGCGAGGTGGTCGGAGCTGCGGACCGAGAGGGAGAGAGAGAGAGAGAAGCTTCTGGTTTTAGAGAAAGAGAGTAGACTTGAGAGAGGGAGAATAACTGCACCGTGGGGAAGAAGGTTATGTGTTTTTTTTACGTAAATTTCCTTTCCTACTTCCTCTCCTTTGTCTCCTTTTTTCTCCTCTGTCGATCCTCTCTTCCTTTTTTTTATCTTTACATACAAGTATTTATAGCAGAGAAGGCAACCCTTCAGTCGCCCATAGCGTGTAGCGAAGGGATGCTTGCCTCTGCATATCCAACAACGTGCATTTGTTCAAGACGTCGTGCAGGTGATTGAACGAGTGCATGCTTGCAAGTTAATGATTTGGGAGAAAGCAAATATAGGATTTGATCCCTCATTTTATAATTGTTCTAATCAGCACTCTCAATTAGCTTTAAACTTTTAATTTTGTGCAATTATATCTCCGTTACAATTTTGAGAGCAACCTTTGCTTTGCGTGCCTTTTTAATATGGTCATTGGTTTTGATTTGTGTGATTTAACCCTCAATTGACCATTAGACTCTTCATTTGTTCAATTTGGCCCCTTATTTTGCATAATTGGCTTGAAAATATTTTTACTCGGTCTTTGAAAATTGCAATCTCATCAATTGAACTCGGATTAAATTTAAGAACTTGACTTCTCATCGACTAATCCCTTAATAAAAATAATTTGACCAATCAAAAGTATAATTAAGTCATTGCATTTAGTTAAACCCTTCAATTGAGCCTAAATTAATTCTAAAACATAATCACACTTTAAATTGACCAACGATTAAATCAAATTGGACCATAAAGATATAATTATATCTTTCAACATAATTTTACGTAAATTTATCCAATAATAAATTATTTTAGCTTTGAATCTGCATTTTTTTTTCAGGGCACAAAAGAGGTATGATCGAGTTATCAAAAATGTCCAAAAATTTCCTACCGACACCATCCCCTTTTCTTCTATTTTTGTTATTTTTGGGTAGATTTGGATAATAACCCAAAATTAGGCTATGATAGATATTACGAGTCATTTGTTCTGCGCTTCGACATGGGTAGGACTATTTTTTCAAAAAAAACAAAAAATGTCAAGAGTATGAGTTTTTTTATAGCAATGTTAAAAAAAAAATTTATAATAATAATTTACTATTTTTTTATTTTTTTTTATGTAATACTATTGTTAAGTAATACAATTTACAGAAAAAAGATAAAAAATAATAATTTAAAGACAACTGCATTCACAAATTTATGAGTTGACAATTGATAAAAATGAGTTATTTTCCTTTCTGCAACAAAACTGGTTGCTTATTAAGTAGCAAGTTTTAATTTTAACAAAAGAGCAAACAAAAACAAAAATTAAAACCAAAATAAACATTATGATAAAATATTTTTATATAAAAAAATTAGTATTACTATCATTAGAAATATAAATATTATAATCATTTGGATTATAATAAAATCATTAAACTGTTCCAAAGAATAAAAAAACTGTAATGAAAGAGCAAACAAGAAAACAATTATAAAAAACACAATAACTAGGATTATTATTATTATTAATATTATTATTATTATTGTGTAAACAATGAGAATCATAAAATTATCTTGAAGAATAAAACAAAAAAACAAAAAACATTAAACAAAACATCAAATAAAAACAACCAAAATAAATCACAAAACCAAAATAAATATTATTAGCATAAAAAATCATTTGACTTGAAGAAAACATGAAAATTATAATCAAATAAAAAAATGAACAACGGGAAAAAAAGAAATATCAAATTTAAAATGATTATCAACATAAATTAAAATTTAAGAACTAAATTGAAATAAATAAAATCACAATAAAAGAGAAAATGATAGAAATTACAAACAAAAGCTAAGAGTATAGATACATGACTACAAATAAAAAGTAGAGACTATCCTAGAAGGATGTGAAAAATTAAAGGAGTCGAAACAAAATATAAATTAAAAAATAAGAGCCAAAATGAAAATCAAAATATATAATCAATTTTAATTGAAAGACAAAATTAAATAAATTAGAACTTCAATACGAAAAAAATTAGAAGAATGAAAAACAAACAATAAGATATGAATGAAAAAAAAACCAACAAAAGAGAAGATCATAAATAAATAAAGTAAGAGTATAGTTACATAAATACAAATAAAAATGAAAACTATAAAATTGTCTCGAAGAATAAAACAGAAAATTAAGAAACTTTAGCAAAAGAGAAAAACTTTTAACAAAACTAAAATAAATATTATTAGAAAAAATCATTTGATTTGAAGAAAAAATAAAAATAATGGAAAAACAAATAAAGAAAAAAAAGAAGAAATGTCAATTTTAGAATGATTATAAGCATAAATTAAAATTTTAGGATGAACATAAATAAAAATAAAACCCCAACAAAAAAAACGATAAAAAACTAATAGTATAATTATATATATGATTAATTAAAAACTAAACAAAAATAAAATGTATAAAGGTTAAAATAAAAAATAACATTTATGATTAATTTGAATTGAAGTTCAAAATTGCATCAAATAAACACCTAGGGATTGAAAAAATAACATGAATTACAAAAAATTAAAAATCAAAAGAATAAGACTTGAAATGAAAAATAAATTATATAATCAATTTCAATAGAAAAACAAAATTGAATCAAATTAAAATCTCAATACCGGAATAATTATAGAAATGAAAAAAAAGAAAAGAATAAGAGCCTAGATGAAACATAATATTTCTATTCAATTTCAATTTCAATTGAGGGACACAATTAAAAAAAATGAAAACTTTAATAACAAAAATCAGGATGAAAAACAACAATAAAAAGACCAATGACTGAAATTAATAAAGCATAAACTAAGAGGATTGACTTGTATTTTCAGCTGCAAGAGAGAGAGAAAAATAATTAATCAACTACCTCTGAATCTTTAACCAGATGACGATGCCACACACGCACCACCATAGAGAGAGGGTATAGCCTAAGTATAGGGATGCATCCAACGACATAGATGTGTCAATAATTTTTTCAAAACGAATAAAAAACAGAAAATTATCGAAAACATTTTTGAAAAAAAAGTTGAGACGATAAAAATCTTATTGGTGAACACCCTCAAATAACACGTGAGAGACCCACAATGTGGTCCTGTCAGCACCTGCCAGACCCAAGCACAGCCTAAGTTTAGCTCCGGCTAGATCCATCAATACTTGAGTTTGTCTAGGACCAGATCTAGGATGTTTTTATGAGGATACACGTCAACATGCGTGTCGCTAGAAATTATATATGTATATTTTGAGATGTTTTAGTAAAAAAATAGTGATAAAATTTTGAGAAATCAATGTCTCATGCAAACAAGAACTCAGCAAACACATGGTATTCAGGGAACGGAATTATATATAAGACGAGGAGAAGGCAATCACTCATACCAGGGAGTGTACGTTGGGCAAGTTGATCATATATATGATCACCCCATAACCAACAGGCTGATCAGAGCCTAATTAATTCAGCTCGCACGGCTCCCAGCTCTTTTCTTTCCCTCATGCAATCTTCACAAATCGCGGGTATAGGTGATTCATCAAATTTAGAGTCTGCTCCATCGATCGTACGACAGAATTAATTAATTTGTATATAATACACCGAATAGATCTTTCAAAAAGCAACAACTCGTTTTATTCCTTTGTTCTCGTATACTGTAACTTCCCTTTTTATTTGCTACAAAGGAAAAATATCATTACAAGGAAAATAAATCACAGCAGATCACCATCACCCCACTTATCCTGCAACATTGGCCTAACAGGGATGAAAAGAGAGAGAGAGATGAGACAATAACTATTGTAGTTAATTTGGTTTTTTCTGTTGAAATACATGCACATATACATGATATATCTATCCCCCACATGGAGCTTTGGTTTTTTATTTAAAAGGAAAAAACCAAGCTCTGCATGCCAGTAAAAAAAAAAAACAGGAAGACAAGGTGGGGATTTGCATGTGAAAAGGTCGTATCCAAGAAGGTAAAGGTCCTGATCAGGGAG
This sequence comes from Salix exigua, assembly GCA_032356905.1. Taxonomy (NCBI): domain Eukaryota; kingdom Viridiplantae; phylum Streptophyta; class Magnoliopsida; order Malpighiales; family Salicaceae; genus Salix; species Salix exigua. Next base: position 13,490,219 of record CM063591.1, on the reverse strand, counting down.
GAGATGGTGATGGTGGTGCTGCAATTAAGTTTCCAGTTCCCACAGTGTTCAAGCTGGATGAAGCTAGCAGATCAAAATTTAAAATCAGAATGGGATGGTATCCATTCCTTGCAAATTAATTATGTACTGTACAATAAATTAATATACCGCGGCCTTTGATTCCATGTTCGTGTGGCAGGTTTCATAGTTAGTGTTTAGGTAGAGCTAGAATCATCGCCTGGCTGAGCCAAACATCTGATCGAGGAGGATGACCATAGCCATGGCCACAGAGGTGTCCATCTCAGGATCAACAATGAGGCGGAATACGTCTACACCAAAAGCCACCCCACCCACCGACTCTTTCTTCTTGATCTCAGCCACTCTTCTCTTCTTCTCGTCGTATACGGCACAACATCTTTGTGCGTACGATCCCTCTATCTCATACATAACGTTCCTGTTACTGCCTGAGGCCGGACTAACATGAGCCAGACACTTGGTTTTGAGGATGTTAACATGCTTCTTCACCAAAAACCGAGGGTTGATGGCTGTTTCCCCTTCATATACTAGCCAGTTATCTCCAAGGCTCAACCTCTGTAAGTAAATTACATATAAACATGATCAATTAGTAAGACCATCAGTAAATATTTGTCTAACAAGTAATCAAACCTTTGTTATAGAAGTTTATAACAAAGTGTAATAACACGCACGCACCTTGCGACGGATGGTGAGGAGCGGCTTGCCAGCAGCATCCATGAGAACGATCTCACCATTATTACCGGAAGTGGCCATATAGTTGTCAACCCTAAACACAAGGTTGCCCTTGCCGTCATAGACCGTGAAGCCATGGCAATTGAACAGCAAAGACTTCTTCCACACGGTGAGGACAACCTCTGCATCCAAGGCATCATTAGCGGACTTGGAGTTGAACAGCCGCTGCTTCTCATTAGCGGTGGTGGGAGCAACGTTGGGGTATACCTTTGCCATTCCTGTACTTGTGCGGGGATGGATGGATTTCAGCCTCGCAACTTCGCGTAAACGCGCACACACACACCTGTGTGTAGCTAATTCATATACTATATAGGTACCTAGTTGCGCCTGTGTTGGAGAGTATAACAGGAGATGACAGGAAAGAGAGAGGGAGGGAGGGGTGGGGTGTAGTTTCTCTTCTTAACCTGAGCTGTGAATGGCAATAAGCTGATATACCCAACACGGACCACCATCTACATGTATATATATGACAGCAGCAGCAGTTGTAGCCAATGGATTACTGAGCGTGGCTAATATTCCTGCTGCTATCCATGGATGGCTCAAGATAAATCGAAAAGAAAAAAGGAAAAATACTGAGGATTCCTTTACTTTATTGTGTGTTTGCTTTTGAGGTAAAGAAGTGTTTTTGATTACTTCTTTATATTTTTTTCATGGGATAGATTATATTAATAAATAAATAATATATATTCTAAAACAAAATAAAATAACCATATTATATGACGACATAGCACGCATGATTGTGGAGGCAAAGTCCATGACCTAGCCAATCGTGCCCCGAAATTACAGCAAAAAAAGTGTCAAGTAAACTGGATTACTATTAGCAGCACAGGATTACAAAGTGACTTACCTCTTCGAAATAAAGTCTAATGATGGGAATCACTAATTAAATGTAGATCAACACCAGTGATAGGAGGATCTCCTTATTTAATTAGTGCTTCTAAGCCAATTAAATTATATAGAAACCCCAAATCTAGAATATATAGGGAAACTTGTGGGCGAGGAATGCTAAGCGGTGGGAGGAGGGCCACTCCTCCTGTTGCGTCTTTGACTTGCACAAGCCTCTCCTTTATCACAACGATAATAATGATAATAATAATAATAAGAACAACAATAATAATAAAATCACATCACAATCATGATGATCGTTGTCATTGGCTGGGCGGTTGATGTCAATCCCCCTAGCTCGACCCATTTTGTACGAGCAATACCTTCTTTGTTTTATTTTTTACGTTGACAGGGTCGATTTCAGATATAATAATTGAAGATAGTATCAAATCAAGCAGTAATTGATGCAGAAAACATGACGAGGCTGATTCTCTCTCCAGCTTAGCTGGAGTCTTGCGATAAATTCAAACTGGCACAGGGAGGAAATTGTTGAGCAAGTTGGAGGAGAGGCTACTCCATTCCAAAACGAGGGTCATATTCAGAGGAATAAGTGAGTGTTGTATTATCGATGCTGCAATTCCACAACAGGCTTGTTCGGATGACCCGTCAAGTTTTGAGGATCCATCTCTGATTCCGATTCCAATTCACACGCACCAGGCTGAGAAGGCGCGTCCAAATTAGGGTAGCTATACCGACGAAGAAAGAAAGGGAACACCAAGTAGGGCCAGGATAATCTCAGCCGATGCAGTGTGCGTGGTTGCAGGGCCGTGAGGAGATACATCAAATCAAACAAGAGCATCTATATATATATATATATATCTGAGTTGGATGCCTACTGTTCCGAATACTTCACAGTCAATACTTTATTTGTAGTCGAAGATGTCTCTGACTTTAATGGCCATCTAAAAAGCAAAGAAGAAAAAGGGTCTTTAATGCAAGGAAAGGAGGCCGGCGTTGAAATGGAGAAGACGCGCTCATGCCTTGTGCTTTGACAGCGATGTGCACCTCCAGCTCATGCGCTTTCGTTTTAGTGGAAGGAGAACCATTGCCACCATTTCATTCCTCCTAATAATATCGATCTCACACTACACCCACTGCCAACACTTTGTTCTTTTTTGTAATTTCTGTATTCGAACCAGCTAGCTTTTACTCATCTTTAATTTCACGAAAGCTAACAACTAGCTACTAATCTTCAATGATTTTGATGATTTAACATGATAATGAGTAGAAATACCATGAAAATGAGTAGAAATATGAAGAGATGATGATTCGATTCTTATAGCTACGTACCAAACCAAAATCAAACAAGCAACGCCTTCCTTCTTGTCTCCTCCCTCCTAAAATTCCCACCTACTTATGTATTTGGTCTCAATCAATTAAAAAGCTCCCCCGCCCCCCCATCTTCCTGTTTCTCCAATGAATCACCTCATGTCATTCCTAACTGAATCCTACCCTACGTAAATATATGTCGACGCACATCTTTCCCGTGCTTGGGCGTTCACCAACTCCTGATTATCAGACCAAGCTTCTGTCTACTCATGTGAGCATGGCATAATGCTTTCACATGTCAGCTTTCAGCCCCAGCTATCAGCTGCAACCCACCATCATTAAATGGAGTTTCGAGAGTTCACAACTTCAAGATCTATTTCCTTCTCGTTGAACCAATCTGCCGTGATATGTGTAGATTTGACTGCATATAGAAAGGAGCAAAAGTATCGAAGCACACAACTATCGATGATTCTTTGACATGTACTTCCTTTCTTGATGCCCTTTTCATCTGTGTACGGCACCATTGGCAAAAGCATCAAAGAATAACATCGACCTCTCTAGTACGAATACTTTTTTGCCGGCTCTACTCAGTTTACCACCAGCTAATCCACAGAAAGCTCTGATATTCTCTCCAGTCTCATCCTATTCGAGCTCCAACCTTTTCACTTGGGAGCAAATGTTGAACTGTAAACTCTGAAAATATTTTATATGGAGGACAGACTGATTCTCCATGTGCCTAAACTTCCTACGACTGAAAATCACAATCACACACCCAGCACGCAAGCTATGCCCATGAAACAGGGGTATCTTCCACACAAGCTGTTAATTGACCAACCGGGAGACCTAGCAGGGTAATGAACACAGTCGTCACTCAAATCAATTGAGAAAATCAAGATTTCAAAATTTGGATGTTTGACATCTATGAGGAAAAAAAATAGCAACATCCTATCTGTAAAGCAAGATAGAAAAAAGATTGATTAAGAAATTTTGGTAAGACACGGGATCGAGATGCTGTTTACGCAATTGTAGAATCATAAATAATGAATGCTAGCCCAATTTGTTGAGCTATTGTTGTGATTTAACTTATGTTTTTGTTGAGCTATTGTTGTGATTTAACTTATGTTTTGGTTTAATTTATTTAGATTTTAGTTGATATTTATTAATTACACTTTCTTTGTTGGGTGCTATTTAATTATTGCTGGGTATTTATTGAGGGAGCTATAAACCTGCTTATTTGTGGGGTGTTATGCAATTTCGATGAGTTGATCAAATGCTACACTATCCATCCTCTTAATTTTCTCTTCTTCCTTTATTTTCTTTCTATCTGCCTTTTATTTTATTTTATTTTATTTTTCTGAAACTCAGATTTTTAATTGTTCTTGGGACTAATCATCAATTAAGGCTTGAAAATTCTCAAAATTCAATATATCTTCTAAATCCTAGAAATTATGTAGAATCACCATCTAAGCCCTAGTCATCATCCATCCTCTCCACCAGCTAACCACGATAGTTTACGCCACCCCACGCAGTGGATGAACCAACTCCAGCCGAACCATATGCCACCGTTCATATTCATTGCCGAACCACCACCTAAATTCTTGGCCGAACAAGCTAAAACAAGAGCACCAATAGGGAAAAAGTATAGACAGCAATTTGTCTTACAGAGAATTAAATGCAGGGGGGCGATTTGTTTGATACTCACGTCTTGAAATAGCGAAATTGATTTTAAGTTTTCTTGTTCTCGCTGTTTACTGGGAGACAGGATAAAAGCTGAGTAATTTATCTCATGAAAAAAGAGAGAGGCATGTTCAACAATCAGAAAACATCAGGACAACAATCGCATCAATCTTAGCATGCCATTCCATGTTGCAGTTTCAACTTCTTTATTTATATATTTTTATGATCAATCCCGGTTTTTATTAATTATAAGTTAACTTTTACTGAAATTTATGCAGATATTTTTTTAAAAACAGGTTCAGCAAACACGTCGGACCCGAAATAATAGGGTTTGACAATTAGTTAGATCTAAGAAAATATAAATTTAACAAAACTCAAAGTAATTCTGTTGGACAATTAGCTAGGTCCAATGAAATGGGAGTCTCACAAACATTGGTCCAATGCAAAATATAACCATGGAAGACCCCAAAGTGAATAATAACGGTGCAGCAATATTACAGAGGTTCAATTTGTGAGGTTGAATCAAATAGCAAGTTCCACTGTAGAGAAAATTGCCAGAGCATGAAGACAAGGAAATCTGACAAAAGCTCAAATTCAGAGAATTTAAAGCTAAGATGTTCAGAAAAATCCAAGTAAAGGGAAAAGTAGAAGCAGCAAAGAAAAAAAAGAGGTAAGTGGAAGGGAGTTTTGTTGCCAGTCTTCAGAGTTTAAAGTTGATTAGCAGGATGGAGTGCTACAAAGAAGCTGCACTACAGATTGATATACTCCAAAGTTAAGCTTATGACATTAATTTCTTACTTTTCCTAGTTTCCTTTCATCTTGAAGTCTATTAAAGAGGGTGAAGATCAAATTGTCCGGCCTTTTAACATGCTACTTCCTAAGAAAACTCATCTAAAAAATCAAAGAATGAGCTGGTGTATGGACTGGTACTATCATTAAACAAATAGTTAAGAAACCAAAAGGTGGTAAGACAGGACCGTCATCCAAAACACACGAGATTGTCTACACTCAAGGAAGAGAAAAAACAGAGTTATAAACGTGTAACATTATACATCCTGCAATTTGAGAATATAGCATATCCAAAGGCCAAATGCAAGTTCAAGCTAAAATAAGTCAGCAACATCAACTCAATACCTATAGAACATGTCCCAAATTAAGTAACACAGCTAAATCATAATGCACCATTTTCATTTCACAGAGCTCTATCTCAAAAATGGTATATATCAATACAAGCATATGGTTCAGCAAACAGTAATATCAAAATAGAATGCAAGAATAAGCTGAGTAAAAGAAAACACCTAGACAAGTTCAATATAGGCCATGGGTGCGTTGTCCCCTCGTCTCGGTAAAGTTCTGATAATTCTGGTATAACCACCATCTCGTTCCCCGTATCTGCCGGGGACCTCGGCAAATAAGGCATGGACAATCTGCTTTTCATAGATGAAGCCGAGAGCCTGTCTCCTTTTGTGGAGAGAACCATCCTTGGCCAAAGTGATCATCTTGTCAACATACTTCCTCATGGCACTGGCACGTGCTCTGGTGGTCTTGATGCGACCATGTTTAAGGAGCTGGGTGGTGAGGCCTCTGAGAAGTGCTCGACGCTGGTCTGGTGGGCGATTGAGCTTGGGAACCCGCCTGCCATGCCTCATGGCCAAAAAGCGAGAACCATTATCAACGCCAGGGAAGACATGCCCCCAAGTGATATTGTCTGTAAGTAGAACACACAGCAGTCAGAATGGTAATCTGAAATGGCATGAATTGATGAAAACAAAATTTTCCTGAGCCCTAAATTTGATCAAACAGGTAGCAGCAGCATTACAGATAGGTATCTGAAAGAGAAGTAGACAAATTACCGGAGAAACCAAGGGAGAGGAGAGGGTTAAGAGAGGCGAGAGAACGAGTAAGGACTGGTTGTTGCCGCTGATGGCCGCGAGGCGAAGATAAGCTGATGCTTTTGTGGAAGCATTGGCGACCAGATGATGATGGGAGTCGAATAGTGGCCGCGGCACTCGTTGAAGAAGAAGAATAAGGAGGAGAAGGGAGGGAGGACCTGAGAGAAGCCATGCTCCATCTATGACTGCTAGAGCTAGGAGAACCGTCCACTGCCACTGCCACTGCCATTGATGATGCCACTTCTTCCACTACAATGTTTGGCTGGACTTGACGCTCGAGGTTTTCAAGGTAGGAAGGATTGGATCAGATGACAGAGCGGATAAGATGGGAGGACAAGGAATTTAATCACTCCTGGGCTTCGATGGGCTGGTCTGGGCTTTTCATTTGTATGGCGTGAATTAGTACATTAGATTCAATAAAAATAATTACCATATTGAACTAATTATCTCGAAGAGTCCGTTTGGTATTGCTTCTCAGCCTGCAAGCAAAACCAAACGGGCCTTCCCTTTTGCTTTTCATGGCTTTCAACGGCATCTTAGTTTTTTTTTTAAGAAAAAAAAACAATTCATAGGATTTATTTTGTTTAGTTTTTTTTAATTTCATTTAGTTTTTTAAAAATATTTTTTAAAAAAATACATCAAAATATATTTTTTTAAATCATTTTTGACATCACTATATAAAAATAATTTAAAAATATCAATTTTTTTTTAATTTAAATAAAAAATAAAAATATTTTTTAAAATTTATTTATTTCAAAATACTTTTTAAAAAGCAGTACTAAACACTCACTTTAACTCCTCCCTGTCAAGTCCAGCTCAGTCCCTTGACTTCAAATTTCAAGTGTCAACAGGCGATGATGCATGGATCACGGCCAGAAAAGGCATCTGGTCAAACAAATTCCATTTTCCAATCATTTGTAGATTTTGTCCATCATTTGTAATCCAACAATTTTTATTCTTACAAGAGCATGTTGTTTCTGTATTGTTTTTATTTTTAATTTTCTGAGAAATATGTTGATATTAAAAATAAATTTGAATGGATTGATGCGGAAGAAGAAAAGCATTCTTGCTTCGGAACAGACCAAAGCCATTTTTAGACAAAGCCCTTGTAGTGATTAGTAGGGGGAAAGTAGCTATGAAAGCGAAGTGGAGTTAAAACTTAAAACTTAAAAGAGGAAGCATCAATAGGAGGGTTCGTGTCGTGTCTCCCTGACTGACTGGTCGGTCCTACACACCGTCGCAATAGCAAACAGGGGCCGGAAGAGATTCACAGATCCTCTCTCCACTCACTGTCTGGTATCTATCGGCCATACATAAAGAGAGAGACCAGCTCCTTTCCCTTTTTTTTGGGATAGCAATTTCTTTTTCTAACAGTTATTACTCCTTATAACCAGTTTCAGTAGTAGGGTATGTAATTAACACCACTGAAACCACTACTTGCTTAAAAATTTCTTTTTTTTCCCTTTTTTTTATAATAAAAACACCGGTAACAGTGAGAGAGAGAAAAAAAAGTGTCAAGGGGGAAGACAGGAAAAAAAAAAAAAAAAAACAGCCAAGAATGAAACAAGTAGGCTGCTGCATCATCAGGACAGTCACTCTACCAGTATCTGCTGCTGCTCTACCCCTACTACTCATAAGTCTTCAAGGTCACTGTCACAACATTTCTAGTTCCAGCAGAGGTATTCAAGATGGGCAACTGCGGCACTAGAGAAGAATCTGCTGTTGTCTCCACTGCTCAAGGTTATTCAATTTCCCGTTTTAGTTTCATCCCCAGATCTATCCCTTCCCCCATTTCTCTCTTTAGCACCCTACATTTTGCTACTGGGTATTTAAGGTCTCGTTGATAAAGCTCGAAATTTTGGAGATTTTTCTTTGAAATCATTTGAAGTTTGAATCTTTATTCTTTTATAAAAAAGAAATTTCGAATCATTATTATTTATACGAGTGTGAAATTTGGTGGGCGTGCAGTTCAACAACAGCTTCACATACTGTCATCATCAGCATCAATTAAAAACGGCCAGTCAGACAAAAAGCATACCAGGTCGATTTCAGATCTGAGCGATCCTACTTCAACTCCACGCAACTTTGAGGACTCAAGAAAGAATGCCCTTCTTTACACCCATGTTATAGCCTTCACTTTGTATGAGCTCGAGACTATTACCAAGAGCTTTCGCTCTGATTACATTCTCGGGGAAGGAGGATTTGGAACGGTTTATAAAGGCTACATTGATGAGAATGTCAGGGTTGGCCTCAAATCTATTCCAGTTGCTGTCAAGGTTCTAAATAGAGAGGGTCTTCAAGGCCACCGTGAATGGCTTGTATGTCTCTGCTTAATTTGCGTTGACCTTGCCCAACCCGACCTCTCTTTACTTCTTCTCACTTTCATGTCTTTCCTGCTTATTGCGTAGTGTTTGTTTCTTTTTTGTTGTGTTTGCTAGACGGAAGTGAATTTTCTGGGGCAGCTAAGGCATCCTAATTTGGTGAAGTTGATTGGGTATTGTTGCGAGGATGATCACAGGTTGCTTGTTTACGAGTTCATGTTCCGAGGAAGCCTTGAGAATCATCTATTTCGAAGTATGCATTTTTTTGCCTTTTGCTCCTCTTCAATTATTGTGTTTCCTGTTACCAATTACTGTCTTTAATGTTACTTATTGCTCCTTCGTGACTAATAAGGGTATTGATACTGCTTTAAATGACGATATGGTAAGACTGAATTTTGCTGCGATCATCAAAGATTACTTCTTTTTTTCCTGCTAAAAAGATGCATTCTTTGCCTGCTCTTCATTCTTTTGATGTTTTGCAGCAGTAATTGCAATCATAATTTCTGCTGCCATAGCACCTGCATTTGAGATCAAGGCTGCTTTGTAATGAAAATTATACTCATAGTTCTGGCATATGTCTGTGGTTGTCTGTGAAATACATAAGTTGCTTGTTCTATTAATCGACTGACAACATAAAGTTATTTGAAATGGCGTCACACATAAACTTACTACTTTGAGGATATGCTTCTATATCCTTAACTTTCCAATTAGGCTCATTAACTAGATTTATTGCTGTTTGGGATGTTCTCTCATTGAAGAGTTCTGAATCTGAAGTGCTATAAAACTTTTGCGTGTTTTGATTTGTTTAGGGAACGTGATGCAAATTGTTTCAGAAATTATATCAGTTTAGATTTTCAATTGTTTTAGAAATTATACCGCAAGGATGAATAGATTGTCCTATACAGTGATCATGAAGCAACAAAGATGATCTATCACTTTGTATAATCTGTAATTTAGTAATTTTATAACGATTTATTGTGATTATTGGTGCCAATTGTATTGTACTTGTTAGTTCCAGTGAGAACATGTATATGACCTTGCTAATCATTAAAATCTGTAACCTCATTGTTTTGTTAACTTGAATTTCCATGAACTTTTCCGAGGAATGCAGAAGCAACAGTTCCATTATCTTGGGCCACAAGAATGATGATTGCTCTCGGAGCTGCTAAAGGGCTTGCTTTTCTTCACAATGCAGAAAGGCCAGTTATATATCGGGACTTCAAAACTTCCAATATATTACTGGACTCTGTAAGTGGGGTTTTTATATGTCATTTATCTGAGATTTCTTGTTTGGTTTTCTTGATACAGGGCAGGCCCTCCCTATTACTTGTGCTAATACTCGTTACCTATGCATTCATAGGATTATACAGCCAAGCTTTCTGATTTTGGGCTTGCAAAAGCTGGACCCCAAGGCGATGAGACTCATGTATCAACTCGAGTGATGGGTACTTATGGTTATGCTGCTCCTGAATATGTAATGACAGGTACAACCTTCAATCTCTAAAATTCTTGAGGTTCAACGCTATTTATTCTACGGTTTGGTAAGGCGACTAATTACATTGTTTCAGAGAGAGCTTAAACTAGGAATTGTTCAAGAAGTGTTTCTGTATGCATGGAGAAAAATCAGCTCTAAAGGTTTGCCTGTCAACGACTAGTTAATTAAGGAAATGGGTGGCAATGTTGGGTAATCTGGTATTAGCTCTGCTGAGAAATATGTGGTTTCTCACTTGGATCACGTAAGGCTATGATGTAGATTTTCATTTCAGTTGAGTAAGAATAGGAATATAAAGAGTTCACAATATAGATAAAAAAATAAGGGTGGCATATCAAGCGTCTGTCAATTTAAAATGCTTGAAGTTTGATGATGCTAATATAGAGTTGGCAGCATTCGAAATTGCTATTCAATGATGCAAAAATGATCCAAGTTGCAATGTTAGTCCTGTAATAATAAACAATATAAAAGGAAGCCTATACGACCACGTCTTCAAAACTCTGCCTGTATTGAATGGACAAGTGAGCCAGAGTAAAGTGTTTATATCGACAGAAGCTGGAATGAACCTGTCATATTCTTTTGATATTGATTTCAAGGGGAAAATGCTCAACATAGTCAACCACAATTCTTTCCTAAGTTATTAAGTGTAACTCTGTAAAGTTTGGAATTACTTGAGTAAGCCTAGAACCGAATCCAGAGCTGGTGGTTAGTTAACTCAGAACTCCAGAATTCAAGACAGTTAACTTGAGACTTAAATCTTAAGTTGCAAAGTGCTTTTAGTTGAGGCAGGCACAAAAGAACCTAAATCAAACAAAGTGTGGAATTTTTGAAGCAGTTGTAATACCCAATCTGCTGCTTCCTTAATACCGAGAAGTAACTTGCTTATTGACAACCACTTCCTTTCTCTGCCATTTTTTGATTTTGTAGTCACATTTCACATGATCCACATTTTAAATTTGTTGTTTATGTTTTATGGTATGGTGAATCAATGATTTCTGTGCATGAATGTGCCTAATTTCATGGACATTGCAGGGGTGCCAAATTGCCTGTGTAAATGCATGTAACCGTGCTTGCTTTTCTTGAAAAGTTTTTATTGGCATGCAGGCCACCTGACTGCAAGAAGCGACGTATACAGTTTCGGAGTAGTTCTTCTGGAACTACTGACAGGAAGGAAGTCAGTTGACAAGACCAGACCCAGCAAGGAGCAGAGCTTGGTGGATTGGGCTCGTCCAAAACTGAATGACAAGCGAAAGTTGCTGCAAATAATTGACCCAAGACTGGAGAATCAGTACTCTGTAAGGGCAGCACAGAAAGCCTGCAGTCTGGCATACTACTGTCTGAGCCAGAACCCAAAAGCAAGGCCCCTGATGAGTGATGTAGTTGAAACTCTGGAACCTCTACAATGTAGCAATGATGGTGCCAATGGAGTTTCATCATCGTCACTGACCCCAACCCTAGCAGGCAGTGCTAGTGCTTTCGCAATGGGAGGGGTCCCTGATTACCGGATGCGTCGGAGATTCACCAACAATGTTGGTCCTGGTTCTAGCTGTCGGTCTCCTAATCCAAATTGCTCTCCTGGTGGCCCTGCCGCGTGCAGGGTCAGATAAGCGATGTCACCTTCTATGTATTTTGTGTGCCTTTCCGTCTCCATCCATCTTTCTAAATGACAGCATCTGATTGTTAACTCACGAGTGGAATTTCTTTCTGTTGTAGTTGGTGTACATTCTATCATCTTTGACCCCCAGCCAGCTGTTAGTTGCTGCTTGCTAACTTGTTGCCCGTATCAATTTTCTAGCAAAGTTTGCACAGCAATAATAATTGCCAAACGAAAGCAGTTTTTCTTATCTGCCAATGTGTTGAGGAAATATACTCGAGTTAATATATACATTTAATTAAGAGTCCCCTCATACCTAACTGTAGCTTGATTAATAATAATGTCATGATTTTCCCTCTCGGACTGTTTGGATTTGGATGCCATATCAGTTAACGGATGCTGAGGAGAACCAACGAGCATTGGAAATATTGTGCCCATCACAACCATCTAGTCTCTAGCCCTTCTTTTGATGGTCTCATATCTGGGGCCAGGCAGTGTTGAGTTGAAAGCTTTTTGTGAGGAGGCTTATGGAGTGATCAAGCTTCCAAAATTACCCAATGGCCAACCGCTTTTGACTCCATCATTGGCTGTGCATGATACCGTATGATATAACTCTTCTCCACAAAATTTGATTCCTGAATTCAACTCTTCTCTCCGTCTATGTATGTAGGTACATGCACAGCTTTTGCTCTGTGGTCTGTCAGTCGACATGGAGATGAATTATTCCACGAAGCCAGCATTATTAGTAATTTAGTATTAGCAATCCTTTTGTTGATCATTAGTCCAGCCGGTAAGTTGGTTTCTGAGCAAGTTTTCAATCTTTATCTTGACTCACTGTATATAGACATGGAGTTGGTTAATCTTTCACAGCAACTACTATATTGGCAGTGGAGGCTTCTCCGGTGAGCACATCGTTAAGTACTGCTGCAGGAGGATTCCGGCCTATGGAGGCAACGGCAATTGGAAGAAAGGGAGATGTTGATTTGTAGAGAAGAAGGCCGGCTCCTTTCCAGCTGTGTTTGCTATGCAATTGCTGCGCCGGGGCAGCAACCACCGACTGTGCCTCGTGCGCTACTTTCCTGCTGTGGAATCGATTGCCAACTTCCTAACAAGCCTTATGGGGTTTGTGCTTTTGTGCCCAAGTCCTGTAACTGTACCTCCTGTGCTACTGTCTAGCTCACTGCTTTTCCATGTATATAAATTCAACCATCTTCAATTAATTAATCTTTATTATACATCGAAACCTTAATCTACTCCATGGCGCAGTTTAAGTATTCATACTTCTGCTTGCGGTCAGTCATTTTGGTCTGTACAATCTTCAAATTTTTATGCATTGATATATATATATATATATATATATATATAAACCAATACTCAACTTATAATCATTGAAAGATTTTTAAAATCTCAAGGCTCCAACTGCATTCATGAAGGTGGAAAATATTTAGTATAAATTTGCTCGTCTCAGTAAGCCTATGGGCAAGTAAAAGCAATCATACTCATTTATAGCGACCAACTTGCTGCATAACTTTTCCTAGTTATTAAAGCTCTAATGGAGCATGCATGCCAATAATTATACAAAGGTCCATAACACATCCTATTCTAAGAGTGTTTTTGTTATTTGCCATTAATGACGATTAAAAAACTATCAATGACCTTTTGATCAGTTCTTAACATACATTATTATTGATGTAGTATAAAAAGTTCAAGAAATTTGAGAACAAGAATTATGTTTTTTTTTCTCCCCCTTTTCTAATTGATTTTTTTTTAATTTCATTCTTTAATACTAGGTTAATTTGAATTTAGGACTCATAATTTTTTTTTTTAATATTCTATGAGGTTATTATAGTCTTATGATCTAAGCCACAAGTTTAATCAAAAGACTCGAGTTGACCTTGATAGTTTTTGTGTCCTTTATTTTAATTGATTTTTAATCTAACCCTTCATCTTTGGATTGATTGATAGTTGAATTTTATAATTTATTTTGATTTTTTTTGTATGGCTATCCTAATCTTATGATCCATATTTGATAGGTTAAGCCCGGTAGACTCGATATATTTTTTTAGTTAAATTTTGTGATCAATTTTATCATTAAACAATGGGCTGGTTAAGGATTGAGTCCCCTACTATTTATAATATTGTAATTAACACTTGGGCTTTGGACCTTAGGTGCATTTTATGATCCATAAAAGTGTTATTCGATACTTCTCCTAGATATTAACCATTTTAATGATATTTATAGCCATTTTAATAATGAAATCAATATGTTCGACAATGAATGTTGTTGTCCTTTGGTGAAGAGCTATGAATAGAAACATGAGATGAAACTAAATTGGATCTTCCTTTTTTTTCCAACTAGATGACGCAACAAAGCTTTAATATGATGTGTAATTAAATTACATTTGTCCTGGTAGAAACTTTATTACCTATAAAATTGAGGTCTAATATCAACTAAAAAGGGCTTGAATATGAAAAGACGAATAAGGTTAGAAATCTAAGGCTAATACTTATTTAAATAGGACTAGTCCAGTCAGGATCAATTTGTCCGAAAATCCAAGGCTAACACCCCCTCCAAAAACCAAGTTCAATCATGCCTGGGGGAAAAAATCTATTACCCATAAAAATGAAGTTTAATACCAACTAAAAAAGGCTTGGATATGAAAAGACGACTAATGTTAGAAATATAAGGCTTATACCAATTTAAATGGGGCTAGTCGAGTCAGGATCAATTTGTCCAAAAATCCAAGGCTAACACCCCCTCCAAAAAGCAAGTTCAATCATGCTTGGGGAAAAAGTCTATTACCCATAAAATTGAAGTCTAATACCAACTAAAAAGGACTTGGAAATGAAAAGATGAACAAGGTTAGAAATATAAGACTTAAACCCATTTAAATGGGGCTAGTCGAGTCAGGATCAATTTGTCCGAAAATCCAAGGCTAACACCCCCTCCAACAAGCTAATTCAATCATGCTTGAGGAAAAAGTCTATTACCCATAAAAATGAAGTCTAATACCAACTAAAAAGGGTTTGAATATGAAAAGATGACTGATGTTAGAAATATAAGGCTTATACCAATTTAAATGGGGCTAGTCGAGTCAGGATCAATTTGTCCAAAATTTCAAGGCTAATACCCCCTCTAGAAACCAAGTTCAATAATGCTTGGGGAAAAGTGTATTATTCATAAAATTGAAGTCTAATACCAACTAAAAAGGTCTTGGATATGAAAAGATGAAAAATATTAGAAATCTAAGGCTAATACTCATTTAAATGGGGCTAGTCGAGTCATGATCAATTTGTCCGAAAATCCAAGGCTAACACCCCCTCCAACAAGCTAATTCAATCATGTTTAGGGGGAAAGTCTATTACCCATAAAATTGAAGTCTAATACCAACTAAAAAGGGCTTGAATATGAAAAGACGACTGATGTTAGAAATATAAGGCTTATACCAATTTAAATGGGGCTAGTCGAGTTATGATCAATTTGTCCAAAATTTCAAGGCTAATACCCCTCCAACAAGCTAGTTCAATTATGCTCTGGGAAAAGTCTATTACCCATAAAATTAGAGTCTAATACCAACTAAAAAAGGCTTGGATGTGAAAAGACCAACAAGGTCAGAACTCTAAGTCTAATACCCATTTAAATGGAGCTAGTCGAGACAGGATCAATTTATTTGAAAATCCAAGGCTAACACCCCCTCCAAAAACCAAGTTCAATCATGCTTGGGGGGGAAGTGTATTACCCATAAAATTGAAGTCTAATACCAACTAAAAAGAGCTTGGATATGAAAAGACGAATAATGTTAGAAATATAAGGCTAATACTCATTTAAATGGGGCTAGTCGAGTCAGAATCAATTTGTCAGAAAATCCAAGGCTAACACCCCCACCAAAAATCAAGTTCAATCATGCTTGGGGGAAAGTGTATTACCCATAAAATTGAAGTCTAATACCAACTAAAAAGAGCTTGGATATGAAAAGACGAATAATGTTAGAAATATAAGGCTAATACTCATTTAAATGGGGCTAGGCGAGTCATTATCAATTTGTCCGAAAATCCAAGGCTAACACTCTCTCCAAAAAGGAAGTTCAATCATCCTTGGAGGAAAAGTCTATTACCCATAAAATTAGAGTCTAATACCAACTAAAAAAGGCTTGGATATGAAAAGACGAACAAGGTTAGAAATATAAGGCTAATACTCATTTAAATGGGTCTAGTCGAGTCAGGATCAATTTGTCCGAAAATCCATGACTAACACCCCCTCCAACAATCTAGTTCAATCATGCTCGGGGAAAAAGTCAATTACCCATAAAATTTAAATCTAATACCAACTAAAAATGACTTGGATATGAAAAGATCAACAAGGTCAAAACTCTAAGGCTAATACCCATTTAAATGGGGTTAGTCGAGACAGGATCAATTTATCTGAAAATCCAAGGCTAACACCCCCTCCAAAAACGAAGTTCAATCATGTTTGGGGGAAAAGTCTATTACTCATAAAATTGAAGTCTAATACCAACTAAAAAGGGCTTGAAAATGAAAAGATAAACAAGGTCAGAAATCTAAGGCTGATACCCATTGAAATGGGTCTAGTTCAGTCACGATCAATTTATCCAAAAATCCAAGACTAACACCCCCTGCAAAAACCAAGTTCAATCATGCTCGGGGGAAAAGTCTATTACCCATAAACTTGAAATCTAATACCAACTAAAAAACGTTTGATATTAAAAGACCAAAAAGTCAGAAATCTAATGTTAATACCCATTTAAATGGGGCTAGTCGAGTAAGGATCAATTTGTCCGAAATTCCAAGGCTAACACCCCCTTCAAAAAAAAAGTTCAATCATGCTCGGGGGAAAAGTGTATTACCCATAAAATTGAAGTATAATAAAAACTAAAACGGACTTGCATATGAACAATATTAGAAATCTAAGGCTAATACTCATTTAAATGGGGCTCATCGAGTCAGTATCAATTTGTCCAAAAATCCAAGGCTAACACCCACTCCAAAAACCAAGTTCCATCATGCTTTGGGGAAACGTCTATTACGCATAAATTTGAAGTATAATAACAACGAAAAAGGGTTTGGATATGAACAAGGTTAGCAATCTAAGACTAATACTCATTTAAATGGGGCTCGTCGAGTGAGGATCAATTTGTCCGAAAATTCAAGGCTAACACCCCCTCCAAAAACCAAGTTCAATCATGGTTGGGAAAAAAGTCTATCACCCATAAAATTAAAGTCTAATTACTAAAGAAACTAAAAGGAATCGGATATTGACTGTAGATTACTGTTGCTCAAGACTTATTATCACTGTTCATTGGCAATATATCTTGGTGCATCGTGGGTGTTGGTCCTTTCTCATTTTCTTTCTTTCTTCAGCCGTGTGCTGCCAGCACATGGTGTCATGGGGTATCAAGTTTGTGCGGGTGTTTATTTATTGGAGTAATCCACCCAGCGTTAGTGGGCCTTAGATATGGATTTGTTCACGCCATAGGCCAAGAAAAGATTTATGATAGGATTACAATTTTAATTACATATTACAATTATTATAATTATTACTATAGAAATTAAAAGGGATCGGACATTGACTGTAGATTATCGTTGATTACAATTTTAATCAACATAAAAACTCTAACGCAATGCGTGAGCAAACATACTTTAATCTATTACAATTTCAGCTTATTAAACATTAAAATAACTAATTATAACACGCAAAAATATAGGTTTATTTCTGGAAAAATATTACAATATTTTTATTTATAATGTGTCGATCTAATATTATTGAGGAAAAATGCAACTTATAAAAAAATTACCTACGTTATCTACAATTACAAAATATACTGAATCACTTTCCATTTCAATTATACAAATTTTATCAATCATAATTTAACTAATTAAATATTAAAATAACAAAATACAATACATATAAAAACAATCAATTTTCTACATAAATAAAAATAACCTACATGATCGCTGCGGCATACAACTCGTACCAACTAAAAAGAGTTTGGATATGACAAGACCAACAAGGTCAGAAATTTAAGGCTAATACCCATTTAAATGGGGATAGTCGAGTCAGGATCAATTTGTCCAAAAATCATAGGCTAATACCCCCTTCATAAAGCATGTGTAATCATGCTCGAGGGAAAAGTCTATTACCCATAAAATTTAAGTCTAATACAAACTAAAAAGGGCTTGGATATGAAAAGACGAATAATGTTAGAAATATAAGGCTAATACTCATTTAAATGGGGCTAGTCGAGTCAGGATTAAGATGTCTGAAAATCCAAGGCTCATACGCCCTCCAACAAGCCAGTTCAATCATGCTCGGGGAAAAAGTCTATTACCCATAAAATTTAAGTCTAATACCAAGTAAAAATGACTTGGATATGAGAAGACCAACAAGGTCGGAAATCTAAGGCTAATACCCATTGAAATGAGACTAGTCGAGTAAGGATCAATTTGTCCGAAAATCTAAGGATAAAACCCTCTCCAACATGTCAGTTCAATTATTCAACTAAAAAGGACTTAGATATCAAACCCTAAACTCTAAACTCTTTACCCAAAAACCCCAAACCCAAAATACTAAATTGATACTTGTATAGTAAAATCAAGATGAACAAGAAAAAATAAAAAATTAAGCGATTAAATTGATAAAATAATATCTGAAGTGAACTTCCATGTATTTGAGCTTAATGGAGAGAGAAAAGTGGAAAAAACTCATCCTCTAAATGACGATGCGTCATCAACGTGTTTTAAATAAATATAAAAAATACCCAAACACCCTAAAGGCTCGTGTAATTATGAAGGCTCGTGTAATTATGACAATAACACCTGGGAAAATATCAATCTATCCCTTGAACAAACTCTTCACTTTTATCTTTTCTGAGAGTAAATCAGTATTTGTATTGCTAACGACTAATAGAAAAATCAATGATGATACTCCTAACAGTAGTATTTTTTTTTTATCTTATTAAAGGGCAATATTAATTTCATTGTTTATCAAAATCTAAAATGTCCATAATACTCTTGTTCATACAATGTTTTTTTATTGCAGTAAAATGATAAAATGATAATTTAATTATAAAGTAATAGTTTTATTGTGAACTGAAAAATAAAAATACGTAAACACCCAAACCCAATAACTAAAATTAAAAACTACCAAAAAAAAATAATTCCCAGGTTGAGGTTAATCTTTCGAGGAAGAGAAAGAAAAAGGGTTTCGTTCAATCTTGGGCAGATGGTTGGCATTTGGGTCGCCATGCCCCCATTTGGTGAATCAGATATATAGGAAAGAAGAGAAGTTTTGTAGAGCAGAGTAGAAATACAAATAAAAAAGGATGGAGAAGATTAAATGTTTAGTTCCGGAGAGTATAAAGCGGATGGTGGGAGAAAGCAGTGACGAAGATCTTGCGTCTACGTCTTCTACTCTACGTCACTGCCTCCTTAGTTTACCCCAATTTCAACAAGTAACTAAGAAATCATTTCGCCTCTTTGCTTCCCATTTAATTATTTTTTTATCTTCAATTATAAAAAAATGCAATTTAATTTTGTTGTTCGTAGATGATTGATGATTTGGCGGATTCAGATACTAGTCTCTGTGGAAAGAACAAGAAAGTTGCTTTGGAATTGAAGCAAAAAGGAAATGAATCTTATTTAACAGCAGAGTACGCCTCTGCTTTGGCATCTTATTCCCAGGCACTCCGTGTTGCTCCAATGGATGCTGTTGATATGAACAAAAATCTGGTTGCCACCTTATTTCTCAACCGGGCTTCTTTATTTCATGTCAGTACAGTAAAATAACAAACTGTTTTCATTGTTCAAATTTTAAATCTAAAACTGCCACTATCTATTCTCTACTTATTATGTTTACTCAACTGATTCAGTTCATGTTAAAGTTTATTTTGTTTGTTTGTTTGTTTGTTTAGAAAATAGGTTTTCTTACGGAGTCTCTACGGGATTGCAAGCGCGCCCTTCAAATTTCCCCAACATATGCTAAGGTGAACATGCAACATATGCAATATTTTCAAGAACTCTCTGTGTGAATCTATTGATTATTTAGCAAAACATTTGATTCTAAAAGTTTAAGGGATTTTACTTTAGCAAAAAAAAAAAAGAATATGCCTTCAGAGAAACTGTCTGCTAGAGATTAATAAGTAAATTAGTTTCCATTTCATGGCTATGTATCTCGATTTTGTGCCATAATATTATTCATGGGCAGCCAAAATCAACAAGTTTGATCACCATGCTGGTGATTTAGATTTAGGTTCAGCTAATTTGCCTCAGAATATATTTTGATTTCTTCACATTTGTGACAGTTATTGTGACACTATCTTCTAACAATAAATATATTGGGCGCATTGCTTCATCAAAGGTCTTTTCTGTTCATGTTATAAAGTATCATTACCTATTTCTTCTTTAAGGTTAATACATTTGTTACTTTGGAAAACCAAATGTCCAAGGATTAACTTTGGATGGTTTTAGGGCTATCATGAGTTTTTTGAACTTATTTTAATTGATGGAAGTTTGGTTTCTCTTATGTTTTGTGGGTTTCTGTTGTCCTAAGCTTTAGTTCTTTGTTTATTTTTGTGTTTTGGGTTTGTTTGCTGTCTTCAACCTTGGGGTAGTGAGCACTTTGGATTAACTGATTTTATGTTGAAATCCCCTTTTTCCATGTGAAGAAAGTTAGTCTTCAAAATGACGTACTTCCTCTCAGTTGTGGTCCTGACTCATTACGTTTGCAATTCCAATCCTTATATCAATTTCGAATGTTACAAGCTGGAAACTAGTATTCGCCATCTCCAAATTTGGCTTCTTTCCTGCAGGCATGGTATAGGAGGGGTAAAGCAAATGTTGATTTAGGAAATTTTAAAGATGCTGTCAATGACTTCAACAATGCTAAAAGTTTTGAATTGTCAATGGATGGAAAGAGGCACATAGAAACTGAATTAACCATAATTCTAGAAAGACAGAAAAGCACAAGCAGCAAAACAGTTCAGGAGAATGAGAACTGCTTTGGACATTTTGGTAAGACTTTTTTAAGCTTTTCAACTAGCCATATATTTCTATCATGTAATCTGTGTGTGGTATGATGTTATGCATCCTATGATTTTGTGTTGCAAACTCAAATATTGTATAATTTAGGGAATAAGTTTAATGACCTCGAGAATGCAAGACTCCTCTACCCTAAGCATATGAGGCTTTCCTTCTCTTATTTTCTTTATAATAGAAGTTTCAATGAAGCCCTTCTCCTTAAAATGCATTCAATATAATCGAGAGTTGAGATAGAGTGTTAATTAATAATTTGTTTTACATAGCATTTTGCTTGGATCACATGGCAGTGCATACAAGGATTGGTATGTTGCTTAGCACTCCCTTAGTCCCTAAATAAGTTTCATACTATCCTCCTTTTGGCACTCCTAATTTAAATGTCCATATCAAAAGTCAAATTATAATAAATACCCCACGTTACTTCTTTAACCTTTATCATTATCTAAATTTATTTAGAACAAAAATTGAGATGGAAATGAAAAACATAGTTGGGGGTAGAATTGGAAAGATAAACTGTTGATAAAAATATAATATTTTTCAATGGCTTCCTTGAAAATTTTGCACTCTTCAGACCGAAGGAGTATTTTCTTAGTGGATTTAGGCATTTTTCTTCCTTGATTAATCAAGTAGACTCCCTGGCTGATTTCGAAGCTTTGTTTTTGCTCTTTGTTTCTCTCTCCTATAATTTCTCCTCCATGGATGGATGTATATAAAGCTTTTAGGAAATCCATATCTTAAGCTGTTATGGAGATACAGTTTTCTTAAGAAAGGTGTTCAGGATATCTTTGAAGCTTAACAATTCAATTCTATCTGGTCAACAATGTGAAGTGGTGCATGTATCAGGAGATACTTACTCATTTAAGTAATTATACATGCTATAAATTTGGGGGGAAAGGAAAAGAAATTGCTTGAGTTGCAGTGTGAATAATTTGTTTGATTGACAGTAGCCATTTTCATTACCTTTACTAAAAGACATTGTTGACTCAGGCACTGATACATGATCAAGATACATATGCTTAAAAACTGAGGGATGGTGCATGAAATAATATTTTATTCATTGCTTTCCAATCTGGCACATTTTGTGCAAAATACAAAATTATTCCACGGCATTGTATGATAAATGGTAGACATTCAAAATTAGGGACCTCTATTTCTCTAAATCATATATCAGGCTCCAGCTTGCTTATGAGCCTGGTGCTCTCATTTCCTTCTTGAATTTTTTTACAGTGCTTTTAGAATTTCAGTATCCTAACAAGGTATTTAAATGAGTTTAAGCAATTCACAAACTCCAGTTTCATCTTTAATCTTCTGGTTTAGATAAAAAAAAAATATATAAATGAATTTTATTGGAAAGATAGCAAGGAAGAAGAAGACACCCTCCCAAGTAGCAAACTGTAACATCAATCTAGGTATAACTAAATTAAGTTGGTTTACATGTGAAATTATTTAAGGAAATAGAAAAGAAAGCACATTTACAAATTGAAAATGAAAATCGGTTTTTTGGAAATATGTGTTTTTTATTTTTTTCCATTTGTCTAGAAAATTGAAAAACATCAAAAAATTGTTCTCCAAATTCTACAACATAAAAAAATTAAGTGCCTTGTTTGGTTCACATTTTGTCCGTTTTCTTTATTATTTTCAATGTAAGCTAAAGAAAGCCCCTTTTTCATTTTTGGAAATTTTATATGTAATAAACACATTTCATTGATTTTTCCTAGGAGAGATTTTATTCAAATAAAATAAAATAAAAAAAAAGATGGAAACTAAAAAAATATTTCTTAAAGTAAAACAAAACCGTATTAACTCCAAACCATCTGCCTATCTGTTAAAGAATTACCTCCAAAAGCCCATGCACGAAACCACAAAGTAGCCACAAGGACTAACCTAACCCACAACCTTGATGTCTAATAATCATTAAGAATCCCTTCCATTCCTGTCATTTAAATGCACCAAATAATTTCTAATAGCACAATTTTGTTCAATTGCTGTACTTAGTTTTGTATAGATAAAATTTTCTTAAATAATTGATGTGTGACAAGACATCTACTCGTCTTCAATTGGGTGCTTTTTGAAAATTGCAAATTATCTTAATAGCATGCAAATCATTTCTTGTGTGAAGTGATCATATAAAGTCCTCTTTCAAACCCTTATGACACAATAGCACCTTTAGAAAGTATATATCCTAACAAATTAGCAAGTTCATCTAGTCTGGAATGAGGTTTGTAAGGTTGAGATATGAGCTTAAGAAAACTTTGCGGTTAATAACTGATATGCATCTTTCTAATTCTATATACATCTTTTCTTTTCTTTTCAATGCAGGTCATTTTGTGCAAAAATATAAATTTAACCTGCTATATGTATGGAATGAAAATGTGGAGTCATACTCACTTTCAATATTGGGTACTTATGATACATTGCCAAAAGTTGATACAAGTGAGAATAGTTTCTCTCAAATAAGGTCAAAAATTCTAAATATTACCGATTTTAGTTGAACAGGAATGTTATTAGTATAGGATCTATTTTATCTGGGAAGATAAACTATAGGATGTACATTTAAAGTTTAACTTTTTCTCTAAAGCAAATTGGCCACCCAATAATCAACTGCGGAGCTTGGACCACATTAATAGTTTTAAATGTTTCATCCTTGTTGATCGTTTGCTTTGCATGCATGATGCACTGTATTACCATTCAAGCTACAGTCATATTTTTCTTGCTCATTGCACTCAAAAACATACTGGCTTATGGTATGGCTCAGAATGGGATGTTGCTATTTTATCATGGTTCTAGCATGAACTCTTCATCTTTATCTATATAAATCTATTTCAAAATGTAAATTTAAAATGAAATGTGTAAATTAACTTCTGTCACAGATGAGCCACACCAATTAAAAATATCACAAGTCTCAACACCAGATAAGGGAAGGGGCATGGCTTCAAAGTGTGACATTCCCCAAGCATCCTTGGTTCACAAGGAAGAACCTTATGCGTTGGTATAGATTGATATGCTATTTTTGTTATTAACAACATTGGGTTAATATATCTTACTCATTTCCACTTATTATATTTACTAGATACCTTTTTCATTTTATTATTCTTAAAAAGATATTGAGAAAGATGTGCTCCAAGAATTAGGACAGGATGGATGCATGGAAAAACACTTGTATTATTATGTGATCATAAAAACTCAGTTAATGTTTAATCTATAAAAGCAATGAAATCAGCTAAATTCAATGGTATAGAATTTTCACTATTAAAGACAAATGTTCATGAAATGAGTGTGTTTAAATGCAGGCTTGTGATGTTAGTATAAAATTGTGTTTTATAGTACCCTCTTGTCACCATTTGATTCACCAGCACCAAATATACAGATCATATTGTCACTTGTATTTTATAGCATTTCTCTAAAGAAGATTATCCATTACAGTCTGCCCTATGATATACAGATCATATTGAAGAGTTGCCGGGAAACACACTGTCATTACTGCATGAATCAACTACAAGCAGATACGGTCCCCTGTACGTCATGTACAATACCACTTTACTGCTCTGAACATTGCCAGATACAAGCTGGAGGAAAACCATTCAGTAATTTTCAGGACAAAATTGGAACCAAGGAAAGTCACTCCAAACCAGTTGATTTATGCAGTGATTCCAATCCAGTTGAGTGCTTTCCTGAACACAAACATGAATGTCTAGGTGTGAACTGGCCTGCCATATTGCCAACTGATATAGTTTTGGCTGGTCGAATTCTAGTGAAATCTACCACACAAAGATGTTCAACTGAGTCAAATGCTCTTTGTGATCTGGTACATCTCATGCAAATTTGCTATGTTACAGCAACCATGTTCTTATAAAAAAATTGAGGATTTTACTCTTATGATTTAGTAGGGTCTCTCTCACAGCTATACACAAATTGGTCCAGAAAGCAAATTGGAGCTGCATATATACGCAATTGTATTGTTATGCTGTCTGCACCGTTCTTTCAGACTTGAACTTCCAATTATTGGTGTCTCTTTATCACAGGTGGTTCTTTTCTCTCAATTACTCTTTTACAAACTTTCTGTTTGTTTTCTTTCTTTTTATAACCATTACTTATTTCATGAGTATGTGGGCCATACCCACGCAACCTCTTTAATTTGTTTTTTCTCTTCTAAATATCAATATCTCTCAGTAATAGCTTCACCAAGTTTGTGATGGTTATTTTAAACAACCCTGTCATGAGCATTAAATTTGTTCATGTGAAACTTTTAATACTTATTGAAAAATTAATAGTTTGATGTGTGAGTTCTCCTTTTTAAAATAGTTTTGGAAGAAAAAACGGATTAATGTACTGGACCTGCTATACAGTTTGCAATTATCCGACAAATGATAGTAACTTGTTCTACATGCATTTTATATATGCTATCTCTGTGTCATGCCTTACTGTCTCTATTACTAGATTTGCATGTTCTAGTTATCCTGGTTTCAAATCAATATCCTTATTGTTCTGAACATGATTAGTCATTTTCTATTTACTTAGTTACAACTATTGACACCTCTATCAATCTTATTTCATTAAATAAAAGCTATTTGTTTTGAGGTTCCATTTATTGTTTGAATACAGTAGTTTCAACTATCAATACCCCCATCAATCTTATTTCACTAAATGAAAACCATTTGTTTTATGGTTTCATTTCTTGTTTGAATGCAGACTATCATCCTTATATCTCAAATCAGGGTGAACTCTATGGCAATTATTCAAATGAAATCTGTTGATGACCCACCAGATCAGTTCAGAAAGCTTGCTTCTAATGGAGATGCTTTAACTAGTAGTTTGGAACAGGTTAATGTCTATGCTACAATTCTCCCTTATGCTTATCAAGCTTTAACATTATCTTTTGGTAGAGCGAAAGGTTCCATTGTCCACTGACATGATTACCAACTTTTAGGTTCCCGTGGGTCAAGCTATATATAAAGCTGCCAGTTTGTTCAACCATTCTTGCTTGCCAAACATTCATGCATATTTTCTTTCGCGTACTCTGTTTATACGAACAACAGAGTACGTGTCAAAAGGTTGTCCACTGGAGTTGTCCTATGGTCCTCAGGTATTATCCCTTTTCAGCACCAACACACTTCCTTCACTCGCCTATGTTTTTATATGATAATATGAATGTTTTGGTCATTTCACCTGCAGTTGCATAGGTATCTTGACTCTCAATAGTTCACATTCTTTTTTGGATAACATAGAAAATCTAGATGTCCAATGCTTACATGTTGGACGGACCAATTCAGTGTACTTACCTGCATGCACCTACCGGACATTACCTTTTACCTCCAACTGCCATAATTTTCTGCTGCAGTTTGTGTTTTTGAAACACTTGAGCTGATGAAGTAATTGGCAGTTCAAAAGGTGAATGTGCATTTGTGTTTTGCAGGTTGGGCAAGTGGACTGTAAAGA
Source organism: Salix exigua (assembly GCA_032356905.1). Lineage (NCBI taxonomy): Eukaryota > Viridiplantae > Streptophyta > Magnoliopsida > Malpighiales > Salicaceae > Salix > Salix exigua. The sequence goes on along the minus strand of CM063591.1, from coordinate 13,463,855 downwards.
CCGCCTTAGGTATCTGGCAGACAAGTACTCATTTCAATGCCAGTGCCGTGGTTGTTCACAATTAAATCTATCTGACCTCGCTCTTAATGCCTTTTGCTGTGTTAATCATAACTGTGCTGGTGTAGTCCTGGAGAGCACCATCATAAATGGAGAAACACACAAACTTAATAACTTTCTTAGAGCTCCTGAAAAACAGAAATTTGATTCTCAATTGCAGGTATGCCTTTTTCTAATTTATAAAACCCAGGGATAAGATCAGGTGTATCATTCACTGACTGTTGGATTCCAGAAATTCAAATGTTTAGCAGTTGCACTGGTCTTTAAGGGGCAAAAATGCTTAGAAGTGAATTGTGTTGACCACGCACAGCTGCTTTGAAGAAGCACCTAAAGGATATAAACAATTGCCAGCAAAATGAAGTTTGCACAACTTAATCTGGCTGTCAGAATGTGCTCGTACCCAATCTTATAACTTATGGATAATAGCTGTTCCTAGACTGCAATACATTAAAAATCACGTACCTTTTTTTCTTTTTTGTGACCAAATTTTCTTTTCTTAAAAGGGTCACAAGCTCAATATTGTAGATATAAACAATATGGCAAGCCTTGTCCTGAAGTTTAACAATAGCACCCTTCAAAGTCATGCTGGATTTTGTTTGCATTGTGGCTCACATCGTGATCTGGACACTTCACTTGAAGCCATCAACAAAGCTTGGAGTTATTTCAAGAGGTACATTTTTATTTTAGCCTCGCCTTTACTGTGAATCATTTTCAACTATATCCTACAATGAACTTGCTCTTCAAATGTTTGCAGGAATATATAGATATGCAATTTATTTAGTTTGTTATGTTCACGAGAATATTCATTTGTTGACAGGTTGCAGGAAGCAATAATTTCAAAATATATCTCAGGTACCACCCTTTTAGATGCTTCAAGGGCCCTTGGTATTTTGAGATCAACCTTGCATGCATATAACAAGAGTGTTGCAGAGGTGAGTTCCAGTTCTCTACTTCTAGGCGCAACTTGATGCACTGTTGTTTCACTAGTGCGAGCCTTTTTACTTTTATATTTTCTCTACATTTGTTTTCCAGGGCACAACTTGATCCATGATTGTGTATTTTTTCTGAGCAGATATATATATATATATATATATATATGAAAATAGATATACATTTAATTGTGCAGATGCTCTGTTAATGTGAAACTAACACTTGACAGCAATACTATATCTGCATTTCATATAGCCAGCACAAGATGGTCTTACCATCCTTGATATCTATGTTAATCCTGTGCAGGCCGAAGACAATCTTGCACAAGCATTTTGTTTGGTTAGAGACTTCCATTCTGCTAGGGAACACTGTCAAGAATCGATCAAGGTAAACTAATTGAGATTGCTATGCTTTCAGCATTTCATAAATGTTGTCAACAGAGTTATTTTTCAAATTTCCACATCTTGGTTCCTAAAAAACGAGAACCAGTATTGCTTCTTGGTGTATATACATCTTTTTAGGCATATGTGAACAATCAAATTGTAGCATCTGTCACAAACATTTTAGATGTGCATATACATTTTCATGTATGCATATCTTAGACAAATCGCATCAGGAAACGTCCTGTGGTCTCAAAAGAAAAATAAGTTTCTCACCTTGAGTTGCACAAAATGTTACTTGGGACAGAGAGCAATTAGGGCCCAAGAGACTTCATAGGACAGCTTTCTTGTCAATTACTGAACTAATTCATTGTCGTTTAAACTGCATTTCAATTGTTAAGTGTCATTGCAATTTATTTGTTTCTAGAAATAAATTGAGTTATTTATTGGTTGTCATATCACTTGCTACTTTAATATAATTTCTTAGAAATGAAATCTGACTGACATTTCCATGTTTTTGATTATATTGCAGATACTCCAAACACTGTATGATCCTGATCACATTGTCATTGGATATGAAATGGTCAAGCTTGCAAGCATTCAGCTATCCTTGGATGACCCTGCAGCTGTGGACAGCATCAACCATCTGGGCGTGATATTTGCGCGGTATTTTGGACCGCATGTAGACTTTATTGTCCCATATCAGCAGTTCCTGAAAAGAGTAGCTCACCGGTAGATGTTAATTATTGTGTACCTAGTTTAGTTGTTTACTGACTATATTTAATTTCCATTCAAATGTGAACCTGCTGCTTGCTTTGCCAGAACAAAAAAAATAAAAAATCTTTGTTCTTAATTCTTGTCCTTTTTTTTTTCGTGGGTGGGTGGGGTTGGGGGTAGTGGAACATAAAAATTGAAATAGGAGGGAGATAAAAATGAAAGGGTGACACGAACTCCCAAATAAAGATGAAAACAGAACCTGGGCAAAGGCACGGGTTTTTAGTCAGCAAATGGTCATTTTCCCTAAATTTAGTGGAGATGAAGATAAGGGAGAACAGTTCGAAGGTTCAAGGGAAATCAGAATCAGTACTTCGAAGGATAGGTTTCATATATACCTAAACTGATGGGAATTGAGATTACGTAAAAAACCTAATGTTTACCTTTCTAGTTGTTGTCATCATGAATGGTTGCCGAAGTATTACTATGAGTGGTTTTTAAGTGAACTAAGCAGTTGTCAAAAACATACAACTTTATTTTACAAGTAAACTATACGCAAGTGATAGTTACAAGTTCATGCACTAACCATGAAGTTAAAAAGCGCGTGTGAGTACAGTGAGTTATATGGAACTTTCCATCCGACAATCTCATTATAGGTTTTATTAGATTAGATGGCATATATAAAAATGTGAATGACTTCTAGTTTGTAAGAGTTGGGGATCAAAATACTGCCTAGTTAATGGATCAAGAGTTTGTCTGTACGTGGCCAGTAGTGTTTCTTTAGATTTTGGAGTACATAAGAGTACCCTGACCACCTAATACCCGACTGTCCAAAATAGAACCTGTACTAATACAAGTCTTTTAAGTGTTCTCATAAAGTTATGGCATATACTTTGATGGGATGGACATCTGTAAGGCATATCTGATGGCGTGGTTGTGAGCAGCAATAACAACAATAATAGACTCAAGAAAGAAAGAAAATAGCCGCCATTGGGCCGTGCATAAAGATGCTGCTATGCCGACGTACATGTATTATCTTAGCAGCAAAATAATAATTATCCAAGTTGCCGCAAGGGCGGAGGAAACGGCAAAGCTTCAAAATTAAATTTGATTGTATAATGATTATGAAAGAGAGATGCAGAAGTGATGAAGAAGATGGCATCATCAAATATCATTATGGCTGCTTAAATTTGCTAGCACGCATGCTAGTGGGAATGGTTAGGCCATAGAGTGGCTTCTAAGACAAGACAAAATCAATTAAAAGAAAGCACCGTGGGAGAGGGCACTTTTTTCTTTTTTTCTTTTCTCTTGTTGATATGACATAGCAGCAGCATCCACACTCGTTCCTTTGTTCTATCGTCCTCAGCGTAGCAATTGAGACCAGCCCGGCTCCATTTTAGACTTGTTTTTGTACGTGGCTGATGTTGGCATCCTAGTATCCTGACATTAATTCAATATTATAGCAGCCATGGGACTGGGCGGAGGCACTGCCAGGTTGCTCTTTCTTCTTACTTTCTTTACTTCAGGAATTCATCTCATTCTCTCTGACACGGACCCTAGTGATGGTAATTCAACTGCTTTGCTTCCTTTCTCCATCTCCTTCTTTTAACTTCTTTTATTTCTTCGATATCCTGACAGTTTTCAGAGCTTGTGGCTAGCCAGGAATCGTATTTGTCTCATTTCCTACATCCACTAGTTCATAATTCTAACAGTTTCTGCGTGGTGGTGCAGCTGCAGCACTCCAATCCCTCAAGAGACAATGGCAAAATACGCCCCCAAGTTGGGGCCAGTCTCATGATCCATGCGGAGCACCCTGGGAAGGAGTCACGTGCTCCAATTCAAGGATCACTGCATTGTCAGTACTGAATTTCCTCCTCCTGATTTTGTTCAGTAACTTGTTATTATTCGATCATCGTCTCCACTCTAATAATCCATCTAGAGCAAGACCATTTTGTTCATCAATAAGCTTTCTATACGTTTCAGGGGGTTATCAACCATGAGCCTCAAAGGGAAGCTAAGCGGTGATATTGGAGGACTCACCGAATTGAGATCCTTGTGAGTTTCTTAATACCCAGCAATTCAAATAGTACTTGTACGTTAGCAAGATTGCTTATAATTAAGCACACATTTCCACAAAAGAGTCCTGTGCATGCAACAATCAATTTTAAACCTTAATATTCAAGCTTTGAGGTTATTTTATTGCAGGGACCTATCATTTAACACAAACCTCACAGGATCCCTCACTCCTCGGTTAGGAGATCTGCTAAAATTAAACATCCTGTAAGATGAAATACATACCCAATTTTCTACTTGGCAGGCCAGCTTATGTGTCTTTTATTCACGTGTCTTTCCAACACCTCCTCAGAATCCTTGCTGGTTGTGGCTTCAGCGGTAGTATTCCAGATGAGCTGGGCAATCTTGCTGAGCTATCTTTCTTGTAAGAGTTGTTAAACTAGTAACATTTACATGAATTGACGGGGGCACTATACATATCTCCTTCCCTTTATTCAACAGGACTACTCTTTGTCACAGGGCTCTCAACTCAAACAACTTCTCTGGTGGAATCCCTCCTTCTCTAGGTAAACTTTCCAAACTCTACTGGCTGGACCTTGCAGACAATCAATTGACAGGACCTATCCCAATCTCCAAAAACACCACCCCAGGCTTGGACCTACTGCTAAATGCTAAGCACTTGTGAGTATGTAGTTCTGAAACACCTCCAATATAAAAGATGAGGTGTCTAGAAATGCAATTAATTAAATGGTTATTTCACAAAGAATAACTAATTTTTTGAGTTTGCAGCCATTTCAACAAAAACCAGCTTTCAGGTTCCATTCCACCTGAACTTTTCAGCTCTGATATGGTGCTGATACACGTGTAAGTTGGTAATCAGACCTTTTTAAAAAAGAAAATCTCATTATTCCGGCTCTTCCTTTCTAATTGCTTGTGATTCTTTAATGACAGATTGTTCGATGGGAATCAACTTGAAGGAAATATTCCTTCCACATTAGGCCTAGTTCAGACTCTCGAGGTTCTGTGAGTAAAACCTGTCCCGTTTTATCTTCCTTTCTTAAAGTATTGACCTCTCTGTGAGCTCAATTAGGACTCTGATTCATTTTGTTTGCTGCAGTCGACTTGATAGAAATGATTTATCTGGGAAGGTCCCAATAAATTTGAACAACCTCTCGAGCCTCAATGAACTGTGAGTGCTTTTACTCTCACAGTTTAACAAGGCAGTGGTATCAGTCTGTTAATTAGCCTTTTCCTTCCTAACATCTTTCTTTCAGGAACTTAGCACACAATAAGCTGATAGGCCCTTTACCAAATCTAACAAAACTGGATGCCCTCAATTATGTGTAAGTCAATCAAAAGGAGGTTCCCTTCGGTTCATCTAACTTCTTCTTTTTCCATGTTAATGAATCCTGATCCATGATTTACTTTTGCAGGGATCTAAGTAACAATTCTTTCTTTTCTTCAGAAGCTCCTGATTGGTTCTCAACCTTACCATCTCTCACCACCTTGTAAGTCTCCAGCACATCGGAAATGTACTACATATCTGGAAATGTTATAGGTCCGTAGTCTCATTTCAGAAATCCATGATTGTTATGCTGCAGAGTTATAGAGCATGGATCTCTTCAAGGGACTTTGCCATCAAAAGTTTTCAGTTTTCCCCAAATACAGCAAGTGTAAGTTCTGACCAAATTCCAATTCAGCTCCTCGAAACAATTTTAGAACATGCAAAATTGATCATTCTTTTGTTTAAAATTTGAAGATTATTGAGGAATAATGCACTCAATGGCTCCTTCAACATGGGTGACAGCATTAGTACACAACTTCAACTTGTTGATCTTCAGAACAATCAGATTTCCTCTGTTACACTGACGGCTGATTACACAAATACGTTGATGTGAGAAAGTTTTCAGAAATTGCATTTATTTACATGGAAAAATTTATTGTTTCAACCACTCACCATCAATCTTAAATTTTCGTTGTCATGCACTCAGACTTGTAGGAAACCCGGTGTGCACTGCTCTCTCAGATACAAATTACTGTCAGCTCCAACAGCAGTCTACAAAGCCTTATTCCACTAGCCTAGCTAATTGTGGCAGTAAAATATGTCCCCCTGAACAGAAGCTGAGCCCTCAGAGTTGCGAATGTGCCTATCCATATGAAGGGACCCTGTACTTCAGAGGACCTTCCTTCCGGGAATTGTCCAATGTGAATATGTTTCACTCACTAGAAATGTCTCTTTGGGGAAAACTGGGCCTAACTCCTGGTTCAGTTTTTCTTCAGAACCCTTTTTTTAATGTTGACGATTACCTCCAGGTGCAGGTCGCACTATTTCCACCCACTGACAAATATTTTAATAGGTCTGAAATTCAGAGTCTTGGATTTGACTTGACCAACCAAACCTACAAGCCTCCCAAAGATTTTGGACCCTACTATTTTATTGCCTCGCCTTACCCCTTTCCAGGTAACTTAATTCATCTTTTTATTCATGCATGTAGTTTCTGTCTTATCATACTTGCAATCGATAATTAACTAAAGAAACAAATATATGTGTCAGATTCTTCCAGAGGAAATTCTTTGAGCACTGGTGTTGTTGTTGGGATAGGGACTGGCTGTGGCTTACTGGTTATGAGCCTTGTTGGAGTTGGGATATATGCCATTCGTCAGAAGAAACGTGCAGAAAAAGCCATTGGATTGAGTAAACCATTTGGTAATCAATTCATAACATCTTTAATATTCTTTCTAGCAAATGACTCGTTGAGATGCTGGCTAAATGCAGCATTGAAGAACCTTTGGATTATACCTAAAACCTCGTGTGTTTCCAGCTTCTTGGGCTCCAAGTGGCAAAGATAGTGGCGGGGTACCTCAGTTAAAGGGAGCAAGATGGTTCTCTTATGAAGAACTAAAAAGGTGCACTTACAACTTTACAGAAAGTAATGAGATAGGTTCTGGAGGCTATGGCAAGGTATATTGATCTCCAGGATTAATTTTGGTTATGATTTATAATTATCAGAAGATTTGCGCTTAGTTGATGAATAGTTGCTGCTTAGTCATCTCTTATATTAGTAAATATGCGCCCTCTTGTATCCAGGTGTATAGAGGTATTCTTTCTGATGGCCAAGTAGTGGCAATCAAAAGAGCTCAGCAGGGATCAATGCAGGGTGGGCTTGAGTTCAAGACTGAAATTGAGTTGCTATCACGAGTTCATCACAAGAACCTTGTTGGTCTTGTGGGTTTTTGTTTTGAACAAGGAGAGCAGATGCTAGTCTACGAATATATGCCTAATGGAACACTGCGGGAAAGCTTGTCAGGTATCTACGCTCAGTACTCTTCTTTAGCTATGCAAGTAAGCATCGAGAACAATGCATGCTAAGACATTTAATAATTTTCTGGCCCACTAATGGACATGTACAAAGATCCCCTGAGGAATTTTCCTTCTAATCAGTACGCATATGCTGATACGTGAAGTGGATTAATTATAGGGAAGTTTGGCGTTTATCTTGACTGGAAAAGGAGACTTCGCATTGCTCTGGGGTCGGCTAGAGGATTAGCTTACTTGCACGAGCTTGCAAATCCTCCTATAATCCACAGAGATGTAAAGTCCACCAACATTCTGTTGGATGAAAATTTAACAGCCAAGGTCGCTGACTTTGGCCTGTCAAAGCTGGTATCAGACAGCTCGAAAGGACATGTTTCAACCCAGGTTAAAGGAACCCTGGTCAGTATTTACTCTTTTTTTTTTTTGTTTTGCAGTAGATTGATCAATGGATGAGAATATGGGTATTGCATGCCATATATATCAAATCTTAATGGTACATGTACCGTGTTAATTATAAATTCGGATGCAGGGTTATCTGGATCCTGAATATTACATGACACAACAATTAACAGAGAAGAGCGATGTTTACAGTTTTGGGGTGGTCATGCTTGAGCTGATAACAGCTAAGCAACCTATAGAGAAAGGGAGGTACATCGTGCGGGAAGTAAGAATGGCAATGGACAGGAATGACGAAGAGCAGTATGGATTGAAAGAAATGATGGATTCAGGGCTTAGAAACACAGGAGGGAATCTGGTAGGATTTGGGAGATTTTTGGAATTGGCAATGCAGTGTGTTGAAGAGTCAGCAACAGAGCGTCCAACAATGAGCGAGGTGGTGAAGGCGATAGAAATGATATTGCAAAATGACGGGATGAACACAAACTCAACAACATCAGCATCTTCTTCAGCAACAGACTTCGGAGCTTCAAGAGGCTGTGGGCCCCTTAGACATCCTTACAACCATGATGTTGTAGCTGCTAAGAATAAGGTGGATGTTGTCGACAATATTAATAATAACAATGCCTTTGATTATAGCGGTGGCTACACTCTCTCAGCAAAAGTTGAACCCAAGTAGCTGTAGCGCGACGAACCTTTATTTTTTATCTTCATCTTTTTTCTGTTGTTTTCCTTCCTTTATGGAAAGTCACTGCTATAATTCAATGGATGGGCTTCTTCTTTTTTCCAACTGCTTTTAACAGTTGGGCTCTAATTTAGCTGTGATTGGGCCTAGAGCCCATATCATTTAGTTGATTAATGATTTATAAACAAATCTTTCGGATAACGACATATATGGTGTTTTGTTTATGATGGAGTATGGTCTCAGATCTGGTTGGCAACGATGTATATCATATAAACACCACAAGATTTTTTTTTTTATTTTACTATGGAGTATGGTCTAGATCTGGTTCATAACCTTGAAAGATGTATATTTTGATTAATACGACAACATTTCTCGTTTAACAAAAAAATTTATATAATTGTTTCTAATGTATTAAATTAATCAGATTATATCATTTTGTTAAAATAAGTATACATTAAATATATTAAAATAAACTAATTTTTCTAATTAATATATTGTGATGGAAGTGTATACCCACACACTCACTTCAGGGGGGTGGTAAAATAAATGAGGTTAGTTTGAGAAAGGGTATCACGTGCAATTCTCCAACCTTGTATGCGTGGGCGATTCTCTCGCTTCTTCTTTCCTCTTTCCTCTCTTTTTCTGTGCATCCAGAAGAGGATCCATTTGCATTGTCGTGTTGAAGTTTGTATCTGTAATTAGATAAGAAGAGGAAGAAAGGTAGAAGAGGAAAGCGGAGCGGTACGGTGCGTTGCAGTGCATAAAAATAGTAGTCGTACTCGTAATGTTATGATAATGTGAATGATCTGTCGATTGCGAGGGAAGGAAAAAGCCTGCCTCTGCCTCTTGCAAATGCAATAGAATGGAATTTGAATCTGACGACGGCCCTGCAGCATCATATTAGATTAGATTCGATAGGAGCGGTAGTAGAAAGGAAAATAGAGAATCTCCTCAGACGGAGAGGGGGAGGAGATGAAAGGCTATCATAATAATCACAACCAAGGGAAAAGGCGATGGAGATGTCTGGTAATAGGCGTGCTGTTTCTGGTGGTGCTTTCAATGCTCGTTCCTCTCGTCTTTTTGCTCGGCCTTTACCACAACGGCTTTCACTCCACCGGTAACTCTTTACAGCAACATCTCTCTCTTCCCTCCCTCCCCCTCCCTCAGATCCAGCTTTCCTTTCACTTTTTCTGTTTTTCTTTTCTAATTCCGAATCTAACCGATACATACACACTTACTTTTTACTGAATACACGCCAACCAGATCTCTTTATTTTTTGTCACCTCAAATCAAATGAATTCGACTACTAAATTATGTCATTTCGTCTTCCTCTGCAGGACATCTCTCTGATAGACATACTTCTGCTTCTGCTGTATGTATTTCTTCAATTCAACAATTTTTAATTGAATTGAATTATTAGGGTTTCTTTGATATGATGTTACAAGCATTCTTTTCATTTTATGGATTAATTTTGTTTTTATTTGCTTGTAACTGTAGACAGACCAGTCAAGCCACATAAAGCAACTTATCGACAACTTTGCACCGACTCTTCCTAAGATTCATCAAGTAATGTCCTTTACTTCTGCTTTGTTTTTCTTGTTTAACTTTGGAACCTTACTCTTATTCATCAGTCTACTTGAAAACTGCCAACTTAACTGAGACTGATAGTTGCTCGGGTTTCGTTTCTTAGGATTCAACCTTAGGCACTTTAACCTCCCGTCTCTTTCTTATACGTATACAACGAGAACTTTGAATATGTGCGCGCTTGCATTTCGATCAGTATGATCGCAGGTTCATAGATTTCAGATTGGTTCCCATTCTCTGGAATATTCCGCCTCCTGCAATATTTTATTACTCATATCTGAGCTTCCCAATTCCCATTAGGTTTTCATTTCTAACATTAGTAAGGTTGAGTGGTACGTGGCATATTGGCATGATGTATATCACGTTTGTTCTACATGTCCAAATTCATTTGCATGAAAAATTTAATATTTCAGTTTTGTTAATCTGGATGAGATCTGCAGCTCTACCAAAGTAGCTTGGATTAGAAGAAAGTATTCTTAGTGGCGACATGGTATAGAAGAGTTCAAGGGGCTGTCAAGATAGTCTTTTGAAAAACAGTGGTGGAAGGCTGAAATGTGGATTTCTGCGATATGTCATGATGTAGGGAAACTTTTGGTACCAGAATGATGCTGGTCTTGTGGTGGTTTATTTGGGGGTGGGATTAGAGTTTAGCTTGACAGATTAGAGATTGATTAGCTAATGTTTCTTAGTGGGATAGAAGTTTGAAACCTGAAATTTTGTTATGTTAGTGGAATCAGATTTGACCTTGCATGAACAAGTAGTACGATCGATGATGAGAAAGAAGAATTAAGAGAAAAGAGAGCAGAAGAACAACAAACCTAAACATGACCTCAAAACCACAAATTTATTCTAACTCAAAGTTAGTGGAGAAACTTGATACATAGCTATCTAATAAGCAGAAAATATCTAAATAAGAAATTTCCTGACTAAACTGCAATTGCTAAATGGGGTGTGGCTTTTAAATAAAATATGATATTAAATGCTAAATAGACTAATGACTCATGAATGGGGAATTAGATGCAAATAACAGGAAGGCTGAAGAAAAAGAAACCTAGTACGGAATTGCAGAAGTACCAACTCTACCCACGCCTGCAGAGTTGCCTAGATTTGAAACTGAAACTTCTAAACCAATAAATTACAATGGAATCTTACCTGCTCCAAAAAAATCTATTGATTGCTGAATGGAGTTGCTGTTGTGTTAATATTTGGAAAAACATTGGAAAAAATTATGATGAGTTTGCTATTTGATTAAAAGATGGGAAATGGTGATGCGTTATTGTCTGGGGAAGATGTTTGTTGTGGCATGGACCTTAAGAATCTGTATTTCTAACCTGTTTACAATTGTATCTATCAAATGTGATCATTGAAAATCCCTTCACCATAAAAACAAACACATCCAACCCTGATAAATAAACTTGTTTAGAGATAAATAAATTTACAACAGGAATGGAACTGTCAAGTGTATTTAATGAAGAATAAAACAATAAGATATCAAAAGAATTTCTTTAACTATTCACTCAAGTTAAAAGAGATCTCAGAATCTCTGAGAATTATCTCTAAATACCATGGTTTCTGTTTCTGTTTTTTCTTTTGGATTAACATTCTCATCATATTGTTGCTTCGTGATCCGGCAAAGTATTGATTTGTAGCAATGGTCCATGTATGAGATCAGAAGTATTCACAACATGAAATTTTGGAAAACTTAATTATTATGCATAATCATCAAAAAGTTCCCTTTAAAGTGCATCAATAAAATTCATATTGATTGATGATGATAGCTTTGTGCTAATAGGATTTGGCCTTGGTCAATTATTTGGATTTCTTCTCTTTTTTTTGGCAAAAGAGGAATTTGATGTATGACAAGTTTTATATCTTCAAACAAATGCAGAAACTGTAACTGAACTCTGATTGCCAGGGACCTTGTTGCTATATTGTATGAAAAAAGAAAGAATTGGTGGTTATCTTTGTTTGATAGACAAGATTTTATCTTGTTTTCTTTACAGTGCTGCTCCTGACCTTGTAAAATGGCATTTTGTTTTTACTATTCTTGTCTTCATATATTCATTGTTTGATCTGGAGCAACTCACCAATACTAGTAATGCCTCCATTTGTTACTCTCTTCACATATGTATTGAAGAAATTCAGGGATTTGATATTTTCTGTTTATCACTGGCTTCATATAACTTTAGCAACTGGTCACTTTAATTTGTAGTTCCTTTCCAAGCCCTGGTGTCAAAAGTATTGCTATTCATTGTGAAGGGGTCTATAAAGGTGCAAATATGATGTGCATGCAATGGCTACAAAAGAAGCTAATACAAATTTCATATTTCAATTCAATTTCATATGGAAATGCTTCTGGGCTTCTGCACATATCTTGTGCATCACCTTTTCCCCTGTTCCCCTGTAGTATTAGATATATTATGTTTTCGTTCCTTTCAGTTATGAATGAAGCAAGATACAAATTCATTGGTAGCTTGGGCTTTTAAGGCATACATACAATTTGATTTAACTTTATTAACTTTTTTAGCCTATCCACTGGTATCTAAATCTGTTTTTAATCCCCTGTGATTTCTTGCATTTGTATCTCAGGATTTGGTTATAAACTTTACAAGTGGAGCAGAAAATAAGACCCTGAGCTCAGGTGTTGTTCATGGCAGTCAATGACAAAGAAATCTCAAGAGTTTCTTTTATAATTGTCACTTCCCAACTAAATACTGATTATTTAAAAATAAAAAAAGGCTTATTCTCCTTTCCAATTATTAACAGGTACTCCTGTGGTGCTTCCTGTTGTACCTCGACCACCTTCCATTCAAAATGTAAGTATGCAACCATCTGAGTTCTTTCTGAAAAGTTTGCCATTTATAATACTTTTAAAGACTGGAGTTTTGTAATATGCTGTGGCAGGATGCTGTAACTGTTGGTACAGATGAAATCACAAAGCAGAAAAGAAATGCAGTTGAGGAAAGTGAAAAATGTGAGCTCAGATTTGGAGGTTATTGCCATTGGCGTGATGAGCATAGAGAAAATATGAAGGATTTTATGGTGAAGAAATTGAAAGACCAACTTTTTGTGGCTAGAGCATATTATCCTAGTATTGCAAAGCTTCCATCGCAAGAAAATTTAACTCATGAACTGAAACAAAATATTCAAGAACTGGAGCGTATTCTTAGTGAAAGTTCAACAGATGCTGATCTTCCACCCCAGTAAGTCATTTGAAGTTTCATATGATGTCTTTATATTCCATTAGTGTGAACAGTGCAAGAATAATTTTTGCTTCAATGAAGTGAGGAGGTAATCATTCCAATCATTACCATTTAACTACATAGTAAACATCAGTTGAGGGAATGGAGCTTCTTATGTGTAAAGCTAAATGTTACAATCCACACAGCAAAGGATGTGTGTTATGAGAGTGCTGTCACTGTCATGCATTTTAGGAAAAGCATGCCACTTGAGATTACAGCCTCTCCTCGCTATTGTGGGACAAACTCATTCAGGCATGATTATAAACAATGATGTTGACTCTCTGAAAATTTATAGGAAAGAACGATGTGATTTGGTATATAAGTCTAAACCCAAAACCTAAAGGAATGTGCATACATAAACAGTGCTGATTTTCTTGCTGTCAAGAATTTTGCTATGTTGACACTCTTCCTCCAGCTGCTGTTCAGTTCCATCTGGTAATAGAAGTCTCAGATTGTTTTTCTTTGTTCTTCCTGGGTGTGTTATGCCTGGTCTACACAAAATTAGTGTTCTCCACATTCTCTTATAGAAATTTATGTGTCTGTGCTCCAATTTGTACTTGACTCGTCTTAACATGTTTTTCCTTTGTTATCTCAACAAAATATATTGTTTTTATGGCTTTACTCTTAAACATCACTGGCTTCCTTTTTGTCTATAATAAAATTCTAGTGTCAGTGTAAGCTCTCAGGATGTCATGCACATGTGCATGGAGGTAATATTGTGAGACTGGGACAAGCACTGGGAGTTTTACAGCTTCTGCACATGATGGGTTGCTGGTGTCTCCTAGTCTCAATTATGGATCCTTAAAGCTTTGTCCATTTTTCACCAATGGTTTTCACCCTTCTCTAACAGCTTCAGCCATTTTCTTTTAGGGGATTTAGCTGTCATTTTCATGTTTGTCCTGCACCATCAGGTGTGGGCAATGCAGATGTGGGTATGGATATAACTATAAAATTGAATATTTAAGCAAAGACTAGTTCAGGATCGCAGTAGATTTCTGTGAAAGATCAGTATATGGAAACTATGTTAGGAAATATAAAGTATCAATTCCTTTGATCTCTCCTGGTTAAAATTGAAATTTTGTGTTGCTTATATTCTATTCCATTAGGAGTAAGAATATTTCAAGTTTATAAACATGCTTGCAGTCTTTCAATTCTAGAGATTTTATGAGAAAGGTGCAATTGTTTGATTTACCTTATTGAGATTGTGGTGAATTTTAATTCAAGGTTGATGATTACTTGATCCCCTGAAATCTGATGCTTAGTCTTTTTCATCCAAGGAATGGTTCCTTGAACCTTCTGATGTGAGCTAGTAGTTTTCCCCCATTTTCCCCTTGATTCTGCAGAAATCGAATATGTGGTCAATTTCCAAGTCTCAGAAATTGTAAATTCCACAACCTGATTCTAACAATAAGTACCAGTTTGTCCTGTACCACTTTTTGAGCAGCTTCACCCACGTTTAACAATACTACAGAATGTTGAAGCAGAAGTTGGTAAATGATCTGCTGAGCTTATTGTTCCATTAAGGTGCTGGGGTGTTCCTTCCTTTGTTGCTTGCTGTCTTCTTTTGATGTGGACTTCACTCTTTGATACTTTGTCTCTGTTTGTGTAATAGATACTGTTTAACAATTTTACATAGTTCCTGCTCCAGCAAACTAATTTACCTATTTCATCAGAATACAGAAGAAATTACAGAAGATGGAAAATGTGATATCCAAGGCTAAAACATTCCCTGTGGATTGTAATAACATTGACAAGAAACTGAGGCAGATACTTGATCTAACTGAGGAAGAAACTAATTTTCACATGAAGCAAAGTGCTTTCCTTTATCAACTCGCAGTGCAGACCATGCCAAAGGGTCTACATTGTCTCTCTATGAGACTGATTGTGGAATATTTTAAATCTTCTGTACATGATAAGGAGTTCCCTCTGTCTGAGAGATATTCAGATCCATCATTGCAACACTATGTTGTATTCTCCACAAATGTACTTGCTGCATCAGTTGTAATCAACTCGACTGCTGTTCATGCAAGGGTATGTTGCTGGTATTCTCCCATGTACTCTTTACATTAAAAAATTTCTGAATTTTGATTATCTAATCGTTTTCCTGCATGCTTCAGGAAAGTGGGAATCTGGTTTTTCATGTTCTGACAGATGGACTGAATTATTATGCAATGAAACTATGGTTCCTTAGAAATACTTATAAGGAAGCTGCTGTCCAAGTTTTGAACATTGAAAATGTTACCCTGAAATATTATGATAAGGAGGTTCTGAAAAGCATGTCCCTGCCAGTGGAGTATCGTGTTTCTTTTCAAACTGTTAATAATCCACCAGCATCTCATTTAAGAACAGAATATGTATCTGTTTTTTCCCATACTCACTATCTTCTTCCTTATATATTTGAGAACTTGAAGAGAGTTGTGGTTCTGGATGATGACGTTGTTGTCCAGAGGGACTTGTCTGACTTGTGGAACCTTAACATGGGAAGGAAAGTGAATGGTGCCTTACAATTATGTTCGGTGCAGTTGGGTCAGCTTAGAAGTTATCTAGGAAAAAGCATTTTTGATAAAAATACTTGTGCTTGGATGTCTGGATTGAATGTAATTGATCTGGTCAGATGGAGGGAGCTAGATCTTACTAAAACTTATTGGAAGCTGGGACAAGAGGTGAGTGATTTAGTTTTAGCAAATTTATTTTATGAGATATTACTTTTGTGACTAATGTGTTGTTTGACTGTTTTAATCATCTACATGGAAACTAAATTTTAACCCGACCCTCTTTTGATCCAATGCATCCAACCATAAAAGCTATAGCAACTTTGGCAAAAGGATTTGGTTGACCATTTTTTTGTGATTTCTAAGCTTATGCAAGAAAACTAGCTGGATCATAAAACATGAAACTGTAATCAAACGCATCCTCTATATTGCCTTAACAACTTTGGTAGAAGGATATTGGTTGACTAGCATGATTTCTGTATTTTCATGTGGTGGTTCAGTGAATATTTAAATTCTTACTATCATTAGATTTTGACCACCAGGTAGATCTCATTTGTTTTCCTGCATTTCAAACATGGAAACCAGGTTAGCAAGGGAACAGAGTCATCTAAATCTTTTGCATTGAGCACAAGCATGCTTACCTTTCAAGACCTAGTTTATCCGCTTGATGGTGTATGGGCATTGTCTGGACTGGGTCATGACTATGGGATTGATGTCGAAGCCATTAAGAAGGCTTCCGTGTTGCACTTTAATGGACAAATGAAACCTTGGCTCGAGGTAGGAATCCCCAAGTATAAACATTATTGGAAGAGGTTTCTGAACTGTCATGATCAGTTATTGGTGGAGTGCAATGTGAATCCATGATGAGCCAGTGGTATAGTTACTGCCATTGTTTGTGGAGAGCATTCAAGAAGCATGAATGTCCAGGAGTTTGTTTTCTTGGTGCTCATAATTTTTCTGAGCTTAGATTCCTGGAAAAGATATTGGGTTGCAACAAAGTAGAGCCTTCTGATTTTTTGGTAAATAAATGGACTGGAATATTTTATCTAGTTGCTAACAAGCAGAAGGGAATGGACAACTTGGAGGAGGCTCCTGTGGGTGCCGGGAGAGGAGAACATTTAGTTCACTAGTGAATGACAGGAAGAACTGCATTCTATGCTTCTTATTTGGTTAGTTGTACGTGGGATACAAATGCTTAGCAATAGTACTGGAGATTTCAAGAAGATTGAATAACCATCTGTGTTGTTACTGGTGGTGGAGAAAGCTAGTTGTCTTGTGCTCGTCAAAGTTAATTCTTTTCTCAGGTTGCTTGTTATTTTTTGATTTAAAGCTTGATTTACCTTACCTTACCTTACCTTTTTGTATCGATGTTTAATTGTCAATTTGTTCATGTATTAACTTGATTGGCATTGCTGAGATTGTGGCTTGTCAATTGACGACCTGGTTGGACATAGCATTGAGGAATTCTTAGTGTCGGCTTTAAACACGTCTGACGACCGGGGCTCCTATTTTTCGTTCTTGGACTCTTGAGCAAGGTGCCAAAAATATGTTTTTTACATGATACAGAAAATATAATATAAACTTGGATTGTAATATTGTTAAGTTGTAAGCAATTTTTCAACTCGTATATTAATCATTGGAGCTAAAAAAGATAAATTACATTAAAATATGGTAAAAAAATACTCAATAATATTATAATTAAGAGTGATCTAAATAAAATAAATAATATGATATGATAGAGAAATCAAATATCTTAGAACAAAGTTAAATTTTTAATAATGAAGGAAATCATTGAAAGATAGGAATTATATAAGAGCCTAGTGCCTGCTTAGTTATTCTTTAAACTTCCAGGTAAAATAAAATCTAATTTTTTTGAAGGAAATAGTGTGATCTTATAATATTTTTCATATTTAGTTTGACGTTTGTCTACATGATATGACTTGTAACATAATTATTATTTTATTAAATAAAATGCAAAAAATATTAAATAGTTTCGTTTAATAAATGTGAGTAAAATATAAAACATATACACATGCAAAACAAATCATCTATCCTTTGACACAAGTTTTCTTTAATAAGAAAACATAAGTTTCTCAAACGAAATAAATAATTTAATCTAATGTTATGAATTATAAAATAAGACTAGGTAAATGTCCATTAAAAAAAAATACTTAGATTTAATTTAATAATATTTTAAATTTTAATGTGATTTATTATTTTAGAATTAAGATTATATGTCAAATGATAGAAAATTAAATTATAGGCAATGATAGAAACTGTATAAATTGTTTATTCAAATGAATGATTTTTTTAATATTAAAAAAAATGAATTAACTTGAGTTAAAGTTAATTCCAACCGTCAAATTTAGTAAATTTGTAAACTCAATCCAATTTTATCAATTTTTACACAATCAAGTTTGATTTTATTAATTTTTAATCTAATTTTACTCATTCAATGTATATTAACTCATAAAATCATACAATTTTAGAAATCGAGTGTAAATATGTCAAAGATCTCAAGTAACACAAGATAAATAACGCTTGGTACATGGTTGGCTAATCAATTTCTTTTAACGCACAACACGAATGTTTGTAAACGCGAAGCTCTAGTCATTAACTACTACAACTAATAAATTAAAGTAAATTGTAGTCAATGATAGTAGATGGACTGTATTAAAAAAATATGGTAATAATTATATAAAATAAATGATTTGTTGATATCATACCTGGAAGAAAAGGATCATTGAGATTTATTGTCATTCTACTGTGAGCATCGCCTACCACCTCATTGCAGAAATAAAATTAAGAAAAAAAAGACGATAAAACTCAACCTTCAAAAGCAACTGGTTATTTTACATGGCGGATAAAAAAAGTGCAAGATTTAAAAGTAGTACCCTTGGTACAATGAGGTGGTAACAACATTGAAAAGTCCACATCAACTGGTGAACCAAAATGGGGTGGTAACAACATTGAAAAGTAGGCAAGCAAATTAACCAGATAGCTAGTTAGGCAGTGACAAAGCGGTGGTGGTACTGGTGGTGGTGGTGGTGGTGATGGGGGGTGGTAGTTGCAGTTTCAATAGTAACGTGAAAAGGCCTCCAGGCAGAAGCAGTGAGCAAGCAAAGGTCTTTCCAACCAAGCTTGAGGGTGCCATTATCCTCCACCAATGTATAACCATCAGAGGAGAACATACCGAGGAGCAAAGTGGCTTGTGTGGCGGCATTCCCGGCAAGAGAGATACCTTTGAACCCGGACTGCTGTAGCTTTTCCCTCCAGTTGTGGAACTTGACATCCCCACCTCTGGAAGGACCTCCCACAGCCAACACATTGCGTATCTCTCTGGATAGCAACTGCTGCTCCACTACATGCCTCTCCTCACTCTCCTCCCCGTAGCTTGCTCCCAAGGAGTCGAACAGTGCGGAGTAGTAGTGTATGGCCTCCACAAATCTCCCCAGGAAGGATCCCGCATGGCTTAGGTCCTGTTCTACCACTGTCACTACTTTTGGTGCCAACCTGCAACAGAGTTAATCCATCCACCCCATCCCATTAGCGACCACGAGCGTGGTGCATGCTAAATTAATTCATCCATAACCAAGCTTAGCAAGCTCGATCAGCATATATGGATAATGGAACAATTAATATTGGCTGGCCGGGGCTGGCTCTTAATCTAAATTTGTGTGTACAGTAGTAACAAAGTAGAGTATATGTGGATATCAAATCATGCATCTCAGCAAATTCAAGATCATCTGATTTTTTAATCCGATACTTCCAATATCATATCTATCAGGTACAGGAAAGATAATAAATTTGAAGTCTTTATCATTAGCATATACCCTTTTTGATATATAGTATGAGATGATAACAAAACTTATTATTAGCTGATAAGCTCCAGCTTGCTCCTACAATATATATATACATTGGAAAATGTGTCATAGGTACAAAAGAAACACTTTTTTGTTAAGAAAAGAAAATCAGAAGGAAAGAGCGGAGAAGGGTTACATCAGATCAGACTATAATTATGAATCTTTCTTAATTAGGCATGCGAGTAGTAGTACATAATACTTAAAACGCAGTCAAATATGATGATGATTAATATCCAACATAGTGGTTTAGCATTTACCTTTGCAACAGACAAAGCATTTTTGTATCGGAACCGGTGACTTCGTAGAGCGAGTGTTGCAACCAGTGGACGGCCACAGCCTCTCTCTTGCTCACATTAAACCTCTCTGGCTCCAAATTTCCAACCTTTTCGGCCACTGGAATGAACTCAAAAGGAAGTCCCAGTTTGTGTGCGAAATCAGACAGACGTTTCCCCGTTGCTTCAAGGGCCTCCAAAGAGGTCCCTAACCCCGTCAAGCGGACATATGGTGGTCCACCTGGCCTAGATGCTAGGATTTGAAATAGCCCAGGCCACTGCAAACCTTGCATGACGTCCAGATCTATTATGTGGACCCTCTCTTCCCTCTCAAACGCTTCTTGTATTGCTTGGTTGGCTGTCAAATGAGAGAACTTGACGAAAGGGCCAATCCCATTGAACACCTGAAAGGCCGAAGCCATCTTCTGGGTATGGCTTTGCGCCACTGAAGGAAGCGTGGTGTATATCCCCAAGCACGAGTTGACCAGCCTTGCCGACATTGCCTCCGAGAAGTAAGCAGCCACTCGCTGTGCTGAAGTTCCAAATGGCGTCGACAGCTCCGAGATCTCAAGTAGCATCTTATTAGCTTCCTCAAAATCATCAGCGGAGACGGCCTCCGCGCATTGGAGAAGTAAGGTCAGAAGGTGCAAGCCTTCTTCGTCTCTCTTTTGCTGCCGCACCTCTTCTTTCTTATCTCGGCTGGCTTCTGCTGATGAAGAGGGAGGGGATGTGGTGCTAGTTACCTGTTCTGTCTCCGCAGATGATCTTTCCTGCTGCTGATATTGTTCTTGCTGTTGCGGAGATTGTCCTTTATTTACTGCTAGAATAGTTGGTGTAACATTGGAAGTTGAAGAAGGGCTCTCTCGTTGCTTCTGCTGTTGGTTTTGAAGATGATGATCATGATGAACAAGGTGAATTTGTGGCTGCTGGTGTTGCCGTTGGCGGTTTGGTTGACAGATGAGAGGTGGCGTCGGTCCCCAGTTAGAGTAGTGACCAGCATGTGAAGAAACTGGAGGAGCAGAATTTGAGACGATATTGTCAAGATCAATAGTGAGCCCAGAATTCGCGGCATGACCTTGATTGTAATGACTCTGAAGCGGTAATGGTACTGTTGCGGCTGCCTCCTTAGTCCTCCTTTCCACTGGGTAAATATTGGGAGGGAGTATCGGGTCTGTCAAAGACCGGAGCCTGTACTCGAGGAGGGAGGCCAGATTGGGGTTACTAGGGTATATGATCTCCCTGACATTCTGAACGAGCTGAGGAATGGACACGCTGGTGGAAGTGTGGAGTAGGTCCTTTATGATGCCATCAATCCAAGCAGTAGCGGATATGGCATCTTCCATAGAAGCTGAACCAAGAGTAGCAGGTGCAGTACTAGAGGTAGGGATGAGGCCGGATGGTGGAGCGGCGGCGGCGTTTGATCGGATATTGTTTCTTTCTATTTCAGCTGGAGGGAACAAGGGTAGACCAGAGAAACCACAGACGGCTGGGAGGTGGGATTGGGTGCGGGTGCGTGTGCGGGTGTCGTTGCAGCTAGTAATTAAGTCGGTGGAAAGTGTAGGAGACAAGAACCAAGGAACAGACGGAGAAGCAGACCCGCCTGACTTAATTTCTGCCAAGTTCGTGGGAGAAGGTGGTAGCATAGAAGTCGTAACGGAGTAGTTGAGGTGTGGATATAAGATTGAGTTGGGGTTATTAGGGTTAATATTGTAGCTGTTGGAACAACTAGTAAGAGAATGGGGAGTACTAATCGTTGATTGGATTTCCATCATCTCAGAAGCCATCCTCTTCCTCACCATCTTCCCTCTTCCTCACCGTTGGTAAACTGCGCGCAGGGAGGCACTTGTCAATGAAGCAGTACGTAATACTGGTTAATGCTGCAGCTGGTAGGTACCACTGTTTTTATTGTTGTTGTTGATATGACGGAGCAGAGGTGAGGCAGCTGCCATTCTATACTAGTAATTAACAATAGGAGTACGTAGTAGTGGAAGGCAGCAAATCCAAGAGATCCAGAAGAAAATATAGATTTTGAGAAAGATGCACGCGCCCCCCTGAATAAGCCCTGACTGGTTCTTCTTACTTGATCTTCATGGATAGTATTAATTAAATAAGAGAGAGAGAGGAATGATGGGATTTTCGTTTCTAGTTCGGAGAGAGAGAGAGAGAGGGAGAGGGATGATGGGATTTTCGTTTCTAGTTCGTCGAGGGAGAGGGAGAGAGGGAGAGAGAGGGATGATGGGATTTTCGTTTCTAGTTCGTCGTTGCTTGTTTGACATTTTCAGTCACGTTCCCGACAACGGCCATTTCACCACATGCATGCCCAATCTTTTCCCTTCCTATATCAATTATTCTATTTAATTCATGTCAATCGACAAAGTTGTTTACCAATGACCAATCTTCTAATCTCTCTTTCCTCTTTCAGATTGAATGATGGATTTCCTTTTTTTTGTGTTTTTTAAAAGAATGTTTTTTAGAAAAAATATTTCTTAATGTTTTTGATTTATTTATATCAAAAACAAATTTAAAAAATAAAAATATATTATTTTGATGTACTTTAATTAAAAAACATCGTGAAGACAATTGCAATTACAATAACAATAACAATGGTGGTTGTTTATTGTTATGGAGTGACAAGTGTTTTATATACCTAGCTAGTGGGAGAAGCATTGGCTTATGGAAATTGATCCTCCCATAATTATTGGAACCCTAACGTTTTGTTTATTATTTGTTATCTAATAATTATGTATTCAACAACTATATACTAATATGCTTGATATATACATATACATTTGTTTTAGTTTTTATACTTATATTATTCCATAATTTATGACCTATGACTTATAAATATTTATCATGTATATGAAGTACTATTATCTCACTTAGTTGGTTGAGCTAATCCCTCGTTTGTAATATTATTTTCAGGTTGTGGTTTGTATTTTGGTGGTATATCTTGTTTGTTTCTATGAGACTTTGCTTTGGTTTTGATTAAATGTCTTATAGTACTTATTTTTTATATTATTTTAGTTAAGAGAATATCTGAAAGTTTATGAAATGTTGTGGGATTTATATAATTAATTTAATAAGTATATTTGAGGCATAACATAGGCGAGGTGTCCTTGTGGAATCATTTTTGCGTTATCGGTCACAAACTTGGAATTTAGGTCATGGCAAAATCGATATTAGAGTTTGGTTTGCTAAAATCCCTTAATATATAGAGCTTAGGATTTGTCTCATCTTATTGTCATTCCTCTCTGAATTCTTTACTTTCATGTTTAGTGTGTCTTAAATTTTGTTTTTAGTTGTGTAGGATATGTGTCTTCTTTTATAAAAATATTGAAAGTCAAACTTGTAATGCAATATCTTACACCATTTTCTTTTGTGATGTAGTGCATTATATGTTCAATTACTTTCATTTTTATACTATTTTATATTTAATGTAACTAGTAATCTATTGAAAACTAAGGAGTCTCTCTTCGTTTTTAATGATCTTTAGTGTCGATACCAAATAATTCATACACAATTCAAAACAATTGTCCAAGTCCATCCTTTTTAAATCATTTTTCATTTCACTATACATCTGAATTTGAGAGCACCTTTTCCCAACCTTCATTTCTTATAAATAATTTTCTTTGAATCCATGTAATTGATATGTATTTCAATGATATATATAAAATACCATAAGAATAGTATAAATTTCATATTAAGAACTCCATACTAAGATATATATCAAGCTTGCCTATATATACAATCTTAATATACGAAATAGAAAGACATGAAAAATAGATTTGTTATCTTTTATCTTCTCGTTTTATTATTTCAAGAGATTTAAAGGGTTTAGTGGTATCCGGAAGTTGTTTTTTCTGTGTGGGAAAATAAATACCTTAAGGACAATGTTCTTTTCATGCCTCCAAGTTATTGTTCATATTCTCTAATTTATTTTCACATCAAAATTATCTAACAGATACTTCTTTGTCAAGACCTTTTCTTCAACTATTTAACCTTATTTGTGTTGGGAGATGTTTGCACACACAAAGCAAGAGCTCATATATCTTTTCTACTATTTTCTCAACTTTCTTTACCCTCCAACTTAAGTTAGTGTCTTTTATGAAGATATTTTTATTTATTTGGCTTTAAATTATGAACTTTGTGTAGAAAGATGATATTTTTTAAATCACTAAAGTTTTATTATCATCATTCTATTTTTACCAAGAATGAACAATAAATTGAAGGAATATTGATCTTTAACAACAAAAAAATCTAGCTGAATCAAATTTCAAGTTGTTCAACAATAAAATATTTTTTACTATTTCAGTTGCATGGTAGAATTTGTTTTTGCTCTACATTGCAAGTTTTAATATCTATTTAGCATGTAGGGATGATTTTATTTTGATCAAGATTAACTTAATTATATGAAATTACATGCAATCTATACTATATTATAGATCGAAAACAATAGTTTTTCAATTTCAAAAAAAAAAGAGTTGTACCATTACATACAACGAATGTAATTGTATAACACGAATGAAAAATTATTCATCCAAAAAATCTAGAATCAAAGAAACATACAAAAAAAAAGATATATGAACCTTGTTTTGTATACTTATAGCCAAAAAAGGACATCAGTCATCGATAACTATCCCATCAAGTATATGAGCTCTAGGAGGAGGAAAGGCAAGCCAATTGCAACCTCGACAGACTCAGTGTTGTGAAAATCCATATGTTAGGAATGGGATACAGTGAATCAGAATGTCAACTGGAATGTAGGGAATCACAAGCGAATTTTATTTTAGAGAGATAGTTGGTTAGAGAGTTATGGGCCTATCATTAATCACTTAAATTGGAAGGTTTAGGTAAATACTCTAGATTATACAATATCTGATATAGTGGATTCTAGGGGTAATTGGAAATGGGATGTGTTTGCCTATTTAATTCACATGCAAATTGTGATGGGCATTACTGGTTATTTTCCACCTGCGCAAGATGGGATAACAAACACAGTGGTATGGGATCTCTCTTCACATGGACGGTTCACAGTACAAACAACTTATATGGTTATAAAGGAAAGGGGGGTTATGGATTGAGACCCTATTTGAAGGCTTATTTATCAGTGGAAAGGCATGGAGCGTATCGAAGTATTTTTATGGATTGTAGGACATGATTGTATTATGGCCAATGATATACGATGGCGAAGACATTTATCAGCTAATCGAGGTTATTGTCATTGTGTTAATGAAGTGAAAGCTTTATCTCATGCTTTGCGAGATTGTCCTAAAGCCCACAAAATTTGGGAGGTTTTCGTCATGGTAGAGGAGAGAGACTTTTTCGTCAGTCAAATTTGGAATGCATGGTTGATATCAAACCTGGCCACTAGGAATAGGAGTACGCATCGTAGGGATTGACCGCTGGAATTTGGTGTAGCACAATGGTATATATGGAAGGAAAGATGCAACAAAACATTTGGTTTGGATCATGGTCATTGGTTTGGGACTGTTCTCGCTATAAAAAAAAATGGTTCGGGATACTAAGATCATCCAGAGGAGTGGTAATGGTAAGGGAACAATAACACTGAAATTGAACAGGCCGGTTGAAAGTATCCAACAAAAAAATGGATCAAACTCAATGTGGATGGATGCAGTAAAGGAAATCCAGGAGTGACAGGTGCTGGAGGAGTGATTTGAAACCATATGGGAACTTGGATATTGGGGTTTGAAAGGAACATTAGTATTTGTTCGTCAGATACTGCTGAGTTATGAGCTATCTATATTGGGTTACAAATTACTTGGGATAGAGGGTTTATAAAGGTGATTTTGGAATCAAATTCTAGAGCTATAGTTGGTCTTATTAATGGGGATAGAGTGAGTGTGGAAAGAACTTATAATTTGATTATGGAGATTAAAGGTATACTGGGGAGGGATTGAGAAGTTATAACAATACATGTTTACAGAAAGACCAATTATGTGACTGATTGGTTGACTAATTATGGGCTAACTAGAGATTTGTTAGAAAGAGAATCCAATGTGCTAGAGAAACCACCTTCAAGACTTTATACTTTGTTGTATTATGACCTGATTAGCTCTACCATTTCTCATTTAATTTAAAAAAGCGTATTTACCCCAATTATTACTAAAAATATAAACTATCCCATCAATGGAAGGTGGTTATTTTACTACTTACCTGGAAAATAAATATTAGTGCATGAGATAGAAACACAGATATACATGTGTAATTAATGTATACTGTGCGAGGAGGAGGAGGAGGAGTGCATAGTAAAAATGAAATGGAAACAAGAAATATTAAGAGGAATAGGGTAGGAAAGGTTGTGGCGCTGGGGTCGAGGAGAAGTGAGTTCACTTGGAGATGGATGGACCTTTTTAGTTTACTTGGAGAAGTGAGTTCACTTGGAGAAGTGAGTTCACTTGGAGATGGATGGACCTTTTTAGAGAGAGAGATTGATCGAGGAGGTCACAAAAGTCGTCGTCGTCGTCGTCTTTCTCCTCTGGCTACAGCAATCGCAAAGCACAACACATAGGGTGAGAGAGATGGAGTTGGCACATCCTACGAAGGTCGCGAAATGTAATAATTAATCTTGTACTACTATAGGAAACTTTTTATAGGTCTCTACCTCACCAGTCATTTTCATTTTCATTTCAAACCTTCTGTATTTGGTTTTATAGCATGTTTTTCTTACCTTTCCATCAGATGAATTCAGAGGCAGACAATGAGCCAAGGGGACGTAGCGGTCCCTTTTCTTCTGTCTCATTACCTTTTCGATGGTTTCCATACGTGCATATTTCCAATTTTCTATAGGACTGACAATAAATATATTTCCAATTTTCAACAATTTTGAAAAACAGGGTCTATGGCGAGTTCTTTCTTTTCTTCTTTCCCGGGGGTGTTCAGGTTTTTCATACATAATTGATATTGAAAGGTTAAAAGAATGTCTTATACAAGTTAATATATTGGATGGCTTTGCAGAAAGAGCCCATCTAGACGACGCACACATCTTTTCCATATCATAATTCACATGATACAAGAAGTACTCATAATTCATCCACGGGGTCACCAAGACGAAATCTGTGTTTTGATTCTGTAATCGACCTGCTAGGAGTGGAGAAGGTACGGGATGGAATAATAGAAAGGAAACGCTTGCATACTTTTAAGCATAAATATCCAATAATTACATAGGTTTTTCCTTTTGGCTGTTTCCGTCCAGTTGACAGTCGTATCTCAGCTGCGAAGAAGAGATAGCTGCATGCAGATGGATTGTATTTGGGAAGGGAGGCAAGTCGAGGACACAGCTTCAGACAGGAATCACCATGTCTCACGGTGATTTGAAACGGGATCCCAGGCAGGCATATCATAGATCTTATCATTTCGAATTGCAATTAATGCAAATCATTCACATGACGTTAAAATATTCATACACAGAGAAGGATCGTCTGTTTATAGGAAAAAGACGGAGAAATTCCCCACCAAACATTCGAGCTTTACAACAAAACAAGGGCATAACTATGAAGTTAACAGGAAAAAGTGGATACGGCTCACAGGATAACGTCAACTTTCCCTCTTGCATGCCAATCCTTTAATAGCACCAGTAATATCTTTCCACGGTTAGTTTCAAGTATAGAATTCATGCATTGGTACTGAAGGATAATGTTTGTTTTTTTTGGTATAAACCATGTTCCAAACGTTGGCCAGACTAATACTGAAGGATAAGGTTTGTTTAATCTCTCTATACTTCACCTCGTACACTACACGTATCCAACAACCTTCACACATTACCACTAATTAATACAACCAATACAACAATCATTTTCCATAATCGATATCTTCACCACTCAACCACTATCATCTCCAACAATCATTACCATCATTATCATAATTACTATTAATTTATCATTATTATTCTAATTATTTCATCATCATGCACTTCTAAATTTTATAAAATATAAACAAGAAAATTAATGGGAAAAACACAGTCGATAAACTATGGTGACATTTACTGATGAAAAATGCCATCGCTATTTCAATTAGTATTTGCTTTTTTTAAAAAAAAAATTAATGACGCCGAAGGATTCATAGTCAGAAATCAAGGAATAATTAAAATATGACATGTCAATATTACAGACAAAATCATTGATGATTGCCTAACTCGAATTGAGATTCGTGTGTGTTATCCTTAAGAATCACAAACACATATCCTTTCCAATTAAAAACATACGGTTGTCAACCTACAAGATATCATTAATATGATGATTAACTTGTTCTCTCACTATTCACCACCCCAGATGATTATACCATGAACTTCTCATGTTTTCAATGCTTTTCAGTTTACTTTTTTTTCATGTTTGTGTAATAAATATTGTATTTTGAATATATTTTTTATATTTTTCTAATATTTTTCACTTTCTTTTTTGTTGATGAAAAGAGTGCGAAAATATGAAACAGATAAATACATGTTTACATAATTCAAGGGGATATACATACATACATACATACATACATACATACATACATACATACATACATACATACATACATACTATACATACATACACACATACACATACATACATACATATATACATATATACATACATACATACATACATACATACATACATACATACATACATACATACATTATTGTTCAAGTCTCCAAGGTACTATATTGCAAAATACAAGGAAAGATACATATATCTATATCTATAAGTATATATACATTACTTGTCATCATAAAAAAAAAAGACCTTATGGACATATAGGTTACATATTAATATTTATAATATCTTGTATTTTGATGATAATAGTTAAATTGAAAACAAACTAATGATTATGCTTGGATGAAATTAAGTTTAAACAGTTGTTTATGAAGATCATATCAACATGCATATGGAATTTAATGAAGAAATCTATCAACAAGTCCAAAATGCAAAACAAGTGAATACTTAGCTACTAAGATTCATTTTAGATCTTATTGTTAAATCTTATATCTTAAACAATAATAAACTAAAATAAAATCAAACACTTTATATTTCATGCATAAATAGAATTCATATATCAATTCAAGTTTCATTAGGTTTGAAATTGCCAAAACTAGTTCTTACACTTAAATGTTTAAAAAAAGGTGTTGTTAGATGAATAAAAGTTCACTAGGGGGTGTGATAAAAATATTCCTTGTACTTAAGTAGTAAATACTAGTTATCTTGTTTGCCCATATAAATATATTTTTTAGAGAGAGGTTTTACAAACATTACTTCTAAAATATTCCTTTTCAATTCTCCATTAATACTAAATATTAATTAGAGTTTTTTTAGACCGATGCAAATTATATATTTTTTTATATATAAAAGGAAACAATTGTGTTAATAAGCTAAGGTATGAAGAATGCCTAGAATTAATATGCAGGTTCTTATTAGATGACATATACATTGAACTACCTATATGAAAATCACACATGGAGAAATTACTTGTCTCCATGAAAAGACTCACATGATAGTTTTGTAAGTGATTTTAGACTTAAGATCACTAAATTTATTTTATATAGAAAATGTTATGTTTTGATCTCATTATACATTGTCTTAACCAATGATTAAAAAAAAAAGAAGCAAATACTAGGCATAACATGAGCTATGTGAATGTATTTAAGTAATTAAGATATCATTCATCACCTTAGGTTATTTCATTTGTTCTAAACTAATATTGATTCAAAATCATAGCATAAGATGGAATGAGAGTTTTTTTTTTTTAAATTCAAATCTTATTAAAAAAAAATCAATGATTATGATGTTGAGAACAAACATGTTTTGATTGAAAAGACATGTTCCATGCTATAATGTCTAAATTAGATAATTACTGATAAGAAGATAATAATGATAACAATCAACTGATTATTGAACGGTTAAGTCAAACTATTTATAACTTTTCTAATATATTAGAGAATCATGACTTTCTAAAGATTGTACATGATCTTTAAATATAAATTAATTAATTTCTATATTGATACTAAATTAATATTTTCAATTTACTTGATCCTATTTTCTTTAGAATTATGATTTACATTTGATCAAACTTATTAGAAAACACAATAAGTCACACATATAAGAATCATTAGTCATGAATTAATATATGATGATTAATCAAGTTAAGTTTTAGATCAAGAGCTACAATTTATAAAAGGAATTATAATTATAGACATAGAAAATCAAGTAGGAACTTGATTGAATAAGTTCATAAAATTGTCTTGAAATGATGAATGTAATATTATTCATTCAATTTTATATTTTTCTATTTATATAGTTTTAAGGTATTTTTATAAATAAAATGTCATGGCTTTTATTTTTTGTACTTTGAACAAAGAGAAAAACTATAGAAGTTACAAAATATTTGAAAAAGAAAAAAAAAAACAAAACAAAAAAGTTAACATTTGAAGGCATAACAATGCCTCTCCTAAAAGGATTTAAGAGATTTATCATTGGTGATTTGTGTAGATTATGGGTAGAGGCCTAATATTTAAACAGCTTATGGGTTATGACAACCCAATCTTGAGGCAATTATTCAAAGCTAAAAAGAATATATGATATTCTAGTAATTTTTGTATAAAGCCTAAGCAACTCTAGATCAATCTAATAGAATCATTAGATTCCTAACTTATATATATATATATATATATTTATCATTTCTGCTGTGTGTGTGTTTCAAGAAGCACACTACAAGTTAGTGCAGCCGAGCCAAAACAAGAAGCAACATTCTTTCATCAGATGTGGAAAAAAATAGAGTAACCCGTACACATAAATTTGATCCAAATCAATAAGAGACAACATCTTGGTGCAAATGCTGAAGCTAAGTAGGCGAAAGTTATTCTTCCATTTCACCTGCAGATAGCACTGGTTCGACAACCGGAGGTATACAGTCCACCTTGTAACGCAGGACCTATTACAAAAATTGAGATGGCACGAGCAATGTTTAAGGAACTGAGAATGCAACGCAGTAGCTCACTACTAGTGTCATTGTTTTT
Source organism: Salix exigua (assembly GCA_032356905.1). Taxonomy (NCBI): domain Eukaryota; kingdom Viridiplantae; phylum Streptophyta; class Magnoliopsida; order Malpighiales; family Salicaceae; genus Salix; species Salix exigua. Next base: position 13,432,894 of record CM063591.1, on the reverse strand, counting down.
AACACAAGCCACACACTCATATCTGACAACTTATATGAGTTATGCTAGTCTTGCAGAAAGAGAGTAAATTGTCCCAAATGAATCATGTTATTAATGTTCAGCATGCCTTCTCACCTTTTTAAAAAATGCAGAATATGAATTATCCCAAATAAGCTTGTAGTTTCCAGAAACGCACGTGGAGAAGTTCCCCTGTAACAACATCAATGTCATGGGTAAGGGATCTCCCTGTAACAACATTAATACAATGAAGAGATCCGTCCGTCATATTTGAAGGTGCGGTAAAATAGTCAGTAACTCACTTGGTCAGACTCATAACGTCGATAAGGTAGTATCAGCTGTGGAAGGACCATACATGCCACAAGGTACATGCAAGGATAAAATACATAATTAAAGAAATAAACACAAAATCGAAACCAGGAAATCAGAAATTAGCAACAAAAGGTCAACCACAATCTTTTGCATATAGTTCAATACAAGTGAAAGGTCCAATTGAAGATTTTTATTAAAAAAAAAAATACAAAGTAGTAAGCATTTCCAAGATTAACTTACAGTTTTTTTCCCTGTAGGGTCTGTACACTCCACACTAAATCCAATATCCTGACCAGCAACATATAACCCCAATAAGATTGGAAACAAAAATAAAATAAAAAAGGCTAAAACTATGAGATAATAATAGCATCACAGTTCAACCCTGGCTTAACTGCCTATCAAATCTCTGATTTTTTACCCTTCTCTAGTTTGATGACTATTAACATAACCAACCCAACACTTCAAATTAATCCCAAGCCATCTAATTAGTACTATATAGATGGAGACCCCCTGTGAAAAAAGAAGGCATCCAACTGCTTTCATTGCATCATGCAGGCAGTACCACAAAAGTCATCTTTCCTGGAAAGAACACATATGGAATTGATACTAATTTCCTAGTCATCAATCTAGTTTATCACCGGTTGCATTTCATGTTTCTTATTCAATGATAAATCCCACTTTTGACACCTTTTTTAATCCCACAATAACCCTTCAGTAAATTTGGAGAAACTCAGCAATAATTAATTTAAAGGCAAAAAGAGGGAGAAAAAAAAGGCAATTTAGTTCTTGATATGAATTTTGGAAAATGAGGAAAAGGATAATTAAAAAAAAATGATCAACAAAATTCTAAGGGTATCACTGCTGACATTTTGACACGCATTGTTTGGTGAAGTTAGCATGTGAATAAAGACAGTTCCACTTACTATCATGTTAGCATCCACTAAGTCAAACAATAAACAAAACTGAACGTTGCAATTGAAATAGAAAACCTCATCTGCAGTCTACATGATGACAACTTCTGTAGGTAATTCACAGAATACTGAGTGTGACACAAGGCCTGATAAAATAATTTCTAAAGAAAGGATAGAGAGCAATAACAAGAAGATTACCGAGATGAAAAATTTAGTTAGATAAACACCCCAGAAGCTAAAAATTGAAAGAGCAAAAAACACAGAATCCATGTTAAGAACCCCGCTCAAGAGATGGTTGGAGAATACTACCATGTTAATTTTGCCTTGTATCAAACTGAAATCCCAAGCAATGTATGAGTTCACTGATTCCACAGATAATGAAACCTAGAAAGTTAATGTCATTACCATTAGCAAGTCAATATCTGAAAAAGATGTAAAAGACTCCAAATGCTATAAATGGCTGCAGGAATTGCATTTAAACAATGGAAAAGAGAAAACATGTTATTAAACAAGCCAGTGATCTGGGCACACAAATGAACTTCGCCAGTGCAATCTACAGTTGAACCCACAAATTCTTGTTCATATGCTAGCAGACACAAAGTCTAGAAGGAGATTAATATAGAGCTATGAATTTCAAAAAGAAAAAATGCTTTCAGCAAATTTCAATGAAGCTCCTCCTCCCAAGTGTGTAGAATAATTAACAAGCAAATATGAAAGATTTATTTTTTATTTGATTCATTTATGCATGCACGTAAGCGCTCCCACAAAATGAACAGAAATCCTGCCAGTAGTGCTTAAAACAAACCTCGTGAGTTTTCCCAGCTGGAACATTTATCTCCTTGTAGTCATTGTTTCTGTACAGAACAAAATTGAAAAGTTCAAGTTGAAAGTACTGATGCTGATTACAAGGTGAAAACCTGAAAAACTTACCTAGCTTCTAATGCACCGGCAGCTTCTGCTGAAATAAAGAAGGGGGAATTTGCAAAGACCTCACTGACAATACAAACATTCAAATGAAGATGAGAACAAATATAGATCACATAAAACATTAATTGTTATCTATCATATTAAAATAGAAAAACCTAATTTTCTTTCCCAGTGGATTTTCTTTTAAAAACCAAACCATTGTTTTCCACCAGTAAAAAAGCAAGGCATACAAGCCCCATCTCTTTTCATGTCCAATTTTGGTCATCATTGGAGAATTTTTGCGTTAGGAATTCCAAATGAATACAAACAATCACATATTCTTGTTATATTATAGAGTTTTGTTAATGAATTAATGCATGTTTTACTTAAGTTTCAATGTATATCTACATCATTATGCTCAAGAAATGTTCTTTTACCATCTCTATTCTAAATCAGAATCACCTCTAACAACTCCTGTCACAATAACTTCATTTCATCAATATAAAAGTTACGCTTAAATCTTGATGTCTTCCTCCATCATGGAACACCAAAAATACAAGAGATTCCAACCCTGACAATGCTCCCTACTGTCCGTAGCATAGGTCAGCCTCCAGATTTGCTCATTTTCTTGATTTTTTCACCCATTCATGGAACTACTTAAAACCCTAAACTCCTGAGTATTTTACCAAAAATTTCTGCATTAATTGATCCATCAATTTGGCTCCCAACCTGATGATTGTTGGTCTCCATAGATAATCTACACTCTATCTTAATTTCTGGCAGCTAAGAGAACCTTTCAACAAAATTTCGTCAGCACGCCCCAAGAATCTTTGTTGACCTTCAACAAACCTGAAATTCCAAGTTTTCCCTACCTTAATCCACATTAGCAGATTTGTGTAAGCCCATCCTACATCACATTATACCTATTTTCTCTGAAGATAAAAAAATCACTAGCTTATGGAAAAAAGAAATATCCTGTTAAACTCCAAGAGCATTTATCAACAGGATAGCAAAATGATGATGGTGATGGTTTTCATAAATTAAAAATAAAAAAACTAATGCAACAGTGATGCTAGCATAAATAATTGTATTAGTAGCATCACTACCATCACAATAGAAGCAGGAGCAATACCTGATGAAGGTGATGAACCTTCTGAACTCATAGGTGTAGACATCAACAGCTTGTTCCATTACAGCAACTTGATCCCTGGTTCTGATAAAATATACATGATAGCACAAAGGCAGGAAAGCAACCCATGGAAAATGTCACAACAGCACTGGCTAGTAAAACATATATCTAGCTTATTACAACATAATACATCTAAACATTAGAAAATTCAGTAAAGGCGGCAAGTTACCCACATTTTTTTTGCCTCAAATCTCCCCCAAGCAAGTGAAATAAGTAGTCTAATCAAGAGAACCATCTCTGTTAGACTGTATAAAGACGGTCCATAACGCTGTCTTTGCTCTTCCATGGGCCTGTACATTTAAGATTTTGATCTAACATTATCAATTACGTACCAGATTCATGATCATTTCTGTAAATCTATTTATCTGACATGTGGCACTGAGCAGATACAATAATCTAGAGAAGAGTACAAAATACTTCCAAAAACATAAAGGTGCATACCCATTGTCATCATTTATTTGACGAATGAAGTCTAGTAAAACCTGCATCAGATGAAGGAAGGCATAGTGTCAGTTGCATGTGAGCATTGATGCTTAAGTATGTAGAAAATGCCCAGGGCAAACAAAATTGATATTCCTAACCATCAGCTTCCAAAAAGACTAGACAAAGAATATGTTTGTTACAGGGGTCAAGTTTTAAATTTTCACCTCATTTACCTATATTTGGTACAAGTTATAGGGAATGAGTTAAACATTAACCTCAAGGGGAGGGGGATAAGGATTTTGTGTGTGTGTGTGAGTGGGGAGGACGGTTGAGTTCTGTGTGCACATGCGCGCATGCACACAAACACACAATTTGTGTGCGTACAGGCTGAACCCAGTTAACTCTGAGCTAACAAAGATACAGCATGTTGGCAAGTTTGTCTAAACCACCAAAAAAAAATAATAACCAAACAACCTAGCAACCTAGGCCTAAAGGGAGGCGAGGAGAATGTAGAATTGTACCTGAGGAACTCCTACCAAGTACTTCACAAGAGTTTTATATACACCTGTTGCTGAACCAAGCTGTGCTAACTGTCTCCTCCTGGTAGGATACAATATTTGGGTCAGAAAAGTATAGTCCCTTCGATCATATTTTTTATTATTACAAATAAAAAATATATACTTAACAATAATAATGGTCATGCTGGCACACAACAAGGGATAAGACATCCTCCAAATAACCAAAAAAGAAAAAGCTAAACAAAATGAAAACAAAAAAGCTTTCTGATCTCTCGGCTTATCTTCTAATGAAACCACTTCAAAAATAGATGGGCAGATCATATAAGTACCACAATCTGTAAGAAAAAAACAAAGGTGCCTCACCTATCCATTTGTTGTCTCCACAACAGAGAGTATTGATCACGTATACTTCCACCAGAACTAACCAGCATATCAACCTCTGCTTGCTTATTCCTTTCTGACCGCTCCCTTTGCTGCCTGATAAGTGTTCCCCGAAAATCTTGAGGCATGTAGGTCATGACTGAATTAAAGCAAGTTCACAAACACCTTAGCAAACACCAGTACAAAAATCCTGGCAGTGGCCTAAACCATTTACCTCATCTTAGTATCTTGAATAATGAACAAGATAGGATGAAAAGCATGCATAAGTATGGTCCTCATGCCTATCACTAATAGATAAATCAATTCAATTCCTTTGGCAGAGGAAAGCAGCCTGCTTGTATCAAGGTAATCCTTAAACAATTCTCAAATAAAAACATAAGAAAGAAGAGACCACGTCAACAATTTCATCTATTCTCTCAACTCATAAAATCAAAGTTAGTGATCTAATGATCAAATTTGAGGGTTTTAGAGTACAATATGATTTCCCAAATTAAACTCAGTTCAGTGATTTATATCAAAAGTTGTCCAGTTACAAATTTAATCCAGACTAATTATTAGTACTGAGTACATGTAATCCACCATTTTAAGATGTTGCACTCAGAGACAAACATTTACAGTGACTAAACAGCATAAAACCTTTATTAGGAACCTCCTAGCAAGAATACAAAAGGAAAACTCTGATTTGTTAAGAAAGTAAACAGCTGGCAAGTAACCCTGATAAGCTAGCATATTTCTATCCTAATGTCCCATTTCGAAACCACATTGAAAGAAATTTCAGATATTTTCAAAAACTAATCTGAATTAGTATACTCCCAAAGACAAAAAGACAACTGCTGCAATGCCATCTCTTCCAAGCCACTTAAAATAAATCTCAATGATCACATAATCTGATTACAAAAAAAAACATGCATTGAATTCTGGTGTACCCTAAGAAGATCATTCATTTCTTTAATACTAAAATCAAGATTGGTGCACCAAGAAGAAATGGTAAATGGGACCGAGATTGTGAGTAAGATAAATCGCCGCCGCAGAAGTTCAAAAAAGGAAATAAAATGATAAATTCAGAAAACTCAAAGCATTTCAAAAGAACAAATGAGTGAACATAGGTTGGCAATGCAGCATTCTTCTGAAAGATTAAAGAGAAAAATAGTTGATGCATGGAGAAATAACCTGTGTTGAACACACGATCAGAATTCACAGCTTGGAAATCTTGCAATACGTTCAAAGTCTTCTGAAACTTATCTCTCATGCTGTTAAAAACAGCAGAGAGTTCACTGTCATCTTGAAGCTGCAATTAGCAATTACATAACAGATAATGTAAGATAATGCAAAGAACTTGTGTAAAAAAAAATATAGGAAAAAAAACGGAGGCTTACAGGCAGAGGACAGCGAGATTCATGAAGCAAGAAGATAATTTCTTCCATGTGTTCTCGGTTCTTCCACATATTCTCATCAATTTTATGAGGGGACTCTCCTTCAGCTTCTTTTAACAATAAGCTTTCATCTAAAACTCAAACACCACCCACTCACCCAAAATAAATAAATAAAATGAATCATTATTGTTATTATAATTTTATTTTACATTTTTTTTTTAAAAAAAGGAAAAGAAGAGTGAACCTTGGGAGGAGGGAGGGGAGTCCTTAAGTAAATCGGAGGTAATGGAGCGGATCTCCGAGATAAGGCGAGAAACGTCGTCGGAGAGAGGGGTAAAAGGGTATTTTTCGTAATAAGATGCCAGGAAAATCCTGGTTATCGGCACCAGACCCTCTGTTGATGCCATTCTAATCTAATCTACTCTCCAGGAAAAAAAAACTGCAACTTTCTGCTGATTTGAGTCAAATAACCAAGCTCAATTACTATATATAAAAAAAAAGAGCGTCGAATTTCCGATCGAAGAAGATCGAAAATTATAATTCAATTAATTAGGTGAATTTCAAGTCCAAGCAACTCCCTTCTCCCTCTTATGCCGTGGTATATTCCTTTCTTTCTATCCTTCTTTACATTTTATCCTTTTCCTTTGTTTTATTTTTATATATTTTTATTTTCATGCTAAAAATATTTGAGGAATTAAATTTAAAAGATCCGGCGTGTAGCGTAAGGCTGTGTCGCTTCTCGCTTCAATTCTCCGTAATTGGAAGTTACTTACTAAGTTTATGCTGTGCTATTTTTTTTTCGAAATGTGTAATTTTTTAAAATACTATTTTTAATACAAATATAGAAAAATATTTTTAAAATACTAAAAAGATCTTAAATTTAAATAAAATTTTTTTTAATAATTTTAAATACTAATATTAAAATTTAACAATATAGAAGAGAAGTGTTGGCAAGCGTTACTTCTTTTTTTCTTTTCAGCTTATTATTGAATACTCCTCTCGTTTTGCTGACTTCTCAAATTCATTTATTTTTATTTTTGGGGGGAGAAAAGTAGATTGGGGCTCTTGCGTAAAACAGACCAATGAAAGATGAGGCCCAGGGGATTTCTTTGTGGGCCAGTAATCCCAATGAAATGCCTTTTGGATTTGTCTTTATAACCGAACAAAGCCCATAGTCCAATTAGGGGAAAGAAGACGAGAGCGAAACGGAATGAATATTGAAGATGAAACATCAAGAGAGAGACGTTAGAATATTACAAACCTGTTTTTTCTTTATTTTCGAAAACAAGCAAAAATAAAAGCAATGGGTGGTGGTGGAGGTGGAGCTGATGGTGGTTCAGACAATGCACTGCATCCCGAGAAGGTAAAGATTGTTGCCACATGTTTGGTGGTAGCGGTTGGCGTATACCTCCTAGGACTATATCTCAAGTCCGGCGCCGAATAGAGGTCTAATCTGTCATTATATTTAAACAACAAGAAGAAGCCAATTCGAGTGTACATGGACGGCTGTTTCGACATGATGCACTATGGACACTGCAACGCCCTCCGCCAAGCAAGCGCCCTCGGAGATCAATTAGTGGTGGGCGTTGTTAGCGACGACGAAATTATAGCCAATAAAGGTCCTCCAGTGACACCTGTCCAGAAGAGGATGATTATGGTGAATGCGGTGAAATGGGTGGACGAGGTGATTTCAGATGCGCCATATGCTATTACTGAAGACATCACGAAGAAGCTTTTTTATGAATATAATATTGATTATATTATTCACGGCGATGATCCTTGCGTCCTCCCTGATGGCACCGATGCTTGTGCGCTCGCCAAGAAAGCTGGCCGTTACAAACAGATTAAGCGCACTGAAGGCGTTTCCAGCACGGATATCGTTGGTAATTTATTTATCTATCTTTATCTCTCTCTTAAAAAAAAGATATATATAATCTCATGGAATTATTATTGTTGTTGTTGTGAATAAACAGGTCGTACGCTTCTTTGTACTCGAGAGAGGTCCATTAGTGACAGCCATAATCATTCGTCATTGCAAAGGCAGTTCAGCCACGGGAACAGCCAGAAATTTGAGGACGGTGGATCTGGAAGTGGAACTCGGGTTTCTCATTTCCTTCCTACTTCACGCAGAATTGTACAATTCTCCAATGACAAGGTATCCAATTAGTCACTCATCATTTTGCCGATAAAATTAATTTCATCATCTTTAGTGATTCCTTGCTTGCTGCACTTTATCGTGTATTGCTGCCAAGAGCCGGTAAAATTTGTCCCCTTTCCCCGTGTGGAATCATGTTTTGCAACTAACTGGGTGACGTTCATTTCATCTTAAACAAGCATTAGGCATTTGGAATGCTTGAGTCCTCGTTTGTTGTGCAACTTATGTGCCTCTCTCAAAATCTAGGACCTTTGTTACTGTTTAAACATCACATGCAGTCGTATGAGGTTGTGATTTGTGGTCGAGATCACATGCCATTATTTGCTTCTTTGCCAGGCAAATGATCTGTATCTCTATTTGTTACTGTTTAAACACCCCTAACAGTGGAACTAGATCCAGGATACTGAAAGCAAAATTGAGGACTTGGATTGTTGAGTTTTTGAAGAAACGAAATTCTTCGCATTGCTCACTCTTGGTCCCCTTGCTAGTCTAGGAGTTTGTAAATTAACTATCAAACCTTGATGGGGGGCATAGATTTAACTTTATGACCTTTGCCAAATTGGCAAACATTATTTGATCGAGGGTGTGAAACGTTTTTCTGCTAAAATTAAATTTTGTTAGTTTGGGCTGGGCTTGAGATGCTTAGAATCGGGTAGATAATTCGGGTGTAGATTCGAGAAATCCATTTGAAATAGGTAGTCCGCCTGGTGTGATGGTTCTCGGATACATAAAATATAAACTCAAGCTAGCTGCTAGAGGGCGCGATGGAAACATGGGTGGCTAATTGCTGGTAAAAAAAACGATAGCCTTATAAAATAGGGCCCTTAATGACCTTGAAAGAAGGTCATGGTGCCTGACGATGAGTTTAGGATTTACCTATCGGCTGCAATCTCTAGTCGTGTGGAGGCAGTATGTGCCCCCTTTTTCATGGACTTGTCCTCTTAGGATTGGAAAAAACTCGCTCTGCGAGAAAATCGTGATCAAAATCTTGAGTCAATGACTCAAGGAAAGAGCATGACTGTGAAATGCAGTGGAGAACATTATTAGTTTTGAATTCTGTTTCGTGTTTTACATGATTGGTTTATGCATATATAAATCACAAGATGGGTCTGAGTGCATAGATAAATAATTAAGAGCACAAAAAAGGAGAAAAAGGCTTGCTGCTTATGCGATCTAATACAATCACAAAAGCCATGATAAGGTGTGTGTCGAAACCAGGGTGTACCACCAAGCTGAACACATCATCGCTCAGTAAAATCGTAGTGTTGCTCATGACTCTCTTCCTAGATATCCTAGCCACTACTTCTCCAGTACCAGTCTTGACGATCTTGCAGTCTCTCGACCTAAATGATCCCTCAATCTTGAGATCCGGTATGCTTTGATGATGACCACCGGAATGTGTTCCCATGAAGATCTCCGCCACATGTTTGCGGCCTGCAGCCTGGAAATTTGAAAGCACAGATGGGCTCCTCATGAAGAATACGTTGGCCTTTTCACACCCGTCTTGATCTCCCCGGTACGCTCTCCACTGGTATTGCATGCTTAGTATCTGTTAGCATCAGCAGCAGAAATTAAGTTTTGATTTAGTTGGAATAATATTTCATTGATCTCTATATATACACGCGTGCGTACCTTGGGTTTCAAGGAAAGTAAGGCATTGCCAACTCCGTCCATGAGGACCAGACCATAGCCGTTCTTCCTGGAATAATTGTCAACTCTGAAAACCAATGTTCCATGTGGATCGAAGACAGTGAATCCATCGGTACCCTGGAAGCTCATGCTGGATCTCTTCCACACAGTGAGCATTACAGATGAAGCTGCTACCTGGTCTCTGTGTTCATCATCGTCATGATGAAGTGGCCGCTTCCTGCCGCCTTTGTGATTTCTAAACAGCAAATGGCCATGGCATCTACTCTGATCAGAAGGATGAATCCTGGACATGGTGTGCTTTCAAACGAATCTATTAATTAGACGGACTGAGTATTTGATATAATTGAGGATAAGTAGCAGATCGAAGCGGACGGTGATGAACGCAACGCAAATATGCAGTTATTGTGCAAGATGGGGAATCGTGCTTTGTTTTATACTGAAAATTGGGATTATGATGATGGGCAAAAACAAGTACGTGGGTGGAAACAAAGACCTTTGTCTCGGATGAATGTCTAGCTAGCTCAGTGGCTTTCTCCTCCGTGAGGTCCCTCTTTTATGTATAAAATATGCTACCGACTGTGCCCGTAGCTGACTTGTTTCTTTAATATAATTAAGGATAAATAGAAGATCGTGGTTCTTTATTTATTAACTACTACAAGGTATACATCTAAAAAGGTATGATTATTTTTTTACTTTTTAGAATAAATTTTAAAATTATCATTCAATAGAATTTACTTTAAAAAAAAACATCAAGATACTTTCTTGCCATGATTAATAAAAATAACAAGTTGATACTATGATATATATATATATATATAAATATCTTGATAAAATTCATAATTATATGTATTGAATGCTCATGACTTTTGAGTTTAATCTCTTAGATTTTCATGATCATTGAGTTCAGTTTCTTCTCTTAGAAATAGATTCATTCATTTTGTATTCTTACAACTTCGAAAATAGAAAAAACAATTCATAATAAGAGAGGTATTTTCTCTTATCTCTTGTAAGATTCATTATGAATATCTATCTTCTTATATGATATTTGTTCTTTTCTTACAACACCATTGTTTTGTGCTTTGTGTCAATTTCAATATATTCTCTTTTCATCATTGTAATTTATTTTTGGAAAATTTTCTTTCTTTTTTATTCATAAAGATTTATAGTTCTTAAAGAACTATTATTGTAAGTTCCTAAAAAAGTAAATAAATGAAATGTACTTCTTTGAAAACTAATATTTCTAAAACTAAACAAATAACACTATAAAATGACTGATTTTTTCCTTTCCTTTTATATTCATGATTTTATTTAATAAGTTATTTTTTGTTTTTAAAGATAAAGAATATGACAAAACTTCAATTTAGCATCCTTGATATCCTTAGAAATAATTATTAGTCATGGATCCTTAACACTGAGATTTATCTGGAAACTATGAATTTTTGAGAGGCCATCAAAAAAGAAAATAATGTATCCTTACAAGATGGTGTAAAAGCAATAATTTTCATTCGTCTCCATCTCCATGAAAAATTTAAAAATGAAGATATCACAATAAAATTTCTTGTTATGTGATCTAAAGGAAATATATCACTAAAAGTTTACCATATTTTCTCAAATTTGTTATGATTGGTTGCATCTGAGGTTGCAAGATTTTAAATCAGTTAATGAATATAATTCTGCTCTTTTTAAATTACTTTCCAATTGTAATTGTGTGGTAAAGGTATCATAAAAGAACAAATATTAGAGAAAATATTCTCCACTTTTCATATCTCAATCATTGTCTTTTAGCAAGAATATAAAGAGTGTAATTTCAAAAGGTACTTAGAATTAATTTTAAGTCTACTTGTGGCTGAACAAAATAATAAGTTTTTGATGAAAAATTATTAATCTCGTCACATAAGTTCTAAACCATATTCTGAAATAAATAGAACTTTTATTCAAAAGACAAAAAAAACAATGATATATGTATGGAAAAATAAATGAAAAAGAAAAGGAGGTAATCCTTCAAAAGGTAACCCACCATACCACTACAAGTGGAGATACAATGACCCAAACAAGAAAAGGGAAAGAATTGCATAAACCTTAAAATAAGTGTCATAGGTATGGTATGTATGGTTATCGGTTGCATACCAAAACATCTTATAAATTTATACCAAACCTCTGTGAAATGAAATATAGTTGAAACTAATTTTATTCATAAAGATGTTTCTGAAAATCGTTTATCTTAATGTTTTTAATTTCTTTAGACCTAGATGAGACAAAAAAACATGCTTAATGGTTTAGTCCTTGGGGATGATTGATAATTTTATTTATAATAGAATATTTATGTTACTATATTTTTAATAAACTATATCATTTTTTAAAGTTAAATAATAAACTCTAATTATAGTTTGAAGAGTGACATGACTTCCATGACAAAGATTTATGTCTAGTAGATAGTGCAACAATACATACAATTCTAAAAAAAATACTTTGAATATTTGACATTAATTAAAACTAATGTCACTATAATATCAAGTCTAATAAACATGATAAAGGCTCTAAAAAAAATAGTATTGTGTCACCAAATAACACAAAATTAGGCATCAAAGATGTATCATATTCACTTGAATCCAAAAGAAATTAACTCGGTTTAAAGATATTTGTGTTAATAATTATCATATTGAAATAATAGATGAATAAATGAAAAAATATTTATATTAATGCACATATATCGAGCGTAAACTTTCACTAAATTGTTTATGAAAATTGTATTAATGCATAAAAATTGTTAATGCACATATTAATGCACATCAAATTTTTTAGTATATGGTCATTCAACGGGAGGTGTTATAAAATCCACAATTATGTATATTAAATGTTTATGACTCTTGAGTTTAGTCTATTGGTTTCTCATGACTCTTAGGTTGTGTATCCTAATATAACTAACTTAAAATTATGCAATTCAAATTTCAAGAATAAGTAAAAAAGTGAGACCTGAGTCAATATGACCCAATTGACTCGATGAGTCCAAAATCAACTACAACGATTAGTAAAAATATATTTTGGCTTAAAAAAAATTCAAGATTGCATATTATTTTTTAAAAAAAACATATATTGAGATGAAAACATATTAGATCGATCTAGATCAACCAAATTAATCTTTTAAATTCATGACTCGAATCATGAGATTATAATAACTTGAAATAAAGCGATTAAAAAAATATGAAGTTCAAATATCAATTTACATATTGTTGAAAAATGAAATTGAAAAGAAATAAAATAAAAACAACTTTTTGAAACAAAATTCTAAAAACATCATTGGTAGTCTCACAATGTCTTTCTAAACTTCAATTGCACTAAAATTTTAACCCAAAATATAAATATATGTTAGGAGAGTCTATATAAAATCCCAATCTAATCATATTGAAGACATAATTGATACCATATAACTAAACAAATTATTTGGCCAAAACGAAACAACAGAACTAGAATGTTCTTTCTAGGATTTTGGTGAAATTTACAAAAGAACTGAGAACTTGAGCGAGATAAAATCTATGTACACTGATTTATTTTGTTTTTAAAATAAAATTAGATAAACCAGTAATTCCATTCCGGATATAATAAAACATAGTTTAATATGAATTAATTTGAGTCATATCATACAACATGTGTACAATTAGGTATCTTTGCATATCACTAATAAATATTATACGAGAAGGGCTTTTCACAATTTGGCATGAGCTCGGTCATCATCATTATCTCTTTTCTCTTGTCAAAACAGGAGCAAAGTTCCCGATCCTTTCAATTAGGAAGTAGTTGGAGTTGGAGATGCATAACTCAGGGATTGGGACACTGTTTTGGTCGTGCATTTATTTCCCATGGCATCGTGAAAAACATCTTATTTAATTCTCATTTATCGATCGTGCATGGCCCTAAAACTACAATGGTTTTCCGCCCTTTATAATTAATAATTATCAAGCTGGCTGGCTGCCTGCTTCCAAGTCCATGCAAAATACAGCCCGTGACGACCCATTTGTCGTGATAATGAAAATTTTGGTTCTGTCGTCACAAAATTTATGAATATCTATTATATTATAGATTCCAACTTGTGATTTCCAATTCATTAGAGCCCTGAAATCAAAACCTAGGAATTAAACAAAAACTCGGTGTGTTCCTTTGTTTTTTTGCCGTCTGTCCCGATTCTCACAGGACCTGGATAGTATTGGTGTCCATGGTATTATCATGAAAACCATTTCGAATAAGAACAAGGAGAAGGATGGAATGTAGTGCTCGTCAATTGAAGGGCGGTTCTAATCGTGCATTAACAATTTGACTACCACAGGTGGTGATTGTAAAGTATTTGGTTTTACGCTTTATTAATCATGCAACTTGGTTTAGTGCCCCATGTTTTGAGTCACGAAAGCACTAGGTGATTGTGGGATCGCATTCTCTCCATCTACTTAATATATTGATGTCATTTTCTTAATTAATTACAGAAAGGTGTAGATCTAGTTATATTTAAACATTGGAGACTGGCATCTCTTAAGACAAGAATGTTTCTGTGTGTAAGCATTTGATATGTTTAACTAACAAAGACATATTATAAAATTTAGTAGCAGGTGCATGAAATTAACCCAAATCTGGATCGTCTGCTCTTATGTATAATCTGACTTTTGAGTCCCAAAACTTTTTTGGAGGGGATGTTAGCCTTGAATTTACGGACAAATTGATCATGACTCGACTAGACTCATTTAAATGAGTATTAGCTTTAGATTTCTAACATTGTTCGTCTTTTCATATCCAACCTCTTTTAGTTGATATTAGACTTCAATTTTATGGGTAAAAGACTTTTCATCCAAGTATGATTGAACTTTGTTTTAGGAGGGGATGTTAGCCTTGGATTTTCCGACAAATTGATCTTGACTCGACTAGCCCAAATTAAATGATTATTAGCCTTGGATTTCAAATCTTGTTCATATCCAAGCCATTTTCAGTTGGTATTAGACTTTAATTTTCTGGGTAATAGACTTTTCCCCCAATCCTGATTGAATTTGGTTTTTTGAGTGGGTGTTAGCCTTGGATTTTTGGACAAATTGGTCCTAACTCGACTAGCCCCATTTAAATAAGTATTAGCCATAGATTTATAACCTTGTTTGTCTTTTCATATCCAAGCCCTTTTAGATGGTATTAGACTTCAATTTTATGGGTATTAGACTTTTTCCGAGTATGGTTGATTTTTTTGGAGGGGTGTTAGCCTTGCATTTACTGGACAAATTGATCTTGACTCGACTAGCCCCATTTAAATGGGTAGTAGCCTTAGATTTCTAACGTTGTTCGTCTTTTCATATCCAAACCCTTGTTAGTTGGTATTAGACTTTAATATTATGGGTAATAGACTTTTCCCCGAGCATAATTGAACTTGCTTTTGAAGGGGTGTTACCCTTGGATTTTCGAGACAAATTGATAATGACTCCACTAGCCCCATTTAAATGAGTATTAGCCTTACATTTATGACCCTGTTCATCTTTCCAAACCCAAGCTTTTTAGTTGGTATTAGACTTCAATTTTATGGGTAATAGACTTTTCCCCAAGCATGATTGGACTATGTTTTGGAGGGTGTGTTAGCCTTGGATTTACTGGACATATTGATCCTGACTCGACTAGCCCCATTTAAATGAATATAGCCTTCGATTTCTAACCTTGTTCATATCCATGCTCTTTGTAGTTGGTATTAGACTTCAATTTTATTGGTATTAGACTTTCCCCAAGCATGATTGAACTTGGTTTTTGGAGGGAGTGTTAGGCTTGGATTTTTAGATAAATTGATCCCGACTCGACTAACCCCATTTAAATGCGTATAAGCCTTATATTTGTAAACTTGTTCATCTTTTCATATCCAAGCCATTTTAAGTTAGTATTAGACTTCAATTTCATGGGTAATAGACTTTTCCCCAAACATCATTGAACTTGGTTTTAGATGGGGGTGTTAGCCTTGGATTTTCGGACAAATTGATCTTGACTCTACTAGGCCAATTTAAATGGGTATAAGCATTAGATTTCTAGCCTTGTTCTTCTTTTCATATCCAAGCTCTTTTTAGTTGGTATTAGACTTTAATTTTATAGGTAATAGACTTTTCCTCCAAGCATGATTGAACTTGGTTTTTGGAGGGGGTTATCGCCTTGCATTTTTGGATAAAGTGATCCTGACTCGACTAGCCCCATTTAAACGGGTTTCAGACTTAGATTTCTAGCCTTGTTCATATCCAAGCCCTTTTTAGTATGTATTAGACTTAAATTTTATTGGTAATAGAGTTTTCCCCAACCATGATTGAACTTGGTTTTGGAGGGGGTGTTAGCCTTGGATTTTCGGACAAATTGATCATGACTTGACTAACCCTATTTAGATGGGTATAAATGTTATATTTGACTTTTCATATCCAAGCCCTTTTAGTTGGCGTTAGACTTCAATTTTATGGGTAATACACTTTTCCCCAACCATGATTGAACTTTGTTTTCGGAGGGTGTTAGCCTTGGAATTTCGGACAAATTGATCCTGAATCCACTAGGCCCATATAAATTGGTATAAACATTATACTTCTAGACTTGTTCATATCCAATCCCTTGTTAGGATGTATTAGATGTCAAATTTATAGGCAATACACTTTTCCCACAATCATTATTAAACTTTGATTTTGGAGGGGTGCTGGCCTTGGATTTTCGGACAAATTGATCCTGACTCGACTAGCCCCATTTAAATGAGTATAAGCTTAAATTTCTAGCCTTGTTCTTCTTTTTATATCCATTCCCTTTTAGTGGGTACTAGAGTTCAATTTTATGGGAAATACACTTTTTCTCAAACATGATTGAACTTTGGTTTTGGAGGGGTGTTAGCCTTGGATTTTCGGACAAATTCATCCTGATCGGACTAGCACCATTTAAGTGGATATAAGCCTTAGATTTCTAACCTTGTTCATATCCTTGAACTTTTTACTTGCTATTACACTTGAATTTTATGGGTAATACACTTATACCCCAAACATGATTGAACTTGGTTTTCGGTGGGTGTTCCCCTTGGATTTTCGGACAACTTGGTCCTGACTCGACTAGCCCCATTTAAATGAGTATTAGCATTACATTTCAAACCTTTTTCATATCCAAGCCCTTTTAGTTGGTATTAGGCTTCAATTTTATGGATAACACACCTTTACCCTAAGCATGATTAAACTTGGATTTTGGGTGGGTGTTAGCCTTGGATTTTCGGACAAAATTGATCACGACTCGACTAGCCGCATTTAAATGGGAATAACCCTTAAAATTCTAACCTTGTTCATATCCAATCCTTTTTAGTTGCTATTAGGCTTCAATTTTATAGGTAACACACTTTTCTCCCAAGCATGATTGAACTTGGTTTTTGGGTGGGTGTTAGCCTTGGATTTTCTGACAAATTGATCCTGACTCGACTAGCCCCATTTAAATTGGTATAAGCCTTACATTTCTAACCTTGTTAATATCCAATCCCTTTTTAGTTGTTATTAGGCTTTAGTTTTATGGGTAATAGACGTTTTCCGCAAGCATGATTGAACTTGGTTTTTGGGTAGGTGTTAGCCTTGGATTTTCAGACAAAATTGATCTGGACTCGACTAGCCAATTTTAATGGGTATTAGCCTTTGATTTCTAACCTTGTTTATATCCAAGCACTTTTTAGTTTCTATGAGGCTTCAATTTTACGGGTAACACACTTTTCCCCCAAGCATTATTGAACTTGGTTTTTAGGTGGGTGTTAGCCTTGGATTTTCGGACAAATTGATCCTGACTCGACTAACCCCATTTTAAAGGGTATAAGCCTTATATTTCTAACCTTGTTCATATCCAATCCTTTTTAGTTGCTATTAGGCTTCAATTTTATGGGTAACACACTTTTCTCCCAAGCATGATTGAACTTGGTTTTTGGGTGGGTGTTAGCCTTGCATTTTCGGACAAATTATTCCTGACTCTACTAGCCCCATTAAAATGGGTATTAGCCTTAGATTTCTAACCTTATGCATATCCAAGCACTTCTTAGTTGCTATTAGACTTGAATTTTATGGGTAAAACACTTTTCCCCAAGCATGATTGAACTTGGTTTTTGGGTGGGTGTTAGCCTTGTATTTTCGGACAAATTGATCATGACTCGACTAACCCCATTTTAATGGGCATAAGCCTTATATTTCTAACCCTGTTCATATCTAATTGCTTTTTAGTTGGTATTACGCTTCCATTTTATGTGTAACACTCTTTTCCCCAAATATGATTGAACTTGGTTTTTGGGTGGGTGTTAGCCTTACATTTTCGGACAAATTGATCCCGACTCGACTAGAACCATTTTAATGGGTGTTAGCCTTAGATTTCTAACCTTGTTCGTATCCAATCACTTTTTATTTGGTATTAGACTTTAATTTTATGGGTAATACACTTTTTCCCAAGGATGATTGAACTTGGTTTTTGGGTGGGTGTAAGCCTTGAGTTTTCGGACAAATTGATCCGGAATCGACTAGCGCCATTTTAATGGGTATTAGCCTTAGATTTCTAACCTTGTTCATATCCAATTCATTTTTAGTTGCTATTAGGCTTCGATTTTATGGGTAACACAATTTTCTCCCAAGCATGATTGAACTTGGTTTTTTGGGTTGGTTTAGCCTTGGATTTTCGGACAAATTGATCCGGACTCGACTAGCCGCATTTTAATGGGTATTAGCCTTAGCTTTCTAACCTTGTTCATATCGAAGCGTTTTTAGTTGCTATTAGAATTCAATTTTATGGGTATCACAATTTGCCACCAAGCATGATTGTACTTGGTTTTTTGGTGGGTGTTAGCCTTGGATTTTCGGACAAATTCATCCTTACTAGACTAGCCCCATTTTAATGGGTATTAGCCTTATATTTCTAACCTTGTTCATATCCAATTCGTTTTTAGTTGCTATTAGGCTTCAATTTACGGGTAACACAAATTTCCCCCAAGCATTATTGAACTTGGTTTTTGGGTGGGTGTTAGCCTTGGATTTTCGGACAAAATTGATCCGGACTCCACTAGCCCATTTTAATGGGTATTAGCCTTAGATTTCTAATGCTGTTCATATCCAATACCTTTTTAGTTGCTATTAGGCTTCAATTTTACGGGCAACACACTCTTCGCCCAAACATTATTGAACTTG